>JAMQGS010000003.1:21257500-21857500 GCA_028455905.1 Neoseiulus californicus
GGTGAGAACACGGAACGCTGAAGAAAGAGCAACCAGGTTGACTCGCGCCTCCGTTGGGGTAAAAATCGATATCCGCGTAGGGCGGTATGTAGCCGACCTTCCCTGAAATGATGTCCAAGGTCAATCACGAGCGCATTCAGGACCAGTGGGCTGTCGCCCTTGATGTGGGGTTTCCTCGCTATTCTCTCTCTCTCTCTCTCTCGTTGGAGAAAAGAACACATTGATAGTTGAAGTCGCTTGAGTGAATTAAGGAGTCGGGCTCACCAGAAAAGATGTTGTTCCCGGCGGAAGTGTGGATTGCTTCAACGAAGTCAGCATCCCCGCGACGAGGAGCGACACCCATTGCTTCGAACAGTGGGGCAGCAGCGTCCAATGACGTGATTCGACCAATGTTTGTTCCAGTCTCGTTTGCGAATGATCGAGCATAGTAACCAGCCATCTGAGCTCCGAGTGAGAATCCGATGAAATGGATTTTTTCCGCCTTGATGCTGGGGTTGACCTCCATCAACTTTGAGGTGAGTCGCACCGTCATGTTGGCGATAACCGGAACGTTTGAAGCCGCTCGGTTGTAGAACGGGATGCTGAAAACCGGAGAAAATAGGTTTTCAAAGGTGTTCCGCACTCGCAGCGATCGGAGAAAAGAGAACGGCAGTCGTCGCTCTTTCGGTGGCGTCGGGGTTACAGCCCGTTTCCCCGAGACCCGTTTCTCCGGACCCGAATATTCAAAAAGCTGCTTGCCAGTGCGGTTTGGCCCGTATGCTCGCTCGCTCGCCCAAAACCTGACCTAACCTCACCCAATCCCCCGCCATTTACATCCATAGTTTCGGGGAAACGGGATCGGAAAGACCGGCGTCGGCTGGGGAGGAACTTGAGCTTTCACTCCACCTGTTACAGGCGAGATTGTTCACGTCTCGCCGTCTCCTCTCCCTGGACTCTCCTTCCGGCGCCGACGCCCGCAAACATTCATTTCCATCTTTCTCCGGTACAACATAAGTGTATTTTGCACACCCGTTTTCCTATTCCCATGCTCTGCACAATACTCCTCGTACGTGACACCAGGGTCAATGTGGACCGATATGGGCGTCTTTTCTATTTGATCATCCCATCACATATAATTATATTTGATTGTATCCGATAGAAATTATAACTGAATCCTATGTAGAGAGCGGCTACTTTTAGATGGAAAAGGAGAAGTTGGCAGATACTCACTATGAACCCTTGCTCCAATCAATGATCACCACGGTTGCGTTTGGATAGGCCACCAAAATAGCGTTTTTCAGGTCCCAAAGCCAGGCTTTGTGTAGAGATTCACCGAAACCATGGGTCAAAAAGATGAGCTCTCTCTCTTCGTCGTCGAAGATGCTTTCGGTCTTGTTTTGCAAGTCGTCTACGGTATCATTCCAGCTCATTCTGACGTCCTGCAGAAGCAATGATTTGTCATAATAATAGTAATGATTTCTAGCCCGGGAACTGGGCTATTGAGCCATTACTTCCGCCTTTTATCCTCGACTTCACGTAATCCCTGACTTGGATTAGGTGCCTTGAGGCCATGAGGGGTGCCCTCGGGCCGGTAATAATTAATTTGTCATGGCGGCGTCAGAGATCACGCTACTCGGTGTTTGTTCTCGAAGGCTGAAGCGGTCACGAGCGGAATCACGAGTTTGGTTCAAAAGCTCTCAAACTCACCGGGTTCTCGCTTGAACACATGACATAGATTGGCGGGATGTCATCCGGATGTTCGGGGAGTCGATCAGCGATCGAATTATCGAAACAGCCTGCAATCAGAGGGTCACTGATTGTGAGGTTTTTTTCCCTGCCGGAGACGACGGAACAATTGCTCGGTACCCCCCCCTCCCCCAGCTCTACAGTCGAATCATCGTCATTGCGGTGTTCTGTTCCGCTCACCTAGTTCATCGTAACAGACAGACTTGTATGGCTTTTCCTTCTCTCGATTGACGTCATCCTTGATTTCATCGGGATTCTGAAGTCCGTCTTGCACAGGTCCTGCCACAGCCAGAGTCAGCGAGCACAGCGCCACAAAAATTGTATGAAACTTCATATCGGGAATCCTTCTGGATCCTTCCTGACGGAATACTCAGATTCGACCACACGGCAAGTTACTTTGAACACGGTGAAAAATCTAAAGCTCGAACAGCCGTTTTTGAGACTCACGGGCGCTTTTGTACCGCTTTCTACCAGGTGAGAACTCCGCAGACTTGAGATTAAGTGCAAAGCCAGCTTGAGATCGGGTACGGGATTCTTGGGAGCGGGATTGCCCCTGACGGGGATCAATGCCAGGCGAACGATTGCGTGTTCATGGTCCGTTTTCTCATGCGTGACGTGCTGGCTGGATGCTCCTGATAACTTTTGGTGCTCATCGCGGCATAAAGCATCGATCATCCCGATACTTTCAGAGGTGTTTCAGTCCGTTGACAAGCATCTTGAAAACAACCATGCGCGACGATTTGTTCTCGAAACTTCGCATGTCAGGTTCATCACCGCCAGATATCACGCGCAGAAGGGGAAGAAAGTGCTCAAGTCTCCGAAAATTCCG
Source organism: Neoseiulus californicus (assembly GCA_028455905.1). Taxonomy (NCBI): domain Eukaryota; kingdom Metazoa; phylum Arthropoda; class Arachnida; order Mesostigmata; family Phytoseiidae; genus Neoseiulus; species Neoseiulus californicus. The sequence continues at coordinate 21,260,055 of JAMQGS010000003.1, forward strand.
ATTACTCCGGGCAAACCTGGGATCGAGAAGCGGAACGACTCCGAATTCAGGTCGACGTACGGGAAGCCTAGATTGAGCCGATGATAGTTCTTCCAAATAAATGCAAGTTACAATAACGATTCATGGTGAAGGGTTTGTGACGAAGTCGGATCTGGATGAGAGCGAATCATCTCTTTGGCTCCCTTCAGTTCAAAATCCGTTCGACGGTCGGGAGATGTTGGCTCAATTTCTGGCATTTCTCAGAGCGAACGAGCGACTGTGTTTAGCTTCTTCCGTCTCCGCTCGCGCGATGCATTGAACCGAAGTATATTTCGTCTCCTGCGATGATCCGGCTTGAGGATGGCGGCAGATTTTCTTCTTAACATCTTCCAACCTTCTCACGTTGGAACAGAGAAAAAGTGAGGCTAATCAAGCTCGCCGGGGTGGTCCGCCTTCGACGCCATCGAAGTTTATACGAGCCCGCGGCGCCTTGACGCGAAATTGCATTTCCAGTCACGACAACCGCTGAGAGCACACCTGTGAAGTCCAGAGATTAAGCAGTTGTAAACGTTTGGGGGAGATGTAGATCCATTGGTACGATCATAGAACATTCGGCAAATATCAAACCCGTTTGCTCAGTGAGCTGTCGTCATAGCACAAAACTTTGGAGAATCGATCTATCTATTTCCGCCATCTGGCTCCTTACACGCTTGTTGGCATCCCCTTCAAGCTCGAGGAGAACGGCGGAACTCTAAGCTATCCTGCTGGGAAATCCCTCGGTTTAGATACGGATACGATATCTTGAACCGGTTTTGCGATACGTAGCATTGGCGTGGAAGTCGCCCTTGAGAAAGTTTAGAGCAGGAACATCTGGCGATAGGCTGTGGCGTAGCGTGCCAATCCCCCCCGGGGGGCCTTAACAAAATGCCGCCCCCCGGGGCGGACCTTGAAAAAATTCCGCTATAGGGAAAATCCGGAAAATGCCGCCCCCTAAAAGTGCCCCCCCGGGGGCGCCCCCCCCCAAAAAAAAGCCCCCCCCCCCTTTTATAACCCCCCCCCCCCCCCCTTGGACTGGATTAAACAAGGAAGCGCCATCAACGAGTCAATATAACATCAGTTTCCCCCCTGATCGCCCCCTCTCCCCCGGGACAAGCCCCCCCCCCCCCCCCCCCCCCCCCCCAAAAAATTTTGCCCCCCCCAAAAAAAAAATTCCCCCCCCCCTTTTTAAAAAATTCCAAAAAAAACCCCCCCCCCCCCCCCCCCCCCCCACCAAAAAAAAAACCAAAAAAAAAAACCCACCCCCCCCCCCCCAAAAAAAAAAAACCACCCACCTTTTAAAAAAAAAAAAAAATAAAATTTTCCCCCCCCCCCCCCCCCCCCCCAAACAAAAAAAAAAAAAAAAAAAAAACACCCCCCCCCCCCCCCCCCCCCCCCCCCAAACCAACCCAAAACCCCCCCCCCCCCCCAAAAAAAAACACCCCCCCCCCCCCAAAACCCCCCCCCCCCCCCCCCCCCCCCCCCCCCCCCCCCCCCCCCCCTTTTCCACCGACGCGCCGGATCTCTGCACTGGCTCTGTTCTCACTCAAAAGTCAGAGACGGGTAGAGAACATGTTTTCTAAACGTTCAATAAGGCGGAGAAGAACTGTTCTACCTCCGAAAAAGAGATTCTAACGGTTTTGAGAGCGGTTCATTAATTCATTACTTCCGGTCCTACTTGGGGGGGTCAGAAATTCCATTTACACACTGATCACAGCGCGCTGAAGGAGCTGCCAAGGACAGAGGAGCCGAAGGGTCGTATCGCGCGTTGGTTACAGAAGCTGTCGGAATCTGACTTCACCGTTGAACACCGGCCAGGCCGAAGCACTCCGCATGCAGACGCGATGTCTCGCTCGCCACAGGAAGCTGAGCAGGTTTTGCTGTCAGTGACCGTCAATGAAAACGACAAGCTCAAGGTCGCCTTAGAAGACCGGCGGGATATCCTAGAGCTCTATCATGAGAGTCCGGACTCGGGCGGACATGATGGGATATGGGGGACAAATCTCAAAATCTCTAGAGTCTAGAGGTTTTTCCTGGCTCAGGTTGAAGCAGGACGTAACATCGTATGTGAGGTCGTGTTCGGCTTGCCAGAGGAACAGAGCGAAATCCCGACCGAAAGCAGATTCCATGTGCATCAGAGCAAATGACGTACCGGCAATGCATACGCTGCATGTTGATCTCGCGGCGCTTAGACTAGTAGCCCAGGCACCAAGACAAGAGCGTTTCTGGTCGCTGTGGATCGGAATTCCAGGTTCGCGGTTGCTCGCGCGGGTCGAGAAAACGCAGAAGCTGTTATCGATTTGCTGAACCAGAAAGTATTTGAGAATACACGTGTAGTAGTTTCAGACCACGCAAAGATCTTCGAGAGCAAGAAACTCATCGAATGGGGGTCGGAACGAAAGATTCAGATTTGTCAAGGCAGCGCGTATAAACCGCAGAGTAACGGTTTGGCGGAGCGGCTTATTCGAGATCTGAAGACTTTCATGAGCATGTATCCGACCCATCCGGGCGGTTGGAAGCGGAGCTTGGAATCGGCCGTCCGACACCACAATTACTCCCATTGTAGCACGATCGGTCGCACTCCTGTTTTCGCTCTCAAGAAGGAAGTAGCCTACGTCCCCGCTGATGCCAAGTTGGGGATTCGCAATTTGCTGCGCCTCAAGGAAAGGAAGAAGTCCGCAGACGAGGAGCTCGCATGCGCAAAGTCGTGAAACACTGGCAAAGGAGAACAGCTTTTCAGACGATAGAGTGTAGGGGGCAGTGGTCGAGACCACTGGCGCTGTCACCTCAAAGATTCTGACCGACGAATCCCGGCAGACTGCTCTTGGATTTTTGCACCGAAAGCACCCATGTAGCGCTTCGGAAAAGCAGACGTTCCAACCCCAGTCAGAAAACCTTAGATCGAGTCAAATGATAAGATTCATGCATGAAAGACCTTGTTTCGTGCCCCATCGAGAAGGAAAGAAGACGTTGACGACGCGCCGCATCCTCATTGTGCAAAGATCCCGAAGATGAGCTTGGTACCGATCGCCGGCCCCGTCCTCATAGATGATCCATGAGATGATTTGCTTTGTTTTACGGCGATTCCCTTTGCCGATTGAAGGCTGCAGTTGCGTCCGGGTTACCATGACGAAATCCCGATGACGCTGATTCCTGAACGTCCGTTTGTCTTAAACGACAGCTCAGACTGGAACAGTGTCCGTATATTCGGCGCCTCCGAGCCGGGGATAGTTCTGGAGCGCGTGGGTCGGATAGATGAAAGTTCGCTGGTGAGAACACGGAATGCTCAGGACAAAGCAACCAGGTTGACTCGCGCCTCCGTTGGGGTAGAAATCGATATCAGTGTATAGCGATACGTAACCGACCTGCCCTGAAATGGTGTCCGAGTTCCATCCCCGAGCGAGTCTCGATCAGGGCGTTCAGGGCTCAATGTAGTCATCTACTGCATGTGCTTGTGCGAGAGTTCATGGCTATACCCTTCCTCTCGTCGGAGAAATCAACACATTGACAGTTGGAGTGACTTGAGTGAATTTGGATGTCGGGCTCACCAGAGATGATGCTGTTCCCAGCTCACTTGTTCATCTGTTCTTAGTTTGAAGTCTCATGACATCCGCACAAAAATCGTCAACCAGACCGTCCACAAATTCCATGCCCGATCGGGGCATCTTGTTCTGAAACCGGAATACTGCGGAAAGTCCTCATGTATTTCAGAATTCGCTCGTAATCCATTGCGATCAGGGCTGAGAAATCGCGAGGACTTGAGTGAAATACGCAGTACTATGACCTTGCTCAAGGTGAAGACGCGGTCCTTGAAGTTCGTAACAGGACATGTTGATTGAAGGGCGTCAGCGTGATGGGACCACGGAAGTCCCAGGCCCAAAGGTCCCATCTGTCCCTTTGTGACATTATTCGCCATGGCGACGTTATCGACGTCCTGATCAGCCCTGAGGCTTATGGGGACGGAGATCTCTGTATTACAACAGAGTCAGCCCGCCCCAGATTCGAACCCGCGACCTCCCGGTCGGCGGAGCATCCTGGTCGCTTAGACCGCTCGTCTACGCCGCCGGTAATAATATGTAGCGGCCCGTAGCGGCATGGCGCGAAATTGCCTTGCCATTCACGACAATTACCCGGAACACACCTGTGAAGCTTCAGAGATTGAGCAGCAGTAAACGTTCCGGGTAGATGTAGATCCATGAGTACCATTATAAAACACCAGGCAAATATCCAACCCGTTTGCTGAGTGAGCTGTCGCCATAGCACAAGACTTGGGAGAATCGAGTTTTCTACTTTCGTCATCTGAGTTCTTGTCACGCTTGATGGCATCCCCTTCAAGCTCGAGGAGAGCGGCGAAACTCTAAGCAATCCTGCTGAAAAATCCCTCGGTTTTGATACGGATACTATACTCAGAGCCGGTCAGCGATACGCAGCCGCCCTTGAGAGAGTTTGGAGCAGGGACATCTGGCGATAGGTCGACTCCCAACCGGTAATTGGCATTCCGGACTTCATGTGGGAGTTTCAGCTGTTTATGAGCCATTCAACGTCACTCGACGTACGATAGCTTGGTTTCAAGCTGTCCCGAGTCCCGAGCCTTGAAATGCGTAGTTCAGAAGAGAGCGCGTTGTCGCATGCCGGTGGATTGACGACAGTTTTGCAAGTATTGTGAATCATACGGAAGAAGTTCGTCGAGAGAGTAGTCGGATGTTTCCGGGTTGAGCACAGTTCCTCACTCAAACGAACTATCACCGCCACTTTCAATGTTCGGTGCACACGCCTCCATATTGAAGGTCGATGATTGTAAAAGGCGTCCGAGCCTCCACTGAAAGCACCGTAAGTTCAACGAGTCAACATGACATCGATTAGGAAATCGGCTCTCCGATCCGCCTCTGCTTTGCGATGCAATGCTGTTGTAGCAGCTCTGCCAACTTGCCAACAAGTGGTGAGGTGCCGAGGAATGAATCTCCGCTTTCCAAGGATCCTCGCTGATGCCCGGGTTCATTCTCCCTCTTCAGTCACTCATACGTCATCAGTCAATCGAGTGTCTCCGTCTCAGAACCCTCATCCCTCTTCTCCTGACTAAGTACTTCTCATCTGCTTCTACTACTACGCTATAGTTCCATAACTTTTCGGTGGAATAGAAATTTTCGGGTTAAGTTTCGATTTTCGTTCCATTCGAATATACATTCGTGTGACCCTTATTGGAAGCCGTGGCATCGCCCTGATACTCGTTCAAGTGGAGCTTGCTGAGTGGGAACGAGGGAATCGTCCCGATTCTCGCCGCCCCCACGAATCTCGGACAACGAAAACAGATTTTCTTCACCTCAATCGATGGCCAGATATCGTTAGCGCCAAACACCCTCGGGTCTCCTGCTTCGTTCCCCACAGAATAGGCTCTGACTTCGAGGATGACCACAGGAACAACTCCGAAATTGTTGGAGAAATCAAAATAATGGAAAACCGATAGACTCCAAAGTATTCCTCGTTTGTTTTCTTTTCCTTCGAGATTTCGGCCGCACCCATATCGACGACCTCGACTACGAATCGGCAAACGACGAACGATAAACATCCATTGAACAATGACAGAGGGGCTATTTGAGAGTTGTCCTTCGGCCACACACGCCGCTCTCTCGAGGAACATTTACCGACCGTACGCCCTGAACTCGAAAATTCTGCGCAAGGAAAAAATAGATTTCATTGTGGAGCTGCCATTGTATGCTCCGGTCTTCAATCGTCTGTGTTTTTCAATTTTGATTCGCCGAGGCCGAGTGAAGCCGAGGCGGTCCGATACTCGAAGCCCAGTCTACTGACCTCGAAGAATGCTGTCAGCGAACAATGGTCTCGTTTCCACAATGCACGCAGTGTGAGCTGGATTTGCTCCGAAATCCAGACGTTAAGCCTCGGAGTTGAGCGAGACGAAGCATGCACTGGACAAAATGTTTTTCTAAACTCGCTCCAAGAACTGAATATAATTGAATCTCAAGCAAGCTGACTTCGTTCTCGGAACTTGGCCAGAAAACAAGTTCCGTCCAGCGAACGAATCGAACGGAACGGAGCTGGGACGCTGCGGGTCGTACTAGAAAAACTGAATAATCCCGCAACGAGAAACAAGGCAAAAGCTTCGAATCTCGAGCAAGATTCCGGCTTTCTTATCCGGGATCGCTCACAGAAGCTGTTTACAACCGAAAGATGCCTGGAAGAAGTTGCGACTTTGGTTCGGTGCGACAACGTGACAAAATTCAATCTCCAGATCCATGTGATCGTTTCTTCCAGGGAGGGCGGCTCTTCCGGCTGCGAGGCAAAGCGCCCGTAACTCGGCCGACTCCACTCAATTCTATTCATGAATCTATTTGGATTCAAATCGATCGCTGGCGCTCTCCGCCGGCCGGCCTTCTTCCCTCTGAATCCGTATCGCCGAATCGAAAGGAGCAGAGCTTTTGAATCCCAGACATCTGCGTGGGAGGAAGAATCAAGTCTGCGAACCTCTTGTTCTAGCTGGCAGGCAGAACCTCCGCTCGCGATTTCTGATATTGTACTCCCTGCTCAGTTCAGAGTTTCGATTCCTGGAAACTAATCTACGACGAACTATTTTCAAGTATGATGGGTAGGGCTAGGATTTTGTCGCGGGATTTTGTGGGACGATTCGCGGCGAAGTCGCGGGTTTTTTTCTGAAAAATCGGGAATGCCGCGATTTGTTCTCTGAATACGCCGAAACACGGATGAATCTGCAACCATTTATCTCTATACCATATGTCTCTCTTCGTATGATCTAAAACTGCTGCATATGCTGCAGAAAAGCTTGTCTTCTGAGGAGTGGAAGTCACCTTGCGCGAATCATTTGACTCGAACATCCGCGGTGATGTGTCTGGATTTCTCCTGATCAGGCTTTGTTTTGAGTCAATTTTTCCGAGCGATCAGCACATGCCCGGACTATTTTCCGCAGTTTGGAGTGCGGAAAATCATTCTCAAGGTATAAAGGCTGTACGGGTATACGGGCTGTATACCACGAGATTGATTTTCCGCACTCCGCACTGCGAAAAATGGTGTCTGTATATGCCGCTCACAGACCAAGGTATGGGCTGATATGATTACCGAGGGAACGATGTGAATATTGATTGTGTTTTGAGTGAGGTGCGCGCGAGGTGACGAGCACGTATCTCAAAGAGAGGCGGAGTCGTTCCGCACTGAGACTATTTCCCTAGTTTGCGCACTAGATACCGCCGGCGTGGTCGAGTGGAAACGTGCACAGCTAATGTTGCACGCTGCCATGTAGACGCTGCGTCGAGCGGGAGGTCGCAGGTTCGATCCCTGCTGCCGGGTGGGTTCAACGGTATCCACTTTCTGAACTGTGATCGGTATCTGCTGGGCTAAGCCCCTCCTGAATCAGGAGTCATCTTAGGATGAGGATGCAAAAAAAACCTACACTAAACCAGGCTATAACGCTGAGGACACCAAATTCAATCTTGACTGATCCAGAGGGAGATGATGGCGGAATTCGCGGACACGCGGATGAGAACAGAGAAATCGCGGATTCTGTCCGGCCGCAATTACAAAATCAGCCCTAATGATGGGTTATCATTGGTGCGCTGCGATTGGGGCATAGAACATCATTTCACCACTGACTGAGCCGTTTCAGTCGACTTGAGGACAGAATCTTTGATCGGGCTCGCGAGACAGATTCCAGCTCGAACATACAGCTCTCTCCCACTGGCATTACTAGATATGTCGAGTAAACTTGGGGGCTGTACTCATGATGAGATCTCCTTTCAGGTTTTTCAGGAGAGGCCTCCGAAAAGTGTGGTGGGAAGTGGCCGTGATAGATCGTCAAGCATCACTACGTTTCACAGAAATCTCAGGATGGAGAAAATGTAACGACGTCGTTTGAGTCTTCGGCGCTCCGGTTGCTCATCCTTGGACGACGGTATTGAGCCACCACAGCCATGAATACTGGAGGATCGGACAGCTGCTGCCTCGAAATTGTTCATGATGCTTATCTTGAGACCTAACCCCGATCCTGAGGGCTTCCCCCCAACAATATGAAAGGCAGCTAAAGAATTCAGCTCAATTGGATTCCGACGAACCGCCCACCAGCGCTCTCAAGAAGCTCTTGGCGTCACCAGGAATGTGTGCTAATGGTGGGCGTGAAAGTCGGACAGGAACCAGATAGCCCGATTCTGCTCGGGTATGCATTTCCCAGGCGGGAAGGGAGCCGAACAAATTGATTCGAGGGCGATCCGGCGCGGAAAAGTTCCGGGGGGAACGCGGCCCAAATGACTCGATCGTCGATGGGATCGGCAGATTCGCGGTCCGATCCCCTCGGGCGTGCATTCTCGAACAACTGTTCGGATACAATCCAAGCGAACGCGAAGAGATCTCGACCACGTTATGAGAAGCAGAATATTGATGACGGAATCTGACGTCAACAGCAACATCTCCACTCATTGTTTTGGAGTCGAACTGTTTACGGGTACCTCTCATTTTTCCCTTTGATAACAGCAATACAAAGATCAGTGAAGCGAGAACTGCGATGAAATTCTGGACATGTGGTGTGTCCCCATCGGGAGTACCTCCTAAGGCAGCCCTTCTTCCCTCTGTATTCATAAATATATAAAGTTACCCACCTTCAAGCAAGAATCTCCTATTCGCGTTTTCGAGAATTTCGTAACCAGGATCACGGGCTGCGTAATCTCAATCGGCCAAAATCCAGCCGGATACTTTGAACGTTACGGAGGAACGCCGCACCATCGCGTTCCGTTGAGCCACGATTCTCTCATCGTGACAGAAACTGGATAAATAGGCGGTAAACCGCATCGCTATCCCTGCACTGTATGGCTCGACGCTCAGAGCTTCTTCCTCCTTGATCCGTTCTCAATGATGTGTCAATGTTGAGCCAAGTTTCCGATCATTGCAAAGCGAAACAAATCGAACCCGAGCGATGAGGTCGTATCGAAACACGTGGCGTTGACGATCGATGCGATCCGGGTCGAGCTCACGAATATTGATTTAATTCAGACATGATGTGCTTCCTACGACGCGACGCTGAGCGGCAGCCGCTGACGGGCAATGACTCCATCCTGACCTCCATCATTCACAAAATGAGCCAGAGTCTCAGCGAACTTGGCGCCAAATTTTATTATATCCGAGCCACCATGAGTTTGTTGGCACAGTGCACCGCACGAGCCACAAGGAGAATGTTGGGGAGGTGGCTTGGTGACTGTTTCAATATTCAGTTCTAGCTGCAGTGTCCGATCAAGCACCCAGAGAGTCCAAAACTTCGGCGAGCGGAGGGAGCAGGCTTTTGTATTTCGGAGAAGCAGCCGGTGCAACTTTGGGTAGAGATTTGCATTCCTTGGAGTTGGGTTTGTATTTGTTGCAGACGGTATCAAGGAGATCACCTGCCACGGTGTTGATGATTTCGTGAGCGAAGTCCGCGGTTTCCTTGCCGCATTTCGCAGCGTGTCTCGTGACGCAGCTGACGTACTCGTTCATGTAGCTGGAAGGATGAAACTTCGATAATCCCTATCGTCGAAAAATTCTCGGTAGCGGGAGCCCAAACCCACCCATCCCGATTTTGGGCTCCGTCCTTCGTAAACCGAAAAAGGGGAAGCGTGGACCGAAAGATGGTCCGAACCGCTCTTCGGACAAAGTACTCACCAGCAGCTTAGTGGGACTCGTTTCTTCTTCGGGTGGACTGTGGTGCCCTCGAGGATGGCCGCGAGGAGACTGTTACACTTGTAAAGTTCCTTTCCGGCTTTTTCGTTGATACACGGTGCGAGTCGGACATATTTGTCCTTCATCGGGCCATTGGTACAGTGCTTGTTGATTTCGTTACCGGCGCCTTCGATGAAGATCTTCAACATGCCCTTGCCGAGGCCGTTGACACATTGCTCAGCGTAGTTCTCAGCAAACTTCAAAGACTTCTTCTCACTCGCGCACTTGACATCTAGCTCAGCGCGGTTGTTTGCAGCCCGGGGTCCGTTTCCGTAAAGAAGGATGTCTCCCGATGCCTTGTCGAAGGCTTGGATGTCGCACGTCACCGATGCCGCCGAGGCGTGCGCCACGAACCCTGCGAAGCAAGTTCATTCGAAGAACTTAGCATGGGCTCACACGAAAAAATGGAGTGTCTCATAAACAGAAGAAATCCTCACCTAATGCCAGGGCAACTGATGTTCTTAGCATGATGGAGTGGCGATCTGGGATTTGAATATTTTCTGGTTGTCGCTCAGGCATTTATATAGACGAAGAAGAGATCCGAAGAGGTTCCTCTGGAGCATGCCTCTCTTGTGGAGAGGCCGTGGCGAGCACCGCTACCCTTTGTGAAGTAACGACTTGGGAAAATGAGGGAGCTTCGTTGAATTCATAATTTCCGAATTCAGAGGGTCCTTGTTTATGAATCATCAAAACCTGACCAATGCTTCGAAGCAGGCGATCACGCGGAGATCTATGGCGATCAGTTCTTCTTCAGCAGCTCTTCTTCAGCCGAAGTTCTACAGCAACGGACAGCTTCAGAACTGTCTCGATGGCCCAAAGCCCCCATTTGTTGATGGAAAATCTCGGCGCGGTGTCGTACGCACAGAAGCGTATTCTGCGTAACTGAAATTTCTACTTTTGCTCGCAATCCAAGATGTAAATTATGGTTATGGTTCATGCATAATGCACTCAGAGGGATCAGTCGACATGCCGGTACGAATCAGGAGGGATGAATCGGTCAGCAAGTAACGTCTTTGAAGACATGCAGACGCGGAATCATCGAAAGATACCAAATGAACGCGTGAAGGCTGTAGTTACAGCGACGGATTCCTGGCCCGGAAATCAGATCCAAGATGGACCATGAATGAGGTGGATCAGGAGACCAGCTTTGCTAAGATCAGTGATGTGAACATTCTTTTAAGATGATGGTTGCCCTCCAGTAGGATCAATGCCTAGTCCAACTCGGAATAGACAGTAAATATCCGAATCGGAGGTGAGCTGTTATAGTCCAAATTACTTGGTATGAACGTTCTCTTTGATAAAAATCAAGGCTCCATGGGATGCTCTGCGAGATTCTGAGCCGAAAGCATCCCTTGTCTGCAAGAATGCGACTCGAACACTTTTTTCTCTCCGAATGCACAGAGGACTAGCTCCTATATAGTGATAATGATTCGAGAAACAGTGGTAGGATGCTGTGTTTCTTTGAAATGTTGCAGGCAGCCAAGAAGATCGGGAGGCAGCCGGCTGAGTGAAGAGGGAAAGTTTTTGAATTTTCAGGACGTTTTCCGGTGCGGCTAAAGCCGATCCGACTCGCCGTTGGCTCATCATCACTGATACGGATTTGATTCATGGGACTTCATCAAAATTCAGGCGAAAAAATGGAACCGCCGCGCCGTAGATGCACTGGCGATGTGAGCCAAAATGACGACAGTCGAGGCCGTTCTGGTCCGGGGAACGGAATGAGTTATTCTGTGCTAGCATGAACTATTGCTCCTCGCGCTCGTCAGGATCTCGCTGGAGCTCAAAACAACCTGTTACCGTGGCGATTCTTCCTTGATCGATGCATGAGTACCGTGAAGCATCGAGCATCGAGAAAGAAAAATCGAGGACTCCTTTCCTCCATTCAATCGACTACAATTGCTTTCAAAGTGCGCTCCTGATTGTGGGGCGTTTTTCCAGGCTGGCCGAGCGGTGCCCGAACGAAGTACCACAGAGGTTTCCAGACAAGTTCCGCAGGTCCCTAAGATCTCTCGCTGTTTTCAACGATGGGCTTTCAGAGGTATGCGAGTATCTCTGGAAAGTCGAATACGCCTCAACATTCGTCCAAGACTTGTCTGTTCAACGTTTCCCGAATTTTCCGCGAGAATACGCTGAAGCATCCCCACGAGCAGAGGCTTCAAATATTTCGATGCTAATCCGCGGAACTCCGCATTGGCAGCCCGTCGTGTGTTCCGACTTCCGACTTTCATCTTCAAGTGGTGGTTCAGATGAAGACCAGTTGAGGGCGATTTCTGTGGCTATTTGGCCACAGCCTGTCTTCGGTTCTTGACCTCAATGATTTTCCATGAGTCCCACTCCGGCCCTGCCGTGAGAGGAGCCTCATTTTTCTTCGATTGGATGAATTCGCTGTAATTCAAGCGGGGAGAGCAGCAGAAGAGCAGGAGTTATAATTTCGAATTCCTCCAACTTGAACGCTCTTCGTGAGAGCTAGAAAACTACGATTACATGCCAGTTGCCCTAAAACCCGATATCCCTACTGCCCGGCATCCCTGAAATCTCTCTTCGTTGAAACCCGGTATCCCTAGAACCCAAGTGCCCTAATAACAGTGTTGAGATCTCAAGTGGCCAAGAGCAGGAACCTAACCTAACCCGACCCAATCGCATGGCTAATTTACAAAATGTGCCTCTTGTGGCATCAATGACCAAATTGTCTGGTGCTCTGAACACAATCGGACAATCTACTCCCTAAAACCTGAACGATTTTTAGGGCAATCGGGTTTTAGGGATACCGGTTTTAGGGATGGCGGGCTTAGGGATGACGGGTTTTAACGAAGAGAGATTTTGGGGATACCGGGCAGCAGGGACATCGGGTTTCAGGGCAACTGGATGCACACCGAAAACTACCGGGCACAGCGGACTCTCCCGCTTTTTGACACTTCTTTCGCGACGCAGTTGAGAAATCTTCGTTGAATAATTCTGGCATACTGACGACATGAGACACCACAATCGGGTACAGGAGCCGTCTTCTCACACAATAGCTCTTAGCGCGGCTAGTGCTCAATATTGTCAATTCCGTATATATTCGGCATTAATATAATCGTTCGAGGAGTTTGGCAACGAAACGCACGACAATGCGATGCGAATGCCCAGAATTTCCCACGTGACCATCATACATGAGAAATTCCGGGTTTTGATCCGCCTAGATCAGAACGCCGGCGCCGTCCGCGGAACGATTCGTCAAAAAAACCCGGTCGGGTAGTTCAGTCTTCGACTGAACTGTTAGTTGCGTGGGACACGTTCCTTGGTCGGAGTTCATGTTCAGGGTGTTGAACTCTGTTAACGGCGTAGTGACATCATCAATTAGCGAACGGTGCCAGATCGATTTCTGCATTTCGGTGTGTCCCTTATCAAATTCGGTGTTTGATATGCGACTCAACCTAGATCACGGGGGCTGTTAATGTAGGAATTATTTCATGGGTATGCAGTTGACGATTCTGAATCATTGTTTTGCGCTGATCTTTTCATCACGCGTATCGAGAAATTGACAACCGTATTTTAAGGTCCTAGAGCTCCTCCTGACTACCCTGGCGGAGAACTCAATTGCCTAAAATCAAATATAATGTTTTCTACTACTCTCCAACGTGTTATTTGTCTTTTACGGGCGACAGATATTATTCGAAAGAGAGCGATAAACATACGTATATATTGATGGTCTCATAGGAGAGCCAGAAGAACAGCAGTGGCGACGCCAGCATGACGCTTTAGAAGCTATAGCGTCATAGATTTCAGAATCCATGAAGCTAGCTTCATGAAATTTTCAACAGATTTTCCTGCCGAAGGCTTGCTCCCACAAATAGTTCCCTGTCGATCCTACAACGATTAAAAATCCCGTCTGGGAACGTAGATACAAGGCTTTATTTGGCTGGATGCGAAAAACGACATAGCCAATCAGTCGATTTTCGAATTTCAAATTTTTCGGTTTTTTTCTCATTCCTCTCGAAACCTTCACAGATTGAGCAGCATGTGTCAAACGATCTCTGACTCCGGGGTGCGGGAGCTTCTTCAGCACGAATACATATAGATATACATATATATGATTAGAAAAATAATACACATATAGATACCGATATACATAGAAATCAGATATCCATGTATATACATAGAAATCAGATATCCATGTATATACATATGTATCTGTACATCATGATACAATACAAAATAAGCAAGTTGGGAATATGGCTCAAGGCGTTGGCCATGGTCGGCGGCGACAACAACAACAACCTAGTTCAGCTTCATGAAAAACTATGGCTGGCGCCGCCACTGAAGAACAGCTAGTGGGGTAGTCGTAGGCGACAGCCCAGACGATCCGTAGGCGTGACGAAGGGGCATACAATTCAAGATCGAGTCGGGAATTGTAGTATGCATTGGGTCGGTGACCGCAGAATGTAACGATTCGCGGAAAAGTCCCTGTGGTGAGAAGTTCGGAAGGGAGTTCCGGGAGGATCCAAGCGGTCTCAACGAATCGCGGCTCCCTGGGGGTGCAAACCCATGGTGCACTAAGAGGTGCGAAAGCCATAACTGCGTGCAATCCGTGTTCGAGTCGTGTACAGTATGGCTCGAGTCGTCCCCGGGAAAGTATCACAGTTCGTGGAGTGGACCCTATGGTGAAAAGTCAGGAAGAATCCCGGGCGGTTGGCAGAGATACCTCCGGTGTTCTCTGCGTGAATAAGTCGTCTAACCGCGTGTTGACATTAGATCAAACAACGTTAACGAAGTAACCGGAAACTGGCCTCCGCAAATGTCCGCGCCAATGAATTCATCGCATCGCGCGCGAAAAATCCCAGCCAATGAAATCATCGCATTGCACCTACGACTTCCGTCACAACGCCCTCACTCTCTTCTCCGGATCAGCGATCCTAAGAACGTGTCCCACGTTAAAAATATCATTCTCCGTTATGAGAGCGAGATTCCATGAAAGAGATCCATGCAAGCGGTTGGAATACCCTTGTTTCCTGCAGGTCTGTGGCAATGCCAAGTCAAACTGACTTCTGTAAGGATGACCACGACTCAGCCAAAACAGTTTCTGAACGAATTGCTGAACACCCTCGCCAATTGAGTAACATCGAATAACTTGAGTTCTAGCCTGCGACTTTGGAGTATTCAAATGGGGAAGGATTGATGATGAAACAGCACGAATGGAGGCATTCGATACTCAGCTGTCTCACACGAGGCTGCCCGCGCGTCACACTGCGGACCCTGTTTTTGACGGGTATGCGAGCAAACGCTTCGAGCCAGACAGGCCTTTTGTGACGGGTCGGACCTTTTGTACTCATTCCGGTTGCGCAATAGCTAAACGAGATAGGAGTTCGCTCCATTGTGAGTCACTACGTCGGTTTGATCAACTGGCAACTCATTTCTCCGGAATGTCGAGCCTCCGAATCAAGTTTCCAAAGTCGCGCCCAAGAGTATCGCGCATGATATCGAAAAGTCGTGTTTTTCCATACATAACGTACATGACGCGTGCGTTTTCTCAAATCTTGAGCCTCCAATCTGACTTGCGAAGTATAAATATCCAGCAGGCGAGAACTCTGCGGACGCGGATCCCGCCGCGTAACAGCGTGAAACGGTTGTTGGCTTTGGACATCTATTCACTTTGACACACATGATTCAAGCGAAGAATCACACGAGTTAGAGTCATGACATCGTCTCTCCCCCTATTTCCGTCATGAGATTCCGCCCAGGGGAATTTTTCGCCGCGGAGACCTATTATCGCGGAGTTTCTTTTTCCACAGAATTCCGGCTGCGGCATTCTTTCGCAAACCCATGTTGCACGTGCAAATTGCCCCCAGCGTGGAGCTGCACCTAATTTGAGTGTTTTCACCGGCATACGCTCCACGATCGGTGGTCGGGTGAGTCGGGCGATCTGAGTTCGTTCCGCAGATTTGGTGATTTCCCCGGATCAATCCAAGGAGGAGCCGTTGTTTGCAAAGGGCAGACTTCATCACAAGTAATACTATCAGAAAACATCCGGAAATGTTCCGAAACGATGGTCATAGGGATCATTAGTGAGCGATTGGAACCTTCAACGACGAGGGCCATGAATCATTGGAATTCCACCGCGATTTACCGATTTTACAGAACGGATAAGCTGTAGAAGATTTCCCGCGACGAAGTCCCGCTCTGGTGCGGAAAATCCTCCGTGGTCTTCTCCACCTGAGCCTCCAACTCCGCTCTCCGAACAATCAAACGATTCGGAATTTCTGGAGACATTCAATCAATCCTGACAGTCGAGTCCGATTAGTATTTCCCCGACTAACTCCAGTGACGGTGCATTAATGGAACGAGTTTTCTCGTATTTCGGATGAAAAACTGTATGAAATATCAGATAACACTTCTCGGAGAGCTCCGGACGATTACATCGATCTGCCCTTCATCTTGGGCACGTGCGCGATTCTGGGACTCGTCGTTGAGGTTGGGAGCCGAAAGGGCATCGCTCAGTCGGTCGATTAGATGACTCCTTCACGACGCAGAAGTCATAATGACATGGAACTCGTTCAGGTTACCGTTGGAGCCGAGGAATACATTTCGGAGGAGAACATCTACTTGACTTTCTCGCGTGATTACCCTCACACCAGAGAAGAGAAACCCGTGCTGGAAGACCGCATGCATCGTAAGAGCAACCCTTTTGCTTGGCTTTGATCGTCGATGCTAACGATAATGATAAGTTCGGAATCGCATGAATGTTCATGATCTCCGCTCTGACCTTGGCTTCTCCGGTGCGATTTGAAGACACTTTCCAGGTTGGATCGTTAGAAGATTGATACGACGAAGACTGCGGGTCGAAGACCGCGCGGGGAGCTCAAACTCGTGGACGGTGCTCGATTTTCGCGCTGTTATAGACAGAACTCAATTCTGAGTGGCTGGCACCCGACAAGCATCACATCGCGCGTTAGACGGCACCCTGGACACAGCATCTTGCGCCTAGTCAGAAAACTCGGAAGCCTCAGCTCGATTCCACCGAGGTACAGTCCCAGATTTCGAGTCCGGACTGGAAACATCAGGCAGACGACGAAGAGGGTGTGGGGTTCACATCTCATTTAATATTCCATTCATTTTGGACGTTTCAACGTAGTATATACAGAGCTCCGCCGGAATACATCAGGATCTAAATCCACGAACCCCTCGGCGAAGACCGTACGATCAACTTGGCGAGTTCCTATACAAAAAGGGGAGTAGAAATTTTGCATCAGTCACGCTTACTTTCAATTTGTACTGGAGCGTGATCGACTTTCGTGATTGAGACAAAAATCACGATTTCCGTCGATATCAGCGATTAAGTGAGGCGAGGACATGAGCCAAAGGTGCGATGAGGGACTTGAACTTCGGAGAGGCGACAGGGGAAATCTTCGGCAAGTCCTTGCATGATTTAGAGCCGAACTTCCATTTGACACAAACAGTCGAAAGCAGATCCGCGGCGTAATTGTTGATGATTTGTGTGGCTACTGCCTCGTGTTCGGGTCCGCACTGCTTGACGGCCTTTGAGATGCACTCATTGAAAGCGCCCATGTAGCTGTAATGATAAATGCTGTCTCATTCTCAAGAAATGGACGAGAGAGAATGAATGTATTAAGAGATATTTCATATGAGCGTGCCAACTGCGCTTTTCGAAACTCTCTTCACGGAGAGTGTGGGGCAACGTGAAGTTCTTGATTTCAAATCACGTATCTAGAGGCTTTTCACAGATTGGACAAAAATGGACACTCACCAGCAGCTGAGGGGAACGCGATTCTTCTTAGGTTTGGTGTTTGCACTCTCGAGGAGAGCTGCGAAATTTCTGTGACATTTGTGCAGTGCTTCTCCGTGTTTGACGTAGCACGGCACAACTCTGAGGTAAACCTCTTTCGTCGGAGACTGGGTGCAGCGAGTGGCCATATCATTCGAAGCACCTTCTAAAACGAGCTTCACCATACCGTTCGCCAAGCCTTGGATGCAGTGTTTAGTGTACTCCTGAAGATATGCGATGTCTTTGTCGAACATCTCACACCGAACTGTCAGTTCCCGATCGTTTTGGGCCTCTGTCGGACCAGCTCCAAAAAAAATGGCCCTTGAAGAGACTTCATCGAAGAGGGTTCCGTTACAATCGAAAGCATCTGATCCAGGGATGGACGCTACCAGCCCTGCGAGAGAAAGTTTTGATTACGCTCGCGCAGACGCTCGATATCTAGAAGTTATAGCCCATAGATCTGTCGCGGAACTCAAGATGCATGAATGCGAAAATTATGTTTCGCGTCTCGATACGCACCGGCACTGATGTACAACACTAGAGCGATCATCATACGACAACTGAAGCTGGGTCGTGAATTATCGCGGTCTCCTGTATTTTCTATTTATATACGTCTTGCTGGTACACAGATCAACACTCTCTCGCGGGCCAGCCTGACTGGATTATTGTCCCCAGAGAATGATTTGTCCGATCGACTTTCTGCTATTTAAGTTGAGCTTCCGCTGCGATTTTCTGACCTTTTCTGTTCTGATCGCTCGTCCGGGCAGCACTGCCCAATCGTACGCTGCGCATTCAATTACTTGTCGCACAGAACGACGTAGTTCCGCATTGATTCTTGATTCATTTTCACCTTCCCGGCAATCGCAACTTTCCGCGATCATGAGTGGGCTCGAATGGAAGCGCGATTTCGCTGGAACGAGTCTCAACTCTCAGAACATAAAATATGTAGAAGAAAATGGAAATCTAGAGCTTCCACTGCGTACGTGGATGCTGACTCAGCCAGGGGCTCGCAGCCGATGGATCGCACTTCGTCGCGTGATTCGAAGACATCATTTCCGCCGAATACACGAGTGAAGCATACCCACGATCATTAACCTTTCGAAAAGTTGGTGATGAACTGTTCGGCTTAGTGATCTGTGTGGCAAACAATTATCTTCAGTGCCTCTCTCCAGCGGAATCGGAAAGGTGGGTCAGTTGCCAGAAAATCATGTTCGGCTTCGAAATAGCCACAGAGCAATCTCACGCAATCAAGCAAGAGCAGGAGGGGCTTCCCAGGATTCGATTCCGAGTCCGGAGACTCTAAAGTTATTCGACAAGTGGAACCAATTCTACAGCCTCAGGCTTGCATTCCGTTTCCACTGACCGTGGAGAGCTCTCTGAAGATTGAGGCTGAAGCTGAGGTGTTGTACGAAATTATTGATTGAGAAAAAACGGACTTCTGAAACGACGCATTCCAACTTCCAGGTCTTTACCTGGAACAGTCTTCGGAAGGAGAGCATCCGTCGGAAGAGCTGAAAAAGTAGGAATGCAGCGATTGTTGAGCTGCCTTGAGGAAAAGGCCCCCGCGTGCCGCGATGTAGGTTCTGGAGGGGAGGATGACAGCGACGCCGACAGCAATGGAATAGACGAAGTGTTGGAGATAGTTTTTTTGGAGTCTGCAAATCGAACGTGGAAAGTCTGATTGAATGAGCACGAGGTTTCGTCTCATCATTCCCCTTCTCCTGACGTCCGGGAAAATGGACAAGATATGTGAGCCAAGTCATTCCGGCGGGGAAAAAGTAATTTTCTGAACCCTCCTTCTGAAAACGCGCGAATGTCTGACTTCAGATTGCAGGGCAAGAATTCATTTGCGGGAATTGCCGCGGCACTGATCGAGCATGATCTCAAGTCATTGACAAACTGGAAAAGCGCGTGCCAGTGTGCTCGCTCGGCTTCCTCGAAGATTATTCAGCGAGACCTTCTATGGGTCATCTGTGATTTGCAATCGAGCATCGAGGCCACCACCGGCATCAAGAAACTGCGCATAACAGTTCTTAAAATCGGTAAGGTCGTTTAGGCCACTCACAGTCTTGTACAGATCGCAGTGATTCGCAACCGATCTTGCGCTCGACCGCTTTGGCTTTTTGGGGCTTGAGAGATGTCTGCCTCTTGCGTATGGAGCGAAGGATCACAAGAGCAGTTTGTTTTGAAGATCAGCCTCTGACAGGAAAGTACTTTTTGTAGGGGTTGAACAATAAGGGAACGTGCTCTCCAAATAATTGAATGAATACGGTACAAAAGTCGAGGGCCTAATCATGGCCAACGGGCTCAGTGTGTCAAGCTGTACAGCTCTCGAGCGGATCATCGCATAGATCATGGAAGAGTTCGTAGGTTGTCGGCGATCGGTTCGTATTCATCAATGCCGACTCTTCCAGTCAGAACGAACTCGCCCAAACGTTCCGTCCTTTCAGTAATGTCGTCCGGCGGGTCTTCCCAATGGGATTGCTATGCTCGGTAGAGTGTAGAATCGGGTTTTGCTCCGATGGAGTACCGGA
Source organism: Neoseiulus californicus (assembly GCA_028455905.1). NCBI lineage: Eukaryota > Metazoa > Arthropoda > Arachnida > Mesostigmata > Phytoseiidae > Neoseiulus > Neoseiulus californicus. Next base: position 21,280,074 of record JAMQGS010000003.1, read on the forward strand.
AAGTGGAATATCTATGACTCTCAGATATTCCCTGATGACCCCAAAGAAATGATAGTGGTGGAAATGTGGCAACGATGGGAAACGAGGGCTCGGTGAGCGCTTGACAATGACGGAGCGGTTTGTCCAAACGCTTTCGGTTGTCGAGAGTACACCACTCCCATCCATCTTCAGTTCGATTCGCAGTCTTTTCTGATCAGTTCAAGACTGGACCACAAGATATGTCGTCATTCGTCATTCGGCCATGCCAATGTCAGGGTAATATCGGCCAATCAGCGGAGACGTTTCTGTGACCACTACTTGCCCTGGTGCTGTGCCCGATGTTGGCTCTGTCGTGTATGGAAAGAAAGACCACTGTCGTTTTCGCCTGCTGTTCTCTTAACTTAGACCCGCACTACTCGTTCCGATGACTCCTGCCACCCGAGTTAGAAGATACCCTCGTTCCGGTTCATAAGAGAGCCATCTATGCTGCGGGTTTTCGCTCCGGAGTATGATCTCGGCAAGCCGAACCAGCGCCTGCTCTTCGAGTAGACCACTCGGCTCATAGCTGACCCCCACACTATACGTCCAAGGGTCGTTTCGGGATTGATATCCTGATAGGGAAGACAGAACGCGCTTTCGAATCGAACATTCCGCTTTCGGAATCCTATTTTCCGGAATCGAACCGCGGGATAGACAAAGAGTCGAACGCCTTCTTGCGATCTTGCGGCTTGAACCGCGTGTGGCGTAGGGAAAGATACGGTGCGACGTGAGCACTTCGTGGATTTCCCTCCAAGTGCTGTCGGGAGATTTTAAACCGTTTTCGAAGAGAATTGAATCTAGTGGGAATGACATTCTCGGCCCGTTTTGAGCTCCTATCAGCCGGGAGACGTTGATCCATAAGTGGTCTCTCAACGCTACGAGCTACTTCGGGGAAAAAGCCTCGCCGGACGGAATGGCGGTCTCTCAAGATCATGACCGCCTCGGGCTTGGTTTGTACTATTTAGAGTCATCCAGCCTCCCATGAACCCATCTTCCATGCGATGCCGAAGGATTGTCTGCCATACACAGGCGCCATATTGCTGTTAGATGTTGATGAGGCGATGAAACACTGTCGAAGTTGATTGTGAATTCAATGGCTTCCACAGTCTCCGATACCGTATTCGGGGTGTTTAACCTAGGGTGCTACATTTTTCGGCCGTGTTTGGGGTGACGATAACTCGGCCGAATTCTGACCGATTCTACTTACGTTTTCCGCTCGACAGCTCATCAAATGGACCCTTGTCTGGCTCCTTTGCTTCCGAAAATCGATCGCAGCGTTCGGTTTCCGAAGCATCTCTGAATTGATACTCATGGTAATTCTTGCTGACGTTGCGAATCTCGAGGATTTTGATATTCGTCGCCACGTCTAAAATTCGGAATCGAGTCGCACCACAGCAAGTGTCTTGGAGCGCGAACGGGAGCATTCCCTCAACTCTGTCTACCTGCAAATCAGTTCGACATATGCGAGCGATTCCAAACCGGGTACTTGGGAGAAGAGGGAAAGGATAATACGGATTCACCTGCCAGGCTATAAATGAGACTAACTCAATAAGACAATCTGCTCGCGCGAAAGAGTCGTGGTGTGAAAATGGGAACAATCTGCATCGCTCTAGGTGCTTCTTCTTGAAATACGAAACTTTACGCGATATCTGCCATGACACGAGTCGATGGATGGTTCCCGTGCTGTGGTTTGTTCAAGCGGAAATTTTTCTTCCGGGATGAAATTATTCCCCGACCTCGATGTCTGAAGTCTGGTGACTGGGAGACCTGGGATTCAGTCAACGGAGGAAAGGAATATCATATAAGCTTCTAAACAAAATCCATGCGAATTGGTGATCGCCGATGAGTCGTATTTGCATTCAAGAGGCCACGAGCGATTCACGACACGAGCGCCGCATGTTGATTCGTGACTTCGAACTCTCAAGTTTCTGCTCTCGAGGGTAACGAGTAACAACGGCCCGACCAGAAGAATAGATGGCTTTATGGGTCGACAGAGCACTCGCTGAAAGGTCGCGGGCCGACAAAGGGAATAGATATGAAAAGCATTCCTCATGGTGGGACGCTGTCTCGAATTCGAGAATGAAGTGCACGGAAAGGCACACATCCAGATGGAGAAAGTTTCAGAGGGAGAAGATTGAAATTTCGAATTGAGCTGTAACGATCACGATATTTAGGAGAATACTCAAAAACATCGCGGAGAGATCCCGTTCAGACAAGAACAGCATCGGAGTTCCGGGCTTAAATGATCATTGCCCAGGGAGTACGGTACAGACAAATAGAATTTATTACACGAATCAGTGTGCACAACTCTCGGAATGGTTCTCAAGTTTGGATCGCGTCTCACAAAGGATGTCTGCCATTGCAATCAGCCCCCTTCCTCCCCTCGAGAAACATTCAAGTATCTTTCGGTCTGATACTCGAACTCATCAGCGATGTTGAATCGATCGAAAACCATCAAACCTGGCCTGGAACTTAAATCTGGACCGTAAGCCGGACCCTGCGTTTTGATGTTATCGGCAGCGTTATTTGGTAGCGATCGGTCGCCGGGTAGAGATCACGCTCTGACGTGGAAAGAGTTGACGAAATCAGGAGCTCTACTGAGAACGTGCTCGAACTCTTTCAGCGAAAGATGACCGTCACTGTCGATGTCGCCTTCATCGAGAACCTTCTCAACAACAACCTGGAACGGATTAGCCGTCACAGCGAATTGCGAGGTTGGTTCTGAACCGAAATTGGGAAATCGGGAAAGAAATCACAAACCTTCACATCGTCGATTTGAAGTTCGCCTTTTGTGAGGGCGATGGTTGCGAGTTCTATGTCCTTTGGACCTAACTTGCCATCGCTGTCGTAGTCGTAAATCTTGAAGGCGTAATGCATTTTGATATGCTTGGGCGCGGCTTCACTGAAAACGCTGAGCATATCCAAGAAGTCCTCGAAACACATGTTGCCCGACCCTGTTTCGGAAAATACTTCCGCAATCCTCCGACGGAAAGGGTTCTCTTTAAACTCCGGCATCTTTTCTATTCGATCCACGGGAGCCTCCGCTGTACGGCCCTCATCGTTCGTCATCACCTACGGGAAACTTGTGATGCTGAAAAGTTTCATTTCCGATATTTTTGCTTTGCCGAGTTCTGTGCTTGTCCCACACTGCGAAAGAGCGCTCGGGGAAGCTTTGTCAAACCCAGAAAGAGAAATCCGCCTGTGCAGCGCGGTAACTCCGGCATTCGTGTACTACAACATCGGAGCGAATTTGAGTTCAAGGAATGGTACAACGTTGCGGATTCACCTGCGGAAGATTTTGTGGATCGAGTTCAACGAACTTCTGTTGAATGGTCAGAATCTCCTTGCGGGTGAAGAATGTGCAGTCTTGCAAATCTTCCAGTTGCTCGTCAGTGAGTTTGGGTACCTTGTTTCCCATCTCCCTACGAATCGAAAGACAGTTGTCAGAGGAATCCCTAATCTCCAGGAGGGAAGGACCGGAGCTCAGCATCGGATCAAAAGACTGGGGGCTATCTGAGGAACCCGATGGAAATAGGAATCCCAACAATCGGATGATCAATTCGAAACATCCGTGTCGATGAGATTTGGTATCGAGCTCCGCGTCATCTACGGCTTCCAGGAATCTAGTTTTTCCGGAGAGCGGTTGCACAAAGACTTGGCCTATCTCAATCAATCGATACGCACTTCATTCTGATAAAGGATAAGGGTGGTAGTTAAGAAGAAAACCGCTGGCCCCTTCCGTATGGATTTTGCGGGCCATTCTATCCGTGCAATTTGCCGAAACTCTCCTATATCGACGGAAACCATGAGTGGGCCAGTTGTATGTACGAACTGTCAATATTTGTCCGATGTCGCGTATCACCGGCTGCATCTTCGCGGATCAATGAGAGGCTGCACTCATAGAAGAGGAAATCGCGGTACATTTCCCCCCTTAGGCGGTGATTGGATACCACCCGTAATCTAGGCCGAAACATCCATGGAGAAAAACCGAGAACCGCTGAATTGGTCACCATAGCAGCTAACGAGCGCCTATCACTTGAATCATCTCTTGAATCGTGCTAGATCCGCGTGAAATTCGAGGAATGGGAGCCATTGACTTCACTCTTTACTAGAACCAAAATAACATACCTTCGAGGATGTTGAGCGCTCCGAAACTCAGCCGAGAATGCCGAGAAGCCACCAGGGTTTGGGGTGGAGCGAGATTTCTTGGGTGGAGCACATCAGGGAAAAGGACGCAACCCCACCCAACGTCGACGGATAATCGTCGATCTTCATTTGCGCTCCGTGGATTTTTCCGTTGGAGAGGGGAGAGACATATTGTCCTTCAACAATATGATGCGTACCTGCCGGCCGATCCGTTTCGAAAAATTCCTATAGCTCGAAATTCATGACGACGACAAAGCGGATCCTATCAAGAATCAATCATTCAAAAAGTATCACCATCGCAGGGTTAATGTTGATATTTGAACGACACGGAGATTCTCATAAAAGATGTACAGCTATCCATTGAGTTCAGCTCTGGTCCGTGGGAGGAAACTCAGGAACGTCCGGGCGTTCATGGCATATTCGAGTACCACTAGTCTCGAGTATTGAACTTATGGAGGATCGATCTAATTCATATTGAGGTCGCGATCGATGACGAGACCCGCTTTTCAGCGAATTTCTGTGCGGGTCGGTGCTTCCAGAACTTCTTCTTCAGGGCACTCCTCAGGAGCTCCTCAACGGCTCTCCATGGAGATCATTCTCAATCCGCGGAACTTGACTTTCACTCACAATACGGTGTAGGAGATGGTATCAGAAGTTCCATATTGAGACTTTTTCTCGGATCGACTCTCGGGTCAAGCTAGAGAGACAACTCATTCCGAATCTTCATTTTGTCGGGATCGATTTCTCGATAGCAGTTTTGAGCGAGAGCGCTGTCGAGGACTGACTCTGCGTCGAACTCCGCCCCGCGCGGCAACATCCCTCGCGGACAGGCGACGAACCGTGGTTGCTCTGATCCAGAGCTCTCGATCGACACTGAAGACTTGATACGACCTCCCAAATTTGGCTTTAGTTTCAGAAATAACTCTGATAGTCGCACCAATCAAACCAAATAAGAAAACATATGGACGTCTCTACTTTCCGGAGGACGACGATTCCCTTTTCTCGCTCCTCCGACCGTGCGATGCACTCCTTCTAATAAACCGTGATTGAGGACGTACCACCCACGCCTTTTCTTGTCGTATTCCGCGTAAAGTTTCCTCCGAGAATGAATGTCGTATATGTTCCACCCACTCGAGCCTTAAGGGCACTCGGTTAGAGTGCAAGTCCGAGTCGACTGCGTTGTCGTTGTCTTTTTCCTCCGGAGCAACCCCTTGTTTCGACAACTTTTAAAGATCCGCTGTTGTCTCTTCGACCAGAGACTACAAGCTTGGGCTCGAACTTTTCCTTTTGCTTTCTCCTCCATGAACTCCAGTGCGGATGGCCTCTCACTCTGTATAACTTCTACCCGAAGAAGAAGCCGCTGAAAGCTCAGAGAGTTGCTTCGACTCGTATCGGATTCCCCCATTCGTTTGTTTCGGAATGACTTTAGCTGCCCTCGGCTCACCACATTTTCATCTCTGGAGACTCGTGATTATTCGGCCTCAGTGGAGAGGTCCGAAAAATACCGATGATATAGCCTTTCCCAAATTTTACAGCTGTCGCCAGGTTTTGTCTCTAAAAGAGAATCTACAAGTGTCAACACTGCTTCGGTATGAAATCGCGCCCCAAGGAGCTCTATTGAGCGCTTGATGGTTGTCAATTGCGCCGAGGCAGTGGTGTGTTCGTGACATCATTGCAAGGCACCCGTTCACTCCGGCTAGATGTCGACCCGAGAATTTTAAACTTTCGCTGCTGCATTTAGTCTCGACGTCATGGTGGCCCAGGTGAGGCAACTCGAGAACTTGAGCCAATTTTCTAAGAACAACGATGACCAAGAACGCAGCCCCTCGCAATCCACCGCGTAGATCGAGTCCCAGAGTTCTCAAAGCTAATTCCGAAAGCGTTCTGATGGGGAATCGCTCTATGATCTCCGCAGCTGAGCCCCGCAGTGAGATTCTCGGGCAGTCGGCACAAATTCGAGCTGAGCGTCAAGCCCGATACCGAAAGTGTCGAGGAGCCGTAAAGACCGGCCCTGATCCCCCAAAACAAACGCTGAGAACGCCAGCCAACACGCGACGTGTAATTGCTGGGCCCGCGCGTCAAGCCCCGCAACGTCTCCAGATGCCCTCTGATGAGTGCGGCGATCCGTCGACAACGGTACCTTCGGCCATGAAGAGAAAGCGTCTCGCGATGACTGTGGCTGAGCGTCAATCTCGGGTCCGACAACGAAAACTGGCAAAAGCATCGGAATCGATCGACACCCTGACGGCGACATGTGGGACAGCCTTTCCAAGTGTTGTTGACGATGTCAACAGCAACCAACGAGACTCAGGCGGAGCTGTTGCCCGGAACATTTACCCGATAGCTTTTGCTGAGCTCCCGGGCGTGGAATCGACTCGAGCTGGTTGTGCTGTTCGGAGTGAAACAACTGCAAGTACGAATCGACTCCAAATTCCGCCGTATGGAATCGTGACGCGAGCAAGACGACTTGACCGCTGATTGATCCCTGAGGCGCTTCTTCAATTATTGAGAAAATATCTCGCTGACCGTCATCCGGGAGAATAAAGATTTGGCTCCTTTTAGGAACATACCTACATTTAAGTCGAGTCTTACAAGGGAGGGGTCAGACGCTGGGTTGGAATTTCGGAACGAAACTTCGAGGATGACTTCGTACGATCTCTGGAACTCACATGATCCAATCATTTTTCTCCAAATACATGCGGGAGAAAAGATATAAGCGAATCCCGGATGAAGCGCGTCGTAGAGTTCCTATGGGTCGTCGGCTCGAGCGCTCTGTCTATGGGGGTTTCTATAGAGAGCCACACTCATCCGACCAAGATATTTTCTTCCCCGTATGTATTTGGAAAAAAATGATGACGCCATGTGAATCCAGAAGATCGTGCGGATTCATCCTGAAAATTTCGTCCCGAAACTCCAACCTAGCGTCTGACACCTCCCTTGTTAGGCCCGGCTCTGCCCGGCAGAACGCCCTGGAGACCCTTCCTGGCGTCGTTTCTGACTCGTCGAAGCGTTCCTCTTGCTCGTAGGTTTGGATATCCGGGGGATAGTGAGCTTCCGAGGCAGCTCCAACTCTTTTCCGGTTCTTTCATTTAGCTCGGGGGCAGTGGATGGAGGGAAGCGGCCAAAGTCGGTGACGACTTTTCCTTTTACGATGAAATTTCACAACAGACATGCCCTGCCGGAGGCTACAGCTTCGCTCTTTCAAGCCTCTGGCTGCTGTTTCCGGACCTTCCGGGGATCATTAAACAGGAGCATCCAACAGTGGATTCTACGAAAATGACTCAGCGCTTTTCAGTTCGAGCCGATTCCATTTCCGGTAGGCGTTGGCCTTTCACGTCCGGTCTTTGGACGAGTTTTGGAATCAGCCTTGTGAAAACGGTGACTAGGAGTCCAAAAGTCCCGATCCGAGCGTCGACGACGCGTCCTGGCTCTCCAACTGGCTATCCGCCCTCTGAACTCTGTGTAGAATGACTCTATCATATTTTGAAAATACCCGAGCGTGATTTTTTGGAGATCGATCGCGAAGAATTCGGAATGTGGTAAGATCGCTGACTGCAGGTATATGATACCGTGGCATGTTTTCACGACGAACCGCGCGAGACCCATCCCGCCCACGAAAGAGAGTGGAACACGGCCTTCCCGTCGGAAAATCCGATGCAACGAGTCTCGACGTGAGAGGCCCTAGTGGATGTGATATCACTCATCAACCCATTGTCTCAGGACCCGTCGCGCAATCGCCTCAAGCTGTAAGTGAAAGATAGAGGTCTTCTGAGGTGGAATGAAGGGAGGAGGATGGCACGAAGAATGCGCTGTTAAGGCTTAAGGTCCACGTGAAAGTTTCTGGCAGCGACACAGTTTTGTGAGTCATGCGAGTTTTTATGATGCCTCCATACTCCTTTCAATTTGTTACATTCTTCCATCACCGTTGCCTCCGAACATCAATATATTTCTCCCTGTCGATGCTTCGGCTGCAGCCGTAGAGAGGGAATGATTGATTGGTTTTTGATTCAGCCGTTACGTCTCTGTCGACGGCTGATGGGACCGCTTTGCTTGAGAAAAGCTTCTCCAGTTTTGGCATCCGACGTCCGAACGTCAGGAGGAAGGCTCGTGAATTATCGGGCTCCTTTTCGATTCCGTGAAGGAACGAAAGGCAGCTCTCGATTCTATCACCGATAACTCTCCATGATCACCTTCTCCGTTTTCTCTTAGTCAGCGCCGCCGGTGGCTCAATTATTGGCAGATCATTCACAGAGTAGAAGCGTTTCGAAGAGAACAGTTGCGTTTTGGAAAAATTCGCAGGAAGCTCCTCACACACCTCACTGGTGGGATATGGGGGATATCCACTGAAGTAGCTCCGCATGGCTCTCTTGACCCTAGCTTCCAGATTGAAGTTCATCTCGGTTCCTGAGCCTCCGAAGGCTATCGTTGCTCAATCAGGCGATCGCTAATTCCGGCTCAAACGGCCGAGCGTTCATTTCTGAGATACGTAGCTTGCGATTGGCTGAGCTCTGATGTCACCACCTCGGAATTTCCAAAGTTCTAGTCGCTCGAAAATTCGCACCGCTCTCTGTAGCTACAAAGTTTGAAGCCCCAGATGACCTTGTCCCTATTCGAAATGGTTCATTGGTTCCGGGGGTCGCGAAGAATTGCAACGAGAATGCGGAGTTTTGTATCTTATCAAACATGTTTATTTAACAACTTATTCAACTCATGAGTCACGATTCGTCCTTGTTTATCAAATATGTTCATTCAACATATTTTTCAGCTCATGAGTCATGACTTGATTTTGTCCATCAAATTCTAATATCCACACAGATCCAATATATTCTCGACTGAGTACCTATTATTCGACTCACGCATTTTGAGCTACATTCATTCCAAAGAGAATCAATCGCTCAAACTTCTTGCAACCTGAGGTTCATGAGAAGCGACCTTTTGCGAACAGATGACGCTATCCATTGACGTATGATTCATTTTCGAACTTCGTCCACTCGAAATTCTTTCACAATCAAGTTTCTCATCCCCCGAATTGGTTGGTGGTCCTCATCCGACTCATCAGCGGCTGAACTACCGAACGCTCACCCGTGGAACAGCGTTAGTCCTTTCTTAGCGACGTCATCTGATATAATTCCCGATGGGAGAGGCATTCTTCTTCGCTGGAGCAAGACTCTAGAATATATCGCAAATCGAAAAGTACGAAAAAGAGCTATTCAGTCGTGAATGGCTCGTGCAAGTCTTGGAATTCAATGATATCCATGTGAGAATGGCTCAATGAGTCTTTTTGTGCGCTTCACGTATTCAGAACATTCGTTCACTAGAAATTGGAGACCTATACAGACAGTAATAAATACGTATAACATCAGAGCAGTAGAACTGGATATAACCCGTTGAAGAATCAGTCATCTTCAAACTCGGCTCTCCTTCCAGAGGATGAATCTCGCACTTCCAGATTGAGCGAAGTCTAGGACGGTGAGATTGTCTCCGAGATTCGGGAAATAGCGGCTCTGCTTGGTGAGCTGTCGTTCCACGATTTCCCTGCGTCTTGGATAAACCTAGTATCATTCGTGGACGAAACAGTGGGGGAATTCCGCGACGGGGAATGTGACCCCATGCGATGCAAGCTAACCTCTAACCTTCGTCAGAATCTTTTCAGATTTCAATGATTCACAACTCAGGAAACAACAACTGCTCCAGAAGGGGCTCGTTTCCCGTTTCTGAAAACAGCCTCGAGCAAACGACACGGTGCGGCGGCCCCGTCGGAACTCATTCCTCACGGGAGGTTCCTCAAAAGTGTGTATGTATATACACTCACAGAATATCCACATTATCTTTACATATTGACACCGTAACTCCATTTCAGGATTTGAGGATTACCAGTCCGATGGTCCAGAACTAGATCGACAAACAGTGTCCCGCATTCTTGTTATCAGCTCCATTAGGGGGAATGGGTGGCCTACGTTTCGGACATGTCGGAGGACGAATTTGGCGATCGGCCGAGAATTGCGGCCGAACCCGTTCAGTTGATTTCGATAGTTCTGACAGATGGTCGCGTGGACATCAATTTCGAATCCTGGACCGTACTCTGGCGCGAGCCGAATCCACTCTGCCTTCCTCCAAAACACGAAGCTCGAATCTCGCTGAATTCTTTACGAAAATTATCGTTTAGATATCCGTACAGGAACGGATTCGAGCATGCTGAACTCATCCCGCACATGTGGCAGCAAGCGAACAGAATCCTGCAATGAAGAAAGAAGGAGGGCGGATAAGAAACGTAAGCCTTGATGTTTAATTCAGCGACTGCGGCTCTGATGAAGGTTCGAGAACGAGCATTGACTAATGACGCGCTAATAGACAAGGAATGATGCGAGACTGCTGCATAAAGAGCTACTGCACAACTAAGAGAAAGTATACCGGCTGGCGAGGCACCGACTAAGAAAATCCATGAAAGTGTTACGGTGCACAAAACCACGCTACGGCCCTGATCCTTCTCTCGTGGATTTTCGAATTTTCCGAATTATAAACAGTGTTTTTGCGGAAGAACTGCCCGGCGCAATAGATGTGGTTCGGGCCACACTCTGCTGTTAGTGAAATCATCGAATGTGCTGAGCGATCAGCAAGAGCAACTGTCCGAGAGCCTTTCCTTCTCTTTCGCCCGCCGGAAAGCCAGGAGACTTGCTTCCGATGGCAGTCGATCAGGCGCAGGAAATAGGAAAAGATCGGAGAATAACTTTTGACCACTCGACAGGCGGTGTCATCCGCATCGACCGCAACAAGTAGCGAAAGGGGAATCGACACTGCTCCCTGGTCGTAAGACCGGACAAAAGCACCGACCATGGTAACCGTCCGTCAAGGTTCGTTAAAACAACATTCAACGCGGAATTCAACGTACAATCCGCCATTAAAGACAAGTTTTCAGCGCGTCGAGTCGCTCCCATGGCCTTCATTCTGACTTCGAATAAACTGTCAGTTTGTTACGAGCCCGTTAACGCGTTCAAAATATCGGAAACGTTAAACTTCGCGGTTCCCCGTACTCCTGCTGGCATGGCTGGATAAGGCGTCGAACAAATACTGTGGATGTTTCACCTTACAGCAGCTGTTACCGTGTCTGCATTCTAATAAGATATGTCGTCGAATTCTCGGGCCGAAAGGGGGGGATTGCCTTATTTTCTGGGATATGTCTTCTATTAAACTTCCAAGCGTTGGTTGGTTGTGCCCTAGGAATGCGGTTCAAAGCATCGAGAACAAGCCAGATTACAACTCGGACACGCTGTATTTCTCTCCAAGTTAACACAATAAATTCCGAAACTGTAGCTGCCTCGGCCTTCTGTAAAATACGAGCTCAGCGCTTCTAAGCTGATTCCTGGGATACGCCTTCCATTCTGGTTGGGGCCTAAGCCGCCGTAATTTTAAGGAATTGTGGGTTTCTCACTTTTACGGTTTGTCTTATGATTAGGCAGACACGGTATTTCCGTGATTGAACCGAGTTTGATTTGAGTTTTAGGAACCCCCGGATACTCTCGAATCCTCCTAAGTACTTCTCTGATTCGGAAAGTGGGTTGGGGTGGGTCTCAGGATGCTGCCTGTGAATTCCATGATCCTCCCTTGACGCCCGCTCGATTAGAGTGACGGCCCCGAGAGCCGAAGTTTCACTTCCGCGTTGGATAATAGTCAAGGCTCCTCGAGATGCTCCGCGCGTGATTCCGACAAGTCGTGACTTAATCAGCGAGCTCTTTCTTGAGCATGCATGCAACGCCTACGAAGCTACTGATGGCTGATGGTGTACTCGAGGAAACCCTGACGAGAGCTTCCGGCAGACCGCCGTCGATTGAAACTTCCCCGAGGATGCTCCATTGAGGCTCTTTTTGACGCCTGGAGTACGGTATGCCTGGTATTGGCTTCCTCTCCATATTCACTGATAGCATGCTCGAGTGCTCTCGTGCTCCTCGATGTTCTTAGTTCTCCCGTAGTCAACGGATCGTAACTGATATCTCCGAGCCAGACCGTCCTAATGACGACGCGACGGATCCATCGATCAATGCATCAGTCAAGAGCCTGTTGCCTTCCGGAGAAGCAGCCGAATCAGACGTGTTCCTCGTCATCCCCTTGAACGGGATGATTTCGGGATACTCGAATATTCGAATGCATAGTCAGGTTCCGGAAGCGGTTCCGTTCGATTCCGCGGGGGGGGGAGCGGGGGGAGCACCTGAGGTGGTCGCTTGGACTCCCGGTATTGACAGCTTCCAGACAAAAACATCCACTGATCGCAACGCAAACAGTGGGATCGTTACAAACGGATACACAGCCACGTGCTCATAGCTATCGGTTCCCCAGGGCTGTCGTCATGCGTTCTGTCGAAGTAGCAGACGTGGGATCTGTTACGTCGACTCTAGTGTTTGTTGAGTCGATGTGCTGAGGCCGAGATGACAAAGACAGTAGACGAAAACAGAGACAAGAACGATGGGATCAACGCCCACGTGAACAGTCGATCGCGCTACCTGTGTCTCATACTACCGTCCTTTGTGGCGCCCTGGGAGCGAACGTTTCTCTCGGAGTTTTCTCATTAGAGTTTGGCCTCGGCTCCGAAGAGGTTCACGGTGAAACAATCAAAACAGATTGATTCGCAACACAACTCCAAAATCTTTTCCTTTACTCGAATGACAAATCTGATGGTTGACGACTCGTTTGCCACTCTCTCTGACTTTCAAAGTCATTTCCTCGATTACACTTCGAATTTTGAGCCCGAAATATGCATGGGGAGATATCGCTGGATGGTTGATTCGCCTGTGATGACCGTCAAACTCCCTCGAACGGGCGGCTTCGCGAGCCACAGCGAGCCAACGATCGACGCCGACTGCCCGGGCCGACCGGGATTGGGAGCGCTCCGTTAAGATAATGGGAGGCTGACTAGTAACTGGACCATGAGAAAACATGTGATTGGTGTGGCATGCCCGTTAGGAGAATCGAGTAAAGTCTACCCCGCATGTCCTTATCGTTCGGATGAACAGGCTCCTTATTATTAGTATATTTCTCGCTTTATGGGTGTCCCGATCTCCTGCTACCCAAGCTGCAGGCTCGACAGAAGAACAGAGCACTGGTCGATGCTGATGTCAGGACGAAACTTTTGTATGAGATCTATAATGCGTTTTTTGATTCGATTCCTAGAGAATAGCTTAATCTTTCCGTTAGCATGGTGAGTTGCCACTTGCCACTGACCTGAATTTGTTGTCCATCTTGCTGCCCATGTAGTCGACGTAAGCGTTCAACACGTTAAGCGGTAGCCAGCTGAAGATGAAGATGACCGTTATCGAAATCAGAAGTTTGTTCGTTCTTTGGACGCGCTGTCGCTCTCGGAGCAGTTTTTCTTCCAGCTGAGATCCTTTCGCTGCCATTCGGTTGCGTAGTTTACGATAGATCGACATGTAGGCTACCGACACGACAATGATTGGTAGCATGTATTGGAAGACAACTGAGAACAAGGAATAGTAGAACCTGCAACCGAAAGCAAATGGAAATCATTATGTAGTCTCAAGCCGTGAGCATTCTCCCACATCGCAGGATCCAAGATCAGACGTTCATTCCGTACTGCGAATATCGAGGGGAGCAGTCTGTTCCGGAAGAAGTGAATATCGAAGGCAACGTACATGGTTCCCGGGAGAGAAACTCAAAACTCAATTCTCAGTCCGAATCAAAGGCGAAGAGAACTCAAAAGTCCTACGCTGTGAGCGTGGGATCGTTTGGCTGTACTATATGGGAACATTCATCATCCACACTTGTGCATTCATTGGCGATTTTCGTCCCCAAACTCCGAAGCTTCTCGACGGAAGATGAAAAATCGAGTTGCGATACTTCGATCTTTCCAAAAATATCCCTTTGACATCGATTCGCAGCTCTTTGGCACGGAGAGGCTTGTCTCACAGCAGAAAGTCTGACACGAAATAACTCCACCTCGTTTGAACGCGTACAGAAGGACTACAATGAGGTGGTTCGACTTTCACAGCGATTGATTACGATCCCGTCCTTTCACTGTCAGCATTCAATGTTTTTCTGAGGCCTGTACCATTGGGTTTACATTGTGTGTCGATGTGGGAATTATGATTGGTAAAGAAAATAAGGTAAGTCATGACATTCTATCTTGAAACTCTCCCTGCATTGGCTGCTTATAGCGCATCAGATACGTTCGATTACGGCAAGGTAACCATGTATTACCGGGTCCGATGCGGGAATGCCGAGAAAACACGAATTATCTCGGCTGGAAGCTCGTGTCTCCAGCAGAGAAGTCCGCCGAGTTCTGAGGGCACTTGCGAGTCCTCGCTGGACTCTTCGCAACGACAGGTCAGAGCTAGGAGATTTTATTGAAGCAGCAGCGCGCTCGGAACTCCGTCGGCATCCAAGTGTCAGAGATTCCGTGGAGGAATCCCCCACCTCCAGCGACATTTCACAAAATCATCATTTACTTACACTACCGCCGATCTGCCGCCGACGGTGCTGCGCCGCATGATTCTCCTATTTCCCAACGGTAGTGTCACAGGCCCACCCTGCGCACTGTGAGAGCCCAACGGAATACAGCGCCCAGATTGGATCTCCCGAATCGCTCTGACAGGTTGACGCCTTCCCTAGAGCCAGGTTGTTCAACACTCAGTCGGAAAGACGCTTCAGCTCACCGCTGTATTTTATAACGTCGACGATACGCGTTTCGTAGCTTCATAAACCGTCCATGTTAGTGTCGGTGCGACGATGGGTGTTAGCTATGGAGCAATAGCTCGACAAGAGCCAGCCCCCACAGAGACTAAAGGTACACTCTGGCTCCACGCTTGTTTAAAGTTATCCTTCGGAGGATGCGAAAAAAGTCAACAACGAACGCCGAATGCTAACATCGCTTCCCCGGGTTGCACTGACTCGGGCCCAAGATGGAGTATTCTTGGGAATCAGCGTCGAACACGTCTTTCAGGAAATCCGCGTCTTTACAGTCCTCCTTCATGAGAAGTGTAGTGTAAACCAGCTCAGCGGGGTGGTTTGAGATTGAGGGGATCCGACAGAATTTCGCAGGCCGTCTGCTCTCGATGCTTTCGCTCCGAAACGCCTACCTAGCTTTGTTGAAGTAAGTTTTGAGAATCAATGTACTTCATGAGCATGAGCGGGGCTGATCTGCGGTCTGCGTCATGAATCAGCGACCCCAAGTCCATTGTGGGGGATCAACAAAGCGCAGGGGGCAACGCACCGTGGAGCAATCAGAGATCAACCAATTAATTGGTTGATCTTTGAATCTTGAGGCTGAAAATCAGGTCCTCATATTTGTACAAGCATATTTGTTCATTTCCGTTTGTGAATGCCTGTTCATAGGTCAACATGCAGCGCACACTAAGTCGGCGAAGGAAATGACGTATGGATACTCATTTCTACCCGGATAGCACGCTTACAAGGGAAGTATACGACATGATCATCGAGTTCGGAGCTGAGGTGATGGCTACGTGTAGGTCCACCGAGAGGGGACCCCTGAGAAATTTCCACGAATGCGCTATAGCCACCGAATACGAGCACTTTGTTCCATTTCTACCCTGTTCAAGCTGCTCCAATTTCGCGATAAAATATTCTAAGGGGCTTATTACAGATGTGTCTTCAGATACAAGATAAACGGAAAGGCTAGACACCAGGAAAGTGATTTTTATGTTTCTAAATATGATACACATCTTGCAATGAAGCCCCTTGGAACATTTTATCGCGAAATCGGAGCAGCTTGACAGGCTAGAAATTGGAACAAAGTGCTCGTATTCGGTGGCATAGCGCATTCGTGGGAAATATTCTCCCCAGGGCCTCCGGCCTCTCACCTCGCTCGACCCACCGCACCCCCCCCCCCCCCCCCGAACTCGATGATCATGTTCTATACTTCCCTTGTTAGTCAACAACTTGTACTCTACAACATAATAACTGAAAACTATTCGAGGAGATTTCAAAAAGCAAAGAGCTATCCAATTCTTTCTTCTCTCCTTCGAAGCCTTTGACATTCGGAAGATGTGCGACGGATTGCATTAAGGACGCCGGCCTTTCGGTCGGAACGGAATCAACGCTTGTGATTACACGCATCCTATCGAGAATTCCCGAAGCGTGTGACATGACACTTCGAGTTTCTCACCAGCGAATCAAAGCGGCTCCCGTATTAGAGGGCAAACTCGGTCACCGTGGTCTACGGCTGGCGGCATACCCGAACAGGCGGAGTACGAGCATTCAATAATCGTAATGGAGAGGCAGTAGGGTTTTAATGGGATGCTTAACAGCGGATTTCTCGCATGATGAATTGCTGCAATCGGTATTCGATCCGGGTCCAATCGGCGCCGGGCTCATATTGCTCCACGCCGCGCCGCCGCTTGGGCATTGGTCTGTGCTTCGCTTTACCGCGCGCCGAAATCGAAGAAAGTTATATTCCATGGATTATCAGCAGCAAGCCTGTTATAAACTCTTCCAACTGAATTGCTTGCGGGATTGCCTCAGCGAGTTCCAGGTAACCTCGTTACCTCCGCTAATGCGCGGACCCCATCGAATTGACCCCTGATTGGAGGTCCTCGTCTCTTCAAATCTCGGAACGAAAAACGTTGGCTAACGGCGAAAGGTCATAAAAACTTGGTCGAGTCATTTTTGGAAATCAACGTGGGGAATCTCGAGTCACGTAGAGCTAAGCGCTAATGGAACGCGTCCGAAGGGAACTACTTACCCGCCACTCTCGATGGGCCATCTCTCGACGCAGAAATCGAGATCTGAGATTCGGAAACCGTATTGGAGCAACAGACTCTTGTGTGGATTTTCGTGACGCACCATCGCTTTGTAAAGGAACAACGGCATCGCCAGGAGGAGAGCGAACAACCAGATGATCGCAACCATCAGGAAACCTCTCACTGGATTGAATTGTTCTTTACTTGGATAAACTATCACATTGTAGCGATCGATGGCGATCGCCATTATTGAGATGGTCGAGACAAAAATACTCGTCGCTTCGAGTCCTGCGACGAGTTTGCAAGTCACTTGTCCCAAGGGCCAATATTTCAAGACGATTTCCAACAAAGAGAAAGGCATCGTGAACAGACACAGGATGAGATCGCTGATCGCTAGATTGATGATGTAGATATTCCTAGCAGTGCGCATCGCGGGCTTCCGAGCGACGGCGATGCAGACGAGACCGTTCCCAACTGCGCCTGTCGTTATCAGAATCGAGTACGCGACGAGAAGGCAGATCAACGGTGCCTCATCGATCGCCCGAATGTTGATTTTCTGAGAGAGCTTTTCCATGACTTCGGCTGAAGTGTAGTTCAGACTTGGCCGCACTGGACCTATCGTCGTCAGCAACGTATCGGAGGTCGTCACAAGACTTGTGGTGGTAACGATTGCCTGGAACAGGAACGAAAAATCAAGTTTCTGGAAATACAGTGCTTCGGTATCGAGGATAAAGTTCGGGCTCGATCGGACTGGCCCAAAGAGCAAGTTCGCGCATTAAGCCACGTTCCCGTTGACGACAGTGCGTGCCCGACGGGAATGAGTGAACCCCGTGGTGCGGCAACATGCACGAGCAACAATGGAAAGCTGCGTTAAGGTTATGGAAACAGTGGTTCTGAGCCCTAACCAGTCGCAGTCCCGAGTTGATAGCGGTCATAAAGCTTCTACTGAGGCCGTAGAACGCAGCTGTGACGTCGATAGTAAAAGGTCGGCGACAAATCTCGCGGACCCCTGGAAGTCAAGTCGACTCCCTGACATTTCGATAAAAACGATTCCGTGGCTTGTTGATGTCAGCGCTCTGAGCAAATCAGCATTAGAACGCGGATCCCGCAACTTTGAAGTTTTGATGCTCTGCTTGGAGCACCTTTGAGAGGGCTGACGGCAGAATCGCTCTTGATGCGGAAGGCTCTGCAGGTAGAGATGTTTCCAGAGAACAAATGACGTAGGGAAACATGGAGGAGGAAGTCTGGAGTGCGTGCCGCGCGACTCGGGGTCCGCTTATCTTCTCTGAGCTCCGGCTTTTCGGCAATCTGAGCGACCGAAATGTTTGTTCAGAGATGTCGCGAATCGGGTGGTATTTGAATTTCGAGCTCTCGAAATCGGAGTAAATTCTTGCCCTCGGGGGACTACACCGTTTGCCGCTGATTGAACCAAACAAAGACCGTGATTTCCGGATCTCGCAGTCTCCAGAAGGTTCTTGAATTCCATGGGGGAGTGTAGGACATACTTAACCGGTCGGACAGTCTTGAGTAAGAACCGACGCTGTCTCGTCGTCGCCGGATCCTCGGCAGGGAGCTTGAGCTTCGGGCGCTCGTTTCAAATTCGGATATGCGCCGTCCGGTGATTACGCGATCGCTCTCAATCGGAATGGTTCCCAAAAATATCGCCCATGGTCGTCGCGATTAACTTCAGCTCGCAGCATGATTGCCTTGCGCGGATTCGTAACTATGACACTTTGCGGTCTATCCGCAGCTCGCGCTGATGCTGCCGATGCGAAGCGGAAACTCTTGACCCTGACAGGCCTTCCGTATTGGAGTGTCTCAAACAGTTCCGCATGGGATATCTTGATAGAGCTCGGAATTACACGTGATGATCATACTCATGTACATTTCCTCACGATATCACCTCTCTCCAGGGAAATTTCCGTGGAACCTTACGCATTCGTTTCGCTACGACTGAAACCCCTTTGAGCCAGGTTCGGACTATTTATTTGATAGAATAATACAGAAAGGCGCTCACGCCGACCCCGACTCTTCGGAAACATGACTCATCAGATGCCAGAAGCAATGACGCCATCTCGAAACGCGTGGTTTCCGATCTCCTAAGCTCCGTCAGCTTGGTATACGGGCTGAGAACATGAAATGTATAGAGCTTCGAAGTGACTCGAGCAGACATGCTCAGGTCACTTCCACAGAGTGTACCTAACGTACAACGCAGAGACTTCCGTCAGTGTAGCCTCCCCGTGAACGTTGATAGAAATCGACAGGTCCCGAGCACACGGGGGGAACGCTGTCTGAACACTCGAGCGAACGGAGGATCCTTTCGAAACCTGAAGTCCACGACTCTGCCAGATCGCTCCCTCGTTCTAAATTCCCGGAAAGTTTCGCAGCGCTTCGATGAGGACGGCCGTCGCTTCAACGGTGAACGCAACAATTGTTAAAAGGAGTTTTCGACACAGTCTACTAAGCTTGCCATTTCCAACAATGTTGCCAACGATCAAACACATACTATACTACCTGACGTTTACAGAGCCGCCACCGAAAACTTCAAGGTGGGACAATATCAAACCTATAGTCGAAGTCTATAGATATCGACTCGACACTTGGGGCTTCCTCGATTATTTGCTCCCCTTATCGTTTCGTGGCTCTCATGGGAGTTTTGTCTACGGATTACGAAAGCGAACATGAGTTGAACTAGCGGGCAACATCGGCTGAGCGAATCCTTATACGAAGCTCGATGAGTAGAGGCAACCATCCACAATTTGTCGGCTGGCAGGCTGCCATCAGGATCCGACAGCGATGAGAAATTCAAAGGTGCAGGGAAACGCGCACAGACTTTCCTGGAGGAAAGGTATTGTATCGGGACAGTCTCAAATGCACAGGTAGTCTCCAACAGACAGTAAGTGTCCCGTGACCAGAGCCTAGGGGCTGTGTCAAATGAAAGGCCAAGCTCACGATCAGGCAATGAACGATCGCTCATTCATACCTCGAAATCTGGAAACTGTCCGGGAATACCTAGGCAAGTGGAAAACTATCTACACCAGAGCTCTTATAGAAACGAATGGATGATAGCCATCGAGGCGCCTCAACGACTCCTGCCGAGTTATTACTGCAACAAGGCATAACAAACGACTCCTTTGGTTGCGAAGGAGCTCCTTGGCGGATTTGAGAGATGACATCTCTAGCTCCCCGGGCTTTGGGGACTATCTCCGAGTTGAAGAATAGGACAGGCGTCTCGAGTGATAAGTAGCTCGGTTCCGAGATTGGAAGGAACGCCACTTTCGTCTCGAGAACCCTCCGTATGATGAATCGTAAGGACATCCAAACCGCTAAACCACCGTTTGAGAAATCCATGAGGTTCACCCAATTCGGACAATCTCGAGGATTCCCCCAGAGCCGACGCTGTCCGACCCGCTCTGGATCTAAACAATCACAAACAGAGGGCGGTGACCCAATCTAATCTCTGACTACTTCGAAACGATGAAAGTTGCAGCAGGAGTGCAGGCAAACGACGTTAACGTGCTCCTCTCGACTCTGAAAGCCAGCAGAAAGCTGGGAATCGAATCCCACAACTTCTCCGATTTGGTCAGATCACGAATGGTAAAACTCAAATCAATCAAAATGGGGGAAATCCCACGATTTGTACCAACAAGTGACCCGATCGCTTCCCATAATATTGCGAGTGAAATCATGGCTCTCACTGTCAAACCGGAAAATGTTTCTTCTGCATGTCGGTAGCGGTCCAGCATCCGCTCTTCAAGGGTCGATGCCATCTGATTCTGAGCAAACTCCATTGTTTCC
This sequence comes from Neoseiulus californicus, assembly GCA_028455905.1. Classification (NCBI taxonomy): domain Eukaryota; kingdom Metazoa; phylum Arthropoda; class Arachnida; order Mesostigmata; family Phytoseiidae; genus Neoseiulus; species Neoseiulus californicus. Next base: position 21,300,740 of record JAMQGS010000003.1, read on the forward strand.
GGCGAGTGTGAGCGGTTTTTCAGCTCATGCTCTGTCAAATATTCAACAAATCCTGCCGGCATTGCCATCTCTCGAAGCCGGTGTAAAAAGCCCTCCAATTTCTCTCCAATCATCCTCTCCGCTAAGCTTCAGTCCCCCTTCAGCGGGCGGAATTCCACGGATTCCAGAAGCTATCAGCGGTTTCTGGGCGGTTTCATGGCGACCGATGGCAATAGATTGTTTTCAAGTACAGTTTACAGTGTCACGGGCAATGTCCAACCTCGCTGAGATACTGCCACCCTCGGCATCCTCATTTAAGAACCAACAACTTTCAAAGTTGGCTTCAATGTTTGGGAGTCATCAAACTTGTTCTGCATGGAATTCGATCGCCCAGGGGACTTCCAGTCGCTAATAGGTTGGCAGGGAGCAGAGTCATGTGAGACGAGCGTTTTCAGTCAGAAGAGCCCAGCAGAGGCGTTCTCGAAGCGACGCAGCTGGATATTGACTAGCTCTTTTGTTTAGCTGAATGGTTCCGAATTCATTCCTCCGTGCCGAAATTCAGAAGACCTGTGGTTGACTGCTTAAAATGCATAGAAGTCCACCTCAAGCCCTAATCCGAGTCCGAGCTCGGCGTCCGGAACGAATGTAAGCCTCACAAGCAGAAGAGCTCTCGTCGGACTCGCTCGGATGAGAGAGACAGAGGGAGCTTATAAACTGTGCGTTCCATACGGCCCTATGAGCCCTCGGATCTAATTACTGATTGTCCTATGGGACGAGGCGATCTCTAGCTCGCATTGTGCCCGCTCAGAGCATCCAGAAGTTGGCTCGAGTTTGGCAACGCAGACACCGCGAGCCACGGCAGAAGTCCGTACATCTGATATCGATACCACTAATGGAAGAATAGCTAATCGTCTGCTGACCGTACAAGTAGTCGTTGCGGTGGTGGTGTCATCCGATCGAAGTTTCGCGCCGAACCACGATCCGAGCAGTTCGATGGGCATTGATCCGAGTGTAATCCGCAGCTTTGGATAGGAAAATCTGAACATGTTCGCGAGGAAGCTCCGAAATGAAGACGGAAAGCCGACTTTTCAGAATCAGTGCTCAATGATGGATGTTCCGGAGAAGAAAAGAGCTAGCTACCGAACTCAGTGCCGAGGCTGCGTATCGTGTTTGACGGGATTTCCGCTCACATAGAGAGGAGAATGAACATGGTTCGTCGTTCATGAATATGTCTTACGAGTACACGTTGAAGTGATACTGTCCATGTTTCTTCTCTACGGCCCGGCAGTCGACTGCACCCACGTAGTCTCTCACTCAGTGCTCCCGCGCGAGTTCAGGCTTTCGCCCCAACGTTCCATCGTTGCAAGCAGTGGGTGTATCGTGGCACGTGAATCATAAGGACTAATTAGCTTCTAACCACCATCTCGGCGACGATTCGACGAATACCACGCTCTCGCGTCTGTTTGCTCCGATTACCGCACAAGAATTGCTGGGGCTGAGCGTTACCGCGCCCCCTGAACCGCACGAATGTGTGCTGGATGGTTGAACCAATCGAGTGATTCAAAACTTGGCAATATAGAATCTATGCAACGCGATGACTCTGCTCTAGATGTTACTTCTGGTCGCTCTCCGATTCCCGTTAGAGCAGTTGACGACGACGTCGGCTTTTATGGAAATGCTGAACTTCGAAGCAGAAGCTAATGGCGAAGTTTCGACGCAACAACGTCGACGTCGTTCATGCGCTCGCTCGCTCGTTCGGTCCCTCGTTAACTCGTCGACTTCCCGTCTCATTACGTTGCCTTACGCCTCTGAATTTTGAGTCTAAACCGACCGGGTCATATTATGAGCGGCTCCAGCACTTGCTCCATCCAAGTACAATCATGATTATGAGTGCGGTGGTAATAAGCGGCATCCAAAGCTCCGAACCCTCCCAGAAACCTTCCTGAAATTTGACTTCCTGCGTTCGCACCTCAGTCCTTAATCATTCTCATCAAATTCCTCCGGATGGAGCCGTTTCTTTGGATCGGCGTTGGGAACTGGTAATTTTCAAAAAAAAATATCCGGGGAAATCTGGTTCTCGGTCTCCGCTTTGAATCAGAACCGAGTTGCCGGTAACTGAAGAAAGTTTGGTCAAGTTGAAAACGCGGTTGGTTGAGGCTGAGTGGGTTCTCTATTAGTTTGGACTCACCTCATCTGACGTGAGGGACGAATTCATGTTGCGTTGAACAAACAGAATCTAGGGAATTCTTTCACTTTGCTTGTGAAATATGAGAACAGACTCGTTTGTCCTTTCGGAAGCGGCGCGGCATACCCTACGCAAGCAAATGCTGGACTGTTGTGGACCTCAGTCGACTTTCCCAACGAGAGAGGTCCCGACGTTCTTTCCACTCCCATTTCCTCGACAGCGTTCGGGACAGACTTCGTGAGACTCCACAGGAGGTTGCTTGGGAACTCCCTTCCTCAACTACCGCATACAGTTGAAGGCCCCTGTAAGAGACGCGGACGGATGCGATGCCAGTGGGTTTGGGACAGTTTTCAATTTCTCGACTCCATCGCTATAGACATCGATGTCAAAGTGAACTGCTTTTAGGTTTCTGTACTTCGAGGGAAAATCACGTATGGGAGCACGTCCCAAACGGGCGTTCTGTGCTTCCCACAACATCCCATTGCTGTATCCTGGCTGTTCTAGATGTCGAGTGGTTCGGAAGCATGTCCAGCACCGAGATCTGTCGATCGGTAAGAGTTCGAGAGTCCGTCAGTAACGATGTGGCTGAAACCGTTAACGGAGAGCAGGACGTCGGAGAAATTCTCTCTCGATTAGTTTCCAACGCCTTCGTGTCGAATGATTTGCCCTACCCGAACATATCTGATAGGGAACTCTCGAAACACATGACGTCTCCTGCATTACCAAGCCCATGACCGGCGCCGGAATCATTTAGAGATCTTTGCAGCGTGAAATATCCGAATTCCCCGGATGAGGAATGGTCACCGTCACCCATACAATTAGAACCTCCCGTAAATTATAAATTGGAAGCACGTTTGTCATTGAGGAGCGACCCGCATCTGATATCTTGGACGGAATGTTTGCCTCACTCGACCTAGGATCATGATGCTCATGCTTGACCAATCCTTCCCTTTCATAAGAGATGAAGAAGTAATAGACTGTTTTCATTTTCCCGGGATGTCTCTTATAAGTGGGTTACACTGTTGTGAAGATCCGTCTCTCGTGAGTCTAATTGTATCTCTCGCTTCCGACCGACAGAACCGAATCGTCGCGGCCAAACAGATGCGGCTCACGTATTTTGCGTTGCGCGTACTGCGTGAAACGATGGGCGCCCGAGCTCACGTCGACGATCGGATCAGGTCGACAACAAAAGCGCTGGGAGAATGGGGAAACTCCTCGACGACGAGACCGAACGCACCCTAGATCTAAGTCTGAAGTTTCTCCGGAGTTCTCGCTATCGCTCTTCAACCCCCACCTCTCGCAACTTGATGCAACTTGGCCCGTTTCTATGACCTTTCACTCTTCAATCTCTTCACACGTCCGACGTTCTCTCATCGAAATGATCTCATGAATGATTCTCATGAAAATGATTACCAGCTCCGACTGTTCGAGACGTGCGTTACGAGGTCGTAGATGTTACGAATCCAGCACCATGGCATGCTCAAAATGGGCACCCAATGCCTCTTTTAGAGCGAATTTCGTGAGTCTGCTTTCGGCAAACGATCGTCCGAGACGTCAGCGAGTTTCTCCCGCTGCGGTCGATGTCCACGTTTCATCGCCGCGAGACTGCACAGATCTGCAATCAGGTTAGCATGATCTAGAAAGATATTTGAAACATGCGCCACCGCTGAGAAGCCGCGTGAAAGCGTTCTTCTGAACACCTGCACGAGACGAACACGAGACTCAGTTCTTGGGAGTGCTTGTTTGGTTGAGGGTGCTGTGATTGACACGAGACTCGAGTAGACCCAGCTCTGGGCAACCAGCACCCAAACGTCAGCCGAAAAGATCGATGGAGATGAAGACGTTCATCGGAACTAGGGATCGTTACGAGCGACTGTCGACCTCAGATACATTCGCTCCTATTTGTTGCACGCTCTCGTATTCTTGTTCTTCACAGCTGTGAGACACAGACCTTCATGATGTGCAAACAGGATTTTTCGACGTTGGGCTTCATGGGGCTGTAAGAGAGCGAGTTTGCCGAGAATTTGTGAACAGGCGGAGCTTGAGATACCCAAAGCAAGAGAGAGAGCGTTGTCCATTTAAACCCCTCACGATCCGAAGACAATCCAGAGTCTCACCAAGTTCTACTCAAGGGAGTAGTGCATTGTCCGGCTCGCTTTTCCATCTTCTGTGATCTCTGTGAGAGTTTCTTCGAGCTGTGTGATAGCTGGCAATAATTCGATCCGCGTCTAAGACGAGCTCAAAACCTCGCCATCGGGCCTCATTGGGAAAAGTTCAGCGCGAATAACCACCGCCGTTGCCAACTGCAAGCATGAAGAACTCCAACCTCGTCAAGTATGGGCAGACCCTCAACCTAAATCTCGGGTGCTTCGGCATGGGTTTGATGACCTCGGTCATCGGAGTCACGCTCCTGGATCTGACGGAAGTTTACGCGACCCCTATTGAGTATGTGTCGCACATCATCACCTTCCGAGGCATTGGAGCCTTGCTTGGATCGCTTTTCGGAGGCATGCTTCTGGACAAATTCAACACCCAGATCCTGATCACCGCGGCAATGTTCGTCGCCTCCATGATGATTTGCTTGGTTCCTCTAAGTCCCTCCTTGCCGATCGCTTTTGCGGTGACTCTAGTCTACGGCCTCACTGTGGGCATCTTCGATACAGGTGAGCACTCGCACGAATAACACTATACTCTATCATATGTAGTAAAGCACGAATCGCATTCATCTGTGTGTGATTCGTGGAGCTTGCAAGGTGCAAGGATTCATTATCACAACAGCTGAACTGGATCGATCTTGAACGACTTTTGGTCCTTTGCAGGAGCCAACATCTGGATCATCAACCTCTGGGGAAAGAAAAATGGACCGATGCTACAGATCTACCATTTTGCATTCGGACTCGGCGGTCTCCTCTCGCCCTTAGTTGCTGAGCCGTTTTTGAGCGTGTACCATGGAGGCGTTGCTGAGGCTCTTGGTTCCCCTTCGGTCGAATACCTCGGAGGAGTTATGGACAGCGCGGTGAACGCAACAGAGTTGGTTGGAGCCGTTCTCAAGGAGTCTCGTATCGCGATACCGTATGGAATGATTGCTCTCATTCACTTCGCGCTGTTTGTTTCGATGTTGGTTCTCTATAGAATTGACCCGAGGGACTCGAAGCCACCCCCGGCAGCTCTGAAAGATGATGTGACTGCCAGCAAAGCCAAACGCTACACACTCCTCGCGTGCCTATCGTTCTACTTGATGATCTACGTCGCCTTGGAAAGTTCGCTCGGCCAGATGTTGGCGACGTTCGCTGTGAAGAGCAAGCTGCATTTCACCAAGTCTCAAGCTTCATATCTCAGCTCTCTGTTCTGGACGACGTTCACGATGTCGAGGGTGTTCTCAGCGTTTTGGGCCATGATGTCTACGCCGAAACACATGATGTTCACCGAGCATGCGATGACAATCGTCGCCCTCGGCACATTCCTGTGGTTCGGTGAAAGCAGCTCAGTCATGGTCTGGGTGTGCGCGGCTATGGTGGGCATTGGTGCGGCAGGGATGTTCGCGACTGCCATAACTTGGACGGTAAGTCAACTCTCAGTGTTAACCATCCCGGGAAGTGAGCCTTCGATGATTCCCGATGGTGCCACCCCGTACTCGAATCCACGAACCCCATCAGCTAGAGTGTGTTCCTTGAAATACCATCTTTTGGTACTCATCGCGGTGATCTCGCGTGTTGCAGGTCGAGTTCATGCCCCTGACGAACAAAATGATGTCCATCTCGACAGTGTTCTCGGGGTCCGGTGGAGCAGCGCCTCCTTTCATTGTGGGAAATTTCATCAACGAAAATCCCATGGCTCTCATCTACGCGTGCTCAGGCCTCGCGGCCATTTTGACCTTCATCATGAGCAGTGAGTGTTACAATCTGAACTTACGATTCGCCGTCAAACAGCGCGCCACCTGATTCATTGGCCCGGCAGCGGACTCCCGCGTTGCGGCAGTGTTCTCTCGGATCCTAAAAGGTAATTTCTTTTTCAGTCATGTGGCTCATCACAAGTACGATGACGCCAAGAAAGTCGATGGTGAAGGCAGAGGTCGCGCAGGATGATGCGGGAGGCACCGAGCGTAAGGCTCCACCGGAGGCAGGAACTGAGACCGCCTCCATAGCTTAGCGAACGAATTTAGTATTTAACAATAATTTTTTTATTATCATCATATAATCGATTTGTCCTTCTTCGCATTGTGTGATTAGACGGGAGAGCGAGGATCTCTGCACACGACCCTCTATCATATCATGAGTCGCTTTTCGCATCCTCGATTCAGAGGTGCTCGAGAGGATTTCTTCTCAAGTATATGATAGCGAATACTGCTGCTCTATGTCCGCTGAATTGGCCAGGGATGGCGGGGTCCCGAAGATGGCATGACGAGCGCTTCCTCAGCTGATTTTTCCCTCAACGAAAATCGGTTCCCTGCTCAAACGACATGAGCGAAAGCATTGATGGGGTAAAACGTCTCATGAACTCTCCTTTACCCGGCCACGGTGGGAGAAATCATTTCCAAGAATCCAACTCTGTTTCAAAGCATGAAAGTGAACCGATGCATGCGTGTGGGTGCCTGTTCCTTGCTTTCTGCCCTGCGGAGAACGAATATAGGAAAAGCAACGGAGTCGGGGAGAGCTGCGGTGATCGAGTTTCCAGTTATCTAGGACCCAAATGCATTAGCACTGGAGCGCATCTCGGACCCGACTTGATTCATCCTATTTCGGCCATAATTCTCACTGTGCGTCAGAGAGCTCCATCAGAGCACTCTTTCCTTGATTGGAGCACCGGAGCATCAGCGAACACCGTCGTGGTCAAAGGTATGACCACCGGCCGTCGAGTGTCGAAAATGTATCATCGTGACCTTGCACGTTCGAGCCTTCGACCCGAGCATGAAATGGAATGGCCGGAACAGGAACTCGTTTCTCCAGCTACCCGAAGGGCCCTCTTCGGGCTCGACAGTAACATGGGCAACCGAAATGCTCAGGTGTTGTGATTTCGGAAAGGGAGATCACGTCTTACGCGAGTCAATGGCGCCTTCAATCACTCATGCTCACCCTGTTGGCCCGAAACTTCACCAACATCGACCTCCGCCGATGACAGCGGACTTGTTGCTCCCACAAGAGTTCCGTAGCTTGTCGGCACTCATTGTCAGTTTCATAATTATGCGCGCATCCCTATTTTCTGAAGTAGCTCGATTTCGCTGAAATCCTCACAGAACTTCGGTCCAACACCCAAAGGCTCAGACTGATCAACAGAAGCTCCAACTTCCACGTCTGCGGCGATGTCAGCGGAAAAAGGTGGAAAGGTCCATTTTCACTTGTTTCATAAGTATGCGCGCACCCCCAGGATTTCGTTTAAACACCATCAGACAACGAGGACACCCGCACTCCCGTTCGATCCGATCAGTATTACGGAGGACTGTCGGGCCGCCGCAGGCCGCCATCTCAAGTTTGAATTTAGCGTTACCCAATGGAGCGTACATAATAAGGAGAGAATACGTCAACCTGGATTCACTCGAGCTGCGCCGGAAAAAAAACAAAATTACGTGCCTGAACATCGCAGTACATAATTAGAGCGAATCATGCGGTTTTCGCGATCAATCACCGCAAGCTATCGCAGTTTCCCAACCGCGGTAGAAAGCCGCTACGAGGTTCAATCACCAGGCGGCGCGCAACGATGGAATGACAATCGAAACCAGAACCTGTGTTCATAGCTGAAATGGATGGCTCGTCGAATCGGAGAGAGCTATATATTCCGTCAGGAGGTGCGAACAACTCCCTAATCTAGTGTCCTGCCTCCCTCAAAAGAATTGGTGAACTCTCCGAAATTCCTGGATACGCAAGACCGGGAGTTACATTGACGGAGAGGCAACCCAATCGTCTGTTCCGATAAAGTTTCCATTCGACCTCGGAGTCGGAGCAGATAACTCGGAGCGGGATTTTTCGGATCTCAAAACTTGGATAGCAGTGGCGGGGCGCGCCCCCTTTATTTGAGAACCCTGATCCAAAGGGATATGGAACCGTGTTGTATTCGTTTGTGGCTTCACGGGATAAGATTGTGGAGGCATGGTCATCACCAGCGCTTGATGAATTTGCATTTATTCCTTCTAATTCAGGTGAGATGCACTCGATTCCGCTCGAAGCAAGACGTCCCAGTCTCATCGTTCTGTGCTCACCGTTCCATCTCGTGAGGGTCATATCAAAATCGTCCTCCAAGCCCCATGAGATAGTTCCATCACCGACTCCTTTCTGTCCCTGCTCCAATTCGTCCAGAAGCCGGAAGTTTAGAGGAATCACAACATTGGCTGGAAGGAGGCAGACTATTACCCGGGATAACTCTATGCAGTGCCAGAGCGCGCCTAGCTCTCATACTTAAATCATTCTACTCTGTCCATTCATCCGCGCGACCAAGAAGAACAGTCACGTAAAACTGGCGCGAGACCGCGCGAATGAGCGGATGCCGAGACTTTGCCCTGCATAGGGACTCAAGTTCCATTGCATGGTGATTCGACGGTTGACACGCGGCTTACAAATGCAGATGGGACCGATGGCCAGATGATCAGTTAACATTCCTTGACAGCTATACATCGTGAAAGTTAGACAAATCTACGTGTCGATGGATTTGTCGGACCTTCTCGCTCCAACTTTCTCTCGATGCATTCTTATCCAAGGAACTCCGGAACGCTCAGAGCTTACCACTTCCAGCCATGGGGCTTGCCATAATTTTCCGAGGATTCTATTAAGAGTAGAATAGAACATTATAGCCCTGGAGCAGCAGCCGCTCTATCCGATCCCTCCTCGACAAGAGAGACGGCTCACACCACCCACGCGCCCACTGATTCAGACGAGCGAGATACGAGAACATCAGAGAGACAGAAATCCCAGAGCTTATTTACAAACTTACGCTCCCATTATCCAGAATTCAAGCATGTAGGACGTTCGCGGGGCTCAGCCAGAGATCTTGGATGACTTGAGGACGATCATCAAGTCTCACAAATGCCTATCGTGGTCTTGAATTCGGAAACTGTGTCGGCAGAACTCTTTCCGATGCCAGCAAAACTTCGAATATGGATAGACAAGTGACGATCAATCGATGGTCCGACGACCACCCCGATAGCGATGTCTATCAAATCCGAATCTGCATAAAATCGACTCAAATATTCGAGCCTTCGCTTCAGCCACATACCTGCTTGGATGTCTGAAGAACGAATACCTCCATACAATATCATGCATACAATATCAGCCATCGCCCGCGACTTCGAAGGACGATCAGCAAAGATAATCGTCAGCACTGATCCGTTCCCGCTTTCTATGTCCAGGATGCCGGGAATGCGACTTCGCGAAACACGACTGATGTTCCAGAACAGGCTCTACGTTTTCAACCGAGAAGGAAGACATATTGAGTTGGCGAGAGATTTGAATAGGATCCTAACTGATAAAGAGAGGAAGGCGAGCCTGAGGTCCGTGGAACCGCGCACCAGCTGTTCCGATGACAGTGATCGCTAGATTACTGTCATCGGCTGATGGGAATGCATCACTTCGGCTGATGGGGAGCATCGGAGCATCGGAGAAGACGCTATCAACTATCAGTAATGGATTTATCGCGCGGGGGCTGCCCCCAATCTAGTTTCTTCCTCCTCACACGGCAACGTTCAGGGTTCACTTCACCGAATATCGACTGACGCTTTGAAACTCTACGCGCAATTGACGGATGCAAGAACTTCAGATGAACTGGGGGGCTGCCGAGCGGCCGTTGTGCCGAAAACCCCGCGCTTCATCAAGGCGGGCTGATGCCATCTTGTTTGTGTCGTTTCCGACATCCATCCATCCATGTAAACACTGATCAAATGTCCGTCCCCGGGTAGAGTAAATACCGTGTGTTCGAATTCGCTTGTCTGGTTCGAAGTGTGAGCAATCAGGATCCGAACTACTAGTGTGAGTATTCAAACTACCCGAAAAAGAACCGAAATCGCCATGAGTGTTGTTTCGCGCAATGGTGCCCCGATGAAAAAATGGTCTCCGCTACCGCTGACCACGATTGGCCTCAAACATCGATGATCACTGTCTATTTATCTATTCATGGTTCAGAAGCAAACTTCGTCGATGACGGCCGCGTGTACAGTCTTGAGCGACTACAACGCTCCCGTGGCGGAATTAGGTCTCTGCGAAACGTGGACATGTTTATTATCCGACGGTTCCGTGCGCCTGGTCGCTACATCCTGTAACATGTTCGAGTTCGCAGCTGTCAGCTGAAATCAGCCAGATCGATTCATGTTGCAGGGGAGCACTCGTTAGGATGGAAAGCCCCAGCGTTCTTCGAATCCTATCAGGGAATAATGAATCTTCTCTTCTTTACAGTTTTATGGAACATGCTGCAGGCCCTTGCCTGCGCTGTGGGCATCGCTCTCGCATTTCTAGTCGTCATCTACGTGGGAATCGACGGCCGTCAACGTAACGAGCCCTCAGTAGCCAAGCTCCGCTGTGTTCGAGTGTTGCTGTTGAGTTTCATCACTCCAGTGTTTGTTTATTTCGTCTATGATGCATCATTCTACCCGCTCACGTTCTTTGAAGTCCTTGGGCTTCGATCCGAGGGCCTTTTGTCGGCGACCTTCTTGCCCTTGGGTCTCACGATGTTGTTCTACCTGGCCCCCATAGTCACACACTTCGTCCTGGACCGATACTATACACTACTCATTGAACCACATTTTTGGAAGGAGAGCCTGACAGACCCCTTGTGGGTCCGGGACCACATTTGTGCTCCATTCGTCGAAGAAGTCTGCTTCCGGGCGTGCGTTCTGCCCCTGCTGTATCCCCATCTGGGCGAATTGGGCTCCGCAATCGTTGGTCCGGTGCTTTTTGGGCTCTGTCATCTACATCATGTCTTGGAACGCGTCCCTCGCTTTGGGCTCCTGAATGCCACGCTGGTCACTGCGTCACAGTTGATTGTTACGACGCTGTTCGGCATTTACACATCGTTCTTGTTCCTAAGAACTGGCCATATCTTACCGTGCATTCTCGTGCATGCTTTCTGCAACTACATGGGAGTTCCTCAACTGCCACCCGCCGAGAGGTCATGGCTCTGGCTGCTCTACGCCCTGGGAATCGGTGGCTGGTGTTTTCTACTCAAGCCCCTCACCGATCGGAGCCTCTACTCAAACCATATATTTATTGAGTGATATCCAAGTCAATCTCCACGACAGACCAGGACCCTGTTGATTCGAGCCTGCTGTGTGTATATTCTGCTGTGAAAAATCTAAACTCTCGGACGTTCTTGCCTGCCATGACCACAACACATGAATTTCGTTTAAGACAACCAGAGAGCTTCGGGATCTCGAGAACGCGCGGAGAGACGGGATTTGGATTCTTGTCATCGGTAGGATATTCACACGTCTCCCCGCGATACCAAGCGATGACTCTGGACGGAGACAGTTGTGATACGCACGGACGGAACCTAGCAAAGTCTCGATGTAGGGTATACTCGGATAGTATTTGTACTTTATTAAATTATTGAAATGAAGATGTACAGTAAGGAATCACTCGAATTGTCCGTTTTATCCCATCAGGAGACCCTTTTTGAGAAATCCCCATGTAATGGGAACTAGAAAACAGCGCTACCAGAACGAAAAACAGGCTCCATGGAATTCGATATAGATTATCATAGCTTAGAAACTCAGAGATATTGTACAGGGTTGTACATATTTGCAAGAGGTGAAATCAATGTCCTACGTCTATGGCGGGATTACTTCTTGTGAGGGTACGAGGATAGTATGAAGGGAGCTTGCGCCGGTGGCCACTGCGATGAGAATAGAGGATCGTAATAAGCTACCGTCGGGCCCCAAGCAGAGCCGATCGGCCTGGGAGGGGCCAGATGAATTCTCGAGAAGGGTTCCGGCGGGTAAAAACCTGACGGAGGATGATGAGGGGTCTGAGGACAGGAATATCAGCTTAGTGTTTGGGCCGGATCGTTCGCGCTGAGCAACTGAGGACAGTCGGAAGCTTTTCCGCAGACTCGTCGCTTATCAACTCACCCGAGGCTCCTCCGGTTTAGTGCCGACGACCGGTTGGATGACTTGAATCGGTCGTGTTGGTTCTACTGGCACGCCAGGTCGAGAGGTAATGGAGCCGTCTTGAGGAGGCTCAGTGATTACGTTCGAAGGCAGCACAACGATGTCAGGTCGAGTATTGATACCGCCTGGCTGGATAATCTGTGTAGGTTTGGAAGGCGGGTTTTTCGAAGCGGACGAACTCCATTCAACATCTGCGGGTGATTGATTGTCGGTTCCAGGCTCGTTCGTGTCCACCTTCGCTCGGAATCCATCCTTGTCGGCAATATAATCAACAGTTCGGAAACGCCCGTCAGCCAGCATTATAGTGTAGCGACCTTCAGGAGCAGAGGAAAAATATTTAGCTAGGGTTCTGGGCTACTTTTCTGTCCGAAACGCAGTAGTTTCTAGGACACTACTCATCAGAATGTACACCGTGCAGGTGGATGATGTTTGCACCGTTTTTTCTTGTCCCATTAGATTCTTGGAGAGGACCGTTCCTGCCGAGCATTCGATAATCCCCCGCCTCTCTCACTCGGATGCAAGAATTTCGCTAAAATCGTTGCGGAGGTTTCCATCGATCGAACAACGCTCCACAAGCTCTCGGAAGGAGCTAAATTCATGTCTGCCGGATCCCGTATCCGACCCGAAGAGGAAGATCGATCACACAGAGAGAAAATCTAAGGATGAGAACGGAGTTCACGAGCCTCCGCTTCGGTTCGAAGGTCCACCTCTCGTCGAGGCTGTGAGGCTACCAGAGAGTCTCCGACCTTCGTGAGGCTGCATGCTCTTGCTCCAAGGCAGAACTGCGATCTGACTCATTCTCAGGTCAGAAAATCTGGCTAGGGCCTCACCTTTCACAGTTCCTTCAGAGTCGCGCGCTTCTTGCCGACTATGGCTGCCGTCGTCAGCTTGTACGGCGTATTCGAAAGAATAGGAATCGTCCGCATCGTCGATGTCATTCACATTGATTTGTTCTTCGTTCCGCACCGGAGCGAACGCGGGTCCGTCGAACGCAGGCCTTGCACGCACCGCAGGACTGAAGCCGAATCGTCCGTAGAAGGGTTCACCGTACACGGGTCCGTTGCTCAGCGGTGCTGCGGAAGCGGCCGAGCTCAACAGCGCCAGCAGCAAATAATCCATCCAGTGTTCCTGAAGACATGCCATGATTGAGGACAGAAGGAGTAATGATGGTATCTCGAGAACCTCGCAGAGCAGGGTTTGATTGCAAAGAGATGTCCCTCACTCACCATGGTCTCAGTGACTGATCTCATGTGGGTTGCCCCATCGAGATGGTTTTATACGATACGCGAAACCCTCTCCTCCGAGCACCGGTTTCCAACTCTGGAAAAACTTGGTTTGCTCGTAGACAAACATCTGAGAGAAGAAGTGTTTCCCTCGCCTCTTTATTTGAGGTGGGCTGGAATTTCTCGCTCTGAGGGGCGGTCGCTGCCTGTACGCATTTTTTGGAATCATTTGAGCCTGTGTCATTCTGGAATATGGATTCATTTTGAGCTCTGAATTCCATCTTAAATTCGTTTTCCACGTTCCATATCTCATATCGGTCCATCGTTCCATATCGCTACGCTGTTCTCCAAATCGCTCGTATGATTTGTCAGAGCTTCAGGCCGGCGACGGGCCTTTCACTTCCAACTTTATTCGCGAACCCGTGATTTACGTCACTTTCTTAAGGTATCACGAAGATTGAGGGCGCTCCGACTTTTTCTGAAGGAAATAAAGAGCCTCGCAACGAATCCCTCTTTTATCTGTATTAACTCGTCCTCGAAGAATTCAGAATCAACCAACCTAGTTGTTGAAAATCTGTCCTCACGAATGACTTCACCGCAGCACACGAAACCGATTAGAGGGCTGACTCAACTCACTGCCCAGAAGTTCTCGGAGTTGTCAACTAAATGCGACACGTCGCACATGATTTGTGTAAGCCTCTTTATAGAATAAGCCACCTTGGAAGCATTTAATGATGTTCGCTGACCGCAGACGTTGGTCGCGCCTCCGCTCGCGATTCTCAGAAGGATTTAAGTCTTTTGTCTTGCGCGATCAGCAACCACGCGGCTCCTCAATGTTCTTCGCCGCTTTCTAGGACCGGAGCCAGCTGCTGCAAGAACGACGTCAGGAATACTCAAACTCCTCGGGGCGACTGGATAAGAATTCCGTCCTGAAACTGTCGTGAATCATTCTGGATCCAAGCTCTGGATGATTCATTGTTGACGATGTTCATTATTTATCCATCCATCCATGTCTCCGTCCACCGGATCGTTTAAGATGTCTCTCATTCTGCGAATCCGTCCGTCTCCGTAAACAACAGAACATAGAGGAAATTTAATTGAATACCGTCCTGCTGAAACACAACCGGTCATTGTGAGCGACTCCGCCCGTCAGGACTGCTTTTGCATCGTTGTTGGTTTCCAAGCGAGGCGGTAGGTCTTTCCGTTGATCTGTCCTTCCCCTCTCGTGGTGAAGGCTGTTGTTCTCTGTAAATCACGTTTCATTAGGCGCGTCCTGTTTCTTCGAAGACATAATATTGTGTAAACATCGACGAGGACCATAAAGTCTCGAGAAAATTAATTTCTATGGCGACAAACTGCTGCCCGCTGCATCGATCTCTGCGTTAGAGAACACTCTGGCAGCCGATTATGGTTCTAGGCTCTCAGCGTATCGGTCGTTCTCGAGGTTAACCGATCGTCAAGGTTATCATTTCTTGCCGAAAATTATTCCTACGTATCTGGAAAGATCGACGGTTTTCAACCTCTAATCTCAGACTCCGCGTATGCTCCTCCTCCCATTGGGTGGGCGTAGTTGTGAAGTTTGCTTCTCAGCAGACTATGAGAGCTGCACAAGCCACTTGCGCGCAGAAAATATCTTCTGCTCAAAGTCTCACTAGGGGACACTGGGAGCCAAGAACTGACCAACCGCTTATTTATACAGTTCCCACCTGCCAGCTCAAACACCCAAACAACAATTAAGATATGGCTCGAATAATGAGTAGCGCTTCTGTTATGAATGTTCGCGATCCTTTTCGGGCTTAGCTGATAACTGGCGAATGAAAGAGTCTCAAAAGAGAACCTGGTTCGGCTTCAAGATCATCCAATCAGAACAGCTTACCGAGAGTGGAGTTATACTTTGTTGCGACCTGAAGACGTTTCGGGGTGCGATAACGCTCCTCCCAGTCGAGCTCGTTAGTTTCGTTAACATTGTAAACATGGTACTGTGCCAGGCCGAGGAAGAGCATAATTGGACTCGAGCTTGCTTTGGATTGGGTTGTTTGCCATCGTTAGCTCCTGCGAGAAGGGTGATCTCGCAGCTTGACCCACATTCCGCATAGGGCAAGGAGCAACAGATGTTGAACTGATCGAACCGAATTTGCATGTATGAATGAGCGTAGATCCAAATGTCTCCGCACAAAGTTCTGGACCCGACACGCCTCGCAGTGGAGTCATCGAACGATAAGCGTGTTACGATGGACCGTCATAGTCTGCTCATGAAGCTGCTTTGTATCTGCTTCCTTTGGCCAATGAGGACAAGAGTTGTTCCGTCTGGACGCGCGACTCTAACGGATCTCCAATGCGCCTCTGGAGCGCATAGATCCCTGATTGATACCAGCATGAGCTGGAAGTCGTCGTCACAGAATCGTTGTTTCCCAGAATTTTTTGACCAATAGATTACTCTTGCATCCTGGTGTGTCTAGGAAGGGGGCTGGGGGCAAAAGCTGCCGAACTTCCCGTGTCGGAAGCCTCTGGAATGCCCTCCTGAAACTCATGGTTTCAGAATGACTCGTATCCCGGGAGTTCTACCGCTAGCCGGCTCTTCAGGATTGGCCAGGCCCCACCAGTGCGGCGTATGCGCCTCTTTGAGGCACCTCCTATTTTAGGATTATGAGAAAGTGAACTGCGATTCAGAATTAGCTAACAGAACGAATCGAGGTGCTCTTACACAACCCCATGCTTTCGTTCCAACTGTCGCCGGACTCACGCTGGATCGCCCCGGATAACATGACATTGCAAGCGATTACGGAATACTTTTTCCCAGAGTTTTGGGAACAAGAAGAGCCGATTCGCAACATTGTGTTGAATCGATTCCAACGGATACGCACTGTTTGGGCGGAGACACAGGCTGAGACAGTCTAGATCCGATGATCGTAAAACGCACGTTCATTACCCTGGCATCCAAAGGGACGGTTTTCAGAGGAGATAATTGGGGAACGCTTCATCTACGACTTCGACCACGCCAAAATCAAGCGACGAAATTCCCTGAAGCTCAGGAGGAGTTCCGCGAAATATTTGTCGAAGAAGTGTGACCGGTAATTGGAAAGCAGTGTCCAGCCGAGACTCTGTGTTTGTCCAATCGATGACGAATCTTCTAAGTAGCAATTAAAAAGTTGAAAAATGGCCGCGTGTTTTTCCCCACCTAAGGATTGATTCAGAATCTCATCGAACAGATCGTTGCGGACGAATGCCATTAATCAAGGGGCAATCGAAAACTAGAGTAGTCGAGTTCGCTCATTTATCGCTCGGACGACGCCGCTTGGCAATTCGCCATTGCCACTGTGTAGTTCATCCGGGCAGTTTCATTGAAAAGGCATCACAATGACCGAATGAAGTTCTGACTCTCTCTCGTCACTATGTGCGGCTTTCGAAAGACGTCATTAATGATCTCAGATTTTCTGCGGGCTTATCGTAGGATCGACGGGTCCGGTACTGTCCGCCGGTCGGCCCCTGTGGTCAGAAAACAAAGTCATCGAACGTCCCGCTCAATATTAAAATGCTAATTTTCACTCTCAAATAATGATTCGCGTATCTCATCGCTAGAGATAAAACTCTGTGCCGCACTGTATATCGTATATGAAGCTCATTTTTCTTCTTGCCAGAGATATTGGGACAAATGAGGAGTTCGGTCAGACATTGTCGACGATGGAAACTTTACAATCCACGATTCGGACCGTATCGAAAGCGAGAGCTTGCTTGGGCCAAACGTAAGGAATGGCAGTATCTACTGTTTCCGCCGATGCGAATCTCAAGCTGATGTATTCCACTTTGTTGACAAATGACACGGAAAGTCGCAATTACTACGATGATGTGAAGAATCTGCCAAAGGAGAACCGCTGGAGTATTTCGATCTTCCACCACCTGGAGTTGATTCCTCATTCGAATTATGATTCTTTGTCGACAGCCTTGGTGAGTCCATATCAGGATGCACGACGAACCACGACGGAGCTTGATCCATCCCGTCCCGAAGAAGCATAAGATTCTGAATCTTCCGCAATATCTCAGATTCGTCGAGAGATCGATCCTTCGAAGTATGGAAACGACATTGAGCGAGTTTCGCGCAGCGCGCTGTCGTCGACCACGGTTGCTCGTCGTAACTGAATTCCGGCTGGCTGTACTTGTTCAATTTTTCTGCCGAGAATTTCTCTGATGATATGCACGATATTCCGTTATCGATCGAGAGCGAATATTTTGTCAGCCGGACGTTAGCCTCACTTGTCGTATGACGAGTTCAACAGACAACGCCCGCCGTTTGACAGCGCCGGCGTTTCGGAGAAGCGCATACGACGACACAGAAGAAGATAACATTGACATTTCTTTCCCTATGCGTCACAGTTCCTCCTATCAGCCGCTAAACCCTCCTTCAGTCTTCTTCGAAATTCGCTGAGTCCTTCCACGCATGCCCCGTGCGACAATGCGCAACGATGCCGTACAGCCGAAACGAAACTCAATTTGTTTGAATTCCTACCGGATCTATCCACATCTTGATGGTTTTACCGACGACCGACGGTAAAGATTAGATAACCCTCGCATTATCTGTGCAGTTCTTTGTAAATCAAGCGAGTCAGCCTGCCACCCAGCACCAGACGAGCCACAAGATCAAAGGCGATGTGTTCAATTACGTCGTGCGCCAAGATTTCCAGAAGCCACTGGTTGACCGACCGATACGGAGGGAGTTTTTCCCCGCGCCGGAAGATAAATGTCCATTGTATCACCACCAAATTTACGGAACTCTTTACATGGTGGTGTGTTATCAGATTCTGCTCGTGGGGGCGATGACTTACGTGTGTCAGGAATGTCGAACAAGGATCCGCTCCGAGCACTAAAGTCCTGAAATGGTCTTGATTCCTAAGCAAGGCTCCAGTTCTCAATCTAGTACTCGGTTTAGGCGTTTGCCGTCCTCAGCCACGAGGCTTGATCTGGCCCCAGTATGAATTATGGAAGGTTTCCCGTTACCATGACGAAATATTGCGTCTGAAGGACATTAGCCCGACATTATTGACGGACTCAGTCAACGGACTCAGGCTGGCGTTCCCCGAATATTTGACAGATATGCCGCGACGAGCCTACGAAGGAGATAACGTTGACATTTCTCTCCCTATGCGTCACGTTCTTTCGCGTCCACCGCTCACCCTTCGCTTCCTCTCTCGCTCGATGCGGTGTGTTCTTCTCAATGACAGTCTTGTGTGGATCTGGTCCAGATGTCTGCTTCCAGAACAGATCTGAATGCGATTCATCCCTTGGTTGGTCTCTTACTCGGCGGCTTCACCGCAGATCCGTGTTGTATATGAGATAAAATTCGCATCATCTGAACGCGTCTTTCTCAGAAGCCAGAAAACAAGCAAGAAACTCCACTATCCATCCGGGGAGATAACAGATCAGATACAAATTGTCCGATCGCGCTCTTCTAACATTGAATCGCGGAGGCTCGCGAGTTTCTCTGGAGACCTCTACATTGTGGATCTAACGCCTTCTGATGTGGGTATATGATTCCTTGTTCAGGGGTTAGCGCCAAAGCTGTGCGCCAGTAGCGGGCGGGCGGAAGAAGACGGGGCGACGGCAGCTTCTCGCAGACGAGGAGCTTCGTACACATGTTGTGAGCCACTGAAAGTTCCCCGTGAGTTGTTTCTGACTGGGTTCGCTCAGGTTTTCGGAATATCATCTGGAGAGGTGTGTTCCCATATGGGGTTAAACGATCAGTTCATGGCTGGGAAAAGTCTGCTATCAGTGGGGTTGTGTTCGACATAATGAGTAGAATCATGGACGTTCTCCGAGCAAGAAAGCAATGAATCTCGGGGGCTCGGATGCTGAGATTTTGAAGCGTCAAATGGCGAACACTGATGACGATCACGATCAACAGGTGGTACCCAAAGAGTGTGCAGAGGGTTGCAACTTGCAAGGGCTGGAACCGCTCATCGAGGGAGAATACGGGCAAATGGTATCTGCCTAACCGCCGAAAAGGTTTTCGGCGCGCAATCCCCTCGAATGTTATCGGGGTGCAGGGTGCTCCTTCACCGCGGCTCTCTTTCAACGTTGGTGCAACGGTTTCCGTAAGCCCGGCCATGTTCATTCGTGTATGTGAGCCAAACTATTGTATCTTGTTCGCATCCATAGCGTTGGGTGCTGTGGGTTTTTAAAACCGGACAGGCATGGTGAAGGTTGGCTTGGGAAGGAAGATCCTCTCGCAGGGCCCAGTAGTTGAAGACAGGGAGTCGATTTTGATTGTTCTTGCTTCTACGGATGAACTTGAAACTCGCGGGTCCTCCACATACGGTTCAGCCTAGTTATAACAGACCCTTGTATTCCAAAAAGTCGATTACAGCGGAAGTTTTCGTCGAGCCCGACGTATGGCCCTATCCTAAGGTTTTATCTTGTCGAATAGCACGGATATTGTGGCACAGATCTACCTCGTGGTCGGACGGTTGTGTCGCTCCATTAAGTATGTTCATCACAAACGAGTTCTCCGGAGCCAAGTTGCGGCGGCCGCGGCCTACACTGTACCGGTAAATTAGAAACTGTGACCCCTCTATTCAATCTCTCTATGCGATAATGTCCTCCGAAATTGATCAGAGGGCTTGATAGAGTTTTGACCTTCGGAGCTGACGATAAATATTTGCACGTTCACCGGGACCCGATTCAAGTAGCTCATCTGATTCTCGGGGCCGGAATCTTCAGGGGAAGCAAGCATCTCTCAGGCTGGCTAGCGGTCGAGTTTTGTAACTGCGACTCGTTCAGTGACAGGAAGCTATACCCGCTCTAGCTTAGCTTCCCAAAATTTTTCGGAACCTATCTATATTGATACCAGTTTCTCAAATCGAACCGAGTCGAAACAGACCGAACCAGGTTTTAGTCCCGGACAGGAGCCAGGAAATCACCGGATTTCAGCTTCCCAAATGGAAAATGCTGGCGCTGCCACTGGATTCGTCCTCCGCGGATCCAATATTCGGAGGGAGATTCTTATCGAGACCCCCTCTATGGTCGGCGGGCGGCGACCGATGCACAGATGGCTCATTTTCAGCTGCGGAAGAGCGTATTCGAAACATCAACTCATCTGATTGGGTAGACCGAATGGACTAATTGGTGTCGAACGATCAACTGGAAGCCACCTCACGATTAAGCTACGATCCTTGATATCAATCTCACGATCCTGGAGCGTGGCAAGGAGGGTGTTTTGGAAAGTCTTGAACGACGAACCCGATGCCCGGGTGAGGCTTACCGGGTTTCTCCTTCATCATGTCGGAAGTAGGGCGTTCTGCAATACCTGACATGCCCATGAGTGTCGTCATTTTCCTGAAACTCGGGGCTTTTGGTCGGAAACCGTGTCGGCTTTCGATATGTTGAATGTGCGACAAGGACTCGGCGTAGCGTGCTGACTACGATGCAAGCTCCCATCGCATTGAGAGGTCCCCGCAAGCGACGCGGAGTTGGCAACGACGAGGCGCTACCGCGGTGAGCGGATCTTGTCTGATATTCGACACCGGGAGTATGTGGACTTGGGGACAGCCCGCTTGGAATCACCACGGATATTATAGACTCAGATGACTCGAACGAAAATATCCAAACCCCGAGATCCCAGTCTCTGTATACACTGGGCATGACAAAATATCGTGAACTTCTCGATCGTGACCCAACGCCCGGCCTACGATGCGGCTTGTCGTGGAGGAAGTCGAGCGAGCGCTCCGAACAGTATGAAAATGATCATCTCTGTTAACTCAGACAGGTTAATTCTTCTTCACAGCCTTCTATAGTTGAGTTCAACCTATTCCTTGTGTTCACAGGCCCTTTCGAAGCATGAATTCTCTCAGCTCGAATCCGAGCTATCCAATATATGGACAGGTCATCTTCAATCATCAGACAAAAGCAAACAATCTGACTCTTGACGCTTTCAGTAAAGCAACAACTTGAGGTGCTGGGAAGAAAAGGAGGACAGACCAGAGTATCCACACCCGCGTCAGAGAGACGGAAAGAGACTGCGTCGCCAGATTTCAATCGCTCTATATATCTATCGTCAGACCAGGATTGAAACAGCGATTACCTTTTGCTGATCTGAATCAATGGTTACAAGCATGTCACAACGTGTGTAATCAACCTATCTAACCGGAACGCATGTCGCATAGCATTTGATCATAACTTTTTCACGAGGCGAAAGACACTTCGCGGTCTTTCCTTTCTGCAGACGCATCGACGACCTGTACTGGATCGTTGCTGAGGTTATCCGTGAGGTCCTTCTAAATTGACAACACAACCAAAGCATACCGCCGGCCCCCTTGGCATGGGACTGTGACCGTGCTTCGGCGGGGCTGAGATTTGGGGTCGCGGAGCACAGATGACTATTTCGGATCGTTCCCTCTGGTGTCGGGTTGTGTCCGCAAGGACAGTTCCCTCACCTAGGCACCGTTGGTTGGAGTTGATTCAACCCGTGTGTCCGAAAAAGGGATCGAAAGACCGATTGTCAGTGCATATCCCGTAACCAAAAACTGGATGGCGGCGCGGCGGTTCGAATCTCGACTGCTGCCGGGATGCATCACATGTGACGTGCAAGAGCGCGTCCATGGTGTGCATCGACTGACACGATTAGGCGTCAGTCGAGAGTGGGTTCAACGGTGTCCACTCTCCCAAAAAAGCTGTGACCGGCGTCCGCAGAGCTCGCTCGCCCCTGAAGTGAAAGGGTCACCTTCGGATGAGACGCACTAATAACCATAACTTTTCGTCCTCAAATTTGATTCAAACTTATGATCTGAAATTCCCCAGCACTGAAGCTTCTCGCACATGAAGCACTCGTAACCGGCACCATGCTGCAGACCTCGATGAGATCATGGAATCCAAACTGGATCAGATCCCCGGCATTCGAGCGAAGGTTTTTAGCTGACACGCTTGGTGTTCGGGACTCCGATGCGAGAACTTCTGACACCAGACCAAGAAAATCCCCTCACAAGGAGTTGCCGAAATTCGGGACGCTAAGCTTCCCGGTTTTTTTAATTGGGAAGCTTGAGCTTCCCAAGCTTCCCGCTGGCGCCGCTACTGTCTCCACGACCGCGAGTTCGAGGCTGCTGGCGAGTTTGGAAGGAATCACGCATATTTTGTGGGTCCAAAGGCCCGAAATTCAGTCTTACACAGTGCAATACACTTGATCTCATGGTTTCCTAACTATCATATTTTCCCACCGGAATCTCGCAGAGTAGGAAACAGAACATTTTATGGGAACAACTCTGTTAGCCGGGGCTCAAGAATCCTCAGTAAGGTCTGATTAGCACCAGTTGATGGAATCCCGGTGAGGTCGTCCACTTACGCCTCCACGTCCTCGAATCGGGACCTGCGCAACGTAACGCATCTTTGGGAGTTTAGAGGAGCTGCAACAGCCGGGAGAATGATCCTTCTTGAGGTGCAGTTTCGCGCTCCAGATGCGAGAACTCTGTTCACACCGCTCACAGAATCGGAACTGCGCGGGAAATTCGGATGATCGAGTAGGAATCAATCGAAGTATCATTCAATGCCCTCTGGTTGGGACTTTCCGACTTCGAAGGTCTGAGACTGATGGAACAACGACGGGACGAAACGTGGTGTGAAAGCCGATGTACCATGATGGATTTGCTCAGAAGTTAACAACCCCAATCTTGGACACAGCATGCGATGGGCGCGGTCGCTCCGTTGTCTGGGCGTACGCGGCCGATTTATCAACCCGCGAACGGATACTATCGGGAGCCGTACCGTGGCGACATTGGAAGCTTCGCAAAACTACACTGTAGATGTAAAAGAGTAGCTCGCTTACCAGGCGGCGCGTCTATAAAAAAGCGAGACTGTAAAACCCGCTGACAAACCAAGCGGGGAGATAGGGCCCGACTCAACCCGAAAGCGCTCCAGCATCGACGGTTCACTCCTATTCGACTAATCGCTTGTTTTGATTGGTTGCTGCTATCCTTCGCTCAGAGTCGTGGAAGCTTGAAATTAGCGCTCACTACGATTCCGACATTGATCCAATGATCGCGTTCGATGCAGGGATGCAAGCTCAAATCCAAATATTTCAGCCAGCGAGATTGATAGTTACAAAGCTCGAAAGTCGATTTGCGTAAGAGAGAACTTCCCGGATTGAACTTCACGTTTTTCATTTTCAAGTTCCCATTGCTGCAGGTTTCGGGGTTCTGCGGCACGATAACCTTTCCAAATCTTGACGAAGCCAACACCTCACCGACCCAGAGATGTTGACTATCCCAGTACCGTATCCAGGGTTTCTCCAAGGTGAGGTAGGGGGGGGCGACTCTAGGTCAGTGAGGAGTTGGCTTCAGCTCAGTAAGGAGCAGGGTCAGCGCGATCGCAATCGGGAACAGTTGGAACCACAAGGAGCTCATGGCCAGGATCAAAACTGTTGCAAGGAGAAGCTTTGGACGAGTTCTCGTCAGTCGCTGTCGGGACTCTGGTCATGCACTCTCCTCCCCCGAAACGCATTGGCCTGACCGACTCCTCTATCGGAGCTGGTTGTGCCAGCTGCGGTCCCTGCAAGGGCTGCAGAGGTGAATCAGGAGTACTAGCTCAGCCACAGGCGGGACGGAATTCGAGATTTCGCTTTTGCCATGAACAGAAGCGAGTCTATTTCGTGTCGTCCTTCAGCCGCAGGGTGCGCGTAGTCTGACCTCAGCGACTCAGTCAGTGTGTCGCGAGGACAGTGAGCACAAAAAAGACTGGTGCTGTATTCCCAAGGAAGGAGACGATTTTCGAAGCGGAAGAACTTGGGAACGACTATGTCGGAAGACGGAATACCCTAGGGCCGGGAAGTTTCGGACTCCAAACCTTTAAATTTCACCACTGAGTTTCTACAGGGAGTCCAGGAAGTCGATACAGGAATTTGGAGGCTTCGAGGAGGAGCCTCCGAACGTTGAGGAATGCAGACGGACGCCTCAACACATATTCTGCGAAAGCGACGTCAAACTGGGTCCGTCAAGCTTGGAATCTGAATCACTCTCTGTTTCTAATAAGCTAACGGAGCGATTCACGGTGGATAGATGGATTGCTCTATTTGTGATTCAGATCACAGAAGCAATGTCGATATATGAAAATTATTTGGGGTTGTGCCAGCATTCTTTTCGCTTTTTTTTCTCTTTGTCCGGTGCGCCTGGGGCCGCGCTGTGGAATATTCGTGCTTTGCCTCACACAGACCCGCACTCCCTCAAGCGCTGCCATAGATTCGGCCGTTACTCAGACTGCCGTGGCCTATTTTCAGCTCGCCCGGGTTGCAATCGCGACTAGAACGCATATCAAGAGGGAGAACCGGGAGGATGGCGATGCACAGCCACGATTCGTCAGCATCCATGTTCGTGAATAGGAAGGTTCGTCTGAAGTTTGATTCCCAGCTTATTCGCAAGCGAGCTCGCGAGAATTTGTGGATATTTTCGCGATTGAATTCTGTAGAGTTCTGCAAGCCGACCGATATCTGGAAACTTGCGGGAGGTTCCGTAGTGGAGGGAATGTATCCGATTACGAGAGTAGCAATAGGTGGTGCTCGAATTTCACTCGCTGCAAATCGAAGGTCGAGTCCAAGAGCGATGAACGGATTCAGCAATCGTCGGCATGGAGGTTTGGTAAGGAGCAGAAAACTGGCTGGTCGTTTCAAATGATCCTCTCGATAGCGACTTCAATCGTATCAACGCGGCCTCCGAGTCCATTCAATCCGGAGAAGGTGTGGAAGCTGGGACCCTCCAGGTAGGGGAACTCCAGGACGGTTTCTGTCCCAAGTCGGTGGAAATCCAGACCGAGCCGTCTCTGAACACGACGGGGAGAAACCAAGTAACGGGAATCGTCGGAGATCCCTGGAGTGTGTTTGTCTCCGTCGAACGGGTCGTAGACATAACAAAACTTAACTCAGCTGAGCGTCTACGTGATCAGCGATCGATTCTGGCCACTCAGTTTGAGTACGACGAGCCGGATCGGAGAAATAAGATGCCGGTATCACAAATAACATCTCCGTCAGTTTATATTCTTGATAACCTCGCCTTTCCCACGATAGAAGGCTCAGATATCGCCGTCTCCGTGTCAGACCGTTGATCAGAAGCTCACATGACCTGAGCCCTATAGGATCAGGGCAACTGGATGGCCGCGACGGTTGAACTTGCGTGACTCAAAGAAAGTCGTGAGCTCGGCATCGTCATTAAGAGTTCTCAGTGGGCCCGATGGGAGCACCCGGTGAGGTCGATGTAGGCCTCATGATGCGGGTTCAAAAACCTGGAATCGTTCCAGAAGCCCCCCGCTCTAGGAAACGAGATCGATGCGATGTATATTAGGAAATTAGGTAGGGGGATCCAAAGAGTCGCCGGCTAAGAGCATCTCAGGAAGTGCATCAGGTGCGTGGACGCGGAGCTTTAGTCGAAGGGATGACTATCTTCTATTCGACATCGAGCGGGCACTCGAATTCATCAGGAGAGCTTCCGATTCGTAGCCTAGTAGGCTCACATTTCACTCAGAGTGATGATTGTGCTGCAGGAGGAACCTCAGAAACGGACGGGCGACTGAATGTGCAGGCGGTGGTTTTCTTGGGTTTTCTCGGACGAGATTGCTCAATTCAGACCGGGTCAACTTCCCAGGGGATTCCTCTTGCGCGGAAGCGAATCTTTAGCTGGGAGGCATGACTGAGATATCCGTCCTCCTCCTTGAAGTTTTGATTGCAATCCGCAACCGCATGCTGCGGGTCTTTCCTTCCGCCGCGGACTAAAACGAGAGATTGGGTAATCCTGTCGAGGTTCAGTTAGCTCAAGTTTAGTAGCCTCGGGATCCTTACCCCGCGGCACCATCGAAAACCTTTCAAACTCTGTTATACTTTTGTCGACAGATTTCGTCGAAAACGCGTCGAGGGCGCGGCCCTCAGCTTGATGAAAATGGAGCCGTGATAGACCTTGTGAGCATATTATAGTTGTACGGTAATGATGCAATCGACGATGAGAGACTCCTCGACGGTTGAGAGGCATCGAAGCTCATCACGATGAAGATGAACGAGGAGGCTAAATTATTTTATCGCTCTGGGATGGGAGACGGTTCAGGCGTGCTCTGAAATTCCGCTGGTTGCCAGTTTTCCCCTCTTCTACCATGAGCTACAGGAGCAGCAACCGCAACGTTGCTCGGCGTCTGTGACTGGCGACTGTGACCGCCGCAGCGGCCGCGCGAACGACTAGAGCAAGTAAGCCAACGCGCACTATCATCAAGCACACTGCCGCAAACACCCGTCGAAGCGCAGCGACATCGTCGCCGGCAGCATATACCCTACCCTCCTATCAGGTCTCCTCAATAGTGCTGTTGTCGGGCGCAATGGAACACCGGTTGTCATGACAACGGTCACCATGGCAACCGTGCACCAAGCCTCAGAGCTTCTAGAACACACGATGATAATGTTAAATGAGAATGTATGTGATTGGTTGGTTAGTATCGCCGCCGCCACCGCTGCGCCCGCCGCTGCGGCTGAGTCATCGTCGTGTGTTGTTCAGTTACAGCCGGTACTACCGCTGCTGCTGCTGCCGATGATGATGATGATGGCTCGGTGCTGTTTTGTGAGTGTGAGAGTTTCGTCGAGCAGCAGCAGCACCACCACCACCACCGACCGGATAAGAAATCGCCGACATCCGCCATTTTGGGTTCGTCGGGCGCCTCTGGGTTCCTTGGTTGATGGCTGCTCGGTTTCGGTCGTTGGTTGCTTTGGAGTTGCTCGCTGGGTCGTTCAGTCACTCGCTCAGCCGGCCGGTCGACTGTCTGCCTGCCTGGGAACTGGCCGGCGGGGTAGATCGGAGTCGGTTCTGGATTGGCATCCTCGGAACCGGCGCCATCGACACGAATATGAACGAGATGCAGAAATGATATGCGAGGACACACGCTTCTTTTTCAGAACAACAACGCTCTGCAACAAGAGTGCGCTATCTTCCTTGGACCGGATCTCGAATAGAGAATGGAAGGGGGGGGGGGGTTGAGTATTCATTTCCATCGGGATCTCGGGAGCGATGACCCAGCTCGGATGTCAAGATAAGAGCTCCTCCGAGTCGCAGATCGCATCACGGACACGAGTTTGTAGGAGTCGGAGTTCCCCTTCCCCCTACCCCCACCCTCCTGGAGCGCTTCTCGAATATTCGACAAGGCGGAATATTCATGTATTGTCGGAGGTCATCTCCACGTAGAAGGATCACCTCTAGCTCACGTCAAGATCCGAGTGAGGCTGATAGAGCTCGGCATCGACGCTTACGTCATCGCGGCGCATTCCATCGACGAACCTCAATTCGAGGTTGAGGCTGGGTTTCCAGAGCGAAACACGAGTCTAGCAGTGAACGTTATCGAAGTTGTGTATTCTGTCTATTTACAGCTACTTAAGAGGGGGCTGTTGTTTCAGTCCATACATCTATGTATTCTCATGTTGATCTCTATATAGATGTGGTTTGTTGAGTGAGCAGCACTTGAAGCACTCGCTCGATCTTGGAATTCAAGGATACGCTTGATCGAATCCACTCTACCGTGACGTGCCCTTTCCCAACGTCAGATACCGCCTGTGAGCTGCCAAGAGCGTTCTTCCGGATCTCTCAACGACCTCTTATTTCTTCCCGAATCACTTGAGTTGTCGCGTAAATTTCAATGACTAATCTTCTTGGGAAAGATCTGATGTGGAGTCGACGGCTGCGATACCGAAGGGGAATATGAAGCCTAGACCAAGCGATGTAGAAACCCTTGACCGCAAGCGCCATATACGAGACTTCCAGAATAATTCAGCTATGCCAATGGCGCGGTATCCTAGAAGAGAAGTTGCCTTCGTCGTGTCTACCTCGAAGCGAAGATGACTTCCCACGATCAGATCTATGGAAGCCGCCCGATCCGCAGAAGAAGCGTGCAACGAACTACCACGAATCTTAGAAACGCGAGGGCGTAGCAGAGGTTGGTCCCAGAGAAGTGGCCGTCTATGTGGCCGCCGATCTATCTCCACCGGAGAGATCTAT
Organism: Neoseiulus californicus; assembly: GCA_028455905.1. NCBI lineage: Eukaryota > Metazoa > Arthropoda > Arachnida > Mesostigmata > Phytoseiidae > Neoseiulus > Neoseiulus californicus. Next base: position 21,329,201 of record JAMQGS010000003.1, read on the forward strand.
CTATCGAATAGGCAGGCACGAAGACGGGACAGCTGATTGGGAAAATCGACGGCAACTGTTGGCAGCACACGGAAGGTTTCATGTTCGACTTGATAATGACATGTTAAAAATAGGTCCGTCCGCTTCCTGTTTGCGCTCAACAACTACCTTAGATGATTGTCGGAACGCATAGGATATTACTGCGAATAATGGCTGAATCCGGCGTCCTCATACACCTTCTGTTGCCTGGAATGAAGACCTGCCATCGCATCGCATATCTTCTAAAGAGCCCTACGGATCGCGCGGAGTCTTAAGGAGGACAACAGGGAAGCAAAGCAAGCGTGCGAGCGAGCGAGCGAGCCGGCGAGGAAGTAAGTAAGGAAGCCAATCATCCATCCATCCAGTCGCCATCCAAGCAACCGAGCGACCAACCCGCAAAGCCGAATCGGGGTCAACGAAACGCTTTTCAGCAGCACGAGCTGCAGCAGCAGCAAAGGCAACGACCAAGCAAGCCGTCAAATAACAGTTGGCTTTGACTGCTGTGCTGCTGCTGCTGCTGTTGCTGCTCATCACCCACGAACCGTCCATCCGTTCGACCCACCGGCTAGCCTACCGCCAGACCGACGGACCGACCACCCAATCATCCGAGCGACCGGCTGACTAGCCGATCAAGTCAGTCTACCGATGAATAAGCGAATCGACAAAATCTACAGTGGAGTCATCGATGAATAAATGAATAAATCAATGAGCAAAGCCACCGAGAACCACTACTCGAGCTGGCCAAACGCCAGTCGCTGAGAAGGCAGCGAGGCATGCTTGTTGCCCGAAGGGCACGCTAGCCAGTTAATCAAGTGACCGCGCGGCCTCGGAATTCGCTGTCGGCTAGAACATTGTTTGAAGAAAAGGCCCTTGCGAAGCCAGCTCAAGCGAAGGTTGCTGCTGCAGCGCAGTTTTTAGGAAGGAATCCAATGCCGAGAGGAGAAAATCTCGGATTCCGGTTTGGTGAGCAGGCACCATGACAACAGAACAGGCTGCAGAAAACACATTCAGCCGAATCGCGTAGACCTTGATGATTTCCCCTGTCCTCTTCTTCCAAAAACAACCATACTCAAGCATGGGTGTGCTTAGGCGGCGCGACGTTCGGGATCCGCCGGCACCCACTGTAGGGCTTGATCATTACATTCCATCAATTCGATAAACCATCAATTTGGACTGCAGCTTCCTTCGAATGGCCTTCGAACAAACGCGGCTTTGCCGCCAGGTGCCGCCACTGGTCTCACTCACTCAGTGGACGAACCCCGCTTTGTTGAGAGACTCCTTTCTGTGAGAGCATGAAACACTTGAAGCTGAAACTATTCGGAGCCGAATCCGGCATTATTACCCACTCTGGTTTTCGGAGCCCGGCCTCCGAAAATGCACAAGTGTGCGATCAGAAACGAAATAAATGATTGACTCATGTTTAACGAAATGGTAGCATCATGGAGAATCAAAGGCTCCGAGCACGCTATAACGCGAGTGATGTGTTTTCTCTCTACGTACTTGCAAGCGACTCGATCCCCTGGAATTGGAATTTCGTCCCAATTCCCGAGCCATTCTCTTCTGACTGAAGCTCCTCAATGCTGGAGTATCGCTCACGCCGGGGCGTGAGCAAGTTGCGCCATCCTGCATGAGCAGCGGCGCACCATGGCACACTCAGATCGTTTGTGAGGCTGCTCATGAGAACGCTTTCTCGTACGGTTTGGGACTTAATCTTTCGTTTTTTGTCGTCATGATAACGACCGTAGCCGTCGCCCCGAGGAACGGACGGAGGAAGAGGAACGAGGAACCAGTGCGTAACTCTCGTTGAGGAAAAAGTTGAACGTGCCGACGGCATTCTTGAGAAGGTGAGATGTCGGAGAGATTTCGGGTCGACGGGTTGTGATGACTGATGGTATTCAGCGACGGAATTCGAGTTCCAATCATCCGCGCAGTTCCACCTTAAGCCTTTCAGCAGCTAGATCTATCACGGCTCTGTTTTCGATCTTCGCACTCACGGGCGGAGTGACGGTACGGGACCTTAAGTGCCGTTCAAGTGGGTCCGTTTCTCATGAGGAGGGTGATCCTACAGCTTCACGATTCTAATTCGAGGATCGTAAAACAGATCAGTTGCTCTGGAACAAACCAGCCCCGGTTTGTACCTGAGCACGGATGACGCTCCCGATCGGACTCGTCGAGTCATAAGCCAAGGTCTTCTTCAATATCGTAGTTGCTGTTCGGAAGCTCTGCAGCTCGTGAAAGACTCCATATGGTGGAGAAATCGTAAACTTGTGGCGGTTCCGGGCGTGACACGAAAGATCGATCGTACTCTCATCGACCTAACGACATTCCAGCTCAAATGCGATCTCGCTATCCTTGCCTTGCGAGGCGCGAATTTCCGATTAGCATAGCTTCTCATAGAAGGCACCCATCTCGTACGAGGCATTCTCGTCACATTCGGTATTTCGAGTCCCGGAAGGCTGCGAAATACGAATTCCGGAGAGCATCTCCTGCAACCTTCACAACGCACCACTCAGCCTATTGGTAGTGCTGAGCTCGTTTCGGTGAAGGATCGCTCTCGAATCGACCTTGCTCATGACATGAGCGATCACGCATATTCCGTTTCCCATGGGATTGATTCCTGTGGGAGATCTTCCCACGCGCAATGGACGCGCTTCCTGCCTCCCGAGCATCGCTGACGCCGACCTCACAGTTTTCCGGCGTGTCGTAGTGTCCGTCGAATGAGAGATTGCCGTCCGCATTCATTCGTTGAATGTGAGTTTAGATCAGTGTAGAGTGTTGTTGACTGTAGCGCGTTCAAGGTCTGCTTCAGGCGAGCGCCAACGTCGGCGTTGCCTCTACCACCGGAGCTGATGCAATGCTTTATCGCTGGCATTATTGCGGTTCCTTTTTCTCTTATTGCGGTTTCTGCTTGCCGTGATCCCGGAATCATCCCCAGATGTACAGAGAGATCTCGGAAACGCGACTGAGAGCGGGCTAGTACGAAACGAGTCAGCCATATTTTGAAGGTTATGATTGCGATAATGGAGTCAGCGTTGAAGATCGATAGCAGTGAAAGTGGACAGTCCAGCATCCCTGCTAGTCCGCTGTCGAACCGAAATGCGAGATCCGACCACTGGGCGGCGCCACCAGTCACGAAGTCGAGAAGAGTTCCGAACTGTGCAAGTTCCCACTGCGCAAACGCGCACGTTTGGTAACCGTTAGATCGTGGGTATTCGTGCCTTCACGTCGACTAAGATTACATCGCATGAAAGCGGAATGCGGAGAATTTCGCTCCGTTTACCGTCTCGCCATTGGTCGTGCCCAGGATGCGGAGTGTCGCGCATTCTTTCTCAGCCTGTTCTGCGTATGGCTCGACGAAACCAATGCTGCTCATGAATCAAGTCTATACTAGTTACGATACACCCAATGCGTAGCAGAACGTAGATCAAGTGCGTCTCTGAAGGCCCCCGGTCTAGGAGATCGAAGCGGCGGATAACTCACAGCGAATCGGACATTCTGGCGGGAATAGTACGACTCGCGCGCTCGATAGAATAGAGATCGCACAATCGAGATGAGCGGGTCAGCGGTGACGAAGCTGCTGATTCCGGATTATTATCCGGAATCCTGCCTCCTCGAAAATGTATTCGTATCAGATGTCGTGCGAGGTCTCGCTCGAGCTGCCGATCTCGCAGCGGAGGCGTCAGGCATTTTTCACGGTTATCGAACGACATTATCAAACGCAAAACACGGAACGGCGGCTCCCAGTGTGAGAGACGGAAGGTCACGTGAGGTAAGGCATGCCAACCCTTGAATCCAGGATGCCGTTCGGATTCCAGCCACAGGATCCAGTGTCTTCGACCTCTGCCAGGTCCGATCGATGGCCGGTCTTGCCTCCAATTTCGGAATTGGATACGTCGTCCGCGGAAATACTCTCTCGAGGTGCTCAGGACCTATGATTCCTGCTCTCGCGGGCCCCTAGAAGAGATTCGAACAGCGTCTGCGACATGTTATTATCTGTTCTCAGATCTCTGATTCCCAGACAATCTCCATTCCATCGAATATGCTGGAGTCCTGATGAACGGATTCTCGACCGATGCGATTCCGAGGCAGATCCTCGAAACCTCTGGCGAAGCTCCACTCCTCGACATTCACCGTCCAGGGTCTGAAAACCTAGTCTCATCGTGAGAGGAGTTCAGACCCCTCCTGGAACTTCCATGGCAGCATTGACAGATCGATATAATCGGTGCTATCGTCATGGATTGCTCAAAGACCGATGATTCCATATTTCCCAGGGTCTCGAGAACGACGTTGTTCTCGCGGCAGACTCGGTATCAGTTTTCGATTCGAAATTTACGTGAGCGTGACGTACGTGTATAGCAGAACGAATCGATTCCCGCACGCAAGAAGACAGTACTCGTGAGTTCCGCGGTATAGTTCGCCGACTGCAATGTCTGGGGTTCGGAACAGAGCAAGCCCGCGGGACCTACAATTGAACTACCAGCTAGAGAATGCCAGAGGGTGTTCGAGATGATTCCGATAATACGACGCGCTCAAAGTATTTCCCCAAGCAAACATGGATTCATCAGTCGGTTGTGCGTTTGTTCATGACAGACTTGTTAGCGAGCTTATCGTGGTCACGTTCCTCCGTCACGTAAAGTAGAGCCTCAATTAACGGCTGTGTACGCAAACAAACGTGATCCCGGATCGAACGACACGGCAAGACCCCACGTTGCACCGAAGACAAGGAGGCAATCAGTCCTTGGCTCGGTCCTGAGCAGAAGTCTTCCGCAACTTTCGGGATCAGTGGGGGAACCGACACACCGGCATTCAGCGGTAAACTCTATTTTGAGTGTTTCCGAGCTGGTTGATTTTCAGGCGTGAGAAGCTCCAACTTTTCCAGCGCTAAGGATCGAAACGTTCACCTCTCATGATCGACGGCTCAACATCTCGAACTTCCGAATTTCCGCCACCTCGAAACATGGCTGCGAAGTTTGATTTCGGAATTGAGGCGCTTTTGTTCGGTGGTATCATAGCGCCGATTAGCCGAGTCCGTAGTTTCGGGGGACATTCATCGAACAATGTGAAAGAAACTCAATCGGACGGCCCCGCGGCTTGCAGGATTTTTGTCACGCACAGCGCTAGGCCCGCTTTGACGCAGAGTATAATCGAGCTCGACTTCTCATCCTGAATCCCGAGCCGAGCATCTCCGCGAGTGGGTCGTCTGAATGATCGATCCCTTGGGATTCTGTCGAACATTTGATTTCTCATCTTAGAGTACGATCTGTGATGGTCGGGACGCGTGCCGGGAACTTCCCTGTTCAGGTTACATGAGCGATACGTGAACAGATTAGATGAACAAACGAGTTGTACCTCGTAATTCGCATCCGAGCCGCTCCCTGGCCGGCGACTGTTGGAAACCGTTCACGTTCTCACGTGGTGACCACTTGGCCGGGCTTCCATCGCGGCTCGTGATGTAACATCCACAGGCAGACCATAAAATACGTCAAAGTTAACGTGATCGAAAGAGAGCTCGTGACTCTCGAGGCAACTCCCCGGGTGGCGTACTCGATTGAGTTATTTTCCATCTAGCCGAGCGCCGCGCGGATCAGAGAGGTTCGGATCGGAAAGTGATACTTCTCAAACTCTGCTCCGAAAGTGGTTGAAGAGACCACGAGCAGATGAGTGTCTGTCACGTTGGGAACGTGGAAAATTGAGAGATCTTTATAGTACAAGACTTGTACCGATCGTTTCCTCCACGAGAAAATCTACCGTCATTGCGGAGGATTTCCTGCAGATTCGCCAAACGATCGACGTTCCTCCGAAGTAGCGGTTCTTAATCTTTCCCGCGGCTGGTTTTGCTGAGGCTCCGCCATGGGGGGCTACGGGCTTTTGCGGAACTAAGGGGTTCCGCAGTGCTATGGGATGGCTGTCCTGGAGAAGGGCCTGAGAGCTTCGTGTTCATTCAAGCCCCCGAAAAAGTGATCCAAACCTGGGGAAGCAATCATTCGAGCATCAAGCGATGAGGACCCCTCGTCCATTGCTGGATGGGCTGGATGATGACTCTCCGAGCTTAGTGATCCATACTCGCGTGTCGAGGTGAGAGCCGATTCTCAGCCGATTCGTTATGCTCCGCGGCATCCCTCCTTTCCAGCGGCGATGACCCGTTGCGGGATCGGGATTGCACAGCACCCTACTATGCGGCAGAGGGGATACGAGAGTAATGGAGAGTAGCTCCCTGCCGGACATACCCTGGTGATCATTTCGCTTCCGTTCCGCGAGATTCCAAGTGAGCTGCCGAATCGAGCGCGATTTGCCCCGCGAACGGTGAAGAGCAGATCTGGGATCAAACTCGGTATCCCAGAATCAGCCGATATCATGCGTCATGTTCACATCGCTCACTCGCGAATGGAAGTGCACGTCAGAATCTTCAGAGGAAGAGTCGCTCTGATCTCCAGCTACCCTGCATGACGTCTCGGGATTCGGGACGCCTGGCGCCTGGCGGAACTCCAGCTTCATGAGAGATAGAGATCCGTCTCATGATTGAACAAGCTCCGGGAACCGTGGCGCGCAAAGGTACTCTAGCGCTTTGCCAGGCGATCGAGGGCTCCAACTTCCTCGTCTGCCCGAACGTCCAATCTTCCCGGATCTACATTCGGAAGGGGGCCAGGCTCACCGGCCCAAGGGGGAGAAGAAGCTGCAAGTCCCTCTTCAGTCTTGGGATATGATCTGCCCCACCGCAAACTCTTCCCAAAGAATTTCCTAGAACTCGAAGACATCCTACCGGCTATCAAAATCGGAGGTATACAATCTCTGAGAGCAGCGAACAAGGCTGTGTTCGTTAGCGACAAGGATATCTGGAGACAAAGATCTCCAGATGTGAAAGTTTAAATCCGGTGATTTCGGAGTCCCGTCTGAGATGGGGGACATAGCACATCCTTGAGGAACTAGGTCAATCGTTTCGTGGAGAATGTGCGCACGCAAGAATAGCGTTCCGAGAACCGGCCGTATCTTCTTGGAAGAGCTGGGCCAACGTTTTCGCAAGCCGACCATCAAAGCTTTGCCTTGAGCCCGTTTCCCCAAGCGAGCAGCAGCGCAGTCAGCCTGCCAGTCAGCCAACCAAGAACGAAGCGAGCGACGGCGCTGCAGCTTAGCAACCGGTCGAGACGACAGACTAACGGACAGCTATAATAATCCGCCGTGCGACTGAATCGGCCGCACCGGCCCTGTCGACGTCCAACTGAAAAGAAGAACCGGTTTCTGGACTATTCGCTCGTGGCCAAGAGGTTCCGGTGCTGGCGGAGATCGATTTCTTCTGACAAAAAAACTTCATGATACGCTCCTCTAGCATGGCTGCTTTCTGGTAGGTCCGACCACATGAGTCTCAACATTCGCGTTGTTTGTGGATCTACGTTCATGATCATGCGGAGCGGTGACATGTTGGCAAGGTCCGCTCCATATGGTGAAGATCTCGCGCCACCGGTAGATGCTCAGACTTGCGACTTCGGACCTTTGCTTCTATTAAGATCTCCGAGGAAGACATGTTCCACTCGATCGCTTAGTTCCAACCCAGATCCGCGCTCCAAAAGTCCGTATTCTACTGGTAGTTGGAAGCTTACGCAACGTTCTGCATTCGAAACCGTCTCGCTCGTCAGGCGGATTCACGATGAAGCCCGCGAGTCGCGCCTCAGGGTGCCAGAACCTTTCGAAGCCCAAACAGCCCCTGTCTGTCGCTCTGAAATTCTGTTCTCCGAGTCGGATCTGAACTTTGGAGGTTTCCGCATATGTTCTACGAGGCTTTAGAGTGAGAGCTCTACCAAGAAGACTCTCACAACCGCAATATTCCCAAAGTAAGTCCGTCTGACCAAGCTTGGATGTTGTTCAAGATCGGGATTCGTGTCGCAAGAACATTTCCATACTGCGCCCGAAGAAACGATTCCCTTGACAGAGTCTTCAGGAGAGTGCCGGATCTAGGGGGGGCGGGGGGGCCCCCCCCCCCCCCCCCCCCCCCGGGGGGGCAAAAATGGGGTTCCGATTTTGAAAAAAAAAAAAAAAAAAAAAAAAACCCCCCCCCCCCCCCAAAAAAAACCCCCCCCCCCAAAAAAACCCCCCCCCCCCCCCCCCCCCCCCCCCCCCCCCCCGACCCCCCCCCCCCCCCCCCCCCCCCCGCCCCCCCCCCCCCCCCCCCCAACCCCCCCCCCCCCCCCCCAAGGGTGGGCCGTTCTCGTGCCCCCCCCGGCCCGCCAGTACCGACAGGGGTTCAATTGAGAGATTCACAAGACTTTGGATACAAAGCGCGAGATATGAGCACCACCGAGCGCCCGAAGGGCCTCCTTGCTCTCGACGATGGTTCAGAGAAGGATAGAAGCGAGCTGGGACGGCTCAAAGGCGCAGGTCTCAGCGGTATTTTTAGCGGTTCCGCTCTGCGAGCCCGACTCGGAGTTGACACCGACCGGTCACACAGGGAGTCTCACAATCAGAGCAAACGACCCTCCAGAGCGCAGTTGATGCACTTCGAAACGAAGGCTGCAGAGAAGAAACTCGTGCGAAGCGACAAGACTAATTTCTGGAGCAAAACGCTCGATTCTCGGTAGAGGGCTCATTTTCGGCGTTCAACATGGAGTGGCCGACCCTGTCTCCACGAAGTGGATCTCAAGTTAAGAATAGGTACAACAACTACTTTAGAAGAATCAGTCGAGCGAGTATCGGAGAGCCGGGATCTTCATCTGATACTCTTTTCTTTCACGATCCGCAAGTCGTGCGTTCCATAGCCCGTCGCATATCTCCGCTCCGGTCGGAGTTTGGAACCTCTGAGGGATTTTCTCGCACGCACGTCAGCGCTCGTCAAAGTTTCGTATGCGAGCGTCACGGTTGAGCGGATCGAAGCGAGTTCTGGCGGAATCCGCTCTTCGGACGGGGCCCCATCAGCTCATCAAGAAGCAAAAACATCTTCCCACACGACCCGCTGCGCAGCAGCCGAGCTTGGTTCCGTCGAGAATTTTGCGTTCTTTCCGCTCCTATGTTGGATGTGATTCCGGGTTGAAGGAGCCAGCGAATGTGGGATTATTGGTTCGGTTCGAAGGCTGCGCATCGGAGAACAGACTTCCCACTGCTGACAAAAACTCGACTCCATGTCAAAAACTCTCCCGATCCCATCGGAAAACCGAACGAAAGAGAGAGAGGGTCTTCGACCGATACGATTGCAGGAATTCCTGGTCGACCCCACGACGCGCTCACCGAGATACCCCAACAGCAAAGCCTCGATGAATCATCGTTGTTTCTTGACAGCAATCTAGGTGGAACAAGCCGTGATGATCAATAGATGATAGAAATATGTTACGATAAGAGCCATCGTCGGCTGTTCCAGTGTTCTCTCGGAATAATCTGTCCCGTGGACCCGAGCTTGCAGAAGTTTCAACCGCACGCTGCGTCTAGTCTCGGAGGGCCTCTCCACTTCTCCGGCCTCCGCCGGGGTCTGCAGCGAGTCGTGTATCCCATTTCTATGTGGGGAGGCCTCTTCTTCTCTCTCTTCCCATCATCTTTCTCCCCGTTTTCTCTCCTCTCCTGTCCCATATTTTTCTCCCAGCTACATTCCCCAAAGGATTCGGATCCTCTTCCTCTTTTCGACTCTTCCTACACCATAGGACACCATACTCTCCCTTTCCCTCCCTTCCGCTCCCCAACTCCAACCCCGTTCCCTTTCTCTCGGCCACCCCCTCGAGGCAACGAAGTGGTTCGGGTTCTTGTACACCATGACTTTCTCTACCAACTCGAGCGCCTAAGGTCAGAAATAACTGAATCTATTCTGCCGAAATCCGACCAGTGATGAGAACTAAGTACCATACAATGAATCTCACTCGGAATCATCGGCACGAAGACGGTGATTCTTGATTTGAAATTGGAAAACATTTCAGGAAGGAACTCTCTTCGAGGGCGATGCTCGCCCGATTGAGAGCTTCGTCTGGATTGGAATGATATCGATGAAGCGATCCTGATTTTTTTTTCAATTCGCTCTCGAGAACCGCTCCGGTGACTGGTCACTCTCAATGTGCAGTTTTCTTGAGGATCCTATTGGATTCCTCCAGAGCACTGCTCTGCATCGGAGTACTGGTACAAGTTTCGAAAGCGAAGTTCGAAGACGCGCGGATCGCTTCGGGCTCCCCCTCCCTCGCCGATCCATCATCTGCATCATAATCCTCACTCCCGTTGTTGGGCATGATCGATTAGGCATGATTCATCGTCGATCGGAAGCAGGACTATGCTTCGCTGGGGGAGCCGCGGAAGTCTTTATCAGACTCTATCCTAACGATGTTCGCGCCAATCTAATTATAGAAGCGAATCATTATGCAGCGCCTCAATGGATTTGAGGCAATGAGTGATTATATGTTCTGTTTGCATAACAATTTCCCGGCTCATGGTGAAATGAATAAACGGATCGTCGTTTCGGAGAGCTCTGCCCTCTCCACACTGGATGCAGGGATGTGCTGGGTGTATTGCGCCGTTAATACTATACATACTTCTTAGGGAGAGGGAGAAGGGGGCGTCATTATCTCTGTTGCCATGGCAACCGATGGCGCTCGCCGCTCCCGCACGTAGAGAGTACCATGTTCCTCTGGGTATTCCGGAGGGCGTTCTTTGATGATGTTATGGGACAGAGCAGGGGAGATTAGGAGAGGGTCGACAACGACGACGACGACGAGCACGAACACGAACAGGAGAACAGTTCGAGAGAGGAGGGGAACGAGAACCGGTTGGAGGGGACAGGGAGGGACTGGGCGAGGACGACGGAGGGGCGTACAGCGAGGCGAAAGGTCCCATGACTGACGGAATACAGACGAAGCTGCGGGAGGAGGGAAGGGAGCCTTCTATTACAAAAACGGGGTGCGGAATGCGGGTATTCGCGGACCGATGCTGGAGGAGCGATAAAAGCGAGTGTGGCTGACGACCGGGCGGGAGAACTTTTGAGCACCCATGGGAGTTGCCATGGCAACCGACAACGTTCGCTCATTCCTTTATCGGGCGAGCCCAAGCTCACTCGCATCGGGTTCTATATAGTTTCGTTGCTATATAATCAGGGATCGGAGAGAGGGAAGTTACTCCGGTCGAGAGCTCGGCTCGCGAGCCGCACGAAGGAACAGCCTACCGGCGAATCGAGCGAATGGCAGAGCTCTGAAGAAACTCCCTTCTAGACGCTCTGATGGAGCACGTACGGGTACATGGCACGGCGGAGGAAACTCGATGGATGAAGACAGAGGACGCACACCGGACGAAAGAGAGGAAACAGGAAATCGCGAAGAGGAGATTCCGAGGGGCTTCTGCGGAGAACGCGACTCTGCCAGCGAGGGTATGCTGAGTGAGCAAAAAAACATCTATGAAGACGAAGGGAGAAAGACGGTGGAGAATTGAGGGAGGGGGCCAACCGAAAAATATCACTTCAATCAGAACGGCTCCTCGGAAGACCGAGCGACCGGGCCGAGCTCTTTTGATCCATCGTGGCGATTGCCGCGGTGGAATTTGCGAGCATGGCTTCTGCGAAAGCCTCCACACCCACAACCTTCTGAGGCCGCCGCGCCGTCGGCGCTACCGACGAGCTCGTGCGGGCCAACATCGCCTGAGGATCCTTTCGCAACAGGAAGAGGAATCACGGCATCGTTTCTTGATAATAAGACTCTTGATTTCGGCGGAAATTCGTTTTTCGATCCGGAAATGCAGCGCTAGGAATCCTAGCAAGGATTCCCTGCTCTCCTCCTGTGGCCGGAAATTAGGGAACGCCGCACAGGCATCGTGATCGCATCCGATGGAGGATTCGTGGAGCAGCAATTGGGATGTAGACCTCGGTCTAGAGTTGTTTGAGCCCTGTGCGCAGTGGTAGGAACCAAAATCGAGGAGAACACGCCAGGACAAACTTGTGTCACTAACAATCGAACGAGACGGATACGATCGCCAAAAAAGTTCAAGTTCCTTTCATCAATATCCGATCTGGTCAGGGATAGTTGGATCTCTGGAATTTGGGGCGCGCCCGGAGACGCAGAGATTCCACCGCTGGTCCTCATCCCGCTCTCCTCCATCGAGTTGTCCCTCGGGAACCCTGACTTCTAAAACTGCCTCGATGGCGGCGTAGCGGAAAATGAGACTCAGGTCCAACGATTCCCGTTGTGAGGCCGGCTCGCGCTTCATAGAGTTGCCGAACGACCACCAAAACTCTGTCGAGGAGCATTGCTCACAGCGCGCATCGCGGGACACGTCACGTCGTCAGCTTTCGCGGCCGATTTCGAGGAAAAATCCTCTCGAGAACGGAAGTTTCTTCGTCATCCGGAGGCCTCAAACTGCAACAAAAGTCGCGCAGCCGCGAAATGTCAGCATTTTCTCTTCTATTCGTCGACGGGATCAAGGTCAACGGTATCAACCTAGCTCTACGACGCGACGTTGAGGCCCTCCATAATGTCGAGACCTGTCCAGGGAAGGGGAGAACGAAGCCAGCAATTCTACTACGTTCGAAAATGGAGATTCGTCGTGATACGGTGGGCGATGGGCCTCAGAGATTCCCCAGCGAGTTGAATCCCAGAGGGTGTCAGAGCCGTGAAAATTGAATCGATACGGGAAATCTCTTCCACGCCCACTCTCGACGAGGCGCTCGTTGTTGTGGAGAGCACACGAACAAATCTGACTGAGTGTGGCCGACCCGAGCTTGCCCAGGGGCGAGATACGGTGTCACAACTACCGGTTGCTCCACCAAGAATCTGCCAGCTATCCGAAGCCGTCCTTTGGGAAGCCTCCTTTCGCAAAATGTTACACTCGGCTGAGGCTACTTTCGCAGCGTCCATGCAACACCAACGAATTCGTGGGCATGCGGTTGCGAGAAATTGTAGGGAACGTAGTACTGTCCGTTCTTATTCGCCGACTCCGAATCTATCAGTATTTCCGAGCGAGCAGCTCATCGGATTATTCGGCGAACACCGATTCGGTGGCCCAGCCGCTCCACTCCTATTTTTGGTCCGGTGTCATTCGAAACCTCTGCAGGATCTGAACAACGTCAGTCGTTTTCTCCGCCGAATCAATGGTGATATCCGAGTGGAAATGTTGATTCAAAAAGGCATATCAGTAATGACTTCATTTAAATCCTGTTCTTGAGAGCTCGAACCTCGCAGTCAGGAGACGGAGCCTCCGAAACCTTTGATCGTGACTTTTAGCACCATCGAGCGCTACATTCTCACTCAGCTATCCAACATGAGGATTGTCCTAGTAACTAACTCCTTGGTATCCTCGAGTTGAATCGAAGAAGCCATAACATGCTCCAAACAGTCGCGGATCCCCTGTTTCCAAAGATACAACGTGACCCAGTTCATTCGTGAGGATGGTAGGTTTCCGTAGCTCTATGACCGAAAGTTTATCGATTGTATGATGCAAGAGATATAGTATTACTCCCCACACGATTTCGCTCCCATAACTCGGTCTATTATCCAATTTCACTTACTCCGGGGCAAAGGAAGTGAAAGCGATCGATCCGGACCAAAGTAAAGGAGTGGAAATGCAGGAAGAATTCTCATAAAAGCGCCATGATCGCATTGCAGAATCTCGGACACGGCCAGAAAATCGATTCCCAATCTCATTTCAGGTGGAACAGCTCGAAGGCGCACTCCCGGTTCCGTACCACAGAAGTGACGCCTCGAGAAAACAGGGATCGACTGTTTGAACGGGCGCTCCATATTGGTTGACCGGAACGCGATTCTCCCGTCAGCGCAGCTGACCTGGTTCGTGCAGCGACCATAGCTCTGGATTCGGAACGTTGCTTTTGTCTGCTTCATGTTGCCACATAGTCTTTGTTCAGAATTCTCAGAATGAAGAGAAAATTGTACGGGCACTACGCGGGGTAACGAAGTGGTCACAACTCGCTGAGGAGGCCATGCAAACTCAGCCACTTTTCAGCATTTCATGCAGGCCTCGATCGGCTGAACAATAGCTGAACAACTCCAGACCAATTCGTAGGACTCACGACAAAATATCGGAACAACCTGATATGCTATCTTATACTATGTGTGATATATGGACCTACATCACGGAGCATTAGGGGCCCCGGACTCATTTTGGTCCGGTCCGGAAGTTTCAGGAGACAAAATTCCAAGGCGAGTCTTCGCTACGGGTACCTGCCCCTGAGTTCTCTGAATGGAAACTAGCCACCACCCACCGCGAACTCCGATAAAACGGCATCTCTCGTTGTCAGCGAGCCTGGAAGAGGGAGGTCCGATCACTCGCGAAAAGGATTAGTTCGGAGCGAAGCGACCCTCCGGCGGACGACTTCCCAGCTTCGGCTCCCGGAGCTTTCCGGCGCCATCCGACTGGAACTACTTTCTGGCGTAATCGAGATCTCAGGAAGAAGTGAGGACTTGGAGATAAAGCTAGCCTGGAGGGCGGCGCGGAACTAGGTTCGTAGACTTGGTTCCGCGATGATTGTTACAGATCGTGGAAAGCGAGTTGTAGTTATCGAACATTTCGATTCTCATCGTGACTCTGATTGGAATGCACGACATTACTTTCCGAAGCTCCGCGCACTTCCGATCACCGCGCATAATCGATTCTGGGATTGCTGGAGCGGAAGTTCTGAAATAGGGAATCGATTTCCGGTAATGAAGTCCCGGGGAATCCAAGAATCGCGTCTCGGAAGCGAAGCGTTCGCTACGAGCACTCTTCGAAGTTGTTCGAATCACGGAGTTCGGTTTCGTTTTCGATGATGATACCGGAGTTGACGCATATCCGGAGATACATATGAACCCTCGCAATCCAGCCGCGTAGCATTGCGATTGTGCGATGAGTAATTCCGAGTCCCAAGCATCCGATCCCTCGGTTCTGTTCCGACAAGCCCAATACCTCAGGATTTCACCACAGGGACACAGATGCACGTTTTGGAAGGTAGTGCCTGTACTTCGCCCAATACTCCTTAGGAACGATTCTGATTCGAAAACTTTCGTTCTGACCGCAAGAGAAGCCCCATAGCTCCGAAAATAGATGAGAGGAGAAACTCTGTCCGGAACGAGTTTCTCATGATCTCTATCCTCTTCATCCCCCGAGTGACCCTTGATTACCAGGGCTCAAGTCCTTCTCCCGCAGCCCATCCTTCGTAGTTCATTTGCTTGGATGATCGAGATGCCAGAGCCCACGGAAACATCAGGTACGTGACAGCTTTCGAGGGTCGAGGCGGAAGGCTTCACCATCGACACCGGAGATGAGCCGGCCAGTCGACCGATCGGTCAAGCTTACTAGCAACGAAACTTGAGAGTGGCTGATTCATGAGCGCCCATCACGAATCGTGAATTTCGTGATGGGCGTTCATCGCCCGATGACTTATATTGCAATCGGCTCGGAAGTCTGTTTCCACGGTGCCAAGGTATGTACTCCAATACACTCGGATGCACCTTTCTGCTTCCGTGGGACCCGAATCCGAGCATTCAGGCAAAGTTGACTGTGTCCCTGAGAATACCCAGGGCCCATGAGTTATTGCAGGCGGGGGAAAATGTCGGGCTAACATTCCAAGCGCGCTTGGAGTACGTGGAGACGTCGCCCATGATGATAGAGCCTCAGAGGCTTCGGAAACCACAGGCAATGGCGGATGCAGGGAGGGCACAAGCGGGGGCGTTTGCGGATTTCTAGTGCACCTCGGAATATTCATCTCTGAAGAGCCCGTATATCCCGTTCGGGAAGCCGGCCTCAAGGGATGGCGATCGTCCTTCCACCAGCTGCTCTGGATCGTACACTGATCACTCGATTTCGTTTCCACGGCGAACCTTCAGGTTCACTTGCATAGCTTTTCGTTTCCCATGTTACGCGTTTCTAAGTGGATCGGTGTCCGCCGCCCCGACACTCTGGGTGATTGCGGAAGGATTTGAGCGGAATCCGGCGAGATCGACACGGATTGGGTCGAAACTCGCCCTCGGATGTTGCATCCCCATCGGAAAGATTACCGACCGCTCGAATGCCGGCGGCAAATCGTGGGTACTTGGTGGAGCAATGGTTGCGATACTCGATGGCTGGCTTGGTGAACGTCTTTCGAGAGCTGGGAGAACGTTCTTGTCGATAGGGTAGATGAGACATCAGAACGGGATCTATTGGAAAGCGCGATGGGATGTCAACTTCCGGTAGCAGAGCCGTGAGGGTGAGGGGCGATTTCTCCGGGCCACCTCCGATTCTCGATTTTGCGGCGTCATGTTGAAGCTGGATGTATTCCGAGTCGTCAGAATAAGGTGGTCCAATCCAAAACTCACAGAATCGTGCCCAGAATTCAACGAAACACGGCTCTCGCGGCGGGTGGTCGTGCTCAGTTGGCACCGCTGCCTTCGCCTTATATCCTGTATATCCAATAGTTGTTATCTCAACTAACGCCGGAATCTGATAGGATTCGATTCAAAGATATGCTCAATTCCGAAGTGAGTTTCTGCTGGGTTCCGACGCGAATATCTCAAAGCAGCCTCTGTACTTCTCCGCTGATCACCCGTTGGGAACCAGCCCGTCGCTGAGATACTATAGCACTTGAGCACACGAACTTTCCATAGTCACGACCTGAGATCGGGGCGAGTAGGTTGTGCGCTCCCCAGAAGCGCGATCTGGGTGCGCTTTTTTCCATATAGGGGTGATGTGAGACGGGGGCTTGGAAACGCCTGTACCATGCTATAACAGTCCCGTATTCGGAAATCAGATCGAGAGTAGTCTGTCACGTAGACCCGGCCATCCAGTCAACGGTGAGCCTTCTCCCCCCCCCCCAGGGTGGAGACGGCCTGCTCATTTCTCGGAGGAATGCCTTGTCATCAAAGTGTTGGTCTGAAGTTCTTTCCATTAGAGATTGCAGCAAACTGCATTTCATTCTTCTGATTGTGCATGTGAACGAAGATCCACGCTGTGCGCGTCGGTGAGTCACCCTGCTTTCAGTTTCCTCAGTTAGAGCCCGATAGCATCATGAGATGGTGCGTTCCGAATGAAATCACCAGAAACACACCTGCAAAGGGCCTAATCTCCTAGCGATGACGACCAGAAATGTCTAACGGAGGTCGCAAAGATCGCAACCCGGCTCCTGAGACGATTCGAGGTGTCGGTATGACTCAGGACACTCAGAATCACAGGGGGATGTGACGTCTCTCCGCTCTCTACCCCGGCAAAGAGGGTTTTCGATCGGGTATGAAAAACGTACCCTAACAGTATCACAAGGTCTGGGACCGGATCCCCGGGTTTCTGATAACTGCCGTTGATCACGCACCACAGGCGTGACAGCCCGCTGTGCCCAGCATACTCGCTGCACGTGTCCGGTGCTCTCAGCTCCTTTCGCTCTCGAATCCACCCCGGAGCTCACGTTGAGTCATGCATTCCTCGCATTCCTCTAATGCTCCACTCCATGCCACGGGTGACGCACTCGGCTTGCTCTGGATAGTTCAGAATGGAAAATTTTCGCACTCTTTTCAAACTTGCATAGGGAGCCGAATCCCGACCTTAACGCTTGAAGACTGGGGGATGCGCGCGGCATCACTTGCTCTCACCTTATCTCCCGCTCTGACCATAGGCAAGGCAGTCGATTTCAACGAGGGCTCAAATCTCTTCGATTCTTTCTCGGAATTGGAGCGGTCCGGCAGCTGGATCAATGCCGCCACTGAGAGAGGAGAGAGACTTCACGCCTCAGGAATCGAGGATGTGGATGGGAACGAAACGCCTGTCTCGACTCATCGAAGGTGAACGGGAAATGTCCTCCGCAGATTGTAGAGCCTGGTACAATTCCTCAGATCCACTGGTCGCCACAGAGCCCTTGATTCTGGTTTCTGGGTTCTTGTCATATTCCTCCGTCGTGCCGTGGTCGAGGATGAGGACACCAATTCTGCTCATTTAGCTCCAGCTTCTTCCCATGTAGATTTTTCTTAGCCGCATTCCCGCACTGACACGATCGTCAAACGATGAAGTAATTCATCACCGAGAACGACCTGAAGGGAATACCCCGTTGAATCTCTGTAGATCAGTGATCCCACTGTTGGTAGGCTATCGAGCAAAGTCAAACTGAAGTCCAAGGTACAAATCAGCATCCTTCCTGAGTCTGCGGAGCACGTGGCTAAGGAACCGACCACCTAATAGTCCTATGATGCGCTGTCTATCAACATAGTACCTAGAATGATTGCGAGCCCGAGCTTGCCGCAATGATCTTGTTTCGGTCGTTATTGTACGGTTTTGTGCTCAATGATTGAAACCTTTGAACGAAGGCAGAGCGAATATTGTACGAAGTGGGATTGAATATGACTGGAGCGGAACTGCCACGGTGCATTTCACGACTGCGTTCTGAACACTTCCTTCGTTGAATTTCGCAAGCTTCAGGCGATTCCCAGGATCACCTCCGATCCAGGACATCAAGGAGAGATCTCTCTTCCTCTCTCGAACGAACGACCCAACGCCCTGCAGCTGGCCCGCGGTATTTTTTGATCCACACTGGATGACCCGAAGACTGCGGAGCTTCAAGGCCGCTCGAGGCCCCACCCAGGGAAAGTCGAGATTGGAAAACCGTAATTCTCGCAATGCAATGGGCTGCGACTGCTCATCCCCTTGGTTAGTAGTAGATGTCCCATGGTCATAATTTGTTAGCAATTCGATCGGGGTTAACCCCCCCTTCCCCCCGAGTTCCCAGCGTTCGACCCCTCGTTCGACCTCATTCTTGAGGCCGCACAAGGATGATGACCGAACGCTCATCATCCGGCGGACCCTCGGCGTAGAGAATTTCAACTGGTTCCAGCTGCTGCCCCGGGAGGCGGCTCGGCCCACCCGTCCTGAACGAGCTTTAATCACATGCGACTCCTCTCGGTGCGTCCTCAGAGGTGTCTGTGTCCCTCCCCAAATTCAAGAGAGGGAGCCGGAAACCGAGAAATCGCTGAGTTGCGGGGCGCAACGGGCCTGCGAGAGCCTTTGCCACAAGGGACCGAAATTTCCGGGATCACTGGCGCTCCAAAACGGACTCTGAGTAGTCGCTCGAGTGCTGAGTGGGTGTACAGCGACAGGTTTCCCATACCAATCGCAGCACGCCCCGCTCGACGCTCATCTCACACGGATTCGATCTGAGGAGTCGATTTCTAAAGGGTCCAATATGAGTCCATTTATCGACTCTGCAACTGTATCGACTCCAGGTCGTTTTCTGAATCTGGTGCAAGCATCGCTCACGAGCTACGTGCGCGCCATCCGTGCTGAAAAGGTGACTCGACGTGACTTTCATTCCTGAAAAGAGTTCCGAAGAATCGTTTTCCTCGAATTTGAAAAAATGCTTCTAGAAACCGACTGGTCATCTCCTCATCCACACGAGTGTCATGAAGTGCGAACCGAGGTTCCTCAAACTTCATGGCAGTTTGGGGAGCTTCTTCGTAGACGCCTCGCGGTGAAAGTTCTGAAGTCTCGAACCTCCGAGGGTTGTCTCCCGAAAACTCATTTACATTCCACCGGCCTGTGAGGCGTTCGTATCAGGATACAGGGTTTTCCTCCCAGATCCAGTGTTCCATCCCCATCATCGCAGAATAACTTACACCAGCACCGCTAGTGAGTTTTATAGAAACCAGAAAAATGTTTGCTTCGGCTGCTCAAACTGTGAAACAAGGCTCTGTGTCTGTGGCCTTGGAAAGCGACCGAAGGCCATTGCGTACGAAGTTTCCCAGCGCAGTCTCAAATGCTCAGAAACGGTTTCTGGTCGAATTCGCATATTCAAGAGCTCTCGAGCTCTTCTTCGCTATGTCGATGAGGGCGGCCAAGTTCGCCGATATCTAGAACCTCAAAAACTATTCGTCGTGGGGAAGGACTCTGAATGAGAAGCCCTATGGTTTCCAAGGAAGGATCGGAAGGGGGAATCTAATTCTTCCGAAAATGCCGTGCAGCCCCGGGCCGGTAGGTCGAGCAAGAAAGTTGATCGGATGTTGTCTCAGCAATTTGAAGCTCCGGCAAGCGGTTCTGTGGTCTGCCGCGCTGGAATCGGGGTCCAGAATTTTCCGATTGAGGTAGCTGCATCGCAAGCAGCAAGAGCACTGTCATAATAATGACCCGAAAATTCTATCAGGCTCGAGAATTTGGACGTTGTTTCTATCGCGGGTGTTCGTGGCGCGAGGATCTATTCGGTCGTGAGTCGTGGGCTCACATAAGAGATTGCAAGAGATTTTGTAAAAGCTCATTTAAGCTCAATTTTGGTTTCTGGCCTCACTAACTCGAATTCACGCAAGTGGACAGAATTTTCATCGAAATACCCCTAATCCCGGACCGCATTCCGAAACCATGCTATGTTTGTGGTCACCTTGAGACTGGGCTCGGATGAACCCTCGGTCCAGAGCAGAGGCCGCGGGCGTTCTTTTGCCAATCCTTGGCCTCGATCAGTCGCTGTAATCTCTTGTGACTGGTGTATGCTCTACACTGGTAACCTCCCACGGGCACCTCCAGGACGGACATTCAACCCTTAGACAGGCATGCCCACAGAAAAACCCTAATCCAACGATGGATAGTTCGGTAAATGCTCTGCGATCGAGAGGGATACGGTATCTGGTATCTGTTCGTTGGATACTCCGTGTGTGGGCAATCCTACCCTGAGTCTGGCAAAGGAAATTCTCTCTCATCAGATATTCCCATAATAGAGCAACGAGAATACCTTTATAACTGAATAGTGCTTCCCTCCCCCTAGAACTCAGGCCACCGAGTCGGACCCATCCTATAGGTATTTCTGTTCTTCAAACTCGGGTCCACTGGTACGGCCTGGTACATTCTCAGTGGGGTCCGGAGAATCAAGACTAGCTCATACCATCGATCCCGGGTATCGTTCCCTTCGTAGACGCAGCCGGCTTCCCCAATACTGCCTTCACCTGAGTCTTCCCGTAACCCCGCTATCCTAAGCCAACCAATGATGAGTGTTAACATCAGGAACCTCATCTACATTGCATTTCAACCTTCGCCCGGTCCGAGCGAAGGGCTGGCGGGGTAATCAGGATCAGAAACTTCTGGGCTTCAACACCTGGTCCGGGCTTCACGCGTTTCCATTTGTTGTGCAGAGCGAGTTATCGCAAATGGATCCTCGTCAAGGACTGCTTTATTGACCTGCTCCCGAATGCGACCTCCACTTGATCTACGCGGATTAGAAGATCTCTGGACTCGTCCCACACATGTGAGTGCTGGCCTCGCCGATGATATTCTCGGGATCCAGGAATCAATGAGCCATAATTTTGAATGATATGCCTCAAGCCTCTCTGATTAGGACGAATCTGGATCGAAATTCAGCTGCAGCGAGTCTTGAGAGCCATCGGGTGGAGCTGAATGTCCCAAGCCCCAACTTTTCAATGACGAATCTTTGAAATCTCGATCCGAATGATGAGCTCGGTTGGATTTCTCGACGGTTCCAGATTGGATTTCAGGGATCTTTTCGGAATCTCATCTCGAGTCTCAGGCTCCCGTCAGAATGGATGTTCTGGAAGAACCGTATATCTCTCCCGGTCCTCTGTGAGGTCGCCGTGGCTCTTCGCCACGTCAACCAACTTTCGGGTTGCGGTTACTTCCTCAGGGAGTCACGGGACGCGGTGATGTTCGTCAACGATAGAATTCTAGGTAGACGCGGGACGAACACGAAATGCGGAGCCCTGAGGGCGCATCTACAGAGGCATCACAGGCCTACCTCGGAGTTATTTCCGAAAGACAGCCGACGCAATGGTCGAGTGGCTCAAGTGGTCTGCACGCCACGTGCAGGTTCCCGTGGCAAGTTTTTGAGCTTGCACTGCCCTGGAGCTCATTGGTTGCCAGGAAGAAACTCTCTCGGTGCTTTTGTGAAGTTCCATACGGGAATGGTCCCCTTGTCCTGTAACGCCTTCGCTGCATCCACCCAGTGTCATGGGTTGAGTTGGCATACTTCATTGGGATATGGAGGCTGTGAGGGGAGCCTTCGAAAGGATCAATCTTAGCTCTGACGAAGTAACGTCTGCGGTTTCTCCGGAATCACACGGCATGCACATGATTTCCCCGATCTTGAAGGCTGCAGTCTTCCGGACCGATTCGAGAGGTTTGTTCCATTCATTTTGTTTGAACGAGACCTCTCAGAAGTCAGGCGTTTCCGATTGAGAACACCGATGCGATAATCAATTCAGCTCAAGCATCTACGTCGCGGGGAGGACATTCTCCTCGAACAGTACCTCTTTGCCACCACAGAGCTCACTCTACTTCTTTCAAATCTAAAGCTGGAAAGTCTGAGATGAGCTGGGCACGAATGGGTCTTCGTAACTACATCCCAGCTTCGGAAAATCGTTGCAATTTTCGGAACGAAACCGTCGGAATGGCTCGTTCCGCGGATATAGCTGTGCTGTCATTAGTGAACCACTGCACGGGATCTGAAGCTCGAAGTTCCTGATTCATGTGATTCCCTTGAATGTTGTCATACAATCGACGTCAGCATCCGCCCAGCTTGATTTCGATTCCGTGATTCAAAGAAGGCGGATGTACTAGTTGGCTTATGTACGTGACGCCCATACATCCCTGGGTCCAGAAGTCTGCGTACAGAAAACTAGGTTCTGGAGCGAACAGAGCACTTCTCCACGTCGAGCTCTCGATCAGTTGGGCAGATTCATTTTTAGAGACAAGACAATGGATCGTCCTAACTCAGATATAGGTCTGTGCCGGCAGTGAACATTCTGGAAGCTCCGTCGACTCCGTCGGCGGTCTGTTCATCCAACATCTACTGAGTCAGTGCCATAATCGTTCGTTCGTGTCTATCCGCTCCCCTTACTTTGTTATTATAATCATTAGCATAGTTTGTGTGGTTGCGGTCAAGTTCGTGGTGACAAACGACCGACGAGATGAGGCGCTCGCTTTCTGATTGGCTGCTCGGCGAGCGCTCTCAGCATCTTTCGTTGGTTTCAATCAGTAAGCAACCCAAGCGACCCCGAGCAGCGGACGCCGACAGACCGGCAGACAAGCAACCACCCAATGACAGAAGCTTGTTCCACGAACGTCTGTTGCTGCGGCCATTGCAAGAGCAACGGCCGCTGATGCTGCCAGTGTTGCTGCACGGTCCTCGTGTCGTGTCGTGTCGTGTCGCACCGCGGGTACTTACAATGACGCATCAGTTGCCAAGCAACCGACTAGTTGGCATGGCTCAATCGTTGGCAACGGCAGGACCTCTGCCACAGCGAACTACGCTCAGGGTTGGATTGTACGTATTATGGTTGGCTATGACACCATCGGGGCTGCCGACAGCAGCAACAACAGAGACGGCCACGGAAGAGGCATCGCCGGCGTTCACAAGAGGCGTTCTCAAACGTCAAGTGAGACTCTTTTGAGGCATTAATGCTCGCGAGCATTCTGCCGCCGAGTTGCGAACTCGCTTCGAGCTGAAATGGATGAACGCGAGGAAGTTCGGCTCTTCGAATAACTCTCTGAACAGATAACATTATAGGCGAGCTGCTCCTACGAATAAATATTCGACCGTTCGGAAAGGGGTTGTGAGAAGCGCTGACCCTTGAATTGTGCTCCGGAAGCGACATGAGCCGACTAGAATGCGGTCTCAATCTTTGGAGTAACTGAGGAGATTATCTTCGCGAGATATCGTGGGAATTCAGCGGGATCTTGTTCCATAGAGTGCCGCTTCGCGGGTGTCGGACGTCGCTCGATTTGAGCCTACATTCCCGCGAAACCCAACTATCTAATCATCGCAATCGAGATAAAGGCTCTCGAAAACCATTTCCGTCGCAGCTCAGTTCATCGAACAGCCTGTGGTTTCATCCAACCCCTACACTGAGAACGCGTCCACGGGTGTATTTCTGCAACAAAACGTTCCGGAGGAATACAGATTCGCTGGAGGTTGTCTGGTGGCTCGGACAGAGGAGTCGGGATCATGGGCCTGGAACTCCCGTTGAGATCCTTCAAAGGCGGCAGCGGTTTCACCGAAAAGTGCGGATGACGTATCACCAACGTCATCTTTCCTAGAACACTCGAAAACGCTGGAAAGCGCTTGGCGATCATACTGAGGGCATCGTGGGCGTCTTTGATTCCAGCGTACTCGGGAGATTACCGCCGGCCGAGCTGAGCGAATGGCTCCGATCAGGGCTAGCCAGCTTGAATGCCTGCCAACAGTGAGAGTAAGATATGAAACTTTTCAATCGATTCTTCCGTAAAAGCATATGATGGTTTCACATACTTCTCCGCCCGAGCTACATTCCAATCACCTTCAATAGCTCTCTGTAGCAATGAAGTGGCTTGAATCGGAGGATATGCTAAGGAGGGTCGGGTTCGGCCCGTCCCAGCGTGGCCTGGAAATACATTCTCAAGTCCCGTGGTCACCTGAAAGAGATTCCCGAGTCATGATTCCAGAACATGACGTCCTCGATCCCTGTTCAAGAGGGCCACTAAGATTCCGTACCTATGGCAGACCTAGAGGTTCGGTAGATCCCTTCCCGAAGGGGGAGGAGAACGCCATCCGGTCTTAATCCGATATTGGTCTTGGAAATCAACTACGGAGCGAATCAATCTCTTCGTTCCTGCGCATCGCATGCGACGGACCTCGCTGGAAAGAAGCTCTTCAACCCTCTGGCTGGGGAGCGAGCCACGGAAATCACCCAATGGAGCTTGCGGGAGGCGCTCGTATCATCCCGATACTTGTTCCTAGGTCTTTGGATTTGAGGGCAACATTACGGGATCGACGCAGGAATCAGGAAGAGACTCTTTCCCCTGGTGGGATCAGGAGACGCGGTCTTTCGGGCTGACGTTGAAGATCTTCGTGGAGGCTCAACATTTGTGATGGTCGAGAGTACGACCTCAATCCGAAGTCCCGACTCCAAACCTTCACTCCGGAGGAGCAGCAGAATCGTCCCCTAGTTTCGCTAGTCTCGGGATTACGATGTCGTCTCATAGAGAGAACATTGACGAAAGATTCGAGAACCTTATGCTCGTTGCGAAGGTCCCACACGGAGATCAAGCACTTGGAGTCAGTCTGCAGAAGGCGTCGCGCTCTTCGTACGAGATCATTGATATCCAGGTTCCGGGCCCGCGAATCTTCGTGAGACGATATCTCATGTTCAAAGCTTCGCCCACAATATTCGACACGCTCTGCCTGAGATATTCATCGTCCGACATAGATATTCCTCAACATCGGAGTGAGGATAAATGTTGAATGAAGTCTCGGCCAAGCTTCAATCGAAGGAACAAGATGCAAGATGTGAGATGAATATGTAAATCGGTTTGACTTGAAATATCGAGTGAATACTGATGATATCGCCTGAGGAAGTCCGAAGTTGTACGAGTCATACGTAAAGGGAACGAGTTATATGCTTCCACGAGATTGATATCCAAGGCCGTCGTGAGTCCCGTGCCGTCTCGCGAGTAGAGGGCGGACCGCCTGAAACTTGGCCAAGGTTGCTGAAAGTAATCTGCGTTCGTTTCAGACTTCGTTCCAGCTCCTATGGCTAGCGTTTTCGATGCACCTGGAAGCATCCGTCGCTCTCGAAGGATAGGAGACTACGGTATTGACGGAGTGCAATCCCAGTGCAACCTCAATAGCCCAAGTTTCGGGCCAGCAGGGCAAAGGGATCAAATTCGTTCGTGGTTCGAGCCGGAGGTTCCGAAAATGAGACCTGGTTGGTGGGGGCCGTTATCGGCTACTCTCATCTCTCGCCTTCTACGCCGCCCAGATCTTGGATAAGCAGGCATATCAATCGAATATGCATGGCAGTCTTGGCGCTCCGCGTCTCCGTCTAGGTTGGCTATATCATAGGGCGCAAGCTGAATGGGGTCAACGCTTGGACAGCGCATTCCTAGATGATGTCAGTCGTAAAGGCAAGTGTCAAGCACGGATCCGTCGGTGACGAATGGCTCTCAACTAACGACTAAATATATCGAATTTCTCCGTCGCACATCGAACTAGTGGCATAACCGAGTGAGCATGTGCCGCATCAGACTCCGATTACGAGATATGGAGTCGAGTTACAGTTCCATCGTCGTCCTTTGGAAGCGCGAGCTTGGCTGTTGAAGTACAGGATAAGTGGCTAGAATATCTGTTCGATTCCAGATAACAAGCGGGGACCCACATGCGATCGGAAGCATCTCGAATTACAGTCTGGATGGATCTGACGAGATTTTCGAGCATTGAGATCTTTTCTGGACGATCGCTCCTCAGACTTCGGCTTCGAATCTAAAATCTGCAGAAGGACACGGAGCTCGTCTCAAGCTCATGGGTCTTCATCTTCGCCTCAACAATCATTTCAATTGTTTCATGGGCCTCTGGAACTAATGAGCAGTCAAACTTGTTCAGTATGGTATAGTGATCTTGCGCCGGTTTCCAACGAGGAACGCCCGAGGTTGCTCGCTTAGATTCCCGAAATTAGGGGGATGAGTTCCGGTTACGATCTCGTACCGAGTTTCCGAGTCGAAGTCCTAATGAGCCTGTCTTTTTTAGAATAATCCGTCGCTGCAACCGAAGATTTTCCTCGCCTCCTGGGGATGCCAATACCTCTGATATCATCGACCTCTGATGCTGATACCTGCCGAAGAACTTGCATACGATCAGGAATCAGTTCAGGTCTGGGTCGCCTCCGCTGCCGTCGGATTCTGCAACAGTATCCCCGGCCCTTGAGTGAGGAACATGAAGTGGCGTCGCAAAATCAATGATCTTGTATCTCCGAAGAATTTTCGCCCCTCCATCGCAGCTGCATGAGGAACGAGCGGGGTGGGCTGACGCTGATGAGGATTTCGAATGGCCCCACCTCATCGGCACAACATCTCCTTCCCCCCTATGGCACGGACAAGCTTCAT
Source organism: Neoseiulus californicus (assembly GCA_028455905.1). Taxonomy (NCBI): domain Eukaryota; kingdom Metazoa; phylum Arthropoda; class Arachnida; order Mesostigmata; family Phytoseiidae; genus Neoseiulus; species Neoseiulus californicus. The sequence goes on from JAMQGS010000003.1 coordinate 21,355,961, forward strand.
TCCCGCCCGAGAAAAGGACTCCCTGATGCCCATGATCTACTTCATTGATTGCTACATCACGGCAGAAGAAGTTGAACATCCGCCCTGGGATCACGGGAGCATGGGTCCGGCCTCGGGGCTTCCATGAGAAGTTCTGCTGGAAGTCTTCAGGACTGCAAGGGGTGTGGAAACGCTGGTTGCGAGCGAGCGGAGCAACAATCATGGAACAGTGACGCACGCTGACTCCATCTTCGAAAGTCGGTCACTGAAACGCGCCTTCTCCCGGATCAGTTATCAGCGCGTTTCAAGAATCCATCTCACTTCCCTTAAAAAAAAATAAGCGTTGCGAAAACGACCGCGTCGTAGCCGTTGCTAGCCACCAGTCGGGCATCGGCGATGACGTCAACATCTGTTACGGCCGCACAAACGTTGTTGCCAAGGAGGAACGGTTGACTTCCTGCTGCTGCTGCGGCCGCTTTCCTGCTCCTCCTTTATTCTCAGATTATGTCTACGTCAGCAGGAACCTTGTGCGAGGCCAATTCACCTACAGGCAGCTGGAAATCGCAGCGCGCATCGGCGCCATCTGCGTCGGCTCACATGGGACGATCCGTTCGGGAGGCCCAGCTCGGATCAGCACATCTTGATAGGGATGGCGCATCGTCTTAACTTGCATTCCACGATCGCGACGGGCACCCGAGCCGGATCGAGGTCTGACGAGGGGCGCCGCGAATGCAACCACAGACCGCAGGAATCTACAGCGATGAGATCTGATTCATTCCGCCCAATCATCAGAGGAATTCCATCGCAAAATACTCATTTTCTTTCCCCGAATAGAGATCCTGAGTCTTATTTGAAACCTTTTGGTCGGGGCTGGAACCCCCCGGCCCATCTCAACCCATCTAATGAGGTCGGCCAAGAGTTAGATGAAAGAATTCTTCCCCTCACTATCATTATTGCGTTCCGCTCATCATCGAGGGGGGTCTCATGAGCTCGAATCGACTCTAACGAACCCTCGCATGGGAGCTCAATCCGAGCGGTGTGATCTGAGCCCTTCATCAGTTTCGTAATCGAGGCATCTCTTCCGAGGCCTCGCCGAGGTTGATCCGGCATCTTCGTTTATCGTGATGCCTATCTTGTCCTTTTGGACCCAAGGTACCGGGAGGAAGCAGGAAACCGTCATTGATTTTGATCGCCACGTTGGCATTGAAGCAAGCAACCGCTTAGGCTGGTGGGCCGGATGGCTGGCTTTCAGTGACAGAGAGCAACAACTAGGCTGCGATACAATCAGAAGAGTTCCGTTCGCCGATTGGTCGCTCGCTCGGTTCCCTCACTCAGTAGCTCGCTCAACTGTCGTTTCTGCTGCCGTTCGGGTGTTCCGACCAAGCGAGTGAGCGGCCGCCCGACCCACCCGCCAAGCGACCCGGCTAGCTTGGGAACAAACTGGAGGTTCTGCTCAGGATGATGATTTCGGCCAGAGCAGCAGCAGCCACCGCCGCGGCGGCCATACAATCTATGCTCGCGGCTAGAACTGCGTAGTTGTTGTTGGCGCCGCGGCCACCGCCGCTTTTAGGAGGGTAGTGGTGGTGGTGGTTGTTGTAATAACTGCGACTTGGTTCCAGCGCACAGGTTACCATGGTAACCGTTGCTATACGATGCTGGTTGTCCCTACTAGCCGCCGCTGCTGCAGCCACCACAGCATCGCCAGCGAACGATCGAGCGAGCAAGCGAGCGACCAACTGAGTGAGAGGGCCCTGGGCCGCATCATCATCAACCAACACAATAGTTGCTGCGGCAAAGCAACTGGTATCTGGCTGGCTTGCTGGCGATGGCGGCCGTGCCATGGCGTCAATAGATGTGGATGTGGTGGTGGAGCGGCTCAGGGAGCGACGGCTTACCAAATACGACCCCTCCGTTGATTGCCGTTGCTCCGGCCGGCGAAGTCGTCGTCGTCGTCGTCAAGACGGAGAAGCTGGCGGCAACGCCAACGAAGAACAACGCACGGACCAAAGGACGCTCGACTCGGCTCGCTGGTGAACGAGATTTTCAGTCTTCTGAGCGAGCCCTCAGGCTCACTCATGAGCTGTGCGACCGAGTTTTGTCTTCGCCCGCGGCCTCGGCGGTCTTCGACGGCGAATCTTACGGCGATAGATTCCACAAGAAGACGACACACTTTCCTCGAGTTGCCGTTGATTTCTAGCGATGAAATAGAGGAATGCCTCATGGAGGTATGCTTCGGGGTCGCGGAATCACTGCAGAGCGTTGGATGAATCATGAAAGGAAATCAAATTCAACGGGAGGGAGGGAAGGAAATGCTGATATTGGAGCATAGATGGAGTTTCCCGGGTGGATTCGCGAGGAGCTCCTCTTCGTCGGATCGGAAGCGCTTCGTGCGACCCGAGAGTTCTCTTCGTGCAGAGACAGGCGTTCCGCGTATCTCACTTCGACCCGCTCGTCGCGACCATGTGCTACGATGCATGTGGAATAGATGCCGCGGGAGGTGATCCGACAAGCTTTCTCTTTTTCCACAGAGAGCGATGCAAGAAGTTACAGACAAAAGCCAGAGAAGATCACATGATGCTCTGGTAGCATTGAGGGTGAAGACGGGGATCAAAACCAAACGATATCCTTCCTCTTTGAAGCGGCCCGATTTCGCATGGGATTACCCGCAAAGATATTCGTGGTTCTCGGACACCCCATGGCAGATGGGGAACTGTGTTCTGTAGAATGCCTCTCTCGGGGACCCTCAGCATGCAACCACCCGCTGATTCTGCGACGAGGCTTCCGCTGTTTTACTCATATTCGCTTGGTTTGCTCATCATTCCAATGAAAGTTATGATGCCAAGCCGCTCGTAGCGCAATCATGGGGTATGTTTGCCAAACATCTGCGACGATAAGTGCAACACGATGAGGGTGGCCCAAGCCACCCTCATCAACAGTCGGTCGCCCGCTCGACCGTTCCCATCTGTTTCGAGTTTCCCTCTCTCCGGTCTCACGGAGTTCCTTGGCTTCTGTCCCCTGTTTTGTTCCCGTCTCTTTTTCGCCTGAACAGAATCTTCACGACCCACGGAGCGCTCGCTCTTCGGAGAAACATCTGCACATGCTCGTCATTACTGCTGTCTCGACCGCTGCCGGCGATGTTCGTGGTATTGGTGTTCACCGAAAGAGGCTCGTTTCGACTCTCTCCCCCTTTCCATCAAGTGTCACTCTTTGTGCGCGCTCTTTCTCGAACTCTCTCGCTCTATCATCCTATTATTTCTACTCCTATCAAGATGAAGGACGAGCGCGCGCAGGTATTAGGCTCGTCGCAGTCGAATGGATGGGTATCACCGAGGTATGTGGGTGGATGGATGGATGGATGGAGCTTCTCTTTCCACTTCTCGGAATCCGTGCTCGCTGCTGGATCATTGCCATGCTGCCTGCGCTGCAGATGACGATAATGATGATGACACCCTTCCTATTTCTGATGTCGCCGTCAGAGCTGCTGTGAGCTCTGCATGTGCAAGCGAGAGAGAGAGAGAGAGAGAGAGAGAGGAAGGAATAAAGAAGCAGGAGGACGGCATCGGCAGCTTAGGAGCCTCGTATGGTGGGTGCACCACACTAGACTTTCGATGCAGAAAGGGCCGCGCACTATTTCCCGCGGCCCCCCCGCATCGAACGGCCCCCTCCCCAACCTTTCTCATTTTGGCACTTGGAACCGCCTGACCGGATTGTGCTGTTGGTGGCGAGACGCATGCGCCTTGGCAGCGGCACATACAGGGTGCTGCTGCTGTCTCCTCCTGCCGCTGGTGGATTCGCTCGCTGTAAGAGTGTGCAGTTTGTGTGTGTAGTCGGGAATAGTGGCTCTGGTATAGGTCGCCCTCCCGCCGCTCACTCGGTCGATCTATCTATCTGTCTATCTATCTATCTATCGAGCGAACGGTTATTCTGCTTCCCTCGCCCGACAGCAGCTGCCGAACACTCACTCGCTCTCTATCTCTGCAATAGTTGCTCTTATTGTAAGGTGATGTAGCAACGCCGGTGGATGGAGGTCCTCTCCCCGGCGGCGCCGCCGGACCGCTTACCAGACAGTCGGGGTCCGGGTCAGAGGGACGCAAGTAAGATGGCGGCCCGGAGGCAAATCGAGGGAGAGGATGAAGCACTGGCTGGTCCATGCTCCTACCTAGAGGAAGGCGCGCGATTCACATTCTGCAGAGTTCGTGAACAGCGGTGGTGCCCAACCGAACGGCCCACGATCCCGCTGCGCCCTTCGGAACTTTATAGGAAAGGTTCCACTTGAGAGGTGCTGCGGCACAGGCGGGGGCAGGCCGGAGAAAGGCAACACGGATGGCAGCCACGGATTTGGCAACACTCGACTACGTAGTCGAGTGCTCAGCCCTTCGGACATGGCTCGAATCCCTGTGGTGGTAGCCACTTGTCACGTATATCGGGGGGTCAGAGAGTTGATGGTGGGTTCAAAAGCTCAAGTGCCGCACGTCGAACGTCAGGAAATGCATGACGGGCGGCGGTTCAATTGGCACATTACGGATTGCGCCTCCGTTCTCTCAATGTACACCGGTCCTTGAACCCTCTCCCGCCCCCCCGCTTGCGCCGTTGTACATGATACTAATGTTCTACCAACAGCGAACGCTTTTAACGAGCCCTCCAGAATCTGGACCGCGCCCCTTCCCTCCCGGAGTGTAGAGCAGGGAAGCCTTCCCCCTCTCCCTCTGAGTCGCCTCTCGCCCGCCATGTTGTTGCGTCCTTCTGACCGGGACCGCCAGCAGTCGTGTATGAGCTGAGCTCGTGTGTAGCCGCGGGAGCCAACAACCACTGACAACGAGAACTGAAGGGCTGGCGCCGCTGCCAACGACAGCAGCAGCCTGTGTGCGTCCGCGAGCAGACGACATTTCGACGACAACCACAACAACAGCTCCTAAGCTGACAACAAGACGCCGCGCTTCTTGTTGTTGATATCATCATCGTTCCGATTGCCGCTCGCACAGTGCAGCAGCCGTGAATTGGCTGGCAGACTGACTGACTGCCTGTCTGTCTGTCAAGAGGTTGCAGCGCTCTATCCTGAGCGTTTGCAAATTTAGGATCCCTGTAGAGGGGTCTGTCAGGATCGGAATCGGAGATCGGAGTTGCCGCCACACGTGTTTCCGAATTCACCTAGGGACTGACAGAGATCCGTCGACCTTCTCCCGTCGATCTCTAAGCCCACTCAGTATCCCCCGAGAACCCCAAACCGGTAAGCCACAAGAACGGACCAGTCGCTTCCACAAACAGGGTGAGCGACCGTTCACGTCCACTGACTTCCTCTCATCCAGACGAGAGTCAGACCGTGAGATTCTCAGGGCGGCCCATGGTCGACCAAGCTGTGAGTGGTAACTGTGAGTTGGTTGACACTCGACGCTAGAATGATCCCTGAGCATTTGGAGCATGGCTGGCGCGAAACACAGTGAAGCGCGCTCGGCAGGATCGTCTCAAAGCTCCCGACAATCGAAAGAAACATTCTACGTTATCAACGGACAGAGAATCAAATTCAACCTGCAGCCCGTTGTCACCCTGCAACGACTGACGGCTGCTGATTGCGAGAAGTTCCATTGCAAAACAACCAACGTCCGTCTGAAAGCAGTGAAGAAGAGGAGTCTGCGTGAGCGATCACCGCAGAGCGACAGTAGTTCTTCGAACAGCGTCTACGAGAAGCGTCGCCGTAGCCACAGGAAGGCGACGAGTACACTTCGTAGATTGAGGAAACAACGCGAAAAGGCGACGCCTGTTTCACTCAGTCCACCAGTGGTGCTCAAGTTCGTCAAAGAGAGCTCGACTTCATCTGATGGGTGGACAGTTCATGGCGACTCCTCAGTAGAGTCGAAAGCGTCCGGCCGAAAAACGTCGAACAACGACAACACAAGCAGTAACAACAACAACTACAATAATAATAATAACATAAACGATAACGAAGAACAGGACGACGATATTATCAACAACATCACCGATAACAATAGCAATAGCAGCGGCGGCTCGGGCAGCCGAAGCAGTGCTAAGACAAGCGAAAAAATTATCATCAGCAGTGGCAATAGCTCCAAGAGTATAACCATCAAAATCAATAGCAACGTTACTCAAAAACCCAATCTCACCGGCAGCGGGAAGAACAAGAGGGGAATCAACAGTAACGACGCTGTCTCTTCCAAAAAGAAAAAATTGGCTTCTTCGAGCGCGTCGAGCGGTTCAGAAACAGACATTGAACCGTATCAGTCTGATAGGGAGCAGCTGCCTGGCCGCACAGCTGCTGTGGAAGCGAAGAAGGAGGAAGAGGAACACAACGTAGGCCAAGTCGAGATCGTCGGCGCCAAGAGCAGCGACGCCGTCGACTCGCCCCGCGTCAACGACGACAAAGTCGAGGAAACCATTACCACGGAGGACGTCAAAAACAACGACGACGAGAAGCTGGAAGACTCATCCTCGGCTCTTCCCCCAGAAGGAGCCGGAGCTGTTGCAGCAGTTGCCTCCCCGATCGAAGAAGTTCCGGCGGAAGTCGCGCTGACCGATAAAATCGATTCGGAAGCCAAAACTCCTCAACCCGAGGAAGTTGCTCCCGTAGCCGAAGAAAATCCTCAACCTGCACCAACGAACGCCACAGAAAAAGGAGAAGGGGACGAAGAGATGGCTGTGGAAACGCACGAAGATCAGGTCACTATGATGGAGGACGACGATATGAACGGAGACCCGGCAGCTTCAGAGGATCTCACCTTGGTGATCGTTGAAGATTCAGACTCAAACGATGATGTCCCTGAGGATGAAATCATCGGCCAAACCATGCGCCCAACCGCGCACGGCATGCTGCAGATGGATCTCTATGCCAATCTCTTCTCGCTGGAGCTCAACCGAGAGTTCAAGAAGCCCCCGACGCGCAAAGACGATTTGACTCTCGTCAGGGAGTACGCGAAAAACAAGGAAAAACTTCTGACCTTGTTGGCGGACGGGGTATGTGTACAAATCCTCTTTCTTGTTTTTTCCACTTCGAAGGATTTTAAGATATTTTCTGTGCCCTCGGCTGAAGGGCGATTTCACCGGAAATTCTTCTGCCCTCGGCTGGAAGAAAACTGCAGCGGTGGAGATCTAATGCTCAGCAGGATTTTTCCCAGGTTTCGGACCTAGCGAGGAAGCTCACGGCATGCAGTGTGGTGAAGAACACCGAGGCAATTTCGAAATTCTTTGGGATTTTGCGCGACATGTCTTCCTCAGAACTCAGTAACGAGAAGGATGTGCTGGCTCAAATCAATAAGCTGGAAGAAATCATGTCGGATCTAGTCATTATGTTCCGAGAGGAGGGAGAGACGTTCGAGTGAGTGTTCGGTTTGTTTTCTGAAACTTTCATACCCAGGGCTCAAATGGACTTTAGATAGACCTCCTATTTCCGTGCTCCCTGCTCGCGGCAAGGAACAATCGCAAGCCATTTCTCTAAACCCTAACATCTCTTGCAGACCCTGCGATCTTCCAGCCTTGGGTGGACGTGGAAAAACGTCCGAGGATCTCATGCGATTAGAGAACAATCCAAATTTGCAGGAGTACCTCGGTCTTTGCGTTGACCCGGTACCGCCTCCCCCTCAGATCCCTGCTGCTCTTCCCGTTCCGTCCGCCACCTCGGTCGTTGCGGTTACATCGACGGTTACTGGTGCTCACCCACAGGCACCATTCAAAGATCTTCAGAGCATGGTGAATGACAAAGCTCCGTCACCGATAAGTCAAAATGCACATGCAATCGTATCACCACCTCCTCCTCCTCTGCTTGCTTCATCGAATTTGCTGACTAACACAGCCGACCATGTGTTACTTCGCCAGACCCTCGGGCAGCAACTGCAAAGGTCTTCCACGTACCAAATGTCTCCACCAGCACAAATGATAGGAGCTCCTCAAGTGGGGCCACAGTCGCAGTCGCGAGGCTACCTTCCGCGTCCACGACCCATAACCTCCACAAAATATCAGCCGTATGCGACGCAACAGTCCCTGCAGTCGCGAGCGGGACTGACTCAGGAGCAACAACAATATGCCGCACAACAACTTGCCCGTCAGACTCAGTTGCGGTACCAACAGCAACAGCAGCAACAACAGCAACAACAACAGCAGCAGCAACAACAACAACAACAGCAATCACAAACGTTGTCACAGTATCACCAAAATCAGCTTCTACAGCAGCAGAAACAGCATCAGCAGATACAGCAGCATCAGCAACAGATGAGGCAACAACAGCTGAGACTCGCGCAGGCGCAAGCTATAGGACTTCAACAACGTGTAAGCATACCTCGCTGTGTAACTTGATATCTGGTGTGCTCGATCTAGTTTCTCGATGTGTGAAATTTGCTCGGAGGATTTCTTGCTAGTAGATGGGATTCGTCGTGGGTCTTGTCCTGGCTAACCATAGACCCCGGGGTACCTATCCTGTCAAGGATCTCGTCCGCATGCTACGCTCTCGCGAAGTTGTCCAAATGTATATCGTTTCCTCTTTGCGAATTCCGGGTCTGGTATGTGATCTCCAAGCAGCATCTATACCCGAGAGATTCCATGTACAAGCACTCGGTATCGTGCAATGCTGCGCTTGGAACCGACATGAATCGTTCGTGATTATTGATGACCATGCATGCAGTTTACTTTCTCGAAGCTCGAACCGATCTTCAGATTGACATCGAACATGGTCTGCACGATAATAGATGATACCTATATTCCGATCGATAACATCCACTGGAAGGGGTTAACATCGACATGGCTGTCATAGGTTTCGCCGATTTCACTTATCGAGTTACTCAATCGAGTAAAAGGAGAGAATCAGAGCGGAAGAAACGAAAGTCAACATGAACGTTCCTCGCCCCTCTCGCGCCTCACCTCCCCTAACCCAACGAAGCAAATTTACCCGCGAACCCTCGGTGAATTAGACGGGACGAATGTTTCAACCGGAGCGGGATCTTCGTTCCAGATGACACCGGTGACTTCACCAGCCAATGTAAACAAAGCGCCGCCTTCATCATCTCCGAAACCTGCGTCTACCGCTATTAATTTGCCACGTGGCTTATCGATCACTCCGGTAATTTCACCTCTTTCATTCGATTTGAATGCGGCCTGTCTAGACTTCTCTTGCTCGATTTATTCTTTACTTCCTCTCCTTTGCCCTTGCTTGAGTCATCAGACGCACGCCTTCAATTTCGGATTCTGCCTAAGATCCAAATTCCTCCTCTCCCCATACCCACAGTCTCCAAAACACTTATTCAATCTAGCGCATTCATCAGATCTTCAGCTCGGCTGTCCTTTTTGAAGGTCGCTGCCTCAACTCTCTCATTGATTATCCTGTTCCTGGGAATCCATTGTGTCCTCCATTCCTGTTCCGGAGTTCTGTATGCAGTCCTTATCGAGTCCAAAGCTGTGTGCATAGGGTGATGGTGTTCAGAGTGTCAGCCTCATTTCGGGTTCAACTGGATCACAAGTTCGATTTGAAGTTTCAAAGATGACCCTGTTGCAAGCGATTGCAGCAGTTAGCATTTCCAACCCATTCACCATTCTGTCGCGGAAGAAAGATCAGAAGAAAAATCACGACGAATCTCCCGGTCGGCGGGCTGATCGATGCCCTCTTAGAACATTCCGTACTATACTTGGAGTTTCCGTTCCCCTTCTCAAGCCTTCATCTCAGTTTTCCAATCATTCGCTAGATACCCGCTCGTCTTCTGTTCTCACTGTCCTCGTCTCTCCCTTTCCTGCATCCTCATACACATGATTCCGATCGCACTTCCTCTGCACCGCCATCGGAAGAGAATGTTGGAGACCCTCGGCTAACTTGGAGAGCGTCTCGAACTTTCAGGTGGCTCCTGCGAAGACGCCGGACATCCAATTGCCACGAGATATCCAGATGATACCTCTTCAACAGAAAGCTCCCCTCATGCCGAAACTACCACCGGGGATCACCGTGACACACGTCAACAATCAGCAAGGGCTGCCATCTGTGTCTGCTTCTATTTCCGTTGCACCAGTTCCGCAAGCCATCGTTCAGCATCGTGCTTCAGCTCCCGCTGCAAAGCCGTCTCTTCCGAAGCAAATGATGGCTCGTAACGTTCTGATTCCTCTTTCGCATCAGCAGCAGCAGCAACAACAACAACAACAACAGCAGCAGCAGCTCCTGGCTAGACATCAACAGCAGCAGCAACAGCAGCTTCTAGCTAGACATCAACAACAACAACAACAGCAACGCCTTATGCAGGAGCAACAATGGCAGTCACAGCAACAAGTCCAACAGGCAGCACAGAATCAGCAGCGTCTTCAGCAACTCATGCAGCAACGACAACTGACTCCTCAAAATCAGCAGCACTTCTACCGTATCAACAACGCACAATCGTCTCCTCAGGCAATGCAACAGACACGTTGGCCCAACCCGGGAGCTCAGCCGCAACAACAACCTCCGTCGGCTCAACAGCAGCATTCGCAACAGCGCCCGTATTTCTGAATTCATAATCAGGAGACTCTCGACCCAACAGTGTGAAGACCTCACATTGACAGCTGGCGGAGAACTTCCCGCCGAGGACGTGCTGGTTGCGGGTCGATCCTCATCGTTGGATCCTCGTTCTTGCGTCGGGGGATTCTGAGCAATCATTCGAGCACGTTGACCTCTTCCTCGCTGTGCTGTGATCCTCTTGATTGTCTTCTTCCTACGGATTCCGATGCATGGCGAACCTCGCCGTTGCGAATTCTCTCGGTTCGGTTAAGAAGTTCATCACCGGACGGACCTCTGCAGGACCGCCTACCGTACTGGGGAGCTCTTCCCAGGACGTTTCTGCGTGATTGTACTGACAGAGGTACTGCTGATTTGATGAAGAAATCTCTTCGGAAGATCAGCTAGATCCAGCCTTCCCTGATGATGTTCGTCATTGAGAGGAGAGCAGATGTTTTTGCCGCGCTGAAGGCATTCCCAAACGCAACAATAATTATCGCGAAACTCGCGTCTACATGTACAAATAATAAACCCTGTAAAAATGAAAAGAATACCAAATGAGCAGAAAACGGGTTCTGGGCAACTGTTCGGGTCAGGGCTCAGTTGAGCCGGACGAACTGGAATAAGCTGACTGAGAGTGGTTGCTGTATATGCTGGGAAACTTCTGCAAAACAGGGAGGGTTTTCCAGAATCGATGTAGAAAAGAACGGTGACGATTACTCTACTGTAAGATTACGTTAAGTTGCGTCTGTTTCGAATGTCGACACGATATTGTGAGCTATTGCAAGAATCGACAGTGAAGTCTATGAGTCACAGCGGAACATTTTTGATATTTTTGTGGACGTGAAATTTCTCAGAAAGTGATAATGATGCCGATTCAAACGGTGACATGCCAAGATGTTCATCGGTGAAGGAATATGATATGAGCCTCCAAGACGGAATTTGAGACTTCTCTTCTTCGTTGAAGACACTTGAAATATCGAGTCGCTCGATCATAGATCTTCAGAAGCGACGTCGAGCAATCGCTCGCGGAACGAATCTCGCCAATCAGATGCGGTCTCTTATTGTTTAGAAGAGATTGTATCCGCGGAATGTACACCGACTCAGAGCCTCCAAAACGCCTGAGTCATTGTTCTATTTCGGAGCTTTACGGACTAACTTAGCAGCTACTGGTCACAGAGTGAGCTGGCCAAATGCTCAATGTTCGTCGGAGTTTCAATGATGAGCAAAATAGCTGTATATATGATACAGATGACTAGTTCCTAGCGACAAGTGATGTCGATTCTAGGCTCTCCTCCAATAAACAACGAGAAAGAACTCACCCACAGTTGATGGGTTCAATTTTGTCCGAATCACTTCTGTTTTCGTTAAAATGGAATCTAGGATGATTGTTCAGATGATTACCAAGGTCGTCCCGACTCGGTCGCGAACAAGGAGGTACCTGGTACATACTTCAGCTCCTCTGCGGGAATGAGGATTCGGTTCGCGGTCTGATCCTCTCTCTGATCATGGGGGTTAATCTGGGTGAACGTTGGCCAGCAGTCATCTTCCGGTTTGAATCTACTAGCAGCGAAGCGTGGGCCGGAGCGGGAGCGATCGTTTTTGCAAGCCACGACAGCAGAAGAATTCTGGTGATGTCGACCTATTTAGTTCCATGCTGGACGATCGAACATATGATATCGCAGCTTCGAGCAGCCTGTTCTGCCAAGGAATAGCTGCACGAATGGTGCAGGCTTGTTTGTGCGATTCTCCGGATGAGCATCGATGGTTGTGGAAGCGTCCGGAGCTCATAAACGCTGCGAATGGAGCAAACACATCGCGATAGTTCTCGAACTCCAACCGTCTAGCTAGATGAGCCACTCCTCGCAGCGATATCAATGAGCACTCGATTGAGTCGAAACTCCACTGGCTCCCACGTACTGAAAGCTCTGGTGCATTCGAGATTCGACGCAACGAACATGCTCATTAGCGAGGATGTTGATGATCGTTATTCCGGTGGGGTCGTTTTCCGCAGACCAAATACATGTTTTGCCGACCAGCTTCTACTGACATGCCTGATGTGTTGCAAACGACGAAGAATGTTGGCTTCGGGGTTCTTCTCCGTCAGATATTCCCAAGGACCAATTCTTACGGAAACAATTTTGGTCTTGAGCTTGACTGTCAAGCGCGAGCTTGATCGGACTTCGAATATGTATTCAGCTTTTCGAAGAATACAGCAGGGATATCATAAATTGCTCCACGTGCTTGCGAATAGTGCAGCGCTGTTTGGATCCTTGTTCTCACTCAAGAGTTCCGAACCCCAGAGCACCAGGCGAGTAATCAACCGAACTTCTTGAACTCCATGTCTGCCTCAGGCAACGCCACCCTAATGGTCGGTGGGCGATAGGAATCAATCACAGTCCGTCAGAGACCGAGTTCCCAATCTACGCGGTTTTCGGAGCTGCTTCGAGGGGTACTCTGGACCAGCAAATAGTGCAGCATCGGGTTTGGGTCGTTGACTTTACCCTGAAAAGAATCGATCCCACACAACAAAACACCGAAGAAATCACCTAATTTTCAAGAAAATCATGATTGATTCATGAATCCCAGTACGCAAACTACAGAACGTGGATTGGAGTTTGAACTAGTGTGAGGCCCAAGCAAGGGCTACGCGGCATGAACTCTCACCTGGTCTACTAGACTCGACCCCATGGGATCATTTGCACTCCGAGAGCGGATGGAAAAGGATAAATAATATTTTGATCTCCGAATGATTCATGTCGGGTTTTAAGAATCAGCATCGTAATTAACGATCGTGTAGGAAGATGAGTCCGAATGCTGTTCGCGGAAAACTGTTGATTTTGAGTTTGAATAGTTCTGACTCGTCATCTGCTCCACTGCCGCCTCTATCGGGATGGGATCTCTCCGCAGACAGGTTTTCAGTACTGAATGTTTTGGGAGTCAAGCTCGTCTCCGTGAGCGTCATTTCGGCCTACGGCTGGTCTGGTGAAGCGACCCACAGTGGGCCGGCGGCGCGCGGAAATGCACATGGAGTCACCGGCCACGCCACGGCGAATCTCGTCTGTCACCGACCTACTGTGCGTCGCGTCGTAAACCTTTCGAAGAATCAGGTTTGGTTAGAGCGAACGGTCCCAGCCCGTCTGCATTACAGTGGGTCATTGTGGGGCGCTTAGGCATTTGATGATAGTCAGGACAACATCGCTGTACTAGTATTTCATGCGTAATGCTCGAAATCACTGATATTGGAGTGGAGCTGAGTCCCTTGCCTGTGTATATCGCCAGTTGAATTTACGGAAAGTACTCAGCGTCTGGTTTACGACCTACTCTGGCTCGAGACGTCATATTCCTACGGCTATGCGTGGCTCCAGCTCTGGATCGCGAGCGGATGGCCGACATTCGAAGGGGTTCGCGTCGAGGGGAAGAGGGAGGCGACTCATGCTACCGACACATGGGAAACCGCGTGCCAAGGACGAGGATCGCTGAAATATCTTCCAGGACCATGCCAGTCATCACAGATATGTGATATCCTAAATAGGCGTGGGTAAGTAGGACTCTCCGCGTCCGAATCACCGACTAAGTTGAGCGTGGGCCCCCGTGAACTTCACAGGGCGAGAGGATCCACGGGAAAACTGTTCGCCTGCTGGTACTGGGGTCGTCTCGACAGCTAGCCGTAGACTCAGAGAGGTGCTCAGGTCGAACGCACGGTTACGGCCTCAGCCACCTCGTTGTCAAACTCGGGTAAATGAAGGTTCGGCAACAGTCCGACTCTCGCTGACAGCGGGAACTGAACCCATTTCTCATGGACTAGTGGTTTTGCGAAGAAGGTGAACTGCAATGAGAGTGCTCAACATTCGCGAGAGACAAAGTTGGAACGCGCTCGGGGCTGTCCAGGGCTGTCTCGTCGTGCAGGAAACTCATCCAATTATCTTGATTTCAACGAGCCGACGCCTTGTGTCGGATCAATGATAAATCCATCACAGTAGTCATCTCACCGTATCTGAGCTGAGGATTAAGCATGGTAGCGGATTGAGGCTATGATTAAGTCAGGAACCTAATTTTCATTGGAAAAGAAGCAGAAGTATGGCTTGATGAATATGAGATCGGGTTCGATAGGCATTTCTCCAGGCTCCACAGATGGGAACCATTATGACTGCGGATCATCGTCGTAGCTCTTGATCACCTGGTATAATTTATTGAATCGTTGCTTTCCTGAGCGAAAATCACCCCCGATCGCCGTACAGGTCAGCCGTGCAGGAACACGGTTCCCATCCCATCGCGACGGACTCTTGCCTTTGGTCGCTGCTACCTAACGAGAGGACATCTAACTAAGGGCCCTCTTTGAGTCCCGGGGCCATGAGCTCCAGAAAATTCCCTCTGTGATTCGAAAAGAATTTTCGTTGACTTTACCGGAGCGAATTGGTTTTCTGGGACCATCGACAGCTACAGAAACTATCCGGTAGACGAGACGACGGCTCAGGAAGAGAGAGTGGGTAGCCGTGGAAGATGTGGGAGTCGACCCACACGAGGAACACGGACTCCAAGTTTGCTACGGAACCAAACAGTAGAATCAGGATGATTGAATTCGGAGTCTCCGAGGACCATTATCCGAAAAGCTAGCACTAGAATGATTTCTGTTAGGGAACCTCGAGTTTCGCGACATTCGCCCTCCCAGAGTGATATCGGCGGTGACGTTTATCGCAACGTATATTTATGTATCATCATGATATCTGCCACACAATCTTCTCCTGCAGGACAGCCCATCAACACGACCATATCCGAATCATGACTGGATGTCTGAGCAGCCTTGATTTTCCTGCCTATGAATATTGCAGCTCGGGGGCCTGTCAGAAATTACGTTCGGGAACGGTGATAATTGAACACATGGCGATTCTTGATAGATGTCCAGTCATATATGATATCTGTATTTATATTTTATATAATATGCAAATAAGTTCATTTTCATCAACCGTTTGACTAATGACACACCTACATAAAGATACAATGTGCCGCTTTCACACTTCGGCTCTTGAATATTACCGCTTCCCTTGACGAAGTGGGAATCATTCACCGTTCACAGTGTTGCTTCGGTGTGAATTGAGCCTCCGAACGCCTTGACACGCACGTACTCATGGAAAATGATCATGCTTCTACAGAAACGTGTTTGACCCAGGGCTCAGCGATCTAGCAACGGGATGAGGAAGGTCTCTTTCCAGGATGATCCAAAATTCGTCTTGACACTCCACGAATCGAGAGTTTGTAGGTACATCGAATTCCATTCACAGAAAAGCGCTTCTATGTTTGTCTCCAGCTCCAAAAGCTTCGGTCACTGGGAGCACTACTCAGAGAAATGTTGGATGACATTCCAGAGGAACACGACCGTCATTAGGAAACCGTCGGGAAATCCTCTGTCCGCGAAAACAGATGCAAACGTCTCATCGTTTCAGGTACAGTAATCATGGTTCTCCGAAGCACGGAGGGCTATCTTACTCACATCCGACTCCAACTCGATCCTCGAAGGGCCTAATCGTGATGAAAAAGTCTTTGATATACTGGACTGAATGAACGAAGATCACATGACATGATAGATTCGTTAAGACACACAGCCGCAGAAATGCGCGCCAGAGTTTCTGTTCTGTACAATTCCCGCTCTCGTCCTCCATTTCCTCACAGATACTATTGGAGCTGAGCGGACTCATTGTTGCTCGATATCAGTTAATTCTCGCATTTGATTTCGTGGCAAGAAATGCTCCGAGATATCTAGGCTACGGTCGCTAACACACATAAGAGTTGCTTCGTTCAGATAATATCAAAGGCTCGATGACGATGATTCTCTGATAGAGTCCTTCCAATCCTGGAACGGGGAGATCACCGTTTCAGGAATATTTTCTCGACTACCACGATCAGATTATGCTTCTATCAGCCGAGATAACGGTGCTTAGACATTATTTGAAGGGTACATAAGGCTGTCAGGGGGTACTGTTAGGTATCTAGGACACAGTGCGTGTGAGCTGCCTAACCGCTACGGTGTCACAATACGTTGGGAATACATCGATGCGCAGAGTTTCTACCCTTCCTTCCGCTGAATACAGTCTCATAGTTCTCCATGAGACACAACTGCGATTTGCGTTTCTCGGAGGGATACTCTTGTATTGGCTTGTGCTCGCAGCTCGACTGTGTGAGGAACTCGCTGTAGCTGTACATTAAGAGGAATCCCTCAAGAGTGCTGAATCATTCCCCCAATCAATCCCTCACATCGGCTAGTATGGCATAATTGTGTTATCCCGCTTCTCGTGCACTTCGGGACTTTCCTCCGGTCACTTGCAAACGAGACAGTGCTGCATCTGCTGCTCCAGGTACTCCACTAGTTGGCTTGTTGCCCCTGGGGTGTTGGTGAGTTCCAGAAGTTCGAGTTGCCGAAGTTGATAAAGAGACGAGAGCCCGGCCGAGGTCAGCTGGTGGCAGCCTGTGGACATGAGGATAGTATTCGTTTTGGGATAGAACAGAGCTTACTTCAGATCAAGCATATGAACCGGATGGAGAGGATCAGAATGCCACGAAATTACGATGGTCTATTTCGGAAATATTCAATTCTCGATTGAGCAATCTGGGCACAGGCATCCGCGAGATCCCTTTGAAAGCAAACACTTCATTGCTTGATACGATCATCAATATGTGGGTCCGCATGCGAGATCCCCGACATTGGAAACTTGCGATCGAAGATACATGCCTGCGAGAGAGAGGACACGAAGAGCTTTCATCGTAGCGAGGTGCGCAAGTCCAAAATCACTGATTTGCGAACACCACCGCAGGTAGAGCGATTCCAGACTTGCCATCGTTGACAAGTAACCAAGGCCGATGTCTGTCACATGGACGCAGCTACAAGATTCGGGAGAAAACTTGAAGTTAGTTCACGATGCTATGAACCGCATTTCTGAGGGTAAATTATCATTGTGGTTATGGTTATGGCTTTTGTGCGTCTAATCCGAAGATGACCCTTTCACTCCAGGGGCGAGCAAGCTCTGCGGACGCCGGTCACAGTTTTTGGGAGAGTGGACACCGTTGAACCCACTCTCGACTGACGCCTAATCGTGTCAGTCGATGCACACCTTGGACGCGCTCATGCACCTGATGCACCTCACATGTGATGCATCCCGGCAGCAGTCGAGATTCGAACCGCCGCCATCGAGAGTTTTTGGTTACGGGATATGCACTGACAATCGGCCGCTTGATCCCTTTTTTCGGACACACGGCTTGAATCAACTCCAACCAACGGTGCCTAGGTGAGGGGAGGTCCTTGCGGACACAACCCGACACCAGAGGGAACGATCCGAAATAGTCTCTGTGCCCTCGACCCCAAATCTCAGCCCCGCCGAAGCACGGTAGTCCCATCCGGGCATTTTCGTAATCAGGGGCCAGACGAGCTGGTAAATGACCCTCCGGGTTAGATTTCAGACAATTTTTCATCCTGTGTATGGTAACATATGAACCAGATAACAGTCTTCTCGAACGGATCCGTCGGAAACTCACCGATCCAATGTAAGATGTTTTAGGCTCCCCATATCGCAAGCAATGAACTCCAGCGATGCATCGGTAACGCGAGGACACCTGTCGCCAATGTATCTATATTTAAACCGCTCCAAATACGAATGAGGTCCATCAGCGCGCCTGCGTTCAGCTGAGCACAACCGAACATACGGGGCGGAACAGGGTGACCGGTGTTCGGAACATCGCTATGAAATTGCTTTGACTTGGTCGAACCAACATCGAATCAGAAATAGACCACTCCAGACATTGATTTCGCAGGGCGAGCGAGACGAACCCGGAATCAGAGTCAGAGTCCCGGAGTGTTTGATTACATCTCGCGTGCGAGAGGGATCACGTCTTCGCGAGTGCCGAGAAGCACTCTGGATTGCATAGATACGTTTCCAACAAGTGTTGATATCCTAACAAACTGGGGAGAGACTTTAAGGCGGACCTCCACACGCATTTTTGAGCATTGATCGGGAACTAGAGTACTGGGCGGTCGACTCAAGTCAATCAATACTTGGAAGAGAGACAGAGGTGTTTACCATGAGAGATCCAGAACTTCGAGTTGACGCAAATTCTCAGCCAAGAGCTCCACGCCGTCATCAGTAATCTTGGTGCAGCCGGATAACGAGAGCTCCGTGAGCGCCGGCAAAGAGTGTACTATATTCAGGATACCGTGGTTCGTTAACTCCCAACAAGATCTTAGTCGGAGTATCTCCAAGGTGTTGCCTTGTCGGGGGGCTATTGTGAGGAGAAAACACCAATTAGAGTCCGCAAAGTTTATAAAGAGTATTCGCACCGCTTCGGGCAGAACCGCAATGATGCTGCCCCGCACAGAGTCACTGTCGGAAGAAAATGCGACTCCCGGGTTCGAGAGGGGAAGATCCTGACCCACTCGTATTCCCCCATCACAGCGCTCTCGGGGCCCCATCACTGAGAGCAATTTATGTCAGGTTCACTCCGGCCGGAATGTTATCCCAGTGTTGCTCCTATGCTTCCTATGCTCAACTTACCCAAGTAGGCGATGGAAGCATCGGTCACATGATACGCCTGAAACGAAGAGAGGTCATCAAATATCGGCTGGCAGATTACACGGCTTGGATGCAGTATTCGTCTGGAGGTAGCCATTAAAACGAACCTGGAGGTTGAATTCTTTCAGCTGAGGGACAAGCTGAGCTATGGCGGCGATCGTGTCGTCGGCCACGTTGATGCAATCAGCCAGAGCCAAACTCTGGATTTTAGGCGTGAGTGAAGCCCACAAGCCGGCGTCGGTTATCTCGTTACAGCCAAACAGCTCAAGCCTACAGAGAGGGGTGAGCCCTGGATTAATGAGTCGTCAATTTGCGAGGGTTGGAAAGTTTCGCACCCGATCCGAGGGAATGTATAACAGGTTGTTCCATCCGTTTGCTTCGCACTTACCATGTCAGCTTCGGACAGGCAGCGATGAGGGCTTCCAACGCTCGATCTGAGACTGAGCTACATCGCAGCGAAAGCTTCGTAATATGTTCGACTCTGGGACACGCATGCATGAAGTCGAAAATGTCCTCTTCGTTCGTGTAGAACAGGCACACGGCCGTGAAAGAGCGCTTTTCCAGGGAATCATAAAGCTGCCGCCGAACTGTTGGATCAAAGCTTTGATTAGTTTACGTTGATGATGAATATCTACTCGCCACGTCTCATTTTCAACTAGCCATGTGCTCCAATCGATCGGGAGGTTGTCTTACCTTGGGTACCGTCGGAGGAGCCTCGCAGATCGCGATATTTTATAACTGCAACCATGTTTTTCCAGTAACGAGGGTGATATAGGATATCTCGCCATGTTTTGCACACCTGTTGCAAAAAGAAACGTGTTTTCAGAGCCTAATCGCCTCGTTTGTATGCAGAGCACCTTGAAGAGAAACTCAGATTTGTTCACGGGAACCGCTTCTTGGAGCCAAGGGAATGGACATCGAATATTACTTTGTGATTATACTCGATTGCAACGTTCTGCTCCGAAATTCCAGATCGAGCACACGGGACAGCCCACGTCGGGGCACTCAAATGGCTCTGAGCCGAACATAGGTCCCCTAGATTATCTTGAGAGCGTTCTCCGCTCTATTGGTCCCAACATTGGATTCGCAACGAGTGGGGAAGCTCGAAGTCGCGTTTTCCGCCGTATCTCAGTGGTAGAAGTGTCAAGATAGACGACCACTCTCGAACAGGATCCGGAATAACAATTATGTCGAAGGAGCTCGGTTCGCGTAGTACCCACAACATGGCGCTACTTGGGTTACAACTCACCTGTGCTAAGACACATCTATCAGTGCCGCCAAAATATTGAAATAATTTCCGCAAGAACTCCGCATCTTCGAGAAGACCCTGTACGGTTTTCGGACGCGTGAGCGCGTTCCACAATTCCCGAGCGGCGCCCGGTCGACGTTTCCGGTAATCTACCGTTGACAGTGCATGGGAGGCTGCGGAACAATGATATCGAAATTAACGAAGATAGGTCTCAGCAATGGCAGGATCTTCTGTGAATTTTCAGCGGGGGTTATAGTCATTCATCGTTGAATGGATTCTCCGCCGGCTTTCAGGGAGGATCGCCTTTGGACGAAAAAGATTTTCGATTTACTTCGCGCAAGGGTTCTTCACCAGGCTGCGGTCGGGTCGGGAATTCAATACTTCGAAACGGAGGAATTTTCAGCGACGGGGCCGTGTCGATTCAGCGGTCGTCTCCACAAAGGGAGCAATATCAATCAGATGGAATCCTCGATTAAATTCTACGCAACTCCAGCCCTTTCTCGTTGTTTCCTTTAGACCACACACTCGACCGGCTCTGTTTCACGTAAGAAACGCCGGTCTCGATCTTGGTGAGTGAAACTACATAATTGCTTGTTTTGGCTTTGGAGGGTGGCCGTGGCAATTTTGGAACTTGATTCAAGATGTGATCATCGCTACCAGGCAGGAGTTCGAACATGCAATCAGTCGTATTTTCGCTCTCATCGAGCTGGAACGTCGTAAGGCCGAAAAAAAATCTTACCGTGCGGACCGCCATGGCCAGCGGTTTGGGAAGACATTCCATGTGATCCAGACTTGGAGTTTTCACGAAGGCTTGAAGCCGCATTGGAAGCTCCTGCCTTCGCTCGAACGGCCAGGCCGTTGAAGCAGCGGCTCAACTCGGCCGCTGCTCGTTTCGTGAAGCTCACCTGGAAATAACACATGAATTCGAATATTTGAGATATTTTATTCCGTAGCGGATCTCTGAGCGCCCCCAATCCACACCGTGTTCTAGCCATAACCGAGGACAGCCTTCGGGTATTTGTAGGCGTCCATAAGGTACGGCACCTGTAGGGCGAAATCAACTTGGCGAGACACTTGAAAGAGCAGATGCAGTGGTAGCAAGAAGAAAATTGTCAACCTGAAAAATCTTGTTCCCTTTGCCAAGATCCATGCTCATGGTCGAGCGACCTGCCCCGTCAGTTGCTTACAGTCTGGGAGCTTTACGCGAAAAAGGCTCAATGATTCCCATTTGCATATGAGATTTCGAGTCACGTCAAAGCAATCTTCAAATAGAGCTGAGTCTTTCTCCCGCGGTGCTCTATCAGATCATGATTCAGCACAGTCGTCCCTTCTGATTTCTGATACAGAGTCCTGCGAGGGACGATCTTCGTGAGACCTGGCAGACTCGATCGGCCGAATGCGGATGAGCTGAGCATTAAACGCGCATGTGGTCGCGAAATCAGTTGATTGTGCCCCCTCCCCTCCCCCGATTTTCTGCCTCGGATACTCGTATGCAAGCTCGTACGCAGACTCGCGTCGTCGGCTAAAAGTCCCACGAAGTGTTCGCGTGTTTCCATGAGCTTCTAGCTCAAGAATCGCGGCTTATTCGCAAGACGTCATTTTAAGCCTCAACGAGAGTACTGAGACACGAGCTGAGCTGAAATGACTCCAAGGCTGCACGGGAGGATGCTAACAAGGGCTGCCAATACGGAAGACTTGGACGCGATTGCACGACGAATCCATTCTGACGGGTGGATTAGAGATTCAGTGCTCTGGGGCTCCTCCCGGGCTCGGAGCATTTTCGTCAACAATACTGCCAAATCTGACGGGAATTCAAGTTTCATGGATTCTATGCCAAACCGTTCCCGAATCCCGAACATCTGATCCAGACCTGGATTCAGCCTCATGATGCGTGATTGTATGTGGGATTCCTCACGGAATGAGGGGGGGGGACGAGACATAATTCTCAGCCATGAAACGGGAGATAGTTCTCGCCCTCGAAATGTAAAAATCGGCCAGGGTTCGAAAATGAGCCCAGACCTCAGAGCGGGGATACCCCGGTCATCCGTCCATAACGCCAGGAACACACTGGTATCCCTCGGGGGATCCCTAAGGCGAAGAAGTTTGAATGTTTCCGATAAGCCGCGCGGATTCGTGGTGGGTAACTGTGATCGCGGTGTTCTCGAGAGAATCAATGTTGCCGGAGACGTTTTCCAAGCAGACAGCATTGAGTTCAGTCGGATGCTCCCCGAACTACAAGGGTCCGCAAATGAAGGCCGCGATTGGCGAAGCGAAATTCAACGTCTTGACGCATATCCATATTTCATCAGATCACCTCCGTTGATATTCGGCGCCATGATGGACCTCTCGGACCAGTATAACTCTTTCCAGCGGAAGTGAAACGGCTGGGGAAGCCACTGCCCCTTACTTGAAGGGAATCCGACACCGCTGCGCGCGAGCTTGCACTGGGTGAGACCCGAGAAAGGGCGCGCCCACGATTCTGATCTCAGGCGTTCAGGGAGGGACGTCCATTGCACCAGTTCTCGATTCTACATCGTGAGCCAGCTTCCCTCCAGCATCTCGCAGTCGATGGCTTTCCTCGATAACTTGGAAATGCTAGGAATCCGAATAAGGCTTGTCTGGTTAGCGGAACGGAGCATTCGGGATTGACCACTTCTACTTACGCCTGTCTCAACAAAACAGACTCAGCTCAGCTGACGGCGCGGCGCCACTCAGGGTATCTGAGCGTGACCTCTGGTCCGTGCGAAGAGATTCCGTTGGTCGTACGGAGTAGCAGAGGCCTCACCTTCCCGGTCGCGAAGCCGACGCTTTTGTCTCTGGGGACTAATCTTCTTTTTTTCCAGCGGTGGCCATTTTATCTTTCGGTGGTACTGCACTCCCCTGGCGAGAGCCATGGGCTACTGCACAGCCGAGCCCTCAGCTTACACCTCAGTTCCCTCTGTGCTTCCTCGCCTCACGGAGACCCAAAGCTGAGAATACATACTTTGTGATAGCTATCGAACCCTGGTATCGAGCGGGAGGGAACCAACCAAAAAGTTTCTCTCTGAAACCATTCGCCTTTTTCACGGAATTTCTCGGTGTTATCCATGGATCATTTCCTAGATTTTCCGTCCGATGGCACGCCAGCCGCCTGAGAATTAGGTCAATGTACGTATGGGGAGTTTCCAGAATTCGCTTCTCTAAGCACAATATCCCAGTGCAGCGACCTTGATTCTGTGAAGCAAGCTTCGAGATTGTGTCACTCGCGGCGACTCATGCTGACGCATGCTCAAAGTCGAGCTCGTTATGAGGTTTTCTGTGAATATTCATGATCAGCAGGAGAGCGGTCCTGTACGGTACAGTTGAGTCGTTTCGGTGCGAGCAAGCCGAGGAACACTCGGGGGGAACTGCGAGAAGATTCTCGAACAACGTAGGGTATCTCCCGCGAGATGGCAAAGTTGGGCCGCGACAGAGGGTTCTCGAGAGAGGCTGCTACGGTGTCAATCGAGAGCCGTGGACATCTCGTCTGCTCGAAATGCACGACTACTCGAATGTCCTCTGAGCGTGGACTTGATGAGGAAACCGAGGGGCGATCTTGCAACGAGTTCGCCACGACAACTCGCCAGAATCGCTTCTTGCCACCACCCTTGGTGAACAAACCACGCAATCGTTCCCCAATCGAGGCTCTCACGGTAAGTTGTCCTGAATTCGACCTGCTCTGCATATATCGACTGCTTGGTTCAAGGTCATGGAACAGCGTGTTTTGACATATGCTAATCCACGATAGCGCCCCGTCACCTCCTTCAGCTCAAAGGTATACATGCATATATTGCTGAAATCCACTATCGACTCTCTTCCAGGATTTAGGAAGCGGACGAAGTCCCACTTAACCGGCTCAAGAGCTTCTCGACAGCGACGAGCAACGACAACACTAGCCTCTCTAGGAGTTTGACTACAAGCGAGCCCAACTGAATGCGCGGCGTGAGGATGAAGAATACGGCACTTGAAAGATCTCGAATCGGAATAGAGTAGCGACCACTCCGTTGTCCTGAACTTTCCGTCTGTTTGAATTAGGCAATCGGTAGTGCTGCCGTTCCGTCCGTTTGGAGTAAGGATTAATATGTAACGATGCATAATTGCATCGAACGTGAATAATGAACCGCCGGAGAGAAACGGAGCTTGGTGAATGAAGTCTTGCGCTGTTCGGCTATCCGTTCCGCCGGACGTTGAGCACTTTCAGTCGATTGGCCATGCCCTTGAGTGCATGGTTCTCAGAGGTACATCGAGCTGGTGAAGTTTTCAAAACTTCTCGCGCTGTCGAGAGACACCGCAAGTGAACGATCCTTTGACATTGAGGGTGACTATCCTTGTTCGTAACTGCGGTGGAGTAGCGTCGCGTTTTAGAGTCGGAACTCACCCGCAACGGACGGATAACTTGAGTTGCTGCGACGGCGAAGAAAGTCCTGTCGAGAGGTCTCGCCCAGAGAAATGCGCAGCATATTCTGCCAACGTTTTCATAAATCACTTTCCGTCAGGACGTAATTTGGATTGTGAAACTATCTCAAGGTTACCCTCGTTCTGTTCACTTCGCAAATAGAGCATCACCAAGAATATTCTCCATCTGTCCAATCCAACACCCTCATTTTAACGAGTTCATCAATTCTCGAAAGTCATAAATATTGATGACTCATCAATTTTGAAAGAATGTTATGCATCCGAATCGGGGATCTTGCTCACAACTGTCCGCATCGAATTTCGAGCGCAACAGATAGTTCGTGATCGTGATAGCGGGCTGAATCTCTTTGAATCGACGCGCTCGGCCTTCCAGTACCAGGGGAGAAGAACCGCGTTCCGTCGCCGACCGTCACCTAAAGTTTTATGCAATGCCCATATAAGATTCAGAGCGAGCCAGCCGTTCGTAAAACCTCCGGAGAAGAACCGCATATAATTTCGCGATTCCGTGCACCGGGAGATAATTTGCTCTCGAGCAGCATACAGAACGCGACCACAACTCAGAGCTTCCATTCACAAACCCGATCAATCAAGATTAGAGTGCTCTGAGGACGCCCTCTCGGGACAGCTGATCTCTGAGGAACATTCGCGAGTGAAGTTTGTGAAATTCTTGACTCTCGGTGTCAGAGGTGCAGTTGTGGAATGCCGACATGCAGCCAACGATGACGGCTGCCTCAAGTTTCACCGCCGTTTCGGTCCGCGCGCGTATTGGAGGAATGCTGCACGATGCAGAGGAATGGATTTTGCATGAGTCCGGGTGGCCGTGTTGCATTCGCGCTCTTAACAAGTTCCACACTTAGGTGCTGCCCGTACTGAGTATATTTTCGGGGACAGGTCGGTAATTACATGCGTTGTCCGCTTCGCCACGCTCAAAACCAACGTTGCGTGCCCGAGTCAAAACGTTCGATTGCAATATAATGAATCCTTTCATTGCGACTCCTCATTACCTCGGAAAGCACCTTGAATTGAGCTCCTGAACCGACTGCAATGTTTGCATCCATGGCTATTGGTACAAACTCGCCCAGCTGGCTGACGGGTCCCTTAGTTATGATCTCTTCATGTGATGCCTCTGTCTGTTAGTAAAGCTGTTCGGAAGACATCTTGCTCCTGATTCGACGATGTATGTTTCACTCATCACACGTAGTACCATTTTGATGTTATATTAGGACGCCGTCGGCAGCAGACCGGGTTGTTTCAAGTCTGAAGCGAATGGTTGCACTCACGAAGCAGTGAGCTTGCCTCATAATGGCCGACCGAGTTCGTTAAACGAGCCCGGAGCGAGCTCGGGAGAGGGGTCCTCCTGGGCTGCCTGATATAATCATACCTAGAATCAGACTGGGCCAGATGGTAGCTGGGGCTCGCGGCCGGATTCGCTTTCGTACAATGGTTGTGCGAGCGGGGGAACGACTGACTAACTGACTGGCTTACACCGATGCCTGTATATGAGGGAGTCCTGCGGAGACGGGTCGCTGACCCCGCGATGTCCACTATCCGTCTAAGCTAGCTTGAATGATCTTCATTCTTCCCGTCGCCGAATCTCTGCATTTTCGTGATCATGAGAGCGATCCAGGCGGACTTTGACGAATTGTTCTCGATGATTGATTCTTGCGGTGGAGTAATTGTAGTCAATTAGCGAATTAACAGCAGGAAGCCCGAGTTGCGGACAATCAAACGAGCCGAATGAGAGGTTCACAGGGAGGGTGGCTGAATGGCGGATGTTGTAAGCATTGGAATATGCCCGAATAATGGAACTTCAAGAGGTTGGGGGCGGATCATCCTACCCGTTGCGCTCAAAGTGTAGGTGCTCAAATAGAATGAAGATCGAACTTGAGATGGTTTCATTGACGCAAGCCGATGATTTGCTCTGCATGATCTTTCGTGATGATTGCAGTGCTTCCCCCTTCCAGGCACTTCCGTTCAAGTCCGGCCCAGTGTTGTTGGCCTGTCAGGTGCGTCCTTAACGTCGGATGACCTCTTGGATTCCAGGGAGGCGCAAGCTCAGCGGACACCATTGTTATCGGGGATACAGTGTTTGGGTCTGGTTACAGGAAGCACGCCGTTGAGCTCCTCAACGATTGCCTGTGGTCAATGGATGCACACTTTGTACGCTGAGACTTCATCGCCTGTCCACATCATGGGCCGACGTGTACCCATGTACAATAAGGATAGGGCGCTGAAGTTTTTAGGAACCGATAGCACGCGGCGGAATCCCGTTCACCCGTTGCCTGATCGTATTGTACTCCCTGTTTCCTTTCATCCAGCGCTCACCATGACAGCAGAGCTTAATGAGGTGGCTATTTGGGAAAAATTCCGAGCAAGTCTCGATCTCCACGTCCCGGCTAAGTCCCGATCCAACGAAGCCAATTCTATATTTGTCGCAGGAAGGATTCCAGACGATGAGGCCCATGCCGCTCAGGAACTCAGGGAGAAGCATTCACGTGATCGACTACGTGGATTGGATTCGTTTTTGATGATTTCCGGCGGAAAGACTCGAGTCTTCGTCGTGCGATTCTAGGCCGGACATCCGAATGAAAACGGACGAAGGTCCTTAATGATGCTTTCATTAGATTGGCCTCATAGACGCTCGGATGTGAAGGTCCGCAAGGGGAATAATTTCGTCGTTCTTCGTACTCGTCCTGAATCTTGTGAAATGTAACGGGTGCGGAACCGGAGCAGAAGCATTAGAAACATAGCGCTCACTTCAGAACAGACTTCGGCACTCGGAAGCGTCAGAACATCAATCAGAAGATACACGTGGACAACGGAAGAAGTTTCAAGATTCGCGGTTGACATCTTCTTCCTCCTGAGGAGAATCAACTCGTGCGTGAGTATTTTCCAGGTACAATACAATGATCGCAACTTGCTCGTGTGTCGGCTTCTCCCTTGGGAATGCCCTTCACCCGGATACGGTCGCAGAGGAAGACACGCGCACTCGGTTGAAGACACCGACTCGAACTAGGCCTCGGATCAGGAAAGGTTAGCTCCAGAGAATCAGGTTCCTAATTACAAAGAATTGCTCATTTCGAAAACAACCACTCTGCTCGAGTAACGTCGGGGAACCGGCGCAGTCCGTTGGGGCGTCCACGTCACTCGACCTGCACTCGGTATCAGATCGGAAATCTCAAATAAGGTTGTGCAGAGGAAATCGCCGTTTTCTCCTTCCTGCTCTCGAATCCCGGAGGATTCCGGTCCACTCGACGTGGAGGTCATATGAATGTCGCCGAACTACGTTGAGTTCCTCGGCAACAGCCACTCGACTCTTTGCGATCATCAAAACTCGACGGTTTTCGCGCACACCACACGTCACTAAGCTTCTGACCCAGCAGACTTCCACTGCCGTCGCCTGTAACATGGTCCCGCAAACGCGTCCGCCAGCGCGTTCTGTTCCATGATGGGGTTCATCAATCAATGATCGATGGTTCGTTCCTCGGTTTCTCCTCGATTCTGGGTTAGAATACGAAGATAGCACAACCTGGGGAATGCATTCGGCTCAGAAGTTGGTTTTTTTTAACGTGGGCACGTTCTTAGGATCGCTGATCCGGAGAAGAGAGTGAGGGCGTTGTGACGGAAGTCGTAGGTGCAATGCGATGATTTCATTGGCTGGGTTTTTCGCGCGCGATGCGATGTTTTATTGGCGCGGACTTTGCGGAGGCCAGTTTCCGGTTACTTCGTTAACGTTGTTTGATCTAATGTCAACACGCGGTTAGACGACTCTTCACGCAGAGAACACCGCAGGTATCTCTTTGACCTCTGATATATTCAGTCAGCTGCAACGGAATGTCGACCGAATTTTCTCTTGCAACTGAATAGTTTAGTGATTTCCATTTCGTGCGGCACATGGAAGGGACGCGCGAGCGATCTTCCACTGCCCCTTCATGGATTCTCAGGGTCTCTGTGCACCTCGGGCTCGCACTCCGGGAACCGGGAACCGCTACCAACCGCCCGGAATTCTTCCTGACTTTTCACCATAGGGTCCACTCCGCGAACTGTGATACTTTCCCGGGGATGACTCGACCATACCGCCCGGAATTCTTCCTGACTTTTCACCATAGGGTCCATCCGCGAACTGTGATACTTTCCCGGGGACGACTCGAGCCATACTGTACACGACTCGAACACGGATTCACGCAGTTATGAATTTACACGCATTTCCTTGGCTTTCGCACCTCTTAGTGCACCATGGGTTTGCACCCCCAGGGAGCCGCGATTCGTTGAGACCGCTTGGATCCTCCCGGAACTCCCTTCCGAAATGCAGAAATCGATCTGGCACCGTTCGCTAATTGATGATGTCACTACGCCGTTAACAGAGTTCAACACCCTGAACATGAACTCCGACCAAGGAACGTGTCCCACGCAACTAACAGTTCAGTCGAAGACTGAACTACCCGACCGGGTTTTTTTTCTCGCAGAAACTCTTGCGAGAGAACGGCCACACGACCCGACCTAACTCGGGAACAAAATACAGCTGACGCCGAAGGCTCGGGTTTCGCGTTGTTTTGGGTTGCCGATAAGAAGGCCCCAACTTTTTGTCGAGTGGAGAAGGCCGATTCTGACAAACTCTCAGCGCAACCGACGTCCCCAGTGTTCCCAAGTGGTAAACTCTAAATATCACAACCCTTGCCGCCACGAACAAGGATCAGAAATTCAAGCAAATTCGAGGCAAAAGCCAGAATGCTTCTATTACTCGGACTAGATCTCGTTCGTCACGTCTCATTCGGTTATTAATTGATCAGCGCCATTCGCTCGCGAAGAACCCCGACCAAACGGCAGAAGTTTTTCCCGACGCGTCGATCTGGAAACAGATGAACATCTGGACGGAAGGTGGGTCTTGTTTCAAGGACACCGACAGATCTTGAATTTGGCATGCTGAGAAGTATTAGAGGAGCTATGTGTAAGATCCGAGAGTGGCTAAAAAAAGACCATTCCAGAGAAAACCTCTATTTTAAACTGAGATCCTGAACAAAGTACCGCTAGCCAATGCTCCGTTTTCTTCACATGCAATCGTCGGGGAATCCCTGGCTTTGGGTTCTCTCGTTTCTCTGCCACGTTTGACAATTGTTTGCTGTCGTGACTCAGTGAAATCCGAGCCGGGATTGCGAGTGCCAAAATTGTTTACTAACGCGACGAGAGATTCGAGATGAGGAACTTTTTGAATAAATGGCTGTTTGAGGACCGGCCACACCATGACCCCGGCTCGAGAGCATACATTCATACATACATCCATACATACTACAAGCGCTGCAATGAGTTTTACGAGCACTCTGCTCGTCGCGAACGGAAGCGGTCCGTCACCCAGTTTGTGATAGAGAGAAAGCATGCGGATGCGAGCTTCGCAAACAACTTCCCTCCAAGAATAGTTTCGATGTGTGGGCCCCGGCTTCGCTGCAGGCCAGGAACTCGACCGCATTACCAGCGTGAGTTTGCTGATTCTCTAGGTGGGGCAGCTCAACCGGGAGCCGCTCTCTGGCCATCAGAGTGCGCAATATCAGTCAGAAACCTCCGGCGAACGCCACCAAGGAACGCATGAAGATGACTCCGGACCTCGCAATCCTTGGAATTATCCTGACGAGCTCCTGGCATATCTCGTGTTCATTCCGTTGTCAACCGATTATTCGGAATGTTGGAAGAAAAGCATCCGCGAATTATCAGCGCTCTCCCGATTCGGAACCTGCAAAATCAACCAGGGCTGGATGATTCGTGGTTCTACTCCAACTTGTCATGACCTCCGGCTTTGAGAGTACCAATTGATCGTCGCAGTCGAGGAATTATGGAACGCCGAACTCGCTCTTCAGGGTATCTCAACATCCTGTTTCGAACTTCGAGAATCAAGAGCTTGGAACAGCCGCAGACTAAGATGAATGCTGGAGGCAGCAAGTCAGTGGTTGCCTCGAGCCTGCGGCCTAGCTCCCGAGTCCGACCCTGGTGAGCAGAGCTGGAACTATTTCTGACTGCAGCTCACAACTACCAGGTGATGTCGGCTGCTGTTTTTCAACGTGTGAGAGACATCAGCACCCGCAGTTTTAACAGCAGCGATCGTCCTACACGACGAACCACTAGCAGAACAATGGGACGAAGCCTCTTCCAAGCAATGAATAGTTACGAGCTCGCTGCGTTTTCTTTCCCGCTGGCTTGACATTATTCGTCACTTAGCTCCTCAACTCACGAGTGAGGACCCTGATTTCGGGCCCAAAATAACCAAATTAGGCGGATACTCTTCCCATTCAACGCAGAAAAGAAGTAAAAAACACGTCTCATTCAGAGGGACCTTATTTGAACTCAGCATCGGTTGTCCCTGAACGGGCTCCCAGCCCCCTCGCGTTCCCTGACTGCTTTTGAGTCTCCTCAGCCCTCCAGGTGGCTCGAGATCTTTCGTTCAAGGAATCTCGACACGATGATCCGGTCGAAGCGTGATCGAGTTAGTCGTCGAGTTTTTCTTTTTGGTTTCAAGAATTGATTCACACCGTTGTCAGGCTCCGCGAATCAAGTCCAGAACGATTTCAGTTGTGTCTGGCAACTGGAAAAAGTATCTCTGTCAACTTGGGCACGGAAATCCAGTTTCTATTTTGGGGAGCAGAGATGACGAGAAAGCTTTCGAACTCCGGCTAACGCATTGTGCTCGACGAACGTTTTCCGACTTTCAATTTGCAGCGCGTAGCAACGGACTCGCCGGCCGAGATTTATTTGTGACGCAGCCGAGTTCTCGGTTCCCGACGAACCGCTCGCTCCAATTCTCAGCTTTCTCCAGCCAGAAAATCGTCAAGTTTCAATTCGTTGCTATCTTCTCGTCGATCAAACAGAGACGGAGGATTCCTGAGCTGCTCTCTCCTTCCTCGCTTGTGCCGCGCCGTTTCATCTCGACATCCACCTTTGCGTTTCAATCGCAAGCAATCGTCTGGCCACCTTCTTTTACTTTTTTGAGGAATCAGCGCACTCCGACCTCGACTGGCTTTGCTCTCGCTCAGCGGAATGAAGGTTCCCGACGCCGAGCCCACGAATCTTTCCGAGCCATTCCCTAAGATACACCGTTTTCAGGTCTACATTGGTTTTCGAAGCCTGATGCTTGGGGTTTGAGGCTATATCGAGGTTTGTTCGCGTTTTTCTGGGACGGCGCTCGTTGTTTGTCGGAGCTGATGTATTGGCGCTGGTATCCAAGTTGCTTTGCTAATACTCGATATCTTGCAAGTAGTAGCCCTCCCGTTCTAAGTTCGGAGGTCAAGCAAGCCGGAGGCTCCTGCGATTTCGATTTGTGTGTTCCGGACAAACCCGTTCATAGGCGCTTCGCCTCCTGAGAAGGGGGTCCACTAAAGCACCTGGAAATGCTTCTTTATGAACCGACTCGGACTCAGCTCTCTCAGTCGATTCGATACATCATTCTTCGTCGTTGTTGTCTCTTTTCTACCACTTGCTCTCTTCAATCGGACTTCCTGAGTCACATCTACCTCGGCTCTGCTGCTCTAGATTTTGATTCTCTCGCCCTTCAGAATCAACTATGAGACTTCCTGCTCTTCGGAGCTTCATCTTCAAGATTTGATGGCCGGTTTCCTCTATTGATATTTGAGATTTTAACTCGGTAATGCAACAAACTGGCCAGTGAAGCTGAAGAAGGGCTCTAATCGGTCCTAGAAACTGGAACGCAGGCGTCATGAGTTTTCCGGGCTCAAGAAGCCCGAACTCACTTTCGCTGTCTTAGTTCTTCCAGTCTCATTTGAATAATTGGCGGTATTCTTGGATCGACTCGTTACCGATTCCTATATGCAGAGTCTTCTGATGGCGCGAGTCATGGGCTTCAGAAGCTCACCATACAAACTTGCTTCCTAGCAAGCTAGCTTTGCATAATAACCAAGAACCCTAGCTCATCTCGGCATGTAAATTGTTGTTCAGTAGGATGAACTAGGACAGGGCGAACCGGGATTCTTCCGTTTCTTAAGAACATTCTTGAATTCATGCTTCAGGCGGACCTTACAGATAGAAAGTAGCATTGCGAAGGAGCGGGCTACACACATTGAGATTCTGCAGGAACGTATCCTGTGTAGTGGCTGACGGGATGAACGACATTCCAGCTTGGTCGTGACCTCGAGTCCTGCTATTGCGAGACCGAATGCTTTCGCAAACACGGCCGTCGATTATTGTCCGAATCAGAAGAATCGCGAGCTCCAGAGTCATCTAGATTGTTGGAACTGATTCCTCGACCTTTCCACGGAGGGGGCGCAGGCACAACCTTGGTATTCCCCTGTGAAGCGACCAAAAGAATTCCGGAGGAGACACCGACGCGTCGGTGTCTCCTGTGCCGGAAAGGTCTGTGCTTGATACCGGTGCCAATGAACACAGGCAACTCGACAAGGGCTGAACAAAGACACCTCCTCGAAGCCGGCCCACTTCGATTTGTCGCCCATTTGCAGGCGTTGCGTAACGTCCGAAGGTACGAGTAGTCAAGCAGCCCTAAAAGGAGCTATTCTTATCTCCCGGGAACGGGGGCAACAGCGAGAAAAACATTCCTAACGACTATTACGCAGTCAGAACAGCAGCGAAGAGCAACGGAAGGAAAAGGAGCTGTCCTAGCAGTCAGGAGACGTGAACGCGACGAAGCTTACAAGCTTTTCGGAATCCAACATCACCGAACAGCTGTAATCCGCTGTTGGATTACAGCCCGTTCATGGATGATCACGAGCCAGTTTATCCCGGGCCGATGCTCTAAGCATCCTCAATGCAATGGGATCATGTTTCCCCAAATATGGTCACGCTGAACCTCCACCGGAACTTTTCCGTGTTCTATCCGGAGTTCCTCTTACGGAACATTCGCGCACTTGGGGTAAGTTTGGTAGAAGAGTACAACAAATATCTGAACGAAGATGTGAGGCTAGAAACATGAGGGATAATAGCGGGCGGAACAAATGCCTCTATGGAGGGCGTGTCTTCCGCGGACGAGATCTGAGAGGAATGTTTCAGCTGCAAAGTCAATCGACGAGAACGAATCAGCAAAGGTGTTAAAAGTTCTCTTTCGACATCGGCGTGCCTTGTCGATGGCCTTCGGCCGTGCGCTCCACGCTCTCAATGGGGCGGAACCATGCGGCCAGCTTCGATACGTCTTCGTTCAGTTCAATGTTGAGATCTCGCTTCATCGTTCGCGGTGTAGGAAAGACTCACGCTCTGAATGTGTGTCTTGGGAACATGCCGTGGAACTTCGAGTTCCCCTAGTTCCATTGTCAGGCTCCCCGATTATCACGATGAGACTGATGTCAGCCGCCATCTTAGAGCGTTCAACCAAAGATCGGGCTGAAAGATCTCCGTGGAGAAGATGACGAAATCGAATCGATCGACTTTGTCGAATATAACAATTTTGACGATTTTTTCAAACTCGATTTTCCCTCAGCCTTCACCAGCCTTGTTCACATCGCAACGAATCCTTGAGATACCGAGGGAATTCTTAGAACTTCAAAACATTCAGTTGAAACCGCTCGATCACTCACGCTCTTCCTTCCCAGAGCATATTGCACGGAACTCGGTGAAATCACAGCCACTGGAGTTGAACTGCGAATACCTCGGTGATGTTAGTTTGCTCTCACAAAATCCGCGCATCTTTTACGTCTGCGGGTGTGAATGGTTGTGCACGTCGCAATTGCTGCAAAGGGCTATTCAACGTGCGGAGAGCCACTTATATTAATGAGTGGCACGAGCCGGTTGAGGAAAAATGATGATGATGTTTCTGTGTGTCTATTCGATGTAGAGCCATAACAGCGAGAGACAAGATTCAATTTTACAGTGAGGATGTACGGCATCATCTCTTGGAAAGTTTACTCTGTCCGTCTCGAGCTTGCTTTGTGAAAAGTTTCTGGGTTGCAACGGATGAATATGAACATCTTGTATGCATGGAAATCGCGACGTCAACGATTCCTCGTTCCTCCTCGAATCAGTCGGAATGTCAGTGGGAAAATGGCCATACGGTCTAATCGTTCCCGCGGGAGGCGGGAAAGTCGGTCTGCTGGAATTTCCAGGCTGGAGCGGAATTGTCGCGCAAGTTTTTCCGAAATTAGCTGATTCTGCATCCACGCCAACGCTCGGCTACAGAGGAGGGAAGTTGGACCGATCTAGATTAGAAGTTTGTCCTCCCCCTCCTCCGTTGTTTTCCGTATTTCTGGATGTTCCGCGCTGAAGGATGTTATGCCGACGTTGAAGGAATCCTTGCAACACTCACCTCTGACATGATTTTCTTCACCGATGATAACTTGGCCGTACTGCCGCCAGATGGCGCCCCGGGGGTTTGCAATTGACTTGCAAAGGGGGGCTATCGAGCGGACTCGCAAGCTGATAATTGTTCTAGCTTGCTTTCACGTTGCTGATGCGAACCCATTGTGAGCCCTTGTTGTAAGAATTCTCCTCTACGATTCGTTGAAACAATGTCACAATCCGGGTAATGACGGCTCCGTGTTCAAGTAATCACAACACTCGGGATTTCCACCGTTTGTTTCCCTCCCGTGTGGTTCTACGATCACAGCGAGGAGCAGAGAATCGCAAACTTCAATCAGACACTCCAATCTTCCAGGCACTTAATCACGCACTTGCTATTCCTCTTGTGTTTTGGTCGTTTTTCGGTCGTCCTCGCTACGCGCCGGCGGCGGCGGCGGCTACAATGTTCCGCTGAATTCCCCCCTAGACCCCCGATGTCACTCCGGGCTGCAACTGCAGAGCCCTCTATTCCGGAGGAACTTCCAGATATGAGTCACCTCAAGCGACGTTACCACACGGTACCGCCGACATGACAAACGTCTCTGCTTGTATCTCTTCAAGGGTTTCCTTGACGGAGCTGTTGTGGAAGAATGTCTGGTTATCCTGTAGTTATCGTCACCGGCCGAGTTGCAGATTCCAAGCAATCAGAAGTTTATCAGAGCCGCAGCTCGCAAGACCGAGGTAGACGCTGAGCTTTGCCGGTGTCGGCGGGCGCAGATGCCCTCGCCAGGTTATCCTCCGTTCTCAGTGTAACTTCACTTGCGTGATTTACCACACTCTATCCGCTTTCGGACATGGCGAGATCCAGCCGGCGTCGCGAAGCTTCCGTCGGCTTCCTTTCTCGAATCCTCAATCTGCGCACTGCCTACTGTCCATCCTGAGTTGAAGCCGACCGGTTCTCGCAAATCTTCGATTCGCTGCTAGTAGCTGGTGGATGCCAACAACTTCCAACTGTTTGGTGTTTGACTTCTCCCAAAACTTTCTGCCGAGTTCCCTGCGTCACCAGAAGGAGTGTTTTTCGAAATCTTCCGATCAACATTGACAGCGGTCAAAACCGATGTCAACCCTCAGCACGCGTTCCGAGGAAGCGCTCAGCTCTCGGCGTCCGACTCACTGCTCATCTCGGAGCGAGAGCAACTTTTTTTGATCGAGTGCCGGGTCTTTTCGAGAAACGGCAACGCGACAACCACGTCTGCTGAAATCACCGAAGACGAACCACGCACCGCCTAAGCGGTTGAGATAACGACGATCAATCTGTTGGAAACACTTGAGCGTTCGATCGACGCACAAAAACTTTACTCGAATACGAACACTCTAGAGATGCAGCATCACACCGTGTGAGCGGTTCCCTTCGTCTGCTCCGCTCCTGGGGTACGAAGGCCGGGGTGAACGCTGGGAGAGGAGCTCGGGTCGCTCAGGAGTGAGGGTCGCGTGGTCGCTGTCCCCACAGTGGTCCTTGCTGGAGCTGTCGTTGCTGTTGTTGTCGTCGTCGTCGGCGGAGGTTTCCCCCTTGAACCTGCTATGGCCGGATGGAAGAGCGGATTTTTTTTCATTCAGCCTGCAAGGACAAATCACGGCCCACAGAACTTGTTCGGCAAATCGAATTTTCGGTGCTGAAGCGGTCAACGAGGGCTCACCGCCTGTGGAGGGTTGCAGAGCAGAAATCAACGAATCTAATCCGTTTCTCAACGTTGTTTCCTCGAAACTGTCAAAATGTTCCGTCTGCCCCTGAGGACGGATGTCGCCCATGACTTCCGGTTGACGGTGTTCCTCGTTGATTCCAATGAACTGAGTCCGTTCGCCCCCGTTGGGGAAGTTCATCCTGTTTTCGTTTTTTTTTTCCGCATACCTTTGCAGGATTTCGAAGTGTTCACGTGAGTTCACGGCGCCGGCGTAAGCTTTCAAGTTGTCGTGGTCCGTGACACGATCCGATACAATCGTCGCAGAGTCTTCAACGGGAATTCAACGGGAACGAGATTCGAACCAACGACCTGCCCGCTCGTGATACGTCAACATGGCTATGCAAATCTGCACGTAACATGCAGACCGCTTAGACCTCTCGGCCATCGCGTCGGTCACTCACGATTTGTCGCGACAGTTCGGGAACGTATTCACCAAGGAATGAATGTCTCGCAGCCAAAATCGAGGAATGCAGTCATTCAAGATCGATTCGAACCGAATTAGCTCCGATTTCAAGCTATGAGGGATGATTTCGATTGTCTTTACAATTTCGTCGATAACGTCTGAGGGAAACAGAGACGAAAAAATCTCTCTGATATCGAGTTTCATTGAACATTATTGCCATTGGAAGAAACGAGAAAACAATTGGACTATTTCAAAACATCGCGAATCTGTATGAAAGTGTCGCTAGCGGCGGGGTTATCATTCTGAAATGAAGATTCGCACGCGCCGCAATCTTCCACTGCTCCACGATTCAATCATCTCTCAAACAGCACATCCGCAGTACAGGGGGTCCAGCGTCACAGAGGATGAAAACGACCGACACTGCGGTTGTATCGATGAAGGATACGCTAGGGCCTCTGATGGATCCGATCATAAAAACTTTTGGTGTTAAAAGTTGTTCCACGCAATACCTTTTGGCTTTGCGTGCCGCGGGCGTTGACTTTTTCCACCGTGAGCCACCTCTCGATGAGGGATTCTTGTGTCATTCCGCTGGATCATTCTGTTGTGATTCTCAGTTTCGTTCTGATGGTTGGGTCCTTATCAAGATCATCTTCTGACCGATGAAGTTGTTTCTCTGGGTTCCGATGACGAATACGACCCTCTAGGAGTCGATGTATATCTCTGTCGGATCTGAAACGCTTAAGTGAGATAACTTCGCGGAGTTACTCGACAGGACCGGAGTTCAACACCATGGAGAATTCTGGTACAAAGAAAGTATCTCAAAGCAGCGAGCCATAGAGAAAATCGAGTTCTTCGTGATGGTATACGTCACAATCCAATGGCCCTAGTAGTTTTTTCCCCGTGGAAATGGATAGGAAAAATTTGCGAGGTTCGGCTGCTGTCAGGGACCTGAGAGTCTAAATTGATCTTCAAAGAACCGAAGCATTGATTCCGTTCGCGATGGGCGGACTACAGCCTCGAGCGAAACGGACTTGCGCTTCTATTCTCGCTGGTGACTCCCGCTCGGTGACGTATTGTTCTTGTTCTCTTTCGGAGTCAAATCCCGCCGTAATAAATACAGGAAACCTCTTGAGACTCAGCATATGCATACTCCGTCGAATCACCTAAGATGCTCTCAACGTACCAACCCCGTCCTCCTGGTCCCGTTAGTTTTTCTTCTCTGATGGTTTGCATCTCGTTTTTTTTTACCTGTCCCGACTCAGATATCGAAGAGCATGCCAATACGACTCAGCCTCCGACGAAAAGAGTGCAATACCCGAACCAATGTTATTCCATCATTCCGTTGGCGGAAAATCGAAAAACGAAGAGCTCTTGATGGGAGACTGGAACGACTTACACAGGACGAAAGAGTTCCGTGGAAACTCATCCTAAGAGAGCCATCCCCCACTCAACTTCGGAATCACCTCGATATCTCCGATGTTGTTCCTGGTGTCTGGGGAAGGGGAGAAACCCACTACGGGAATTGAGGGCGCTCGAAAAATGCTCATGCAGTGAGATGTTCTGAATGAGAGAAAGGGAAACTGTTGGCTGGAATGTCATTGAGAACCTAATTACAGTCGCTCGGAAAGGGTGGAAAAAGAAGAATGGGAATCGACACGGCGAGGCTCGCGCAGCTTCAGCTACTCTCTACAGTCAACATATCCCGATGTGTGCTTCAAGATATAAAGGAGTGCGGATCGGAATTACTGGACTGAGATAAATGTTTGGACCGAAAGACTCCCTCCATTTATCACCGATCGTCGTCGGAGGGTGTCGTGAGAAGCAGAACTTGACATCGCCAAGGTCGCGTGGGGTTCTTCGGATTCGGCGAGTGCAGCCATCGAAAGACTTGGAGAGCGTCTACACTGGCCGATGTATGTACAATACGTTCGACTACGACGACTACTCTTACCTCTAGCTTCGCGAAGTCTTGTGAGACTCCAGAGGCACTCGGAGCATCCCACACGTTTCCCTGTGGTGTGTTTAAATCTTGTTAGACTTTTCTCAACTAGGATCAAGGAGTCTCAAGCGGGTGCCGCGAACGTAAAAGCTCGCAACAGATGCAGCGGGTCCAATGCTCCACGGAGAGGCTGAGCAAAAGGACGGATCTCTAGTTCCAGAATCGGGGTATCCGCTGAGGTGTCCGGCTGCGGAAAATCCGTGCATGCTAGGAGGAGCGTGATCTGCATCGGCCAAGCGAGGAAGCTTCCTTACCCAAAGCGTCACATCTGGTGCACATAGGCTGCTGCTGAACTCGAAGAGTCCGATAGGAGAATATTGGGATACGGAGTCGTCATCTGGCACCCGGGTCCGAATATTTATCCACTGGAAAATGGGTTATTATCAATAATCACCAATAGGATTCCGAACAGTGGATGCCGGAATGTCACGGCGTCATATCATATCAAGAGCTTCCACGGCGAATTACAGAACGAAATGTCATGCTGAACGGCCAGCGTTCCATCAAGCGGGACGAGAAAAAAAGTGTCACAGAAACTCGCATCACACGAAAACGAAACGAAAATGTGGCCACGGCAAGGGATTGAAAAAAAAGAACAGCATCAATCGACCCACCGTTGGCAGCAGAACGGAAAGCCGGACATCGATTCGGGAGGATCATCACTACTTCATCAACGTGCACTACAGGGCTGCAGCGTCAGCCATCCAGCAAGTCTCCTGCGTTGAAAAATGAATAATTGTTCTTGGTTCGGAAACAAACGGCCTACACCCGTAACCAGTGAGAGCAGCGAATCTCCGTCTCAACTTGGATTCTTCAATTCATGGGATATTTCCGAGCTTTGCGCTGGACTGGTGGTTCGGGAGAACAAAGAAGTGCGGCGGCGCGGGAAAGGTGCAGTCACGTAGAGATTCGGTGCCGGACGTCGGCAGCTCCATTCTTCTGGTCTTTTCCTATCTCTAATCTCATTTCTCTATCATGTCCTTAGTTACCCCGGTCTTCCGACACAGCCGCCCTCTCTTTCCTGCGTTTCCCGGCTCGTTCTCCTGCCACTTTCTCGGATCATCTATTTATAGATCCGCTTCAACGTTTCACTCCATTTCACCGCCTCTCGCGAAATTTCCATTCTAAACTTTATCCTCCCTGTGTCACGCTACACTGGCTCCTGACTATTTCGATCTTCCCGGGCCGCCCAGGCTGGAGCGAAGAATGCTCTCCCTGCTAGTCGAGGCTGAGCCTGAAGTCGTCACATTTCAAGAAGTTACGAATCAGCAGTTTATCGAAACCTGGCGGAAACGGATCTGGCGGAGTGATTCTTCTCGATTTCAGCTTCGGATCAGAAGTTCACGCAGATCCGCAAACGAACCCGGAGGGAAGACTCACGGAACGAACCGAGATGTCAAGCGAGCGGATACTACAACGATCCGAAGATAGGCATCAGAAAGACGAATGCTACAGACGGAACCTGAAGCCTTCCTCATCTCTGGATGCACTCCGCAGGGCCCTGCCATTCCTTCTGCTTACTGATTGCCAAGGCTGCCTTTGCGCGCGCTCCGCTGAGTGAACATTCCTTGCAGGCTGGTCAGTCGAGTTCGACAGGTAAAGGGTAGCGGCTGAGGCAAGCGGCTTTTCTGTTTATTGCTTCATCTCTGAACGCTGCTCGATAAGAACATTCTCAGAGGAAGTGAAACCCCTCCAAAGAGAGCCCTTCGTTCGTCGTACGCGAAGGAAGTCCGGCTCTGACCGGAGAACGTAATGGAAGAGAAGCCTCGCGACTTCCAGAGTTCTCAGTGTGCGCTAGGTCCGAAACAGATCAATGCAAGATTCATGTCGAATCATGAGTCGCCATTGTCCCAGGATGCCTGGAAGTTGCTCCTCGAGGAACCCCTATCAGCTCGCGAAAAGCTCCGAATCGATGCCGACCGGACTTCGAAACTCGGACATCTCTCGAATGCTCAACGAGAGTTGGTAATTCGATAGCTTTCTCCCGGAGAGACTTCCCGTCATTTTCAAAACGACAGCATCGCGCCAGAAAGCAGTTGGCTGCGACCGTATTCAGATATGAACTTTCTAAAGATGTGCTCCGGAATAACGGATTATCAGGGGACGGATCGGAAACTTAACTTGAATCTGACCTTTCGAAGAGGCTCGGTTCCCTGCACCACTAAAAAGAGTTATGATGCTGCCTCCAGATAATCAGATGAATAAGGGTCGCTGCCTACCAAACCATCACCCGGGCGGATTGAGTTCTCAGTGCGCTCGTTCTATGCCTTCGGTCCCCATGAAAAATTGCTCAAATGACTAATGTGAGTGGAAATCGAATGAGGGTCGCTCCGAGTGAGTGGAACAGTAAATGAATTGATTGCTTACAATTGCCGTCTATCCATGGGGAGGGGCTGTGAGCATGATGTCCACCAGTCGAGTCGGCGGACGACCCCATGACAAGCCACGTAATTTGGACGTTCTTCGACGTAATCGCTATTCATACGCATTCGGACGATGAGGCGTGAAAGGAATCAAAATCGGAAAACGCTTGTCCTTCACGCAGAGTAACAGAAAATCAGCTAGCGCTTCCGCGTGATCACTTCATCAGTTGTACGCTCGTTCAACCTTGTGTTGGCCGTCCTCATCTTCAGTTCTATACTCTCATCAGACGTCGAAAATCTAGCTGACAAATCTTAGGAGCTCATTCCTATCGTGGATCAACCATAATTATGATACAACGCTGAAAGCACGCAACTTTTCGACTTTCGTTGCTCCGTTCGACCAGATGAGAAAAACTCCACAAGTATCCTACGGTGACGTATTAATGTTTAGAGCTGAGCCTCTGCTACGATTGGAGCTCCGAGTAGGTGTCTTCGAGCTTGAAAAAGTCGTTCGGGCTGCTCAAAGAGGTATACCCTCCCTTGAGAAATCATCGGGTACGTCGTCGCGCGAGCTCGTTTTTCAATATTTACGGAATAGAGAAGAATCGTTCGAGCCTAGATCTGCGAAACTCTACCGCTACCTCCGGAGATTGGAGTTGGTTGGAGCTTCGAGCACTTGAATCGTCCGAATCATCAGTTTTGAAGCTCTGAGTATCGCCATACGCTGATTTCAGGGTCGCAGGATGAAATTCTCGTATTTCCGAACTCCAGCATAATGAATGATGTTCCCAAATGAGACGCTACGGACACGCGATCCCGCCATCCGATCAGAGTCGGACGTTTCATCGTCGTGGGAGCACCTCTCGACTCTTTGGTTCCGCGGGGCCGTTAATGTAACGATTGAAGCGGTCCGCGAACAATTGATTACGGTTAAAGAGGGTCAAGTTTTGCGTGAGAGGGTGCAGGGCTCCGATGGGTGGTCGAGAATCTCTGCTTTTCGCGAAGCACAGTTTCTGCCGAACTCGTGTCTCCGCCACTTTGAGAACTGGGTGCTCGCTCTCTAGTTTGCGACGTTTGACAGTGTAGGACATCTCAGCTGTGAAGCTGTCAGGGAGCCTGCGCGTGGGTACCACCACCTTCTCACTCAGAAGAGGCAGCAGCAGCAGGAGGAAGGCTCTGTGGGTGTCTGGTCGGGTGACGATCGCTCGAGAAGAACTAGTACCTGCAGGCGCAGTGAGAGGGCGCTGTCGCCGTTTTGTGTTGTTGATCCCTTTCCAGTGAGACAGTTGGCTGGCTGGTTGATGCTGGCTCTACGCTGGTGGTGGTGCTCTGTGCCTGTAGTCCAGACACACGAAGTAGGAGCGTTTCAACCGGCGCGCTGTCCAAGCCGCCTTGTGTTCGACTTCACGCGTGTCCTCAATAGTTCATTGATTTATCTCATTTCATACACTACATGAGTTCGACGGTACGACTCGGTGGAGTTCTATTCAATCACTACAGTGGGGACGACGCCTTGTTCCCTCCGGAGCTCCATACTGTGTGAGCGAGAAACCACCGTCACGTTTATTCGTTGGTGGCAAGCGATTTCTTCGGTTAGCCGCTTGACAAGCCGCCGGCCGCTTACCAAGACCGGTGACGAGTCGGGTTAAGCAGCCACGGCGTGCAACCAGTCGTAGACAGCGAGTGTGTTCTGGTGACAAGTGTTTCACGTGGACTGGAAAACATCGGCTCTGTATTCGGGGATTCCTACGCGACGGATACATGCTCGATAGTGGACAAAACGGAGAGAAAGAGTTTGATATTCTGAAATCCCGACCGACTCGTGCCTTTTTCAATCGGGATCTTCATCTGTTCGTATTGGTCAACTGTCAACGTGCGTGCATTGGATTTTAGTTGGGTCATGTGCTATAGTCGGTCGAACCCTGTTTTCATCCTCCACTCGGATATTTAATAAACAACACAGATCTTCACTTTTTCGGAATACTCTACGAACAGTGTGAGTAAATATACCTATTCATCAGTCTGCGTGTTTACTCAACTTGAGCGGAAGTCGTATCCTAGAACTAGAACTCACTCCCATACCACGTTGACATGGAACACTCAAGTTTCCGAAAACTCTATCTTACTTTGCGTTTTCATCAAAAATCTCTGAATATTTCTCCGGAGTGGTCAGATGACTATGGCATGGCGTTGGCGAAGAATCCTCCTTGCGTCGGGAGAGTTCTATTTGCGTTATCGGCGATTGTTTGATTGAATAATTGATCAAGTCAAATCCCGTTGTGCATCGCATCAATCGCGATGCGTCTTGACGAGAGTTGTCGCCGGTCAACGCGGCAGGCGAAGTCTTCGAGCGTTTCTCTTTTGTGTGTAAAACTGATTGGTCACGTAAATCGGGCGTACCGGA
Organism: Neoseiulus californicus; assembly: GCA_028455905.1. NCBI lineage: Eukaryota > Metazoa > Arthropoda > Arachnida > Mesostigmata > Phytoseiidae > Neoseiulus > Neoseiulus californicus. The sequence continues at coordinate 21,399,766 of JAMQGS010000003.1, forward strand.
ATCGTCTTTTGTGTTCGGCGGGCGTGAATGTTTTCATTTTATCAGTTCGGCAGAATCCTTATTCACAGTTCGCGTTTCAAAGTGTGTATTGTAATCTACGTGAAAGCAAAACGACGAGATTGGCGCCGCGCCGGTGGCAAGGACCGGCATGTCATACAGATCTCTCAAACAATAGCCACTCTGTACAATTGGCGACAGCTTGTGAAATCCTAGACGTCGCATCGTTTCTTCAGAAACGGCTGCCGTCTCCCTTACCTGACACCTCGCCGGTTTGCTTGCAAGCCGAAGTTGTCATCGAGTCATCTGCGTATTTGGATCTGTTTCTCGATATTCTCTTTGTTTCTGACTGCCCTTTTCAAGTGGCCGTGCATCGTCTACTGTCATCGGTTGCTCAATTCCTGAGGGCGAGCCGTTTTTCTCGCGGCCGGATTAAAGTTGGAAACCAAACTTGAAGCGCTTGGTTTTCCTCTGCAATTCGATCCGGGTTTCTCGAGATTCGTTGTCATCAGCGTCGGACCTGTTGAGCTCGATAACTTCGACGTTCGTTGTTCGGGTAAATTGTTCGGATTGGGACCGGGTTCGCGAACAAACACTCGATCCAATCGGGAGAGAGATAAATCAAGAGGGTACGCGCGCAAAGGTCTGTGTTGGTAATTGTCCATTTATGCCGCGATGTCCTGCTTGGTTTGAGACAGACCACGTTTGGTGATACTGCGATACAGCCGTTGGCCTAGAAAACAGCGGTCCTTCTCTCGTTCTTGTGACCGAGGATTGATTGCGGGATTCATCAAACTTATTTTGACTGAATAGTCTGCTCTAGCAGAAGTCGACAGTTGGTTCATCTCGACTCGACCGACTCCGCAGGCATCGTTTCGGAATCGTTCTCGCTTCCCTGGAAGCATAATTCCTCTTCATCTTAATTATTTATTCTCGTGATGAGTGTTTGTTTTCCCTTTCAGTCGTTTCCCTTGTGTCTACACCGCGGTTTTTATTTTGACAGATATCATGAAACCTTATTGAGCGCACAGCTCGGTTCCGTTGTCCGTCCGTTTCGCGGTTGTTCTACTTGGCAGCTCGCTCGCTCGCTTCGAGAGTCACGCCTTGTTTCTCAAGAGTCGTTGTTGTTTTTTCTTCTCGTAGTCGTCATCGTCGTCGTCGACGTTCCTCTTGGCTGCGGCGGCGGTCGCGACGATGGCAGAGAATGTTTATCAATCGAAACAGTCAAGACCAACTCTTTCTTCTCCGTTCCATCGTGATGAAATCTCATCCCGGACAAGTGGCACGCCTGATCGTCGGTGGAACGGCGCCGCCGGTGTCTTGTTCAGAGATGCAGGTGATCGCTAAGTTCGATCACCTACGAGACAGCCGCCTCTTGAACCCAAACACCTAACTCCCACCTCTTATCACGGCTCGACACAGCCTCGATCCCGGCCCGCGTTTAGTTCAGGTGTTACTTTGTTTCTTTCGTTTTTTCTGTTTCTCTGTTCCGGGTCTGAAACGTTGGATAACAGCCACGTACGCCGAGGAAGATTCATTGGCAACATTCCAACAGTATGGAGGGACAGGATTCAGCGGAGTTTTGAGTTACACCCATTATCTCGACCTCGACGTTCTCAACAACCATGGCCCATGGCCTCGGGTCGGACGGGCATTCAGATGGACATCGAGTCATGGCCCGGTGTCGCTGCTCAGGCGATTTCCATCGGTGCCGAGCAGCTGCTCGCCGGCCGATTCCATTATTTTGTCACTGTTGGCTGATCACAGCCGAGTCTGGGGGAGGAATACCCGAAAAAAAGTCTCTCATTCAGTTCATAACCCTGCATTTCACTGAAACGTTTGCCGAATCGTTCCTATCAACATGGATAGGCATGGCAGATATGACTGAAACATTGCGTTGCAAGTTTTCCTCCATGAGCTACGAACATCGGAGAGCGGCTGGCCATTGACCATGCTTCGATACCCTTCATGCTCAAACCAAAGAATCATAGGGGACGGACCACACAAGCATTTCATTACTTGCGATGAGACGATGAATGGGTGGATAGCTTCATTCCTGCTTCACCGTGTGTGATGACTTCTATGAAGCGTGGACAGAAGCGTTGCTCCTGTTTGTTAAAATATCGCAAAAGTTTCAAGCTAGCCAGCCAGGAGATTCTGCCTCACTCAGGAACGCTAGCTCTTCAACTATTTCAAAGTTCCACGCGGCGAGTCATGGTGGATGCGCATTCCAGCATTCAGATCCCCAGCCAGTCGGGTCGTGAAAAGAAAACAAATCCGACCATTGATAGTGAGACGTTGAGAAGTCTTGGACAAAGAACTCGACCACCCGCGATCTCGAATTCGGGGTTGGCGAATTCAGGAACAAGGAGTGAGTTCTCCCCTGAGGAGCAGGAAGCAGAGGAGGACTAGGGTGGGGAGGAGCGAAGGAGTTAATGATGGTAGCGGTATTTTTGAGGACCCCGACGTGGTCGAGAATACCGAGAGGACTATTGCGCCCTCGGACTAAATCCCTGGTAAACTCCAGCGCGGAACGATGCCATTTACGCTGCTTGAGGGAGATGAGACTTTGGATGAGGATCTTGAGTTCTGGACAAATCGATCATTCCTGCAGCGCTCCCGGTCACACGATTTCCTGCTGTTGTGTGTGTGGATTTTGACTTGATTACTGCGTCCGCTGTTGAATGTCAAACGCTGTTTTATGTGACTTTTTGTCGCGTTTTGCCATCATTGTTCGAAACATAACTGTTTCGATGCATAAATCACCCGATCGATTATGGATGCAGTCAACATAAATCGCGAGGGACATTTCTGTGAGTGTGGCCTCACAAGCACTGACACGACCTCTCCAAATCATGCAAATCAGCACGCCAATGTCACCCGATTTTATAGATTGAACGTGGTTTCTCGTTAACATTCCTGATGGATAGACTCAATCAATTTATACGAATTCATTACGACGTAATTCGCCACCGGCGACTAGTAGAGAACCTGTTTGTAGCTATTAAAGCTCGAGAATCGAGCTCGAATCTCCTTCGGACCACTCCACAAAGACGGTTCCCAATGCGCCTTGGAATCGTCTGATGTGAGTTCGAGTCCTGAGGACTCCGCACGAAGGACAAGACCAGCTATTGGTTGACATCCGATAGGGTGATTCTTTCGTGGCGCGCGCGTTGTCAACAATATCGTGCCGTGCGAGATGGGGGTGAATAATAACGATAATAGAAAATTTGAGAGAGGAAAGTGTTCCGCTCGTCCGGTAATGTTCATTGAAAACGCGTGCATCGACAAGCGAGTAAATAGCGAGAAAATGTTACCGAGAGACGAAACGGCGGCGGTGACGAGAAGAAAATCGTCAAAACTTGTCGTAACGACCATTGGCTGACACACGCACACAATAGTGTCTTGAAGTTCGTGTTGTTGTGATCATGATGATGGTGATGATGATTATATGGGGTGTCCATTCATTCCGATTCTCACTGGAATCTATCGCGAGTGGACAGCGACTGCGGCACGGCGTCGCTGTCGTCGTCGTCGTCTTCTTCGACGGCATAATCACAAGCAGCGACTTCGTGAGGGAAACGGACGCTTATCACAATCGTTGCCGTTTGACAAAGGAAACGATCACTGGACAACGATAACAAATTCTAACGGAACTGCCATGCTGACGGTTTCGGTTCATAAATCAGATCGTTGTCGAAGGATGGATGTTGTCGCACGAGCGTGACTTCTTCCTTCCAGTGTGGACTGGCCTGAGGAACATTTCGGGCGGAACGCTTGCAGCGACCTCAAGTCTTGTGACGTTGCGCGAAAAAGCGAGAATTTGAGAAGATCTCACTCCAGGATGTCAAGAGAACTGGATGCGGGGGAAGATCGCGGTCTAGCCGTGACTGCTGGAGATTGAACTTGTTTGACCCTAAACAAGGGACCGGGTTCCATTTTTGTCGTTTATATCCCAAAAAAGTTTCTACTAGAAATTCAGCGAATCGAGAAACCAGGCGAAGACCCGCGTAAAAAGCCAAGTAATGAATCTGAACAAGCGACGTGACATGCGACAAACGTGAAATCGCTGTTCGCGTCCACGTCGGTTCGCTTGTATCAGTTTTTTTGAAGGAAAACAAACGCAGGCAACATTCCGGTGGCGTCAGACGCCGTTGCAGTGGATTCAAGCAGCAGCGAACGTGGAATTTCTTCTGCCAAAAACAGTTCTCCTGATACTCTATAATTACATGTTGTGTTGCAGTGCGTCCAAGAGGTCGGTTCTCTTAGCGTCCCGTACATTTCAAATTCTGCGAGCTTCCCTCAGATTTCATCTTTCGTCTCTGACAGGCAGCACCGCTGTTTCTCAGAGCCGTAGGAATCTGACAAGGTTCTAATGTCTTCGCGCCAACTTTTGCCTCGTTTGGTGTCTCTTCATTGAATGAATAGGATACATTTCAGTAGATTCCCGGAACTACTGAAACAAACGTCCGATCCCATTTCGTTAAAAGAGGATGAGGAAACTCTTTGCGGTGGCGAACGCCAAAAAACGATGAATAATCGAATAACATCAATGCGACGGAGTGTGTCGACCGTGTTCCTCGTCCCGTCTCCAGTTTTTCCACTCAGTCAGACTCCATCGTTACTGCGTGTCCCATCCCTCGCCCAAAACCGTCGGAAATTGGTCGGACGATTTTTGTCCCAGCTTCGTCGGAAAATAAAGCCGAGCCAAACGGGTGTCGCGTGATGTCACAACTGAGCTATCGCATATCGGGTTGGTGACTCTGATGCGCCGAGCGGTGGATGTATGAGGGAATTTGTTTTTTTCTGGTTCCTTTTTCTCGTGGCCTAATTTTTTTACCTCCTTCGTTTCGCTACCTCTCATCATACGCGACCGGAGCGTGATAGTTCAACGAAGCGGACAAGAACCCAGTTCACTCTCTGTATACGTCTATGTATATCTACAATGAAGGAGTATGCAGCGCATCTCGAACCGTCGACCTCGGTATGCTCCTTTGGAAACGGTACACCATTTCTGACAACGAAGCTGTGCTAAGCCCATGCTCCGCCTCGGTTTTCGCCGCACGGTTGAGCGGACCCTCGGAAATATGCTATGATTTCAAAACAGCACGGAAGTCGCTGATCGCAGCCTGCTGTCGTTAGATGTACGAGGATGATTCGGAAGACAATGGCTTGTTTCGGAATAGCAACATCACTGACTGAGTGATAAGAGCTGAAGTTAATTTTGCCAATTTTCTCCGCCGCATTTAATGAATCGCGGTTCATATACGCTATATGCACATCCGCCTCTACTTTCAAAGGGGCTATGAAATTGGAACTACAAATACTCCTCGTCACGCACAGTATAAGAGAAATGATTCAGTCCTCCTTCTGTTCAAAAGGAAGGGGTCTCATCGTCGGATCAGATTTCATCCGAAATGCCTGAGAGCTAACGTTTGAGCTGGTGTTAAGTCCTTCTGCTTCGTTTCCCCCCAAGATCTACCGCCCTCGTTCCGAATCCAGAAAGTTATGCGTATGAGTTCCCGGAGTATCATGGAGGGCCAGTCCTGGGGTCTTCCTCTCGATCGATGGGATATTGGCTCTCCTCTTGAGCGTTTCCCTCTTCGTCGGAAATCGAGTTCATGGCATGACATGGAGCTGCAATCCCTTGTTACCAAATCCACCTGGTCGGGAGAAATGCCAATGGTGTCGTTGGGGGTAGTCCCACATGGGACGGAATCGCGACTTGCCGAAAGGGGTACGCATGAGCATGAGATCCTCTTTTCCGAGGGTAGAGTGGCGGAATTCCTCCGGATCGGAATCAGCCTTTAGATTAAGCCGACAGCGACGGGAGCGATATCTGTAGAAGACGAGGCAGCGAAGGAGATCCGAAAACCCATCAGAAAAAAAATGCCAGAAGAAGAAGCACAGCACTCGCTACCGGAACTGGAAACGAAAATTCTTGAAGCGAGAAATTGCACGGAGCAGCTCATGATCTGGTCATGCCCGATAGCGGGTGAATCTTATCCTAGGTGGTCTATGGATCCGTATTCAGTCGTTGACATCCTCGTCTCTTTACGGCACAATGAATCCGATCTCAATTTCGCGTAATGGTCGGTCATTCCTCGTTGTACTGTGTTTTCGTGTTTCTGCAAGATCTAATTGACTGGGTCTCGGAACGATGGATCCGTTTGCTGCTCGATGCCGGAATCGGATTCTGATCTCGTCGTTCAAACGACTGTAAAGCTCGACGTTGGTGCTTAGCCACGATGTCAGACTGGCGGGAGGTAGAGTGGTTCAAGGCTCTATCCGATCATCTGTGATAGACTCTTTCATGGTCTTGATGAGAGCTCACACGGTACCTATCGTCAATTATATCTATGATAACAAAACACATCGTTACACTTGTTGTTGGATAATTTTCTGATTCAATATGCAAATGCCGACTCTGTGTACACGATCAGTCTTCCACATGACGTGTGATAATTGATAATGAGCCAGCAGATCATCCCAGTCATCCCATATCACGACGCGAGCGTTATCGATCATAAAGTCTTAGCGAGAAGAAAAACAAACGTTTTTGAAACTGACGCGGTGCACGGCGCGCATGCGGGCATACTTCGTGGAATACCGTGGTTCAAAACAAAGCGGTGCGGAAGAGACGCCGAGCTGCAAACCGCACCGCTGGCCTCAAAGTTTTACCTGGAACTTCAGAACGGAGTCGATGATCCCTTACAGACAGACAGACCGTCAGGTTCAGAAGCAGTTGATCAAACAGAGAATTTCGTTGTAGTTCTCCACACGAGACAAAACACGAGCAACATGGAACGTCATGTTATCTGAGGGCCTGCTGGTCGGCTTGTTCGACGGTACGGTGGTCGTCGTCGTTGTCGAGTGAACTCGCACCGTTATATTTAGTGGGTCCATCTTGAAAAGTGGTTTTGAACCGCGTGTAAGTGTGCCACAAAAATAAATTCCAAATGGAGCCACGCCTCGAAGCTTGCCTAAGCCGGTGAAAGGCTGTCAAGAGTCAATCGGAACACGCGGATTTGCTGGCTGGCTTGCTTGCTTGCTCGGTCGTTCATTCTTCTGTTTGAAGCTTCGTCGCCGAAGATTCTACTTTTCGGTAGCCGCCACGTAAACCCGGCATCGAAGACTTACCATGCAGCTTTCCAACTTTGAATTCCCCTCCATATTCATCTCAGCGTTTTGCTGGAAATGACCCGACAACCTTTCCATCGGCGCGGATCGCTCGTGCCCATGCTCGTCCTCACTCCTCAGGAACCTTTGATCCGCGATTCTCGCATGCTTCCTTCACCGAATTCTGGAGTTTTCCGACTTGGTTTCCAGCTGCGGTCAAGCGAAGCTGAACTAGCCCATATGGCGGCTAGCTGTCCACACGGCGCCGGCTGCCCCCCGTATTTAAGCCAGTGTCAAAGCTGACTGTCTGAGTGAGCTCTGACTGTTTTTGTTTGTCTGTCGTCGTCGACCATTGTTCGAACTGTTGATGAACGGGCTCTCGCTCTTTTCCTTCGCGGCTTCCATAGTCAGTCGGACAGACAACTCTCGGCGCTACGGATCAACGGTTCGACTCCGTTAATGAACGGTGCGTTTCTCAACATTGTTAACGGCCGCAGTGCTTGCCGCCACCACCACCACCACTACCGTAATAATCTGTGTGAGCACCACGCGGCTTCTGGCTTGAGTCGTTGAACGCATCGACAACCGGCGCGACCCGGCGTCGGCCAAGCTCTGCATAACTCTTAGCAGAGCTCGTGGTTTTTGAAACTGGGAGCGACCTACAAAAGCATGAACTCGGACAAAACCGATGTCGACGGAGCAGTGATCGCGACGGTCTTTGACCAAGGCTCCACCGGGAACAACCTTCACCCGGCAATCGGGATACATGGCGTTTGAAAACTGGTATTCCAGAAACGTCCGCAGGAATGAGAAGACCGATCACATGCGAGGGAGGAGCCAAACAACGCCTTCCGCGCGACCTTTTACCACGAAATCGGTATGCGACAGCTACAACGAACGCGTCGCAGCCTACGGCGCGTACAGAATGAAAAATGTTGATACTTTCCTCCGTTCGAAACGGTGCTTGCTTCCAAACGATTTCTGAATCCTAAGCATTCGTCTTGTTGGCCACCAACGATGTAAGGCCGAGTTTGCATACGACGCTATTCCTCTGTTCGCTTCGGGCCTCGGCAACGGTGAGGTTGCCGGGGCGGCTATTTTTCTCCGCTTTAGACGCATTTTAGGATTGGCTACTTCTGCATCAATGCTCCTCCGGGCTCAGACCCATCCATATTCTCCCTCTTCTCTACTTTTGAAGCCATCGAGAGAAAATGAGAGAGAATCGAAAAAGCGGGACCCGACGGATATTGATCTATGATTATGGAAAACCGCGGATTCGGACGGCAGAAACTCCTCTTCCAAGGTGACCGCACGCTCTTTGAACGCAGTGGACGGATTCTGCCTCTGCGGGAGGAGGAAAACTTCCAAGTGAAGCTCCTCGAAACGACGTTGACGTCGATCATGAGCTCATGCTGTAACGATGCCGATCAAAGAACTGATCCGATAACCATCGAAATGGACGCGGGTTGCCAACTCGGAGAAGTCTTATCCGCAGAGAAACTAGAAACACAACGAATGATCGGTTGGATGCCTAACTGGTCGCTCCGCGAATCTTCGCGTGCCGCGTGAACCGCCGCGATAGGGAGAACAGAAAACGACGAATGTCGTTCACGTTCGTGTGGAAAAACTGTAAGACCTCATCCCGGTTTTTCGAATATACGATTCTTGCAGCGGAGCGGGCTGCTAGCCTGGAAGAGGAAAACCGCAAAGGCTCCATAAGACGCTTACCGTCGGAGAGCGGATGGGCGGTGAAACTCCCGATATCGATTTCTCTGATCGTTCATCCGAAGTTTTTGCAATGAACGAGTGAAATCAAGTCGGTTGTGCAACGAGTCGTCAAGTTCGCGGAGTGCGCTGGTTGGCTCCGAAGCCGGCTCTGATGTTGTAAGAAGTCGGGATTCGTGTTCGCTTCTTCCGAGTGAGCGACACGTTGATCGTCATGCATCGCCAGCGGAACAAGATACGGTTAAGGCCGAAACCCGGAGGATGCTCTGAGATGTTGGCTTCGTGTTCCGAAGACACTCGCGTCCAGCTGGGCTGTCATCATTAGCGGATGGCATTTAGCTTTCTGTCGCAGGCGTCCATGAGCTATCCCTTGTCGAACATGTGTTCTCGTCACAGCTGCGGATCAAATAGATATTACTTTGCTGGTGGGGAAAAACCTGATTCGTAAAGGCAGCAGCAATGCCTCGTTCCCATGGTTGAGCCGAACACTGATTCTATCGTCAGCGTCGTCTCGATCGAGAAAACGTTAGCAACGATCACTCCGAGAAGCTTGGATTCCATTCAAAAACTTTGGTTTCGAGCACGATGTCGATGGAGAAGAGTCCGATATAATGCTGGCAAAGTTTCACATCAATTCGTTTCCATGCCAGAAGCAGCCGGCCATGAATCACTTTGTAGTATGTCCGTGAAAATGTTAGCCGTTGTAAACAACCCCGTTCAGGCTGCTATAAAACGAGTTAGATGTACTATCAAACGGGTTCTGACGATGTTTGCTCGCCACCGTCCACTTCGTCGTGTGATCGAGTGAAACGGGACATGTGTTGAAGCCAGACTAGCGGGGTCAAGCCGTCATTAAAACAAGACGTTTCTGTCGACACTGGACCACCTCACTCACCTCACAGTTTCGGAGTGAGTTCGCAGACGGCTTCAAATGGATCACGGATCCCGCTGTCGCTGCGCCGGTGCTTCATCTGATGACCCAGTCCAGATGACAGCCATCGGCCAAGCGGCTTCGGGGCTGGTTACGATGCTCAACAGAAATTCGTCTTGAATCGATCAGATTTCTGGTCATCAGTAATCGACCGAAACATTTTTTTCCGCGCGAAAGTCGTAAGCGGCGGCAGCGGCCGCCGGACATGATTCGCTGCCTCTGAGGAGCTCCATTCTCGCCTACGGGTCCGGTATCCTTTCAGTGTCGGCCCATTCGGTTCTTCTTTCTTCCATCCTGGCGTGGCCCTGTTTCCGTCGGATTCGTTTTCTCTTCCCGAGTTTGGGATTCTACGCTTGTCTCGAACTACTTGTGGGGAGCTTTCTTCTAGATGAGGGTCAGGTCGACAAGTAAGCACCAAGATGGAGCACCATTCATCTTTCCCGAGGGACCCACTCAGGCGATGACCTTGGCGGGGGCTCTTTCGTCCTTGAGGCTGTGGTTCTGAGATTCCTTTTCTCGGGCCGAGCTCCCGTGGCCTCGACTTCTGCTCTTGGCGACGCGACTCTGTTGAGCGGGCAAGTGGTCGGTCGGGCAGGCAGGCACGTAATAATCGTAACATCCTGCCGACAGGCATCGTCACAGGACTAGAGGCAAGAACGCTCTACCTGTGTATGAATAAATATAATAAAAGCTTCATGGGTGACCGTACCGGAAAAATATCCATATCCATACTACATATGTATCTCAACCTGAGAGTGGAGCCACTCGGACCGAATCGCACTGACATTAACATGACAGTTAACTGTGGAATGTGCGTCTCGTGTTTCTATTATTTCGAGTTGCCAACGGGCGATGACTCTTGCGGGGCACTTCATTCATGAGCCAATAAATCATCCACGAAAACAGCAACACCCGCAACTCTCTCTCTCTCTCTGTTTATATGGCTCACTCAACTGTGAGCTCGACGAAGGGCCTGGCGATTGTTCCCTGTCAACCGCAGATTACACGAATGTCGTGAACCAGGAATCGGGTTCGCTCTAGGATTGCATCCGGTCGACTTCGTGGCTGGGCTCTCTTTCTGTGAGGCCTTTCATGCCATCACCGACATTCGTGTTCGTTTCTGTGTGTGTATGTGTGTGTTTGGGTCTGGTATTCCGAGGAGATTTTCCGCTCGAGACTCTGCATTCGCGACTACGGCCCAAGTAGACGAACACCCTGAGTTTGACTGGCGGAAAAGAGAGATGCTCAAGGTTCCTTCTAAACCGGCGTTATTCAAGAAGTGTTGAGCAATTCCGGGGCCGTACTGTGACTACCTGGGACTGTGGCTAATGATGTCCTCAAAATAGAACGTTTCCGTTCTCTGCAGGGCGTAATTAAGGTCAAAACTTGCCGCAACTCTTATGGATGCATTGTTTTGGCGTCCTTCGAACTTCAAGTCGGTCCAGTAGTTCACTTCGATTGCTTCTCATGAGCTTGTGCTCCCCCTGGCTCCCCCTGGGAATCAGGATCCGAGCATGCTGGAACCGACAACCAGGCTTCCGAAGTTTCGAATCCCAAACGGAACTAGTAGCAAATCCAGGGTATTGAATGAGCGCTCAATCAAATTGGCGACGTGGTTCGATTTGATGAAAGGGACGAGTGTCGGAGATCGCGGTGTCCCCGTTTTTCTGATGACCCATGTCAGTAGCTGACAGGTCTGAGAAATCAATAGTTTGGACTTTCCGCCTCTTGCGAAGATCCAAACTGCAAATCCACTCGAACAGATCAAAAGCTGGCGAAAAAACGACCGGCACCATGGGGTACGTCGCGTCGTCAGGAACCGGTTACCTCATAGTGATGGAGGAGTCTTTCATGCTTTCTTTCGATCATCGTCTGACTTGAGACAGAGCAGCAGCTTGACTCGATGCTGGGACTGGTTGTGGCAGCCAACCAGGGAGTGAGTGAGTGAGTGATGACTAAACCTAGCTTGACTGACGGCGTTTACCTTGGTTCCATGGAAGCCGATTGGCGAGAGTGGACAGATATGGAGATTGAGTGTGTGGGCCCGGAACTCCGCGAGAGAGGTAGGATGCAGGTTCAACGTAATAACAAGCCATTCTTTTGGTTTTTTCCAGGTGCGGCCGAAGGACCGACAGAGCGGGCGGCCGGCCGGCCTTTCAAGCCCTGAGTCACCATCACATATCAAGAGGCATAGGAGCTAGTCGCTAGTTGCCAGTCGCCGCTGCATGACGCCTCAAGGGGACCCCGATCGCGCTTCGTCCTGTCTAGAGCTACCCCGAGCAACATCTGAACCGGAATCCGCCTCGGTCGGACGTGCGTCCTCGTGTTCGTCGGGTTTGAATCAGCTTCAGAGCGTCGCCGATCTCCGGGGAAAGAATCGCTCTCCCTCATCAGGCCCAATGCAGGTTTCTCCAGAGCCGTTTTAAGCGCTCTCAAGTGAACTCGATGAGCGTTTAGAACGACGCCGGTCTCTTTTTGTGTATTGCGTGTGTCGCCAGGTTTTCATTGCGTCCGCCGTCGCTACAATCAGGCAAGCTTCGGCATCGGCGGAGGAAATCAACGTCCACGTCGAAAGTCAGCCTCAAGCCCCTTCGGAATACAACAAATCATCAACAGGTGACACCCTCACCGCTGTTGACAAAGACCACTTTGACGTCATCGGCATCATGACGGGAACCGCGCAAGCCGGTACGGACCGAGCTTCGAGCGGCATCAGGAGTCTCTTCGATGACGAAGATTCGCAGTGGATTTTGCGATTCGATTCAATGTTGAAGTACGCCCAAACGTCGAGCAATGGCCCGCCGACGCCGGACGAGAAAACCGGCGGCGTCGATCTGTCGGGCAGTGTGCCTTCAAGTCCCGCACAGAGCCGAAGAACGCGCGAGAAGAAGTACTCCCTGCCAAATCCCACGCTGTCGACCGCGTCCCCTTCGACTCCACGAGGTAAGTTTCTATCCCCAGAGAGTGAATCCATAAAATACAAAGCCGAGCAATTTCATCTTGCACCTTGCGTGTAGCACATGCACACTCTTGGGCGCGATAGCGCGCCACGGTATCGTAAAAGATCCAATATTTGCGCGATTTCGCCCTTTCGGACATTCTCATCTTCTAGTTCCGTGGTTCCCGTCCTTGTTGCTATCGGTTATCGGAGTTCACGCAGCTTTTCCCGCACTGCTCGGAACAAAACCCTCAGATATGGAGACTTGGCTCCGATAGGGAGTAAATATGTACACGGAGCAAATACACGTTGCGGTTGACATTTCATCTTGTCTTCCTCCTTGGAAACGAACGTTTCCTCAAACCAAACGATATACGCGGCGAAACGTGACCGCCGCGTCGCGCTAATCAATAATACGATCCGATGATACGGCGCTCTGATACGACCATCAAGTGTAGTTGCTCTGTCATCGACGGAAGCGTTTCCGTTTGCTCGCTGGAAGAAGAAAAAGAAGAATAGATGACAGCGTTTCTCATCCAGTGACGTTTACCTGAAGCTTCCCTCCGTCGCTCCTTAGTTCGAACTAAACGGCGAGAAGCAAGGCTATGTCTGTTCACGAGTGATTCGTGAGCGTGTGTGAGGCATCGCTTTTGTGCAAATACTACTTGACGTGATTGGTCCATGAATCGAATCTTTCACAGACGATAGACAGCGGCACTGTTTGTTCCTATATCGGTTCGTGAGCATCGCCGTCTGGACAGACCGTGATTCGCCAATGCGGCAGAAAGAACTTTCGAAAAATTCGACGAGTTCAATTTCGGGTTTTTCGGGCTATAGCAAGAAATCCGAACCAATTTGATCTGAATGGCCGATATCCTCGATGATGTCATCCTAAAAAGTGCGCCGTGACCCATGAGTGTATTGTATCTATATGGGCCCACAGAAGAGCAATGGAGTTGACCTCCAGCAGGTAGTGTTTGGCCCGGATGTCTTTTTTTATGTTCGTAGACGTACATCTAATGCCCTATTCGGAGACTTTTGGGTGGGTATCTGACGAACATCGACCGGCGAGGATACTAACGCTCCGTTGGATATCTACACTGTGAGCGCGTTCCTCTTTCGGCCGGGAGAAGCCATCAATCTAACGGCTCCTCTCGAATCCTCCATCCTTTCGTTGAACCATTCAGTCGCTAATTCGTTGTTGGTGAGTCGACGTTGAGAGTTCCGGAAACCACAATCAAGCCTGGTGCCGGCTAAGCTTGGGACGTGCTCTCCAGATGACATTGAGCATCATTTATCGCTCCGGTGGTCAAGCTCTCACGCACCGCGGGACTCCATCCGACTTAGCAACTGCCGGGAGGCGAGTTCGCGGCTTCTCGATCGGGTTATTGACTTGAGAGAAGATCAAGAACCCGGGCCAATAGGGGTTTTTCTCGCCGCATGGTGAGCATGCCGTCCTCCTTGGGTGTTTGGGGAAACTCCCTCGCGGTTGGAATCTCACATGAACGGCGTGTAAACAGGATTTGTTTGAAGGTTCCAGCCAATAAAATTATTTGTTTGTAAACAGTTTCGCTGGAGTGTGCTTTGTTTTGGTTCATGCCGGGCAGCCCTAATGCTGTGCCTCATGAGCTCGAGCTTTGGGTTGGGAGTCCCTCCGCCGATCAGAGGCAGATGTCCACGTTTTCGGGAGTACGACGAGGACAGAAGGATTCATGTCTAAACAACGCAGTTGTTTGTGAATGAACGCGGTCGCTTTCAGGGGAGTAAAAGCGACGAACACGTTTTTTTACTTGAGATCGCCCGGCCGTTCGGTCAATCGTTGGTTCGTTCGTTCGTTCTCTCGGCTGGTTGAATGGCTGGCATCGGCATCGTCAGACGAGTAGATGTCGCCACCACAAGAGAAAATGTCGCCAGAGAAGGTCTTCAAGCATCTGTGAATTTTAGGAGCGGACTCTAAAGGTTTTTGGCTCTCCGCCAGACGGGCCTTAGTACCGGCTCTCTCTCTCTCTCTTTCTCTTACCGAGTCATGAACCCTGCTGCGGAAAAAAGCTTGTTTCGAAAAGAACTCCATTCATTCTCATTCATTACTTCTACGCTTTTCACATTCGGGATCATTCCATAGGTTCAGTCCCTATTGTGTTGTGCCGCCTCCGTTGTCTGAGGTTCGAGACTCTGAGAAGTCTGATTCATCTTTCATTCAGTTTCTCTCATACAATTTCTGCCCGCGTGAGACCGAGCTTGCCGTACTACACCCAAGAACAGATTTGCCAGATCGGGGAAGTTCTTCAGGAGTCCTCCAGGAGACCGTGATCGCGTTTCTGAATCCCCGCCCCGTCGGAAAGTTTAGAATGCGAGCTCGTTGGCTCATGAGTCTTTGCTAGAATTCATTTGCAAGTTGTTGCGGTCGTTGGACAGTCCTTGAATGCACGTCCGGAATATGAACAACAGCTACGTACCTGATTCATGAAGCCTTACCACGCTCCGTGTGTAAATCTTGCTCCTGGTCCGTTCCCTTCTTCCTGAGAGTGTTAGGGAGCTTATTCACCGGTATGAGGGAAAGTCATGCCAGGATCCCGAGGTTGCAATGTCGCCGAAATTCTCCGCCAGAAGTTCTCTTGTTGCTTTTGTCAACTCAATACTTTGAAAATATAATACAAGATTGATTGACGGCTCAGTACCTGTTTTTCGAGAATATGCCGATCGGACTAGCATTTTGTTCGGGCAAAGAATGAAAACGGCTCGTAGAGACCTTTCGATCGGGTGTAGTTCGACAGCCGAACGTGACCCATGGATTTCTGTGTTTACGAAATCCCGGCACCAACATAATCGATTGACTTTATGCAACTCCCATGGCAGTTATCCTATGGATAAACTTGGCGAATTCACTCTGGTATCTAGCGTATATTGAGAGGAGAATACAACACGACAAGGCAGGAAAGCGAAAAGGAGCGATACGTTCTGGCGCTCTGCCAAGCCTATTGCGCCTAAAAGGGTGGGGTCGAAACTTTTTCCTCCCTCCGCCAAACCGAAATTTAGAATGAGAATACTTTTAACGGTGCTTTCTGCGTTCCCCGACCGTTCATGGAAACGTGATAGTGTCGGTGGTGGCCAACAACCCACAACAAACTGCCGCCGGTAGACGCGTTCACTTGCCTCGAAGGTGCACTCTTTCGATGCCCTGGAGAATCGATGAGGATACCGTTCGCTATGAGCTTCATTCTCCCACTGGTTTGGAAACTTCCGAGCGAGGATTCGGTTTCGAGCCGCAATAACAACAGCAAGGAGTCTTATTTTAGATATATTGAGAAGAACCTCTTCTCCTAGACTTTCCAGAAGGCTCTTTCCAGAAGATTCCCCGAGAGTCTGGCCGAAAAAAACATCTTCTGACTTCTGGGTGTTGCGCGTCGATTTGAGATGCGATCAGCTGTGTCAGCCGGAGCCGCAGAAGTTGCGTGTTCTGGAGCCTTGTTGTCCAGAAAGCATTGCATGAATCTGTTGGATTGTGGGATGGATTGATAGCTGAACCGCGGCATCTCGGGCCGCAACTCCAGCGGCAGCAGAAGCGGCAGTCAGAGCGGGCTTAGTGGCCGCGTCGCCTCAAAGATTCGGTGATTGTCGTGTCGTGTGTTAGCGACCCTGTGAGCAGAATCTCTGACCATGATGGGCTGCTGAGAACCGCGAGATGAGCCTTTGGTGTGGATGACGCGGTCACTTGAGCCGGTACGTCCTATGTTGGCTGTGCCGCGGCACCAGCACTCACCAGAACATCGTCCACAGCAGTTGCAGCGCCACGATCTCAGCCCGATTTAGCCTAGATCCTCGAGCGTAAACGCAACACCTGCACCTGGCTCGCCGACGCTTCGGTCGCCGGACAAGCACCCGCGTATCGTCGGATGGATCATTCAATGTTCCGATCCGTCATCGTCCAGCCCGTGGTTGAACCCGTTGGCGCAAGAGGAGCTCAAGCCGCTTTGGGGATTTTCAGAAGAATTAAATCTGTATGCCGACGTCGGCGTCGTCGCGAAGTTTCCGCTCTGGCTCGCGGAAAATAGCCACCGTCGTCTCGCCGGACGCCGAAGAAGACCAGAGGGGAAAAATGAGAAAAGAAAGTTGAACAAAAGCAGCAATCGCATTCACGCGGACGACTCGCTCGCTCGCGATAAATCAATACATCATCGCAGCGTTATCGATGCGGAAGCCGAATCCTACTCAGAGTCTCTAAAGGTGTTGTCTCCGTGGGTTTTGTCCTCTTTCCGATTTTTCTCGTCTTGTTGGTAGCTCGCTCGGTTCGATAGCCGTTGATGTTGTCTTCGTAGTTGTTGTTGTTGGTTGGCTGGTTGGTTGGTCTGTGTGTTTGTTCGGCCGTCCGTCTGTCGCTCGATTCGATTCTGATGCTGAAGATAATCACAATAATTTCTCGAAGCGGTAGAAGACGATGTCGGGCGGGCGGGCGTCGCGTCGTACGCGGGTTCCGTTCGCCGCGAATGACGACAGAAAACCACGCCTGACGAATTCAAGCTGGTCGGAACTCCAGCGGATTTGCGGGCATCGGCGAAATATCTTGGAAGAAAGCAGAAAAGACGACCAACAACGAAACTTGTGGGAAGAAAATTAGAACTCGAAAGAAAGAAGCAACGCTAGAAGGCTCAGCGATCACTCAAGCAAGCATTTATGAAGTCGGCGAACCGTGCTCGGTAGAAGACCTTCCGGAAAATGAAGCCGAACTTGGAGCAGAAGAATGCGCACTGTAAACGTGATGGAAACTTCCTCAATTGATTCATGAACGAATCCAGGGACCGACTAATCGCTGATGCGTTCGTTGATGGTCTCTGCGAACTCGATCCACCCCGCCATCCATCGGGAGTCATGGAACAGGGAAGATCCTATCAAATTGAAACGATGCAACAGCGAATTTTCTGCTCATTCTGTTCGGCTCGCTCCGAGCACCTGCTTTTCGACAGGCGGGCGATCTAAACAATGCCCGTTTTGAAAGTTCGGACGTGTTTTTTTTTCGTTTTTCCTTTGTTCCCATAGAACTTCAATTGAAATTTCGGGAGATAGAATTCCATTCCATGGATAAGATCACAGATAGCAAGTCCATGATCAAGGAATCGTATGTTGATAGAATGGTTAGAGGCGGCGTCATTAGTAGTTTGATCAAATGGTCACGACTGTTCGAGGTGATACCCAAGCGCGAGCGCCAACAATGAAGACCGAAGACCGAGTGAACTGTATTGTCACGGGACAGCGCGAATTTATTTTTGACTTCATCCGAACAATGGGCTCTGTTCTCTTCCGGAGTTTTTTATTACTCGTCCAGTACAGGCTGCGTCGGCCCGTACTATACGGCTGCGTCTTCGGTGACTCGCTGCATTGCATCTTCAGCTGGTTCTGCGGTTCTGCCTGATGGATGCGGTACACTGATAACGAAGCGTTGCTCCAACTAAACTGGGCTGCACCGCGTTTCGCGTTTGCATAACAGGTTGACGTGGCCGACCTTCTTTCTCCGATTCTGAGATCCTGTTTTCAACCCCAAAACGCGCAGACTCTGTCCCTTGAAGCCCCTCCCCCCCCCTCCTGTCGGGATCGTAACTGTAGAACTTGATTCCTCGGAGAGAACTCGAGAACCCACCCTTGGGAAGGTTTCGTTATGGTTCACATGGCAGGTCGAGGCTGTGTGGGAACGAATCGAGATCTATATTGCTCAAAACTCGACTTCTGTGACGCTCACCTCATTTTCGGTCGTCTCCCTCCTTCTTCCTGCTCCTCTTCCGGAAATTGACTCCGGCAACGAAGTCCTTACGGGTGAGAAATTCTTACATTTACCCCTTGTGGTAGCATGTTCGTCGGTGTGCTTATCTTCGGGTTCCCGACACCCCTAGTCCAAAACAAATCACCGCTCTCCCACACTGAGAAAAAACTTCGGAGCGATGAGAACCAAACACCAAAACAAATTCAAACCCGTCCCGATGAGCTCATCGATTCAAAGTAGCCCCACGAAGAAATCCCGCTTGCGCGATAACAAACAAGCACCGATGAAAGAGATGTGATAAAAATAATAGTTAGACGGACATGCGACCAGCGGGAGAATATAATTCAACTTATCTGACGAGCCCGTCAACCCGGATTTTTGTTTTGGTTTTGGCGTCGGTGATGGTCGTTATTTCCTGAAAGGGAATCTTCGAAGGGCGTTGACTTGGTCATTTTCATTTTCGGTTGGAAATTCTCTCCTGTTCGCGTTCGAAGAAATTAAAACATAGTTGTCGATCAAATTTCTTCAGCCCCACCTCAAGGTGTGAAGGCTGGTCATGGCTTTCGGGAGCGAAGGGAGAATGCAGGCGATCGTTAAGGTAATGATAATCTCCTGATGACCAAGTTTCCCTCACTTGTAATTTTCCCGTTGTGTAATGCCATTCAGGTTAGCAAGTCATCGGTAATGGTCGCCATCAAAAACGATACAAATTTGACGCGGAAATATTGGCAGTCGTTCGGATTCACTCACGATCCCTCGTGTCTGGGCGACAGAAACGTCAAAAATAGAACCGAAACATGATCCAAGAATAACGGTTTCCGAGACAAATCCCACGATGCGTCTACCCGGTGATTTTTCGATACGTAAAGGCTTTGGCGTCAGACCCCAGCTGGGAAGTATGTAATTCGACGGGCGCTCTGCATCCGAAAAGATATAATATTCATTTCTACTGCTTCAACGTGTCCAACGCTGTAATGAGCTGTACCCCCGATTGACTCCCGTTGACTCTTCATTGAAGCCAACAAAGCCAACAAGGGGGTCCGAATGATCAGATAGTGGCTATTTCGTTGTCAGTATAAAAGCTGGGGTCAATGAGAAAACGATAAACTTTCGCCCCAGAGACAGTTTCTTTTCCCTGACTCATGATCTTCGCAAGTGTCCTTCCACTTCTGTCCTGAGAGTGAGTTAGTACTTGATATTGTGTCGAGGGAAAGGTGAAGGAGAAAACACAATCGACTCTTCAAGAATGTTCGGCGAATCGATCTCATAACAGGACGCCCGGAGGGTTCCCTCTATATCTCAATACAACAAGGTGATCAGTTTCTGATAACGTCTGAAACAAAATGCACGCAAAGTCCAACACCAGGAGGCAAACACCCGTTCCCCAGTCTCGAAATCTGTAACGCCGTCCGCCCTGCTCAGAAAATCGGGGAATGCACGCCCCTCTTATTGACCATGGAACTGTTGTGTTTTTCCCTATTCTCGATCCATCGGTCGTGCCGTTGTTGTTCTGCTTTCTGACGAACCAATTTATCTAAATTTCACTGACAGCGTGTACCCATCTGCAGCTGCACCGTACGTTCGCGCAGAAGTAGCAGAAGAGAGGAAACCTATGAAATAACTCCATATACGCGACCGGCCCACTTGACATAAGCGTTTTCGGCAGTGGCTCCGACGGCAGCGTTATTTTTTTTCTGCTTGTTTCCTCGGTGCCGGCAGCATCGACAGAAACGGCAATGGAAGCGAAAGCTTCACGGTTGCGGGAGCTCCTCGACCCGTGTGCCGCAAGAGCAGAAGTCTCACTGAGCCCCGCGCAGAAAGAGCCGAAGAACCCATCGCGAACATCTGACACACACAAACCGTGTTCACGGGAAGTTTCCACAGATAACGTTGCAAGTGGCTATCACCAATTTATCCGTGAGTGTAGATTTGCTCGAACTTCATTACCTGACGTTGTCTCACCACATGCCCGACGCGTGGATTGTTCGCCAGCCTCGGGAAACAGATCCGACGTCGCGAAGAATAACGCCTTGTGATCTCTTTAACGTGAGAATAACCTTCAATGTGACAGTCGTTGCGACAAAATACCGTGATTTGCATCCGTGCATCGGATTGTGTTTGGTTCGGAACGACAGCGTCACCTTCTGCCTATTATTCTTCTGGACACTTCGCAGTTCATGGATTCCGCGAATAGAAATCAGTATCTACTTTCGCTGGTTCCTCCGTACGGTACCGCTTTCCCACGATTCGGATCAATTGAACAGAAGAAGATTTGCGGTGGGCGACCTACATCAGATTTGCACATGTCTTTTGCACCGCTGCGAATGACAACAACAGAGAGAGAGAGAGAGAAAACAATATAAATGCTTTCGCGCCTCGGACATTGTTCTCGAGTCGAATCGAATGGGAAAACAATTCCTCTGAAAAGACGACGATCAATCGTTCCATCCTCAGGATCCGCTGACCTAGGGAGGCTCACTATTTGGTTTTCGGTCCGGAGTGTTCGATCCATCCCATTCAAGGGTTGACTGCGAATCGTGTGCGACGTCAGCATAAGGCTCCCATTGGAGCGGATGGTTCGATAGGACCAATCTCAGGCGTGTTCGAACCGTTCCCGACCCGTCTCGCCGCCGATAGGCTTCAGTGCCGACTCCGGGAATGATCTCGTGGTTCGGACTCCTTAAATGGAAGACTACGGGATCACAAACAGCTCGTACTCTTCAAATCTACGAGCGATACGTGTGGTGCGGTTGGGAACTACACCCTCGTCTAGGCGACGCTTGGCGTCTCCATAGACAGGGAGCCGAAAAGTACCGAAATTCATTTGGTTGTCAAATATCGACCGGGGGAACCTGTTTTCAGCTCATTCAACTTCCTTCTTTTTCCGCTATGATCCAAAAAAAAAAACCATCGGAATGGTTGTATTGAGCAATTCTACCTGCGGTTTCGACGAATCGAGCCCCGTGTTTTCTACTGCTGATGTACTGTTCAGTTTTCGTAACAAGAATGATTTTTTTATTCCCGAGAATTTCAATTCTCAACGTCCGACGACGTCCGCGCTCTCATTCGCTTCACATCTTTTGATTTTGGAATTGCGGTTCTTATTCAGACGCATCAAGTTTTTGCGTGGCCGCGAACTCTCAAGCGGTGGGGCGCTCAGGTTGATCTATGTAAGGGTTTCTTGAGAACATCTTGAACCACAGTGTTTCTCGACGGCACCCGCTGTTCGACCGCACGTTCCTGTCTGATATGCATTGTCAGACAGACTGAGCGGTGATGAAAGATGGTTTCTCCGCGGTCCTGGTTGAAAGCAAAGTGATGCAGATAGCATCGTAGTTTAGAACCAGTTTAGCGGCTCACTATTCCACCGGATAAGAAGAAGTGGCCGTTTTCACCTGGCGCGTCACCATTCCATGGACTATTCTAATGAGGAAGCTCACTGCTGCTAATGTAAAAGCTAGGTAGGCTCACTACGTGATGTTGCGTCTAATCCCCACCCGAATGACTTCCATGTAATTGCGACTGTTACGGAATCGTTCTTCCGAGTCGCGAAAACAATCGACACATACGAAAAATGAGACAAAGAACGTAGAAGGGGGAAACGAATGAAATTAGTACCGTCCAAAGCTGCGCGAGCGTCGTCTGCCCGCAGCCGTCACCCGTAACACCTTCGTCACGAAGTCAAAGATGCTCCGAGCTGATTAATAGAAGGACAAGACATTCTTTCTCAATGAAGGAGTTGAAATGGAGCGTTTTGGATGGAGCGACACTTTTTTGGCAGCCCCGCGGCCGGCGCTGAAGATCCTCGACATCTGAACTGCTGATGGCATCCACGCCGCCACCACAACTGTCATCCATTACGCGTATGGCCCTATGATGACTCCGCTGAAAGCAAGCATCATCGGTGTTTGGGAATCGGTAGACAAACGAACAATTAGAAACAACGCCAATTTCCATTCACGCACGGAGACAGCTGAACTAAGCGGATTGTTCTCCTGTCGCAAAACATACAGCCGGCCGAGCGCTCGTAATTACTGTGTTTGTGTGTCTGGTAGAGGAGCACCGAAAGACAAACCGACTGAGCGACGGACGTCACTCCGCTCTTCTTTGGAAGACGATCGTGATCTTACGCTGACCGCGATTATTCAAATCATATCGATTTTTACAGCTGGACTCGGCATGCCGCTCGGAAAGCACCACGAGCGCGAGTGCAAAGTCCAAGTCATGATCGTAAGGCTGGCCGGCCGGCTCGCGAGTCTGCCGGTGCGTCCGTGCGGCTGACTATTTCTCTGATTGCTTTGCTGGACTTATCCAATACAAACGAATGATGAATCCATCAATAATGCATCGTAGCTGTCGTTGCATTTTATTCAGTCGGAACACTCACGCGCCTCACGACCACGAACAAAGTCAAGTCGAACGATGAGCTGTCATTTATTTTGAATTTCGCGAGAACGAAAACTTCTTCGATCTTCTTCGCCGTGAGCGCGGGTGGACGGGAGAGAATCAACTATGTGCTGGGGATGCACCGTAGTCGGAAGAACAGAAAAGTTTCAAAGTCAAGGCCCTGGAGACGCATCACCTGTTCCTCGGAGAACGTGGGCACTGGATGGATTTGTTCAGACTGGCGAAGAATGCATCCGATGATCGTTCATTCTCTTCTGAGCGAAGAGCTGGGAATACCTCTTCTCCAAGATCACTATCGGTCTCGCCGCGTTCAGGATGATTTTAAGGACAATCATTGAAGAAAATAATCTGATTCGAGTCTGTGTGGTTTACTCGGAGAGTCGTGGTACATACTGATTGTGAGTCGTGATCCGAATGGCCATGAGCCGCACCCGATCGTTGACGCTACTGTATTGAACGAGTATGAATAAGTACGACTGAAAGGGATGTCATGTGTCATGTCACATCTATGCGTGCCAGCGCAGATCAGTCTCCCTAGGCGACAAGTTCGAGCCCGACAGTGATCCGTCGACAAGAAAGATGATCCATCGGAAGTGACAAGAGGCCGAGTGGTCAACGCGAATCGTGCTATGAGGTTCCGCTCATTCTCACAAACAAATACGATGCTTCTAGAATTTCTTTCCCAGTTCAGTCCTATCTTGGAGATTCTCAAAAAGAGTTTCTCTCGGCGAAATCGGTATGAATAATTTCAAGAAACTCGCGACATGAGCTAGGACGTGCCCGAGTTGACATTTTCCGAAGCGTGGAAGATATCTGAATGTATTGACGGCGAACCATGATGTCTTAGAAATATCTATGAAGTACAGTCTCCAAGAAGTGAAAATTTCCCTTCGGATCTTGCCGCCTGCAATGCTGGCTCCCTTGCACGCAGTCTTATCCGGCTTTATCGATTCCTTCAACAGCGTCGTTGAGAAAATCGGGCTTATTTTTCAACTTCACTTCCTTGTTAAGCAAATCGGATTTCCGACCGGCTTCACGCTGGCTAGCAAATCTCAATTACCCGGCTTGGATTTGTCCCGCATCCTTGGCGGAGGATTCTTCCTCGGCAAATCTACTCAGCCTGTGAAAACGGGACCCATGATGCCAATCTCGAACCATAAAACGCATTTTGCATGACGTCCTCAGATGGGGAGACGAGAGTGGAAAACGAAAAGAAGCCTTAAACGATGGAAACGCAACTGGCTGTGGTTGATAGATCTTTTTCAACGGATACCGGCTCTGATTCAACAGGCAAACGAAATTTCTCCGAGACTCCGGAAATGTTGCATGGAACTCAGGGGTATCTGCGGAGTTTAATGGGAATGGGTGTCAGAGAATCTCTTTTTCTGGGAGAAGCCGTGACCGAAAATTCCAATTTGTGCATTGGATCTGAAAAATTCCGAGTGTCATCTTGATTCCTTCGGTTAATTCTCATCTCCGGCTTCGGGGGCGGTTAGATTCGGGTACTGTTCAGAGCACTGCAGATTGAATTCTCCAGCATGTCTCGGATGCGCTCACGGAAAGAACGTTAACGTTTTAACCACGTCCAAAAGCTTTCCTGTACTCAAGATGTTGATGGTTATGGCGACGATGATGATGGCGCGACTCAAATTAATGAGATAATTGTTTCTCCCCGCTATTCTCCCTTCTTTGTCCATCTATTTCTATTTCTTCTTTCCCTTCGTCGTCGACATGAGCCCACTGTGACTGCCGTAAGGTCTGCGCTCAAGTGGGAATAGATAGAACAGAAAACAGAGGATCGTAATGATAATTGTCCTGTGAAATGTCTTGAAACGCGTCGTGCTGCCAGAACCCCCGCAAATTCTGTCAGTTTTGTTCTTCGATGTTTCGTGGGCGGGTTGACCCGAAAACACGCACCTGGCCGAGTGAGAACTCTTCAGCTGAGAAAACGACGGCGGTGATGAGAAATAACAAATCGAACGCTAATCCCGCACCACGGCTTTCCGCCACCACTTCCGAAACAACAACAATGAGGCTTGCGGCTTGAACAATCCCCTAGAAGTCGGCACACGGCTGCTGTCACGCCTCTAGAGTCAGCGGAAATAGATTTAGAACTATTGTCACGAATTAGGTGACGATTCGAGGCAATGAATCACAGATGACGAGCGTCTTCAACGGCTTCAGACAGAGGCAGGGCGGCTTTACGATTCTTCCGTTGAGGCTTTTCGCATCCGCCGCGTCCGAGCGGACTACCAGCGAGTCCAGAGCAGTCCATGATGCGAAGGATACGTGACTAACGACGTCGAAATTTTGACGCTTTTCAGGCATTCCTGTCCCTCTGGATCGACAGTGGAGAGGAAACCGAGCAACGTCAGCGCCTCCCGTCAAGCGACACGGAATCCCAGTGGCCAAGCCCGTACACTCTTTAAACAACCGTGCGTAACGTTCCTTTGTTGATGACCCCAGGGTCAAAATCAATTCGATCAGGCGCAACCACTTCTTGTGCCCTGAGTGACTGCATGATGAGGAGACTGAGTTAAACTTCGATGAGGCAAAACTGAGTCCGGGAGTTCAAGTCAGAGCGTGTGGCGCCTGGACTCTTCGGTGAATAATAACGATATCCTTGTCAGTGTCTCTCCGCTAATTCTGTTTGGGATTGTCTCTAGGCACACCAAATCAGACCAACGGGGCAGGTGGAGGACCAATGGTAGCTGGCAGCGTCGACGAGCAGGTGTTCCTGCAGGCGTTCGAGGAAAACACGCCGCACCTGCAGCTGAACTCGACGAGGGATCTCGACATGCACTTGACTCAGGTTGGTGTTGGGTTTGCAGTGACGTTTCAGATTTTGCTTTCGAAACACGACTTCTTCTATGATGCAGAAAACAGATCTTCTCTCCGGAAGAGATTCGCCTGGAACAAATTTACCCGCCCGCAGCCAGCGGGCATGGAGCAGTTTCTTCACGATGAGTTTCAGACTAATTTCCGGAATCTACTGCTACGGACTTCGTGTTTAAAAAATTCTCGTTTCACCGGCTACAGGTGCGCACAGCTCTCGGTAATCCTGACATCGAGTGGGAGAAGCGGATGGCCATATTGAAAACTCTCCGAGGTGAGTGTTCCCGACTCTGGTACTTTCTGTAGCGGAAAATGCCACTCGAATCGCTCGAAACCATGGCTCTAGATTACATTTGGCTTGACGTGAATGCAGAGATGCCTTCCCGGCGCCCTGATTCGTGGGAGAAAAAAGTCGAGCGGGGATAAAATAGCGATTTAGATAGATTCCGGAAGCGATCCGACCCCGAAACCCCGCTGCGATAATTTGGCTCATGATAGTACATATGGTTGTTTTCCTCGTTGGCCACTTTTTCCGAAAATATCGAGTTGAAGTCGATGATTATTGGCTTCAATAATGTTCTATTTAAACAACACCAACCACCACAGGCGTCGTACGGTCGGGCGGAGCGATGTACGAGGAATTCTTCGCGGCCCTTCGCCTTCTGGAGATCCCGTTCCAGACAACAGTTCGCGACCTGCGATCCCAGATTGTGCGGGAAGCGTGTATCACAATTGCGTAAGTACCCTCATAACTTAGCATTTCTGCTCTTCTGGATAAAGCCATTCACTAGGGACGATAAGGCCACCACCTCTGGAAGTGGGGTCCTCGGTTTTCTCTTCGGAGTCGCCCGACGATCTTTCGATCGGGCGAGTTAGAAACCTGAATATCGTCGGATGCAGACGGTTCCAGAAACTAATCGATCCATCGAAAGAGCCGGGCGTCGAAACGCTTTGATGGCATAAAAAGCACTCATATAATGGATGACTCCAGGAGTGATCGCTGTCGGACAGCAGAAAGTTCAGCCTGAAACGAACTTCATTGCAGATATCTATGCCGAGAACTGGGACGTCGCGTGGATCACTTTTGCGAAATTTTACTACCGTCGTTGATTCAGCTGATCGGTTCTGCGGCGAAAATTATGTCGTCGTCAGGTGAGAACTAATCCCTCGGCACTTTTGATGTATTCAACGGTGCTTGCGTATTTTTCTAGGAAGTTTTCGCCAAGCGTATCGAGCGCGCCGGTTTTCCCCTCTTCTTCTTCTTCTTTTTCTCGTCGGCCGAAGAATCTGTTCCCAGCATCTTCGACGACGACGACGGCGACAGTAAACGTCGATGAACGAACGTCAAACGTTCAACCGAAGCACCACTTACTATCAGATGTTGTTCCCACTGTTTTTCTCCTCTTCCTTCCTCCCTATCCGTTCGCCTGGAAGAACCATCGATGCTCAAACACGCGTATCCCGGAGGGTTTTCATTATTTTCGCGAATCGATGCGTCCATTGATTTTCATCGCTGTGTGAGGATCCTTTGTCAGGCAGCTAATGAAAGTGACAAACTTCCGATTCCTTGAGAATTGACCTCCCATACAAGGAAGAGATACTAAGCACCCGACCACGAGAAAGTTTTCGATGAGATCACTTAAGTTTTCGAAGGAGACACCCTTGCCAAGGTCGTTCGCAAGAGCAGAAGTTACTAGTCAACTCCTCAAACAGAGAATTTCTGTAGAATGTGATAGAACGACGAGCTTTGTGTCGGCAAGTCACTTTGTTGCAACTCTTACGCTCGAGGCCTCCGAAAGTCGATGAGCCGCTGAAATGACCCGTCAGTGTGTTCACGTATTCATGTCAGACCGAGCAAGCCCTCGTACCCGTTGAAAAATCTGCGCCGGCCGGGTAATTAATGTTTTTATCATCTAATACCAACTTCGGTTTGTTTGTTTGCGTACTAGCACCCCGTCATCCATCATCTTTAATGACCATAGAAGCCTTCCCTCTCTGAGGGAACAGCTGGAATCCATTACTGCAGCGGGTCTCCGGGCGAATCATCTGGTCTTTGAGAAGATCCAGATACAGAATCATTCCAATCTCGAGGCCCTTTTCCCCCGTTATTGCCTCTCGGTACCGCTACTCTCTCGCGGAGGAAGAATCGGCTTCCCCGCATGAATTTCGTACTCGAGATCAACGTTGCCAGGAGCAGCTGGTCATGTCCAAACTGATGAGAATGATTTCCGATTCATTGCAGGAATTACGTGCGTACATTTCATGTTACAACATGTTCACTCGCCAAAGCTGATTCCACTGATCACCAGAAACCTCACGTCGAAAAACCGCGTAAGTGATCTTGTGGATTTTGAGAGTGGTCGAGGATTTCTTCTCCTTTAATTGTCGGATCACCACTCTGAGTTCTTCGACCCGAAAAATCGTCTGAATTCGCTTCGTTTTCCGAATAAAAAAAGAAACCTTCGAATCTACGAATCCACCAACTACGAAACCACGCTTTAACGGAATAAGGAGAAGAACAAAAATAGCATCCAGGATGCAGAAAACGGTGCAGTGGGAACTATTCGGGGAAGAGGACAGAGTAACCGGGGGAAAATCTTCCCCTCCGAAGTTGCTTTTCTTGAATCCGTGCTCGTCCCTGCATGGAACACAAACTGAAGTTTAATGATTCTTTTTCACTCAGGAAATTCGCCGGTATTGTTGTGAGTTCTTGCATCAACTTCTGCTGATATGGCCCGCCAGTTCGCTCGAAAAACACATTATAACGATTCAGGACGCCATCAAGAAAGGTCAGTTCTCACGACCTTACGATAGATGACAGCAGAACGGACGATACAGAAAGAAAAACGAACAACACTCAGAAAGCGCGGACATGAATCTAGGCTTTTGTGTCCCTTCCTCGTTTCTCCGATCACTCCGTTCGCACATGGTTTTATTTCACAGTCTCAGATATCAGTGGGGAAAGATCGTGATCCTGTGTCAAAGATATTGACCATGAAAACGGTAACGATTGAATTCCGATCGCGGCTGTCACAACAGCAATCAAGATAGGGGAATAATTATGGAAATACTCGCAGAAGCCTCTCACGTGATCGCATCAAGCTGTCCGAAGTGTTGATCACGATGCTACTCATGTCGAAAATGTCGGTGCGAGTGCCGTACGGGTAATGGGTTCATTTATGAGTCCATTGATCCCGTGTTCACCCATCTGTGCGAAACGCTCTCACTTGAAAGGACGGAATCCTGTGATCAAAACACACGTGCGATCCGTGAGACAACGTTGGACACTCTCATTTCTGTTTTGGTAGATGAACAAAGAAAATGAACCTTTCTCCCGCGGCGAATGGATTTTGCATGTCATGCCAAGCGCCCTTGGCCCCGATCGCATGTTCGGTGTTTGGCATGTTTGCAAGTGTTTTGTGTCTACTTGCAGCAGCATCTAAGTTGATAGCTTCTAGGCTACAGTGATGAAACGGCCGATCCAGTAGCTTGTCGATCTTTGGAATTGACTTTTCATAGGAAATTCATGAAATCATCTTCGTTATCACGGTCATGAGGTCACCGTGAAGTGCTTCCTCGATGAAGTCTTGAATAATTTCACCCCATGAACCCGCGCGTCACGGTCAAATCGGCTTGTGGTCTTCTATCCCATCAGATTCTCACAACTTCAAACAAGAAAATGGAATCTGTCTTGAGGTGTTTCGTATTCAAGTTTAATGTTCTCTCTTCAAATAACTTCACTCGCTCCACGCTCATGCCGTTTTCCGGTTCGTAGACCATTGATCAAGCTACCGTGGATGTTGAACAATTTCAAACAAAGCCAGCCTGCGGTTTCGCTCAGGAATTTCATTCATACATGAATGAGTTGTCTCGATCGTGTCCAAGAGGGCCTCGGTGGCGGAACAAACAGCAATGAAATTGAAGACTAGACATCATTACAGTCACTACGAGCAGGAAAAATACGGCGTTGTGTTGACGCCAACTCCTCTAGCGAATTCAGAACATTGTTCGACACGACTTTGATTTGTTTCTGAATACCATACATCCATTAACTAAGTAACTCAAACTGATTTCTGATATCACGACGAAGAGATTGGACAGAAAACAGTTATTCACGGTTGTTTTATCGCAAGAGGGAATCGGGAGATTGACATCGTTGTTTCATCATTTCAGGCATTTCGGACGCCGATTCAGAAGCTCGGAGTCAGGCCCGAAAAGCATTCTGGGGTTTCGCTGATCATTTTCCGAAGGAAGCAGACAGACTTTTGTTGTCGCTAGACGTTGCCAAACAGCGACTTCTTCACAATGGAACAACGGGTAACTGCTCAAGGGCTCTCGGAGCTTGCGTCAATTCTCAACAAACTCTGCAATCGTCAACATTGAATTTTTCTGAAAACCTCAACATATATCGGATCTCTGATTCTCAAAAGTTTCGCCCGTAGGTTACCCAAGCCACATGATGAGTCAATCGTTTTCATCTGCCTCACTTACACGATCGTCTCTGGGCTTGAGTTCGTTGGGTTCCGCCAGAACTCCATCTTCAGAGAGCCTGCACAGGTCCATCACATCTTCGAGTCCCTATGCGACGACTTCACGAGGTAGGTTCCGTTGTTCTCTGGCTGTCAGTCTGCTTCGGGCCATTCTTCATTCTCATGACTTTCATCCCTGCATTCATGAACAGCTTCAGCTGCACGACGATCAAACAGCTCCATAGACTCGAATGCCGCGCGGTCAGCGCGTTTGCGACTGTCGGCAGCGAGCTCCACAACGAACGTTGCACGTCAGAGTTGTAACTCGACCCCAACAACACCGAAGGTTCAGCCTCGAAATGCGTTTGGATTCGGACTTTCGCTATGTAAGTGCATGGGCATCCCATGATGGACTCATAATTTATCCCTCATTTGAATGCGAATTTGCGACTGAAGAGGTTCGCGAATTCAGTGCGTACATATTTGGATCATCATTCGGTTCATCGGAGCTTCGTCCCTCGCCAACTAGATCCTCATCCTGCGAATGGTTCGAGTGCTTGATTACCGCGATGTCTGCGGATGGAGAGAGTGGAAGCAAGAAAGAGAGAATGGTTCAGATTTGGAATCCTGTTTTGAGGACGCGACGTGTGCATTCCTGCCCGCGCTTAGGAATTCTGCTTGCGGGGTTCTTCGTCGAATTCTCTCAACGGGAATATGAATCCTATAACCCTTCAGGCTCCACATTGATGCTTTTGGAGGACAACTTTGGGTACAGTATCCAGGTTGAGCCATGCCTACGTATTTCGGCCGTGTAACCAGTGAACACACATGTGGGGTGCACCTCACTTTATGTATGCCTCGTCGTTTGAATGAATACGGGATCGCTTGAGCCTTGCCACGTCGCTTCAGTTTTTTTTTCGATCGGATTTTTTATGATTTTCTCTATCCGCACGCGAAAGGACGAATCGTCCGTGGTTGCATCTTACGTGCAGAGTGACCAGACGGGTTTGGACGACTGGAAGGAACTCTTCACGGCGGTTGGTGGATCTCCGAGATCATAATTCCAGTGAAGGAATAGGCGTCCTTTCCCGATTATTGGCCGGTGTTTCGCGAAGGAGATTGGTACAACGATATGATGGACGGCGAGGCGAGATCATCGAAACTCATAATGTCCTCGATCTGTCGTCGGGTCATCTTCCCGTTGCGGGGAGTTTAAAGAAGTATCGGAATTCGATGATCGAAAGCGGTTTCCATGGCCAAGGATAGCCGTTGAGACGATCCTCGTCTGCATTCATATTCTCGACATGGCAGGCAGGAAAGAACGGGTTCAAACTCCGTTGGTGGAGCTTCGAAATGAGACGTATTTCGGACGCGATCATGCACTGGAGATGGCTCATTTAGCTCGGACCTCGACGACCCATCACCATGTGCACTTCCCGTTCCTCCAGGATTGCTTCCGCGGGAGTGACTGGAAGCTTGAATGAGAGATGAATGGGTGTTCGTCGATTCTCTCTAACCTTGTCCCATCATTCTTCCCTCAGCGCGCAGCTCCAGTAGACAACGGCTAGATTCGATCCCATTGAGCACACAAACGACGCCGACTCGAGGAAGACAGGGCAGGATCTCACAATCTCAGCGTAAGCTTTCTCAAAGAAGTTCCACATCCTCCACGGATTCTCGCCAAAGTTCACAACACCCTTTAATATGTTGGATATCTTCTTACAGCCAACAGCCGCTCTGCTTCTCCATCGTCTCGGCTGAGCTACGCCACCTATAACATGCTTCCAGATGGTAGAGTCCGAAGGTCGGGCATCCCGACTCCAACGACTGGAAGATCTCGAGAACCCTCACCCACAAGGTCGGTGTCAGATCATCCCTCAAAGTTCTAGCCCGGATGTAGCCCTTGAGAGGAAATATGTATGGTTTTTCTTCCCCATTGAAGAGCTTTTCCCTCGTCTTGCCCGACTGATCCGATTATTTCCGGCTGTCCCCAGGTCCATGTCAGGGTCGTCGGTGAATCTCATGCAGAAATCAGTGGATCGCCGCAATTCGCTCACCCGCCCTCCATCCCGGAATCGCTACGATTCGTTGGATAGAGTGCTCCGTAACGGGAGAGACGGCGAGGAGAGAATTCGGCACGCATTTTCGGTGAGTTCGTTGGTCGTCTGCCATTTTTTATTATGGAAACGAGCGATGGCTCTACATCATGGGCATATGAGCATACATATATAGGGATTCTTTGGAACTACTCGGCTCATTATCACCATCGTCAATCGGCGCAGTCCAGTGACGCGATGAATTGGGGCCCGATATAATCGATTGAAGCTTAAAGAAAAATTTCATACTGTAGACGTCAACGCAGCCGTACGCTTCACCTCTAACGTCGCGAGTTGCCTTCTCGGCCTCGCAGCAGCTACCTTCGTCGGTAGCACAGTTGCAAGGCCAGGCCGGCGTAGCTGTAGCCAGCTGCTCCCAGCTTCATTCTCAAGGAGA
Organism: Neoseiulus californicus; assembly: GCA_028455905.1. Classification (NCBI taxonomy): domain Eukaryota; kingdom Metazoa; phylum Arthropoda; class Arachnida; order Mesostigmata; family Phytoseiidae; genus Neoseiulus; species Neoseiulus californicus. The sequence continues at coordinate 21,432,432 of JAMQGS010000003.1, forward strand.
CAGCGAAGGCTCTTCCTCCATTTGTTCGGACATTTCGCGTCATGAGGACGTCGCCGACATACTACTCAGTTTGGCGAGTGTCCACTGGTCCGACCGAAAGGAGGGTCTCCTTGTGAGTATCTTTTTCTCCCGATGCCCTTCATGCACTACCACTAGGGTCATCAAATACGGATGCTTGCCCTCTTTGCGGAATTGGATGTTTCCTCCACAAGCATCTTCCATAAAAACCGTTGCACCATCCTTTATCCTGATCGGAGCGAACATTGGAGGCATGTCCTGACTTGACTTACTTTATCCGCGTCTAGGGCCTTAAAAATGTGCTCAGGTCACATTCTAGAAGACTCTCCGAACTCGAGCTGTGTTCCGTCACTCAGACAATGAGTAAAATGTTCATGGATCCGCACACAAAGGTTCGTGAGAAGAGAAACTACGAGAACGGATTCCAGTATCTAAGACACCTGGAAATCGCAAACCTAAATGAAATGAATATGAGTATGGTATTCTCAATTTTCGGAGCTACCTTACAGGTGTTTTCACTCTTCCTGGATACGCTCTGCGAGCTCGTCAGCAGCCATTCGGCGGAGCTGCACGCACTTGGATTCCTACCTGTGCTTTTGACTAAACTATTCACGAAGCTCGGTCAAGACCTCCTGAGCTCCGTCAATACGAAAATCCAATCAACTCTTGGTTTGGTCAGGGACGCATTTCCTCGTCAAGATCAATTCATCGTGATCACCCGGTTTTTGAATGATCCCGTGCACCAGTCGAGTCCTGTGAAGGTATGCCCCGTTCAGAAACTCTTGATCTCTTGTGTTCAGTTTTGACGCAAATCGGTTCTCGGGTATGGCGGGTATTTCCCTGCGTTATTCGATCCTTGGGGGAAAGTTTCAAGTCACGTCAATTCGAGCCCGTACTTCTCTGGAATAGTGATGAAGACGACGTGAACCAATGTTGGAATTCCAGGTGAAGCTGACTGTATTGCGCTATTTGCTGGTCCTGACTCGTCTGATGGATTCATCAGAAGTTCCTTCCAATGATCCCAACATGAGAGACTGTCTCCACCGATTCGTCGCGTGGGCTTCGGAACTTCCTGACTTTAAGAGCAAGGACATTATGGTGAGTCAACGCACGCCAGAATCAGAATGAACATGGATAATTCCCTCTTCTCGTCCCGCCACGGCTGAATTGTTGGTTCACGATTCCAATCGAAGTATCTTCCCCCACAGACCACGCAGATCGATGGCCGCCTCCACTCAAGACCGACCGAGCTCGCCCAGTTGGCTCGAGCTTGTATTGGATCTCTGTACAGATGCAAAGCTTCGTATTTCTCCCTCGTGATTCACCAAATGGCCCCTGAATATCAAAGAATCGCTCTCGACATAATCCAGAGCGAACTCCTACTCCAACATCAGCAGCAACTCAAGTTCGAAAACCAGCAGCCTCAGAAAATCATCCTCTCGAACGGCGGGGGCAGTTCTGGCGTCAGGTTCGTCTCATAATTGGCTTATGTTTGGATTATATTGGTGACCATAACATGCTTGCGACGAAGCGATCTAATCCGAAACGATCCTTTCTCCAGCCGTTCGGGTAGCGACAGTCTGCCGTCTCCGATGACCCCACAGAAATTGTCATCATCGCCTTTGAGATCCCTCGACTACTTCGACCTGACAGATAATCCAGCGAGCTTAGCCAGTGAAGTTTCTCCAGGAACTCAAGGATTCAGTTCAGGATCAGACGAAAGGCTCCAGGACAGCCTTAATCGATCATTCCATTCACCTCAGAAAGTACAAAACGTGGGTTCAACTTCAACACCAGGTTCCATTTATGCGTAGCGTTGCTGCAAGTTTCCTGCTTATCTGAATTTCGAAACCATCCAGCCAGTGAGTTCTGAATATAAAACCAATCATGAAAACCTCGGCTTTCAGAGTACTTCCGGCGAGGGTCTCTCTCATTGCGTCTCAGTGTTAAGCTCACCCCTGAACTCCTGCGAGTTGAAACGAGCCGCACTCCGCGAGCTCACCGAGCTGCTAAGCTGCTCGAACCTGTGGAATTCCGAGTACAACTTCAGGTGAGCATTTAGAATTTTCGCGATTTCGAAGAGAGCTGCGTACGGTGAGCTACGTTCAATGTGATCCACCCGCGATCAGACGTTGGTTGTCGAAGTTCCAATGAACATGTGATACGTTTCCAGGTCCACCCTGAAAATCCTCTTGGACAACACCGGGGCCACCGAGGAAGAGGCACCCATACGAGCGGAGTCGTTAAGGGTCCTGTCTCTGTTGGTTGAGCAGCACTCAGAACATTTTGAGACGTACGCCGACCTGACCTTCGTCAAACTCCTCCAGACGCAGATGGTGAGCGTCGTGTAGTGATGAAAGAAGAAGTCAAACCAAGCTGTACAGCGCGAGATTTCGTCGTAATTGCGGTGAATTCAACTATTGCCCTGGAAATTTTGCAGGACAAGGACGTTCAAAAAGAGTCTGACAGCGCAATGCTTTCCGTCTTGAAGTCGGCACGGGTCCATAAATCGGCTGGGATTCTAGCCCGATTTGTGGCGGGTTGCCAGGACTGCAACATGATCGCTGCGGCCATCAAGATGATGTCAAAGCTCGTCGAGCTGTCATCCAGTGAAGATCTGGTCAACGCTCTGCCGACGATCACGCCGGCACTTCTGTCTGCTTACAATCATGATGAGTCCGCTGTCCGACGGGCGGCAGTTTTCTGCTTGGTTTCGCTACACCAAAAAGTCGGCGCGGCTATCATGGAGCCGTACCTGGCAGCTGTACAAGGATGCAAGGTAGGAAAAGCTGATGGGCACTCATTTTCTTCATCGTTACGGGCGCAGGAAGACATTCCGATTCAGCTGCTTCATTTGACCCTGTCGCACTCAAGTTTGATATGTTCTATTCCAGCTTCGTCTCCTGAGATTGTACATCGAACGAGCGGCATCGCAGAAAGCAGTTCCACATTCCAATGGAATCAACTTGGGACCGCCTGGAGGGGTTTCTTCAGCCTAAGGCTTACATCAAACGTTCGGACAGAGGAAACTGTCTCGCAACGGGATCCTCATCGGGAACTGATCTACACCTTGTTGCTGGCGGCGGTCGGAATGAAAATCAAAATCCATTCTCCATCGTCCTGAGTACTCTGTCCAGGAATGATGGAAGAATTCAAGTCTCCAACCGCTCCTCGTTCCAGATTCTGTCGAAAAATCCCTGAACACTTCCCGTCGAGGAAGTTTGTGTATGAGGCCTGTGAACAAGTCCATCAAGTTGGAATTCCCACACTTTGAGAGGGTTTCCTACTGCATATTCGACGGCCCTGGCTGCCGATTGGGGAACGAGTGAAACATTTTGTTTCGATTTTCTATACTTTTCTATGGAAAACTCAACTTTTCAACTTGCTGACGATTTCATTCAGTTACGCACAACTCTTACTGGAAAACAAAAGTCTACAATTAGAGCCTTCTTCGCGCGGGAAATACTTGGACGCCAACCATTGCGAACAATCGATGGTTCCAAAGTGAGATATCGGCTTCCGAATTTTTTCTGCTCGCCGAGTCGTACTTCAGTGTGACGACAGAATTTGAGTTTCGGGCGTGAAGCTCCGGGAATTGAGAGCGATCAACAGACACCGGACGTAAAGCACACAGAAACGCGGATGGAATTATAACCTCAATAACACAAGCTGTTATTTTTGTTATTGATCATCGATTTGAGAATGTAGCGAATTTTCCGGAGACAGTGATTTCCTAAGAACGACCCAGGGAAGGCTTTTTGTGAGAGAAGACGGTAGCTGCAGACTTACATCTCTCAAGGTGTTCCTTGGAGGAATCTAGCGCGAATTCGATCAACCCCGATTTTGGAGAAATTCCGATCTGAAACTCCATAAACGTCATGGACAACGCGAAGTTTTCTAGTTTTTCAGTGACGAACTAATGAGCTTAGTCTTCCATCAATCGGACCTTGATCCCGGTCAGAGACAACTCTCTGCTGTCCAACGAGTTCCACATGACACCGAAAGTGAACATCCACATGATTAGAGTTCGATCAAATGGGTATACGTTGTCAGACCTGTGACATGGGAACCGGAGACGGCGCGTATGCCCATCCGAATGTCTCATTTTGTTTATAGCAAATAATGATATGCGATACAAAGATAACTAGTGAATAAAGTGCCAATTCATTACACTTCGAGTCTCTATGTTGTCAATCCACTAGAAGGTGCCCAGAAGATCACTCGACCCCGAAATCCACCACATCCCAAAAATCACTCCGAATCTCAAAATGAAAGCCCACTCAAGAGGTATGAATTCAGATTCCGCTGAAATAGAATGTTGGTGGAGATTGTCCATCATTGTTCGTGGTGACCTGAAAGTGTTCGGAATGCGAGTTCTATCCCATTTGGTTACAAAAAGACAACAAAGTTGCGTATTCTCTCAGATGGATCGAACATTTATTTCCAAGAAAGTAAGCCGGGCAGAAGATGAAGCGTAGTTCTACTCATCAAATACAGTCGCTTTCTTTTTTGAATCCATTTCGGTCGGTGTGATGGTCACTGATCGAAACGCAGGCATCTCGCTTGGTATGATCCCGCTGTGATTCTTGGTTACTAGCTCTCCGAAATCGCGTAATGGCTCGCTTCTCGCGGGAAATCGGCTTCGAGCAATCATTGCACCGACTCAGTTCCATCCTGCTTGTCCATCACGACCTTTAGGCTGTAATCTCATGATGGTGGAGCTTGGTCGGATCAGTAACTTCTTTATTCACGAACGCCGAGCCGCATCACACCAATGGCTCGATTCTCCCTCTCCGAGATTTCCCATGGAGATCGAAAGCAAGATCGCACCTCACGGCAGATAATCAATCTTGTATCAAATCGCGCCGTCTCTCGTGATTCCGTTCCCGTCAATTCTTGCTGACCGAGTCGACCATGCCTTCCATGAAATCGCCTGGATCAATTCGACAAAACATCCGCTCTTTCGAAGCCGCGACACGACGCACTATTGATTTCCGACTTTTGTTTTAGAGTTCAGGAGCGGAAACGGGAGCCCATTCGGTTTTTCCTTCGGAATCCAGAGGTGCACGTTCAGTTGTAGTCATCTGTGCCTAACTCCACCACCGAGTCGATGCCGACTATCAAAGACCTATTTGAAAGATATCCGAGACGACTCCTGTGAGAGCCGATCTCAGGAAAATCTTCTCTGAGCTCACGCGGATGGCGCATTTTCAATCAGCTCCATAATGATAGTAACTCGCTTACGAACAACAGCTCTCGACGTGAGAGCATATTGGTATATGCACGGTTTTTGGTTTTTCTTTTTTTCGGCATACCACTCGCTCAACTCAGACTGACACCGTTCGAACGATCATTAACAAACAAGGAACGAGTGTTGGAAACTTAACGCTCACCGAAATAACATTTTCACTACACACGACTGCTCAGCAACTTCTCACTGACTTCTGAAGACTTTGTTCCGAGATCCGCGATAGCATCGGGCGTCGGGACGCCAGGAGTCCGAATCAGGACTACGACTGGATACCAACGACGTCTGTTTCCCGAACTTTCGACTCGGACATCGGAACGCAGCTCGTTCACTCGGGCCTTCGAAGACAATGAGTGGCAAACACCAGTTGGAACATCTTGCGGCACGGTATTTTTTGAAGTATTTTTTTTTCCTCGGCTAGCTAGTTTCTTTTGCTGCTCTTGGTACGGCTACGTGTCTATGCGTGAGTTAACAGCGATGGCGTCTGACTGACCAATCGACTCGTGTATTCGGAAACCGCACCGATGGCTCGGGATCTCCCTGCTAATCCCAGATTTCCTTCTTCTTCCAGACTTCCACCGCGTCGCAGGAGTGCATTTGGATTGGACTGCGGTCTGTTCATGAGGGCGTCGTGTCGGCTGGCTTCGTTCGGATCTTTTTGTGACGATCGGCCTAAGAGCTCTGATGGCTGCCGTTTGGCGCCTTAGCCCTCAGCATGATTCCGCACAGCACATCAATCGTTGAATTCTGCACGTTGTGCGTATTCGGGCGCGCATGGCGAAATCGTCTCGAATCAACACGGGATATTGCTGGTACATACGAATGTAGACGGAACTCGTAGTGATAGGAAAGTCGGGAATCGAAAACTGACTCGCCAGGAAAGAATGTTATAGATCGTCTGATTTATGTTCATGATTAGATCTGCGGTTGATTGTTCGATAGAAATTCCTCATGGACCTCTGCGAGGTTTCTGAGTGGAACATCGGCGTGAATCAACGGTGATTTTTTTTCGCATCTATGGGCCAGTACCCTGCATTTTTTCGGTGCGGCGGATGTTTACCACCAAATTAAGATCGTTGGAATCGAGAACATTGTACAAAACTACGAAAACGCACAATGAATTACAGCGAGGATTCCGTAAGCGAACGGACAGCGCGCGATTCCTTCCGGGAACGAGGCAAACGTGCGGAGGGAGCGATCGCACTCAGCGAAAGACGTCCTTCCAACGAAGGATCTAACTCGACGATCGAAGAGCTCAACTCGAAAACTGTCTGCTGCGAAGTCGGACACAGATGCCGAGGACTGAAACACAAGGAATATTCAGAGGCTTGAAACTCCGAATCGCTGTTGGCATCCCTAAACCAACGACCGTCGATCGAGATTGATCGGGGTTTCCGATGGAGCACTCGTCACATGCATACATTGTTTCCGATATCGCTTCGAAAAGGGATTTCGCCAACGAAAGCTCGCTTCTTTTGATGATCGCATCTAAAGCCACGTGATTCAGTGGATATTGCCGACGCTCCGTCGACGTCGCTCAGAATTATGCGTTTCAATTACATATTTCTCCCAATGGCGAACAGAGACGTAAACTTCAAAACGAACGATGTCCCAAAATAGGCGGAGAGAAGATCTTGTCGGTTTTCCGGGAGCCTGGCCGCAAGATTGTCGGCGACGACGCAGCTGGACTGAGTCGTCACAAACTTAAATATCGATTTCCGAGCAATTCGCGACGATATATAAAAACCCATCCGAGAGATTGAGTCCGATGAGCTTTCTCCCACAACATTCTATCTGGTCACAAAACGAAAGCTGAGCTCGAAATAGGTTTTCCAACACAACTGAGAGTGCAGGAGGTTTCGATAACGTTCTGAGAAACGAATTCTCGATTAGAACAGGATCACAGGAGAGCGGGACGGTCGGCCTCAGAAGAACACGATGAGGGCCTCAGCCATAGCAACCACCGGGTTTCCACAGACCCCCTGACTTTTCGGGGGTATCCTCCGTCGACAAAACAGGTGGCAATGTCACAACTATTCGTGACCCTGTGTCAAAGGTACCCAGGTCACTCGATAAGGTTCGAGAAATGCTCCAAAAGTTTGGCGTTCGGGATGTTTGACTATACCAGAGGGTTTTATGAGTGGAAACTGAGCTGATATGCAGCGCTAGATTAAGTAATACCATCTTTCATCTCGTCCACGATGATGAGCAGTGGTTCTGTTACGACTGTCGCTGCACTAAACGGATGAAGCATCGTATGTACTGCACTTCAAAGCATTGCTCCAACGACCTGCTCACTCGTTGAATTGGTCTTGGCTAATGGAAGTGTACGAGGAAAGCATTTTCGAAGGGGATGGGGAACTGACAGCAAGATATACACATGGTTAGCGGTCTACGGTTCGAGTCTACTGCTGCTGCTGCTGCTGCCTCTACAACTCTAGGGATGGTCGACATTCTGGCGTCATGTAGTGCGCTTTTCCGAAAAGGTCCCCAGTTGCGAAAGTCTCCAATTTTTGTTGTTCTCTAAACTGCCGATCATATCGTCATCGTCGTCGTCCCCCGTTCCACGAGTTCACTCGTCTGGGGTGCACGAGAACGAGGCAATGTGTACAATCACGCGTTTGTTTTTTTTTTTTCGGTCCTTCATTTGCATGAATCCCATGCTCGTAAAACAACTCATGAGACACTTCCGGTGTGGCTGATTTGCTGCTATAAGATCGAGGGTCTGGAAGACAATCCTCTGGATGATTGATGATGATCAATGATTCCGGGAAACCCGCCAGCGATGATTGGAGAGGATAAAGTCACCCACAATGACGATGATGATTATTGGTTGTCACAACTTATATTCTCATTTGGAAGCCGCGGAATTCGAAGCTGATTGTTTGATCCTTCGAAGATAGAAGGTTAGGGGTGATGATTGAAGAGTACTTCGATGAAATTAGTTCGTTGGAATGAGGCGCGCTTGATTCGGTGGTGAATATAGTGAATGAGTTCGGTAGGTAAGGCCATGGAGGGGGATTTGAGGGTCGAAAAAGATCGGATGCTTGGTTGGTCGCACGCCCAGTCGGTATGGAGTCGGAGGGCCGCGAATCGATTACAGTTTTCTCTTCTCCGATCTGAGCGGATTAGTGGGTTGATTTGGGAAGTTGCCGGGCTGTGTAGTTCGAGTTTCTACTCGCTTTTGCGATTGGATCACAATGAAGCATTGAATTTCGCGCTTGACCTCAATTCGGATTTGGTCGCTCTACTTGCGTTCTTGCTCGTTAGCTTGCTCGCTTGCTTGCTTGTTTGTTTGTTCGTCTGTATGCTGCCTGTCTGCCCTTTGCTTTGTCTGAGAATAACCCTGAAGTGTGAAACATCCTTCCCGTTCGACACGGGCTCCAATACTACAGTTGTCGTTCTAATCGTCTAGTCGTCCGAACCAGATGCTGCAGTTCGTCGATGTTGCGCTACCGGCTAAGCTCGAGAATCGTATCGAGTTCGTAGCAGCTTATCTTTTTCGGTTTCTCTGATGTTTTACAAACTCTAGGGCTTCCCTGTCCCACTGACGGGCTTCTAGCGTTGTCAGAATCTCGTCTGGAAGAAAGAAGTATCGTTAGAATATTTCTGAAAGCTTTGGCGCGGGGTTAGCTGAGGCCCGACTTTCGATTCCCCGAGCTGGGAGTTGGTTCAAGTTGTACTCCACATCATTGGCCGAGATTTCCAAGACTTAACATAGTTTCGAGACTTTCTGGACCACATTCCAGGCCCGAGGAGCAGAAACCCAACGCGGATCCGAAAAGAAGCGCAGCTTCCACTGTAAGATACCTCTTGCATATCCAGTTCTCGGATTATCGAGATTCCATCGATCTCAACCGCGATGCAACCGAAGGCTCCACTGGCACACGCCAAGCGGAGGTTATCGTGGGCTCCAGGATTATTGGATTCTCCGGTGGTCTCAATGTGTACATAGAAGACAAACCGCGATCTTCCTCCAATTTCCCCCTCTACACGGAACGCTTGCATAAATAGATTGGGAGCGAATGACCGGCGGAGGAAGGCGATCGGCGAGACGAAGAAGTGAGAATTACCTACGAGGGAATACATATTCATCTGCGAAGTTGCGACACGAGGAGTGAGTTTTCCTGCGTGATCCACTATCCCGATTAGTAATCCGATTATCGGACATCGATCTTGGCTGTGTGAGGGAGCTTTCAAATTTCTTTGGAGAGTTCTCAGTTCCCATTCACCTCGGCGGAAGCATCACGGGAACTTTTTCACTCACAAACCTCAAAGCACAAAGAAAACTGAAGACAGCAACTGAAGATTGCCCCAGTAACCCAATGGATCGAAGATTCTCGACTTAGCTTCACGTACTTGTTCCAACCGCATGGCATCAGGGAAATAAAGGGGATTTCAGGGTTGCGTTGTGGGAAAAACTTATTTCTACCGATGCTCACTTTTCTCTTTGGGCTGAAGAAGCGGTAGCTCCATGGGGGTAACGTTGAGTATGTTGCCAGTTCCGTCGACACCTGCCACTTGGGTAACGCGTAGAAAAGCTTCGCCTTCAAAGTCGTTCGTCGTCATCATATCAAAATCCATAACGGTAAAGCAAATCATTGCAGCCTCGTGACGGCAGCTGCTTATGCTCACCGAGCTGCGGGAGGAGTTTCTGGTTATTCACAACAGAAACCATTTACTGATCCGCAAGGAAATCTCATCGAGAAATTCCAAGCGAGAATTCCCTCGAGATAAGCCTCCGTCGACTCTGGGATTCTCAGCATGGAAAAGGAAATCACGACGGGATCTCCAACTTACAATTCGAAAGTTTCGTCGAACTGAGGAAAGAGCGTTCGTTTCTGCACCCGAGTGCGAACATTTGGGGGTTGATGCGGGAACAAATGCCGCGGTTGCAATTCCACGACGACATAGGGGTCGGAGTAACCGTTCGGGTCCATCGGGATAAGGTCACGCGCGTTGATGACTGAAGCAAAAGTTTCTGTCAGGTAAGGGAACAATCATCATCAAACAGTGGACATCGGCGAGACTTCGCACAGCACACATCGATCACTCTCATGCATTCATTCTCGACCCGTGAACGTTGCCAACAAGACTAGAAGTGCAATCGAATGGCTGTCTCCTCCGGGAACCTGGTTCTCAGGGAAGTCTCGAGAGAGTCTTGAAACTAGGGAACATGAAATCCCTGCTCAAACAGTGAGGTTCCTGGACAGCCCTCACTGATGCTGTCGCGGAATCGCGAATGTCCGCTCACTCGGGGAATGCCATGCTTGACCGAAGGGTGGCGAACGAGCAAAGCGGGGAACCGAAATGGCGACGGCCCCCTGTTCTTTGCTACGGAGCACGACAGCAAAGTGATCAAAAGTCACCTGGCAAAAGCGTCGGAATACCTCGTTCGGAGTGACTGTCTCTACGGAACTCTTGGCAACCAGTGCTTGCATTCCTAGAACTCTCGACAGACGTATCTATGGATGTCCTGACAACAATGTCCAGGACACTACCGCTCTCAATATGTATTTTTCTTTATCCGATGTCAGCATGGGTTTGTTTGACTGAATCCGCTTCTTTATTATCAGCGGGGTTATCAGGTTCACTTACCCTCAACTATGAGGCACTCGGCGGCGGCGTTATAAAATGTCCTTACATGGAGATAACCAAAAGGGTTTGGCGAGTGATGGCAGAGTTGAATTTGATCGTGTTGCTCATTCAGTCGTGTGAAGCAGTACTGCTCGATAAGCGTATGCGTGTCGTCTTTGTGGTACTGCAGGAACTTGTCTAAATCGTAGTACGCGGGGTTATGGAGACTAGACAAACTGAGTCCCTTTTCGTTTCCGTGAAAGAAATCGCAAAGGTGATGCAGCGCTAAGAACAGTCGCTTGAAGAAAGGTAGACGCTCTCCGACGTTATTTCGGGCTGTCAGCGTCAACTCTTGCAGAACCACTCTCCACACGGTTTCTAGGACTCGGTAGAAATTCACGCGCATCAGATTATTATACAGCACCTGTGGAAGATCGCAAGGAGGTCAGTTGCGTTTTTATCTCCATTCCGAATACCCTGCCTGGATGCCTGGATTTTTATTCCCCGTCCAAGATATTTTCATCTGCCTCGTCCGGGGCTCGTCTGCTGCCGACCGATCGGGACGTCGCAGTTCAGGACAGACATTGTAGCCCCACATCACAGCGCTCTCTTCGTGGCTCATGTTACTCATTGTCAGTCGCAAACAAAGACTCACCTTAAGGTTCGCGTCTAGGTAATCCATAAGAGGACCAAGGCCTGCTCTAGCGTCTACCTTCTCAGGGGCCCAGGCCAGATGAAAAAGGTGTTTCTTGACATCGGGTCTCATCTGAAAGTAGAGTTCATCTTGATAATATTCTTCCGTAGGTATCCATTCTTCGCGGATGCGGATAGCTTCAGCTATTCGCGTTCGATGACCAGTGAAAGTATCGGTTTTTGCTCCGACCCTGTCACCCAAAGGTCTCGGATGAGGCCTCAGAGAGGAACTGCGAGTATTTGGTGATGAATCGAGAGGGCCCGGAGTATACAAGAGTGCTTCCATGGGAAACTGTCCGTCTACTGCGTAGACTGTAGACGTTGCACCAATCAGCCATTTGGTATTCAATGGATTTCAGTCACCTGCGACACCTAGGCCTTTCAGCGTTCTTGTGTTCTTTATTCAATTAGTACATCGAATAGACTAGGACCACGACACTAGAGTGACGCATACCGATGCACCGTCTCTGTTGTGGACGAGAGCAGGCTTTTTCGTCATCATCATCAATGCGATGCGGGAGATTCTTCCGTTCCCGTGCTACTGGGCAAACACCGACCGGAGTCTTTCCGAGTGTCACCATTCGATCTCCACAACCTGAACTGGTGGAGTTCGCGAGAGCACAGCAACATGCTCGATGATATCCACTTCGAATATTTTTCTGCCGAATCGACGCTCAGGACAAACACGCGAGTGGGACCGCCCAAATTGATTGTGCCCTGCTTTGCATTCGGCGTCACTCAAATTCAGATCGATCACAGCAATATCCGGTCGGTTTCAGGCCACAATCCACAATCAATTTCTGATCCGGGTTGGAACGATCTCGCTTCGTGCTTCTCGGCGGTTGGGCCTCGCGTCCAACTCTCCATGCTTTCACAAAATGTAGTGCAGAGTATATATTTGCTCACCTTTTCTGCTAAGCCAGCGATGACCGTCAAAAGTTTCTGTACCACATCATCCATGCTGGTTTGGAGCAAAGTTAAGAGGGAACTCTTGCACCTATCAGAGGATTGGTGACCATCGGTCTTTTCGATTGCCAAGAAAATCTCTTCACACTGAAGTTCCTCATTGATGGGACGCAATGCCCTTCTGACGTGCTCGATATTGTTTATAATAATGCACACCTGGAAACAATGCACTCTTCAATCATACGATGTATACTCTGCGAAACAGGACAGAATTTATTCGTTTTGTGACCTTTCCGAGCCACCGTGTCTATCTCCGGCCCGGAACACGAGCTGAGACGAAGCACAGCCGCTGAACTTCCCAAGGTGAAATACGGAGAATGAGGGTTGGGATAATACTCGACAGAGGGACGAGAGGAGGAAAGAGACGGGAATTAGCCCGTCGCAGGAGCTCGGGGAAACCACAGAAACAGCTCAACCTCACCTCTTCGGTTACGTCAAAGGAACCTTCCTCATCGTAATAGCCAGCGGTATAAAGCTTCATATGGCAAAGGTTTGCGTAGAAGACAGCTCCGTCGCAAATTGCCTGTGGAAAATTCCGAACTATCATCGCGAGCCGGGAGCTCCAGGTCCGACGAATTGACACACCGCTTCAAATTTTGAGCCATTGTGTTTTCGTTGTAGGGGAAATAAATATCTATAGAAGTTATATTTGGCTGATTTCGAGCGACAAAAGCGAAAAGCGAGTTGGTTCACTCCGGCATCCAACCTGCGTATGAACCACGCATGCGCTCAGCTTGCGGAAATGCGAATTCGATCGCTGGTACCCACCTCTACGATTTTTATTACAAAAGGGTAGGAGGTTCGCTGGTCAGACCACGCCAACTGTTTCCAGAACTCTTTTATCTGATCGAAGCATGTGGTCGTATCGACAGCCGAAGTGCTGTGTTGCACGTTGGTATCCACGAACTTCAGTTGCTATGAAAGAATACACATGAACAGTTGAGACTGATGATGAATTTCACAGCAGAAGATAGCAGTGTACGACGATATAGATGAGGCTCTCAGTGCCCAAACACATTCCCAGACTATGACCGACTCAAATTTGTTGCATAGATTATTTGTGCCATTTCTGAACGATACACCCATTCCGTAACGACAAATATCCATATTCGCGCTCGCATCCCAACACGAGGGTTGACGATATAGCGAATATCGTCGAGATTTCTCGGTTACAGCTCGCGTCACTCCGGAATATTCCTTGGTCACAAAAACACTCGGTCAACTGACTTCCGACATGCATTGTGTGCTCGCATATCTAGGAAACTGAAGAAAACACGCATGGGAGTGATGCGATCTTCAAAGACTAGTTCACTGGACGTCGACGACCCTCCGGGATGCTGGTGGAAACCGTGTCCGATTCGAGGGCGCCCAAGATTGTAAAGTCGTGACGACGACACCAAGTGGACAAAGGTGATGAACATCAACCGTGTGACGTTCCAGATAATACACTTGATGATACTTCGTACCTTTTTCTTTGTCAAGATAAATCCTTTGCCCATCTGGACGGCAAGTTTCCAGCAAAGATAACAGGATAGTTTAGCGATAGCACATGGCAATAGCATTTTGGGCTCGACTGCATATGAGCCCATCAATGAATCATCAATGAAAGCCATCCAGGAGCAAGTTTCACATTTAAGAAGTCCAAACTCGCTCTGAGGAGGCTCTAAGATCATAGATTTCAGACCAATAACCACCGTTTATGAGCTCAATATTACCACTGCAAAAAGTTTTCCCGCGCTCTTTTCGTGCTCGTTTTTTCATACTGTAGATTTTTCGGATCGTTAATCTGTCTCGAATCGGGAATGATTTTATATGATTCCCCAGCTCGGCCATGAATGGCTGATACGTTTCGCGTTCCTTGCGTTATATGAGGAGACTGCGACTGTTCACAGCTTCAGCGAAGTCGACCCCAATGATTACATCCGTCAAGTTCGAGCTCTCGATATCGGAATCCGCACCAAAAGATAGCAGGATATGTCTCACGTTTGTAACTCACGGGTTAGTCGTATCTCATATCTTGGAAATTCTTAACGGACTCACCTTCTACAACGGCAGCATGGCGGGCAGAATAGACATTAATTGTTATCGTTACCGAATGATTTTCTACGATATTTCAACGCGAGAGTTTGTGATCAACGAGGCCTTAGAGTTGTTACAAAGTGCGTTGATCATGGTTTCTTAGAGCATTTTCGATACCTCGGAGCCATTTAGTAGCTTGGAGGGTATCTTCTATTAGAAACTCCAAGATTCGACGCATTCTTGCGTGTCTTTCCCGCGCATGAACTCTAGGGCCTCTGTGATCCATCGCTCCTCAAACCGATCGCCAAATTCAACTTGTCTTCCAAGTCTTTCGAGTTCGGATTCAGTTAAGAAACTGAAGGCGTTCCTCACCCTGTCAATTTCGAGTGCTTTTCGGATCCGAAGACGGGCCTTGCCTTTAGCGATGATGAACCAGGATTGAATCGCGTCGCTAAACCAATGCTGGAACGAATGAACGGGACGCTGGGCGTCGTTCACCCGACTGCAACGAGTAAGTAAGAGAATATCATGCACCAGCGCTTCCTTCGCCACTTTCATGAATGCTTCCCTGGCTGTTTCAAAGATCTCCGACGAAAGGTCACAATAAGAGTGGAAACGCTGCGGACCGTTTGTTTTTGCGTCGGTTTTAACCGGCTTCGGGAGGATCAGAGATAAGAATAACACTGAACTGACATCCGACTTGGATCCCTAGGGCGATAGTGAGCTCCAGCTGTAGTTCCAACGGACTTACTCGATATTGTGGTTTGCGCGGAATTTGTTGAACTCTAGAAGCGCCATGTACAGCTCGAACATAGTCGTCCCTATGGCTAGGGCCTCATCGTGGTCGGCACTGATGCTCGTGTTCACAGGGTTCTCCTGGGCAGCAATTATGGCTTTGACCTTTTCTGCTAACGCCGAGTGAACCTGAAGAATAGATCGCTGATTAGTTCGACTTACGGAAATGTCGTTAATTTCGTAGCTCCGGCGACGGAACTGAATTGTTAACGATAAGTAGAAGTCTGAAAGGAAGCAATTCGCCCACGGAAGGATCTCAGAATAAGGAAGTTCCGGGAGAAGCTCATTGAATCGCCCTGATATCGCTACCCGGAACATGAATGGTAGATATTTTTCAACGATGTCTGACGCTTGATTCTCACACGACTTTCGAGCGTTTCCCGAAGTCGAGAGCAATCCTTAGAGCCCATAAGATCTGCTAAGACGCGGTCGCCAAACCGGAATCGTTGAAGGTTCCTCGAATCCTAATTCGATATCAAGACTCCGGTCATCTATCAATTCGTAGGCTGGATTCAATAATTGAATGGACCTGTCGACTGAGTGATCGATTCACGGTTTGATGTCTGCGTACGCTACTGCTATCTTCGGGTCTACCATCCAATGGTAAATCAGCGCCAGAGATGCGTGGTGGAGCTTGAAGAGTTTTTACTCGAGTGAACTTTTTACAGCGCGGAAGAAGTCTCGCGCGAAGGTCTACCGGCTTTAAAAAGGTTCCGAGCGAGAACAGCGCACGCTTGCCAAGCCGTCTGAAACGAATGTTCTCCGACATTTCGGGAAACTGCGCACTAAGAAACATTCGCGGATGAAGAGCCGTCGATTGGGTTCCGTGCCGCGGCGCGAAAGACAACAGCTAAATCAAGAGAAAACAACAGAGATCGAAAAAAGGTCGACGAGAGAAATTTCAAACACCGACAAAGTGTCTGGCTGCTGCTGTAGCGTTTGCAGGTTGAGGGAAATCGAGCAGCCGAGTTTTCAAACATTCATCGCGCAAGCTGATCACCAACTCCATTTGAAAGTCTTTTTGTCATCGAGAGAGTGAAATCGGAGTCAATGCTCTCGCGATGTGGACGCGAGCTCAGCGGAAACTGGCAAACGTCGACTTCGGATGACAAACCGATGGCGCTCCATCGGTGAGGAAGTTCCGAAACGGCGGTTTTCGTTCCTATTAATAATTCACCAGCTCCAACGAGAGAAAAAAGTTTTCGCTGCGGGGAAAAATTACTGCTCGTGCGACGGAGCCTTCGAGGCGCGCGGTTTCCGATCAACAGCCATCAAATTAACGGAAATTGACGTCAAAGAAGTGTTTATCAATCGGAATCGGTGTGTGGCGCAAGCGCCCGATTTCGAACCGCCGACCACGACATAATTTGAGCGGAATCCCGAGCTTGATGCGCTCCCTCGTCCCTGCTCCATCATTTCCCGTTTCCCCTAACTGTTCCTTCACTTTCCGAATCGACAACGTTTTAGGAAGCACTTGCAAAATCTAATTCATCGATTTCGACGTTTGCACCTCGCAGCTTGACGTACCTGTGTTTGAAGACGGGTACCGATTTCGTCCGAGATCTGAAATTTTATGATTCTGTATTCGCGAGATTCTCCCCGAAGAAAAGATCTCAAACGATCAATTTGAGCCTTCCTGCATAATTGATTGCGAGCCTCATGCTCTTCGCTATCATGACTTCCTTGTCGGGAAAAAAGGTTCAATTACCAGCTTCTCGAACTGCTTGAAATTCGTCGCTGTATAACTCATCGCGATGTATCTGAAAGGAAGATGAATATCGTTCACCAGGGCCGATCGCGTCTGAATTCTCTCGTTCCGGCTCAACTCAGCTCATTCCGTCTGGCACCCGACTCGTATGGGCTCGTCTAGCCCCAAAGCCTCATAGAGTCTTTGCGGCAGCTGCCGGCAGGTGTTTGTGGCTATTCACAATGGCAGGCATGCGCGTCGAATGACGTTTGTAGCTATTTGTGATACACATAACCGTCGCTCGTTGGGGAAGACTTTCCAACAGAAAGTAACATTGCAGCGAACAGACGAAGAGGTGAGCCAGAACAAAACTGGCCGCAAACAAAGAACTTTGTAAGGGCTGGTCGCCTGTGCGCGGGCTGCTGAACTCATTCGATGCTCACGTTTCGAATAGGTGATTGCAATATTTATCGTTCCTTTGGAGATCGGTATTGATGGCATTTGCCAGCTGAGCGAACGCGTCGAGTAAAGCGTGCTCAGGGCAGATCCCCGATTGAGCCTCGCCTTGGAACTGCAGGAGTGATACAGCGAACCATTCGATCGTGCCTCTCTGGAAAAATGAATTCATGGAATGAGTTGCGTCGGAAAGTTGTGTCGCATGTCATACCAAGCGACCGAAACCTTCTTCTTTCACTATTCGAATTCTTCGAGTCACTGTACCATGCCGAGAGACTCACCCTTAAGGCATTTATAACTTCAACAGTCAACTGGTTGCGGAATGGACAGCACCATTTGAATGCTTTCATCCTGTATATGAGTGAGAGACATCTGCAACGCAATCGTAAGCCTTGTTATTCCACCGTTAGTATGCTACCACCTATCGGCAATGGTGTACCATGCTCTTGGTCGTGATTACGCTGGAGAGCGCGTTCCAGCGTTGAAGGGTCTCCGCTGGGTTCCGGCGAGAACACCTCAGAGGGAATCTCAAGCCGAAGGACTCGAAGGACTTGTTGAGTGTTATCAATTGTCCTCACGAGAATAACGATGCGCCAGAAAGTTGCGCAAGTTTCCGCAAGAGTCAGATCGAGGCCAAATCAACAAGAATCGCGAACGAGATTGTTTTCCGCCGACCGATCCACCAATTAGTGTTCACGATGATGATCCGATACATCTCGAGTGGTTGAGGACACTAGTGACGTCTCTCCCACGTCCGGCAATCACAGAAATCCGATTGTCTGCATAAAGTCGTCGCTCTGTCTCGGATCGCATATTGGAACCGCAACTCAATCGGAGTCCCGCTGACTCTCCATAACAAAATCAATCGGGGCTCTCTGAGCGTATTGTAGTCTGGAACGAAACCGCCATGAAAACAATGCCATCGACCTTCATTGGCATGACTGACCTCAAACGGGGCCGTGGCGAGGGGCTGTCGGCCTGTGGCCTTTGAATAAAGTTCTCGGCGACAACATCTTTGTTTACTAGGCTAGCCACGCGAAACTCGACAAGGTCACGCCTGAGGAAGCGCTGACTCTGTGCCATCGAAAACAAATTCCGTCAGCACACAACAGGACCCTGTTTAGGAGCATGAAATTCTAAACATGTACTCGTGGTGCGGAAACCGCACTCAATGCCATCGTCATTTTTTCCTGCTAGCCGTCGCACGAGCGGACCGCCTCCTGTTGTTATAAAGCATTTCCGTCATTCATTGGATCCTAACCTCGGTACGAGAGGAGACTGATTCTTCGAGTGGAATTAGGATTCGATGGAATTTGAAACGTGAAAGGTATCGACGTACTTGAGCAGGTGGATGAGCCTGTGTTCGGCTTCAAGATTGCCCGCCGGGAAAAGCGTTCGATGTTTCGAGATGGCTTGTAGAGAATAGTCGATCATATTATTGAATGAGTCCGCCAGAGAGGCTTCCTGAAACATCGTCGAGAGTTATGAAACCGGAGGGCGCTTCAGTTATTAACAAGCGCTCGTTGCAGATGCCGAGGCAATATTACTTCCTCGCGTTTCGACTCCGCGGGAGCTTCCTCGAATATGATGTTGGATGCTGAATTTGAAATTCCCTCGATGAGACCAGTAGCTCACTCAGCCGCACAACGAAAGTTCTCGGTTCTTACCTCGTCTCTCGAAAGCGGCTTGTCGGAGTCTTGCCATTTCGAGTCGAGATCTTCAAGTAGCTGGTACAAAAGGGCGTAGTCGAGAGTAGTGCCGGTTTGGTGTTTCTTCGAGTAGATTATCCAACGTGTGATGGCTTGCTGGAGTGCCGTAATGTCTCCTTGAATGGCGTGTTGGTGCAGGATAGTTTGAGCCGCTCGTGGAAGCTCTCCAGTCCACTCGGAGGGTTTCTGCAGACGAAGAACTTGAGTTCAGTTGGGAAACGAAGCTGGTAGGCGCTTGATCCGCATCTGCGCTGGTCGCTAGTTCTTTCGCTCCGTCTTGGATCAGATAGTTTTCAGCGTCGTAACCCTGGACACTTCCTTTAACAACTCGCATCCGAAAAGCATTCCGCGACTCCGCGTAAGGCGTACGTGATTTCAGAACTTGTCGAAAATTCAGATTTGCTCAAGAAGTAGATGGATGCGGAGCTGCTAGTCAATGTCACCATCGTCGAACGCATAGCTTTGGGCGAGAGAGGCGGACTGCGGAGCAAGTTTCGGTTTCGTCATAGAGTTTGGACGACTTCTCAGATAGGGTCGTCGAGCTGGATCAGAAATGTCGTCAGATTAGTTTCACTCTGCGCACGAAGTTCAGGAAGTCTTTTGAGGCCGATCCGGGAACCGGAGCCGAACAATACGAGTTGCTCGGCTCAATGGCGGAGCGAGCTTCGAACAGGGAATTCAGGGTCTCATAAGACCACCCCGCCCCGAACTTCGCGCTGAATGAATTCTGCTTGTCTAAACATGTTCCGGGCAGACAAATCATCGCCACCGCACAGAGCATCGATTGACAGTAAGCTGATAAATAATCATTGTAGAGTCACTGACGACTATTTCATTCGTTTGACATTGACTGACGGTTGGAATCCGAAACCGCTCGCAAGAATGAAACGGCGCACTAGAGATTGAAATGAAGTTGTTACGGAGTCTGCAACAGAATCGAGAACAGAGAAAAGCGGCTATTTCAGGATTCTCAGTCTCGCAGCAGAGTTTAGCTCTGATTTTGATCCGAGCTCCCCTTTTCTGCCCGAAGCAAAAGCTCCACAAAATTCGGATTTGAGTCCAAATTCAGCATCAGTAATCCTGATCGAGAACTGCAGCGATGTGATATGTAGCTCCACATGCAGTCCATTTGCGTATGACTTTAATGTCATGTAATAAAATGCGGATAATAATAGGGATGAACTACTCGGAGCAGCTCCGACTTTCCTATTGGTCGAGAAACGCATTTCTGATTCTGGGGAAATCTCGACGCGCCCAGCCGCGTGAGATCCCAGAGAGAATTTAGCTGAAGCCGGTGACGCGCAACTTTGCGGGTAAAATCAGCGAAGTCAAGCCTCTAAGGAGTGAACCGCGAGGCCGGATGAAAGATCGATCGACAGTCGATCTTTGATGGCACTCGAAGACGAATGCGGAAACTACATTGTTTGCTAGTCTGTCAGGGATGTCGCAATATGATGCATGGTACGTACTTTCGTGCCTCGAGGACGAGCACGCATTTTGAAGTCCTCGAGCGTGTGCCGCACGAAGATCCACAGCAGCTGTTGATGTTCGACAACCTCCTTCCAATTATCTTCGCCCTGTACCGTGCCGCGTTCTTCGCGAGTGCCAAGACTCAGCCGAAGTCGGATCTGCCCTTGTACTGTGGATCGGGCTGTGCGACCCTCCAGGGGAATCCATCGGTCGATTCCTGAAGTGGGGATATCCTGCGAACGGAAGAGTTTTTCTTTTTTTTTGTTATCAGCCTTGGACGAATAGACTATCTGAGTGAGCCAGTGCCGTCAGAACTCTGGCCACGAGCAACTCTAAGAAATCTCGGCCATTCCGAGGAAGCGTCAAACTCCACGGGACTAGTTTCTACCTCGAGTACCTCGAGAGGCACGTTTACGCAGCCTAGGAAATCGTCAGTGCTCGATCCGGATCGTGCAGATTGGGCGATTTGTTTGAAGTACCTGCGAACGAAACGAGATCACATGAGTCGGTGACCAGCCCCTTCAACATTTGAGATGAATGTCTATACTGAGTCTTGAATCAAAGGTAGAAAGCGCTTGTAGGTCATCGAAGACGGAACCCGATATCGAATTGGAATTCCACAGATGAACCTTTTCGTCGGAAAGGAATTGTTGAAGCCGCGAGTCTGTCGGAAGGTCAAACATATGAGACGTGAACTTCACCCACTACTCCCGGAATGTCATAACTATGCTCTTTCACGCTCCTCACAAGCCGACTAGAGTTGATTTAAACTCGAGGACTCTCGAATCGAATCATTGCGTATCGAGAATTTCGTCAACGTTCTTGTGGTCAAATCGGTTCTGTGGGAAATCATTTCTCGAACATTGGAACATACTCTGGAATCCAGTTCCACCTAGACCCAACGTACTTCTGAATTTGATATAAACTTCCTTCTACCGCTCAATGAACTTCCCGAGTCCCTTCGTGATGAGATTTGTCCACTTGCCGCGGCACTTGTTCACTCGCACGACGAGCGTTCCGTGAGATACCGGAGCCGTTCGAGCGCGAAACCAGCCGCAGAAACTTGGATTTTTCTCTCAATAATTAACAAGCCACGCTGGTGGTGGACTGCTTCCGTCTCAGCCGGGCTCGCGAGTTTGCGAAAGATAATTATTACATGTTCCAACCGGTGGCGCCGACGAAGGACGGACGAAGCAGAACTGGATGAATGAGCGAATGAATGAATGATGCTGTTCGTTATCCAGGTCCGTCCGTCGCGTCGTCTCGACGACAGAGCGTCCATTGTGCGAGTGTCCTCATGCCATGAACCATCTATATGTACGGACCGGAGCTCGTCGGAACCTCATTGAAAAACAGCGAAGAGAGTCCGGGTCAGCGTCACGCGGGGAAATTGTATCCTTCTCCCGCACGCGGCAGATCTCACGCGGAGAAAGATGATGAACGCTCGCGAAAATACTATTTTCGAGCTCGCTATCCTATGCTACAGCTCGGATCGCACAAAAGCTCCTAAAACTGACGCCAACACGAGAGATGCCTCGGCGGCTGGAGATCTCCGGTTCGATTCGTGTTGTCTTTGTGGGGATCGCTCAAACTCCATTGACTTTTCGTTACTCGTGTGGTCGACGCGAGCGCTACAATGATGCGCTTCACAGTTGTTTTCTTGTTTTCCTTCAATATTTCCTCCTTGTGAGTTTCGAGACCTATCTGTCGACGAGCGACCATCCAACGACGATCGGGAGAATCGAACGTTTGCTGTAGAAGACTCGGTTTTCCGTCTTTTATTAAAGCCAGCCAAGATAAACAGCTTAGGGGGAATTTAACGAGGAGCCCACGCAGATCACGCCGGGAAACCGATCGAGAGGTCGACGGTTGCTAGGACTTTCGAACAACACCGGAACATCGACGAAATATCGCCCGTCTCCTGGTCTCACTCAGATCAGTCTGGTGCTCAGTTTAGGTAGGGTCGGTGGAATCGTTATTTTTCAGTTTGCGATATGGGATCCTCCCACCTCAGAATCTCACGCCCACGATCTTTGGCGCGGCACCTCTTGCACCTCGTGCCCAAAAATTGTTGCATTGAAAGGATAGAGACCGAAAGGTAAGTGGGTGCTCCCGCGAGAAAGTAAGTGAGTTAGGAAAAATGGATTGTCATCGCACGACGAGAACCTCCTGCCGACTAAAGTGAACGGATTCCCTCCGCCACCTGCCGACCGATGACGACCTACAGAGGATGAGAATTCCCATTTTTTTCGCATTTTGCACGGAGAGCTTCGAAAGATGGATTGAGCCACGCGTTGCATGACCCGAAGTCGACTCGTTTTGATTTAGAACGAAGCCGAAGTATGAGCGATTCCGTTCAATGTACTTGACTGCGATCATAGACTTGTATCATAGAGAACTTTCCGCATTTCCCTCTCAGCCCGATGTTTCGCAAGGATGCCCATCCCTCAGGTGGTGTCTGCCGTAGCTTTGGACTTCACTTCTTCTCCTTCTCTTTTCGGAAGTTTGTTTTGAGCTGGAGGACCTTCTTGACTGTTCGGAAACCTTGTGAAGGACTAGGGCTCTAGTTGAGATCGAATTGGTCGAGGAGCCGGAAGAGTTTCTGCGGAATCGGCGGTGGCAAACAGGATTACGATCTGTCTCCAATGGTGTTCGTCGAGCTGTCTCTGAGGAAATGGAGCGTAGAAATCTGTGATCGATTAGCACGATTATGGCTCCCCCGGTCCCCAGTCGTCTGCCGTCTACGTGCAGCAATGCAAGTACAGATTCCCTAAGAGTCAACGTGGAGGATTTTTTTTCGTGGTAAGGAAATCATGAAGTATCTGGAGCTTCCGCGAGCTCAAAACAACAATCGTAGACCCCTGAATTCCATTTGAAAAGCACCTCAAAGGAATTTCTTGGTTCGAAGATATTCGCTCCCTGCAGACACAGGAGAAGCAGACTCAATTGTAAATAATGTTGCTTATTCCTTATGAACAGAGACGAAGCAGTTTTCGATCAATGTCGGCATCTCCCGTGATCCATATAGAGAATTTAGTCGACCATGAGACTGCAGCTTCGCACCATCTGTCGTAGATACGGTTGTTGCCTTGCTTTTCTCGGAAACTTCGGTTTTGGACGATAGCTGCGTAATATTTGCGGATTTCGGTCACCCTTGCTCGAGTACCGTTCTGTCAATCGACTTGTCATTACGTCAAGTTCCGCATCGTTTGAGTTCACGACGCACTTGTCAAAAAATCGTCGAGTCCACCAGCTCTCGGGGCCGTACGCATTTGACTCAGAGAGATCAAGTGAGGACAGTTCTCCCAGAACCCGGGACATTTTGTCGGCTCATTTCAATTCACAAAACTCTTCTGAAGGGAAGTCCAGTCTTGACTCCAGAGATGTACACGATTAGTGCGAGTGAGACACAGCTCAAACTCGAATACGCCTGAGAGATCTGTGGATGATCGCTTCTTTCGGTTTGGTTTCTTTTCTGCATCCTCATCTTGAGATGACTCCTGATTCAGGAGAGGGCTTAGCCCAGCAGATACCGGTAACAGTTTAGAAAGTGGATACCGTTGATCCCAGCCGACAGCAGGGACCGAACCTGCGACCTCCCGCTCGACGCAGCGTGCAACATTAGCGGTGCACGTTTCCACTCGACCACGCCGCCGGTCGTGATTTCGCACTCGATTGAGGGAATGAGTCACCGAGCTCGAAAGGAACACTAACAAGCTTTCTGTGCAGTGATCGCTTGTGACTCACCTTCCAAGGCCTTTGAGACCAGAAACTTCGTTCAATTTTCGTGCTGCATCGAAAACGCTAGATTCGTCGTCGTGATCCCTGCAAAGGCGAATATGTTTTTGAATTAAGTTTTTCGTCGAGATTCGGTATACGATTCATCCTTTGGATATTCTGGTCCCATTCACGAGAGTGTCACGTCCAAAAAACACGTGCTCATTGGTCCAATCTCTTCCGGGGTTGATTGTGGTTGATATAATCAAGGTTGGCCTCGATTCCTAATCGTAACTTGCTCTGAGAACTCACCAGACGTCGAGGTGCAGGCGATCATTCTTGATATCGTCAATGTCGCTGCAAAGGAACACGGCGTTGTTTCGGGATCGATTGAAAGCTTACTCCTCGAAATAACTCTTCGGTTCATCCGACTCCTCGACGAGTTGTTACCAAAGTCCAACTCAACAACATTCCGAGGTACGTAGGATGAGGTCAGATTTCACAAAGTCGGGCATGGAATTAGTCCTCATTGGGATCTGAACGAGGATATTCTCGTTGAATCATAGAAACTCACAGTCGGAAGCGTTCATTCCAAAGTGGGTTCAAGGTTGCAGGCTTCACAGTTGTGGTGCGGATGAACTTTGCTGGTAGAGTATCTTGTAGACTTCGCAGAGAATGTGGGGTGAAAAAAAAATAAAGAGAGCCCGATTAATAAAAGATGCAATTTTCACCCAGATATCGATCCGGGTGCACATATATATTCTGAAGACAGGTGATGGAGCCATCTCAAACTCGCAATTCAACATCGGCTCCGGAAAGCAAGTTGGGTAACGTGGCAAACGTTCAATGTGAACACTTAGTTCCTCGAACGGATATTGAAGAGACTGCGAAAGCTGAGATTTCCAAGAAATAAAATCCCCTCTAAACGACGTCCGGGAAATAACCACCTGTTACTTCTGCTCCGGCTGTGATGCTGGTCGTTGCGCCGTTTGAAAGAGGCTCCGAGTTTGCTCCGAAAGGAACTCCGAAGTGAGGGGCTGGAAAAGATAGGAAGGTTGAAGATTCTCGCCAGAATTCATCTCTCGTAGAAAGTATCGCCGCCTCCATCCCGACCACAAACTCTGTCCAAGCATTCATCCTGGACTCCCTGGGTATTCCCACTTGTTCCTCACTCAGTATGACTCCTCTCACTCCAAGAATCGCTGGTAAAGTTCAGAGATAGCGTTTTGAAACAGAAAGGAAGGACATCCGATCGACTTTTTTCAGGAACTGAGACCTAGCATTGGCAGTTTCCAACGAGATGGAACCTACGATCAGTTCCTGGACTGGATATTTTCCGCGATCGTTGCAACAAGTGGGCATTGGAAGGTAACAAAGAACTCCCAAGGATGATGTGTTGGATGAAAGGAACTCCGTTCGACTGATCAGCTGACATGAGCGAAGGGAGCAAGCTCATTTTTAGATTTGCGTGCGGGAATTCCCTTGTCGGAGGTCCGACGTCGATGTTCTCTGGAGCGGGCCCCGTTTGATCACTGTAATCTTCGCACGTGAGCACCGTGGAGAACGTGCATTCGACTTGACGTGGCAAAAGCACGTTTGATCAGAAACCTCTCTCTGTCGCTCGTGGATTTTCCCTGCGGCATTCCGAATCATACGCGAGCGAGGCGAGCCTCCGTAAGTTTGACAGCCAGGAGCGAGTGGTCGGCTGCTTGGCTGCTCACCTGTGCTGAATCTGAATAGCATGCAAGCTCCGAGTGGGCCGGGTTTCGATCCTCGACAGACCGCTGCTAAAATATTGATAACCGAGTCAGCCTTTCTAGCGGCGGCCTGTCGTTCGATTCTTGGAGAATCGCTTGGATTAGGCTGTCGCCGGGAGACGCGTTTAACTAGAAGACAAGCCGTGAAAGCAATAACCGGATCAGCGTTGCGACCACTTTTGCGGTGCTTTGGCGCATGAGGACCTGCCACGGTCACGCTTTATCGGAACACAAGCTTGTTCGGGCTTGCACAATTCTTCGCGCGTTTTCCGTAGGTGTTCGAGCGCACCCGACGTCGTCGTCGTCGTGCAAGCGAAGCACACTCAACAATAATTGGACGGCGATATGGATCTCTGGGAGCTTGTCATGCTCCGCAGGATTTTCTCACGTTTTAATGACGTGCGTAGCAGCTGGGATTGAATGGAGACGGCCCGGAATTCATCCTCGGAATATCAGCTCGGCGGGGATTGAGCTCAACACGGTTTTAATTGACAGACAGGCGGAAGCGGTGAAGAGAGTCGATTTTCTTGTCGAGATCCAAAATTAGTTCAGGTTTTGGGAGCTTCCATCTCGAGGTCTTGAATGAAGCCGCGCACCACCACTCAAGACACAGCAAAGATGCGAGGCAAATTCGATTCTAGATCCGGTATCATACCATTGCTGAGCGAGCAGTAGCTCTAGGTTTCGTTCTTCTCTCCGCCCGCCGACGGTTGTTTGATGTCTAACCTAAGATGCGATTCATCTGTCTTGGTAGCAGTGGCAGGTGATGTGTTCCGCCTAGAGAAAGTTTCGTAGTAGGCCGCCGACACGGCAACATTTTTCTCAAAGACAAATCTTTCCGCTCCTTCGCCTTTCCTCGACAGCTTTCTCCGAGATTTCCCATAAACTCTTGTCAAAGCTTCATTCTCACTCACTCAGATCGTCATTTTCCTCCGAGATTTCGGTTGCTCCGAGCGTGCGATAACATGAACTTGGAATATCCACCTCTGAACTTCTTCTCGAGCTTGCAGACAACAGAAATAGGTAGTCGAAAAACGCGCGAGCAGTTCTACCGATGAGACTTCAAAGACAGACTCGATAGCTCAATGGAGGAAAACGCGAAGGTCGGAGACAAGGTTCGAGTGAAGCTAGCGGGAGGAGATTCGATTGAAGTGAGTGGGCCTCGAACT
Source organism: Neoseiulus californicus (assembly GCA_028455905.1). Taxonomy (NCBI): domain Eukaryota; kingdom Metazoa; phylum Arthropoda; class Arachnida; order Mesostigmata; family Phytoseiidae; genus Neoseiulus; species Neoseiulus californicus. The sequence goes on from JAMQGS010000003.1 coordinate 21,459,713, forward strand.
GAGCGGAGCTACGCTGAGGAGACATACCATTAGGAAAAAATAAGGAAATCAAGTTCCTTGCTGAATGGCACAGGAGCTGCACGTGTCCGAGTCGCCTAGTTTCGGTATCGACCATGATTCCGGATCGGCTCGAGACCTTCTGAGAGGGGTCATCCCAGAGTGCAGGAACCTTACATTCCACTCCGACTGCAGATATGTTCCGAAAAGGGAAGAGCGTCTGCAGAAATTGCATCTGCAGTCTTGTGGTTCTATCTTACCAAAATTGGTATGACGCATCAGTAGCCCGCATCGAAATCGAAGTGGACCCCGTAAAGTCGTGTCCTCTCTAGGTAGCACGCCCAACGTGAAAAACTCGACTAGGGAGATCGGGTTCAGGCTTACGAGCGAGATTCAGCCACTGTCTAATGTATAGGATCCAGAAGGACATGTCTGTCGCATTCGTACGACAGCTCATGAGCAGGAGCAGTGAAGCGCACGATAGCCGCAGGTGCTCTGATTGCAACGAAAGATTCCAGCTGCTCCATAAGAAGTGCGAAAACTGCGACGCAGGACTCGAAGACGAACTGCGATTGCTCTATGGATTATCTTGAGGACTTTCGGTTCTCAAGCTCAAGTAGTCTCTTGCGAGAGCGCGTGTGTGAGGGTGGCTGAGTGTGTGCTCGGGATGTGTGCAGGCGAGCTCAGACGCACACGCGCATCCGCGGAGTAGCAAGACGGCAACCACCTTCGTGCGCGCATCCGAGCACTCCACCGCCGCGTAGGTAGGAACACTTTTTATGAATATGATCACAGCAGACTTCATCCATTCGAAGCGAAAACATACGAGATGTATGCCTTCTGAGCGATCGTTTTTGTTCTGCATATTTCTCCTCCCGCTGTTTCGAGAACGATTAGATTTTTCCCTCTTTCGGAAGAAGCAACGCAATCCTGCCGAGGGAGAATAGACGAGTGGAGCGGTTTACGGATTGCAAGACTGATCTTCGGACTCGAAAGAAACTCGATTCAAAATGATTCCGTTGCCGGCGAGGAGACGGAGTGTACGTGTTTGCTTTCACGGGTTTTCCTTTTAAGACTCTTGAGTCGTCTCTCGCTGATCGAAATCGGCAACGGCTCTTTCAGCGTCCGACGAGATCCTCTGTCTGACTCACCGGCTCAACGGAACTCGGTTTTCTGCTTTTTTCGGCCGAGTTCACTTGGGATCAGTTTTCAGAATTTACTTTTGCAGAGACGCGTCGCGGAGCGTGCACGGAGTTATCGAGACCGACAAGCAGAAGAAGTTTCTGGAACCTTTTCATATCGCTTTTGGAAGATTCCGGTTGAATCGTGAAGGAAGAGTGCCTTTCTATGTCTACAAGCGCTTTCAAAACGCGATCGCTCGCTTCTCTAATGACGAAAGCTATTCCTCAATGGTCCTGAGAGCGATCGACTCCCGTGCTCAACTGCTCATTATGTCGAATGTTTGACAGCGAAGGCTGATGCTGAGTCAAGAGTCAGTTCGGCGTCGTTGCGCTGTTGACTGGATCGGCTCTTCTGGAGCAGCGTGGAAAAAAATAACGACTATCCTCCCTCCCTCCTCGAACTGGCCTCGAGGCTACACGCAATGCCAGAAATGTTTGGACAGGTTGGGCCTAGAGCTCACTTTGAGGAGGACCGCTCCAGGCACAGCATTTGAGTCTTGCTAGGATCTCCGCAATATTCGGTTCCGTGGAGTGGGCTCCAGTTTGATTGGAGAACCTGACTTTCTGTGATATTGCCCTTAGAATCCGAGATTTTCTCAAAACATGACGTCACTCACTCAGGGTTGATAGCGGACTCATGCGATCGACACGCCTAGGCTCAGCGGAATGTCACCCGAGCGCGCCTTCTTGTCATAACGCCAGAATGAAAAAAATCCGGGCAACGCCCCGTCCTGCGTCGATACAGGTTCTTTACCGAGGGGCTGTTTATGAATGAATATATGATCCTCCGTGAGTCCTCTGAAATCATTGCCGTAACGATAACAGACTGCCCTTATCGTCCGTCGTAGATCCTCATGAGGCAATATGCCCGCCCTTGGGGTTCCCGAGTGAACGGAGCCCTGACTTCGAAGTGAAGGCGAAGGGCGAAGAACACCGTGGCCCCTCATCCGCGGAACCGAGGAAGCTTTCGTGGGGATTTTCCTTCTTGAAAAAGAGAGCATGTGAGCTAAAATGCGGAATCTCCGCTAGCGATCGATTCGCTTGCGTCGGAGATGTTTGCTTCCGTGCCGTATATGTATTTCCATATTTCAGCGTTGGATCCCACCTACGGGCCCTTATGAATATTTCGCACGCTGGTAATCGATATGGCGGATGAGGTGGACAACGAAACGAAACTAGCGCCGGAGCAGGGCCACTGGAAACTCTTTGAAACCGCGCTACGTCACGCGCCTACCGACGAGTTAATCCATCAAAAACTAGAGAACTACCCTCTGCGACGGCGAACGATCCGGGGGAGGAAGCGGACGTAACAGTACGTCCGCCGCACGCTCCGCAGAGTTCGGTAGCAGCCGCGGGAAATTTCGGAGCCTTTGGAATTGAGTGCGAGAAATGTAAACCGTAGGCAGTTGTTCGATTCGTAATGCATAACAAACGTTACGCTAATGTTTTACAACTTCGGGCTGGGCCATACCAGGTCGGAAGCAAAGGATTCCACGAGAGCGTGGCGGTCGATCCTCATTTATTATGTCACCATGAGCTGAATCCCTTTTCGCTCGTTCTCTTGGCGGGTGTAAGGATATCGCCTTACGCAACTGCCACGTGCGCTACGATACGAGGACGTTTTTCTCCGTAGGTCAGGTTAACGCTTTCCCACTTGCTTAGAGGTCGCTTCGTCGAGTGAGGCGTTCTAATATCGTAAGAGCGCGGTTATCTACAACATTACGCTAATATTGGGAGCGAGGAGAGTTCTGAGCATCACCTTCAACCTTGGGTGCACATCTCGTGAACTTTGCGGAAACTTTGAAGATCGACGACGGCTCTAGTGGTATCGATGTCGTGTTGGGTATCTTTCACCGCGAAGGACCCTGACTCCGATCCTCAGCCCGACGGCAGAAGAGAACAAAGTAACTAACGATGACGATGATGAACACGAAGGACACACTCTATTTACAGTGACTTTGTTCCGAGGCATTTTGTTTCAGACATTGAAACTTGAGATTTTATAACATGCGACTCGGGAAGGAAAACCCGTCGTGTACGATTATAGAACGGACTTATAAGGATCTCGAAAGCCGGGTACTCCACGTTTTCCGAAAGCTGACTTCTGTCTCGCTTCGAAACAGAATTTCCCCGACCGACTCGAGCCTGGGAACTCTGTTGTTTGGCCGCTACAGTCAACTTTCCGTGCTCCCTCACGTTTGATGTAAGTCGATCAATTCGGCACGTACAACTGTTGCCAAACTTTTTGAGGACTAACAAGCGAGGAGAACGACTTTCCGTCCCCCGCTAGATAACTTTGTTTGTGTATAGATAAGGGTCCGTGGAAGGAGCGAGCGCTTCAGAGTCATGGAGAAAATCATGGAGGTACAGGCCGCCCCACCTAATCGAAAAACTTCGCAGCCGAACACTTTGATTGAATAAGGCGGCTGCCCCCATCTCGGGGTGCTTCGATCGAGCGACGCATGTTGTTCTCCTAGTTGTTCATCGACCCGAAAGGTATTCCGGGAGAAAGGTTTGAAAAATGAAAACAGTAGATTGTACGAAATCGATGAGTGTTGGAACATATTTCACACCATTGAAATGTCGTCATGTATGTTATTAGGATGCTAATCAGTTTCAAACTTCTCCATCGGGAAGGAGATGTCCCTGTCGCGCTATGAAGAGTGAGAGGGAACTGAGAAGTCGAGAAGTTGGAACGCGACACAACGGCAAGAAGAAGCCGAGCACGACTTCCACTCTCGGTCGATTCGGTTACTTGACGCCGCTTGGCATGCGGCTCGAGAAACTCACCTCCGAGATGGGGAACCAGATGAGCTGGCTTTCCTCTCGCGATCGTCGCGCTGATCGTCTTCGGCGCTGTTGCGTCTGTCCGCCGCCATGTGAGGATTTCCCGGCTGGATGCCCAGCATGCAATATGGATCGCTAAAACCTGCAATGCGATGACTTCAATTAGCGGATGAGGCTACGGAGCGGAGCCTCCAGAGACCGAATCAATGATTAACCGAGAACCATATCGCTCGAGGCACTACTACGACTGTCCGCCACTTGATTCAAGATATTTCATGCAAGGAATCGCGTAACGCTAGGCGACGAAGAAGATGATGTTTTGTTCACCTCTTCGATTCCCTCCTACGCTACGGTAACATTGGAATTCTCGCAGAATCGTCGCAGATGGAATATCTCGTCGAGTTTCCCAACCAAATATAGCTCTGACTCCTCTGTCGTGAATGTCACCTCAATCTGACGGCCAGAGAGAGGTTCCGCTACTATGACTCTTGGACGTTTCGTGGACGACATTCAAATTTCAGCGACCCGTCTCAAGCGAATCTTTATCCACCGCGGAACTAAACCCTGGACCGTTGTTTCAGCTGTATAAAGTCCACCAATCATACGAAACTCGAGCTGCCTGGCGGAGTACCGATCCTCCGGATGGAAGTTATCCTGAATCCCGGAGCAGGGATACGTCTCATCGGCTCGTTCCCGAGACCCACGCTCGCGAGGGTACACCAAAGGTCTCAGATTTCACGAACTCGTGTCATCTGACTTTTTTTACTGCTGGTAACTATGACTGCCGTGCTCCGAATGTTTCAGAATAACTCTCTCCGTTCATCCTCTGCGGAGAGAAGCAGAACGCGGATGAACCGTCTGGGACGAATCGAAATGAGAACGTTGAGAATTGATACAGTGCGTCACGAGCAATCGCCTGTTGAAGCTTTCCCAATTTCGCTGCGCTGGAAATGATGTGGAAAAGTGGAACACGGCGAGGAAGACAAAGGGATCTCGAGTATTTCTGAGAAAGAAGACACGGTGTCTTCCTGAGTGAGGTACAGGATGTCTTTTCGTCGCTCTTCGAACGAGCTCGGCGCATGTCCATGGCTACATCTGTGATTGCGGATCACACGGTAGAGCTGGGAATACGCGGAAAACTTATTGCCGGGCACTCATATCAAGATATTCCTGAATGGATGAATGAGCGTCGCGGAGGATTTCGATAATCAGAGCGAGTATGGATCGGAGTCGAAAATCTCATTTCGGGTCCCAGGAGTTTCTCCCCTATTCAGGGCGCTCGCCTCGGCGCTGCAATGTCTCAGGTCGATTCAGGCCGTATTGTGATCTGAATTTCTGAGCTCTATCGCCGCACTTATCGGTGTCTTAACCTCTTACGAAATGACCGATCAGCTCGGGAAATTTTCGAACCTCATTTTTCACCCAGTCTGCCACCGCAGGAGCGAAGAGCGATGCTAAAAATAGGCCCGAGAATCTTTCAAGGGAGAAGTCGAGTGTTTTCCGGCGAGAAGATCGCGTAACTGAGAAGACAAAGTGGTCGACGTAAGCCGGAGGAGCCCAGAGCTATCATCAGATTTTCCGTGAGGAGCCGCTCCAGCAGCGGCATACAATGTACCACAGGCGTTGGGGAGAAGAAGGATCACGCAACGACCTGCTGCGTCGCCCCTGAGCTCACAGATTGAGACGTACGGACATACCTAGCTGATTCTTCCTATCCACGAGACGAGGGAGCACGAAATTCTTCTGTGGGATCTGCACGCCATTCGCGCGCGCTGCGTCAACAGGTGACGAATCGATCGCGCTGGATTCCACACGTAGTTCTCGACCTCGAATAGGAAACTCCCGAACAGGAAAGTCATGGGATCTGTTCAAGCCGCTCTTGGTTAATGGCTGCGTCATGCACTGACGCGAATTGTTCTTGGTTGAGTTCCATCTGTTCTCTGTTCCCCACGTCCGTTCTACCCAGCGGTTGTCGGCGCTACGACTCGACCCGCTTTCCTTGAGACCTGTCTGTCATCCGGAGAAGCACCTCCAGCTTTTCAAGAGTACCGGGGGCGGCGTCTAAAACCTCTTCTACCACCTTTCCTTATTCTTCGAGTTGAACCACTGAGCCGCTCAGCCGGTAACAAGCTTACGTAGGACATGTCTGTAGGAAATAAGACCGGGAGCTCGGAAAGACGTGCTGCACAATCGATTCAACTTGAACGAACGAAAATCGCTTCCGGTCCTTGTGAAAAGGCGGCCGAAAACCCGAATTCCGCTGTACGATCGATGTGGCGAGGCACCGAACGACTTCAGGGGTCATTGTCCGATCAGGAGAAGGTTTTAATCGCCTCGTCGCCGTGAGTTCAAAGAAGTTTCGCTGTCGTTTACTCCCAAAACATTCCGCTGACAGGGAGAATGCAAAACGTGCATCCCACCCCGGAGATTCTGAAGTTTTAACGCTACACAAAAAAACTTTGCGATTTTCTAAGATTTTCCCGGCCTCCGAGCTTCTTCCTCCGTTGGATGACAGATCAGCGGCCAGGAGGAATACTCGAATGAAATACAAAGACTGTGTTTATGAAGTCGTGGAAATCGGGGAGCTGGGGAGAACATGGGCGAAAATACCCTCGGCGTAATTCCTCTCCGGTGGTCATCGTTTCAACAGGCAATATACGGGAGTAGACGTGCGAACGTACACCGCCTCTTTTTGAATACAAACAGAATCAATACGTTTTGAATACAATATATAGACACAAGCAGTCGCTATGCACGAGGAATCTCTCATCGAGTGAAAGGCGAGCAACCGTTTATTTGCATTGCTGAATGACGTTTGTGCCAGCGGCGAACTTCCGCTTCAGAGTCTCATCGCTGTTGAGAAAGCCGTTTACGAAACAGTCTCTTTGATAGGGAAACCTCTTTCGCTTCTCGTATTCTGCTTTCGCCGGTTGCGTTCGCTGCCTACCAAAACCTCCATGACGACCCTTCGTGTCGACTTCCCGTTGCTCACTGCATCTGGTATGTCCACTTCCTGCACCTGTATCCGATCGTATGGCTCTTGTTTCACGATGGACGGGAACGATTTTCATGGCTCCGAGCAGCCATGTGTATGAGCGGATCGTTTTCATGATAGCTTCGGGCTCGGACGATATTAGGATCTTACATCGGCCGTTGAATGCAGCAGGGGGCAGTGGTAGTAGTAGCACCAGGGCAGTTTCATCCAACTTTTGTGTATTCGTTGGTCGTCGTCGTCGTTGTACTCACCGTTGGGATCTTTTGCCTCCAGACCTTGTGCTTCGACAACCACAACGTTGAGGACTGGTATCGGCGGTTTCTCCTCGGCTGCGGCGCACAAGAGCTTTTGATGGGTTTCGTCAGAGAGTCCTGTCACGAGAAAAGAGAAAAGAGCTATAGCCGTTTTGTCGCCGAATCCTGTCGCTGATATCTAGCCGTCATCTCGCATCATCGAGTTCTTCGTTTGGATTTCAGTTTTCCCAAAAGCCCAGACTCCTCTCCTCTCAGGGATCATCTTTGAGTCAGGTTTTCATGAACGGCCTCATCGTAGCAGGTAGTCAAAAGTTTCATCGGCCGCAGGTATCTGGTCCCAAAGAGTGGATCAAGGCTCGAGGCAGCTGCGCTCTCAAGCTCGAGTTGTGAGCAGCGTTGCGTGCGGGCCAGTATTACAACTTTGTTTTAGCAAGAATTGCAAAAATTCGATGAAGTATCGCCCTTCTGCGCCGGTGAGCTTCGAGCACGAAAGATGAATCGAAACTAACGGACTCTGGACTCACCGAATGCATCCTGAGCAAAAGCGAATAGTTCTGCCTCGGCATAAGATGTTCCAGCACCGAGCTTGTGCTTGATGGTGTACAGAACTTCGATGTAAAGGTCTTCCAGTTCTTTGCGACCCAACTTCTGTTCAGCTTGCAGGACGGTTGGTGGCAGAATCTCGCCTTCGTTTGGCAGAGGTGACAGATCATGGCCAAGAGTATCCTGAAATCGAGAAAAAGAGATTGAATAGAGGGCTCACAGAATCACCGGATTCCGAAGTGTTTCGCCGCGAGTTTCCGCCAGCCTCCTGATGAGGACTGAGCATGAGTCAGTGCCCAGTGTTGGAAGAGGAATACGCAAAAGGAATCCTAGGGAATGAAATGATTCGGAATTACGTCACGCGCGCGAGAAACATGCCTTTCACTCCATGGCTGATCGCTCCTCGATGGAACTCGTGAGGTAAGAGCTGCTTCATCAAATTTCTAAATAGCGTTCATTCATTCAGCTCAGAAGCTCGGTCACCCGAACGGCTAAAAGCAATTATTCGAAAGTCATGCGCGCTCTACACGGCCACAATCAATGCGTGTCCCACCACAGCTGTCACTGGGGCCTGCGTCTGTATAATTTACGCAAATGGATGCTTCTGTCGACTTGAGTATCAGAACAGGAGGAGATAGATAGGGAATGCCGAAAATCTTTGAAAGATTGGTCGAAAATTCGATTGATGAGGGAGGCGCTATCTTAAATGTGACTTATAGCATGGGTTCCGAAACCAGAAGGGCCGTTCGCATCCATTTTATGTCAAATGCGATGGGCACTAACGATGCAATGACATGCAAATCAGCGAAATGAGTGAAGTTCTAAACGCTGAAGATGTGGCCCGTACTCATGACCGTAATTAGGACTTAACAGTCCTGTGTGTGTTCCGCGTTCGGTTGGTTCGTCCAACGAAGTCCCTGTAGGCCGGTGCCCACTAATAAGAAACGGGGAACTCCGACCTCAAATAATCAGGGAGTCGGAGATCCTTTCGATCGAAGACCACAATCCAGCACGTGTGGAGAAACACGATACGCTGGAATCTTGTCAGAAGTCTCCGTACGTTACGACGGGCGACCGATAGACAAGCGAGAGGCAGCTAGTCGGCGAAGACGGCTCAGCCTCAGGCGACAGACGTCTGCTGCCGACAGACGCCAATTACTGAGTTCACTATTTCCATGACATTGACTGACTTCATTGAGCGATTACACGATTCCTCGAGGGAGAGTATTGTCCATTCACGATCACGCCAACAGATTCCAGTAAAAGCCGCTAGGGTCCGGACCTATGTTTCCGGACTGAAAACCCCAAAACTTCAGAACTTTCTATTCCATGACCGCGGGGGACCGCGTACGGGAACTATTTTTTCTGGAAGGCTCCATCGAGAGTGATACCACGCATAGCACGAGGCGCAGAGCACTTCAACGGCCTTATAAGGCGTCTCATAAGATCTAATGCTCGGTTGGGGGAAGGCGTCCAGAATGGAAGCCGCCACAGATAGTGTTTCATACATCGTCATACTGAATCTATGCTTATTCTGCCAACGTATTTGATCGCATCATATTGCGAATCAGTAGGCGACTCATGCGCCGCCTACACCCAGTGGTTTAGGCCTTTTTTTCCAAAGCCTGCACTCGAGAACGCACTTCTGGCCTGGAGAGCACCAGGACCACAAGCAGTACTCTCTGTTCTAAGGTCTAAGTGTCCTATCTCACGAGAAACTCATTTCCGACTCTACGACATCAAATGCGGAATATGTGGACAGCCAGCTTGAAGATACTCTTACTCAGCTCGTCTTCCTCCGGAAGGAATCATGTTTTAGCTCTGATATTGGGTGTTCCGTTCGGGCTGTCGGGTCTCCCTGACATTCAATCGGTACTCCACGTTCGAGTTGCCGTGCCTTCACCGCAGCGGAGTGAGCAGGGGATACACGCTCGCATGCAAAGTCTATCCATCACTCAGAGTCCATAGATCACGGAATGCTGGCGGGAATACATGGCGGTATTGTTATGAGTAAATGTTCGTGACGCTGTACTGTGAGAACTAAATCCATTGCAAGAAATTCGTTCTCGTGGAGAATTCGTTCCAAGATCCGACAAGGAAAGATCTCATGTGATTACTTCTTACAACACTCAGAGACTAGTGTTGTGATAACGGCATGTTATATACTATACTTTATGCACGAATGAAGAAAGTTGAAATTGAAATTTGAAATGTTCTCCTGATCGGCTCTCATCCGATAGCCAGCGCCAGGAGATGTGGAGTGCGGGAGGAGGTCGTACTCGAGGAAACACTTGAACACCTCGAGCGGTCGTCTATCATCCGGAGCGTACATGTAGGCGACGGGTGTTGGGAGCAAAGGAGTCACCTTTTCGGCAATTGCATGAGTTATACGGTGATGGTTAGGGCAGCGCCCGAGGGGACAATTTTTCAAAAAAAAAACGACTCTAGTGTAGCCTCTGGGGACTCCTTTCCGCAGGCCCTCCTGGGCCTCCTCCGCTGGTCAATCCATTTGCTAGCGTTTCCAACTGAGCTCAGGCGGACAACTCCCGCGATCATCATGGTACGGAGTTATGACTACCAACCTCAGACGCTTTTTGAACAACGCCTACAAAGTTTGTATGGTCTTGAACGACTTCGACGAGTCCGTGGGTTAAGTTGTTTCATGGGTCGGCCGGTGGGTGGATCGCAGTTTGGCTGTCCTTGGAGAGTAAATAGAGCCCGGGAAACTCTGTTCCCTTCTCCCTTTCCGCGTTCTTCCTTCCCTTTCGACCTCTTTTCGGGTCCGATTCCGATAGATGAGTACAAATGACACTCAATCGACACAACCATCTGTCAATTCAGTCGAACTCAAGACATGGACTCGAGACGAGAAACCCCTGTACGCACTCACAGAGCCCACTTTACGGTGGAGCCTCCGATTCTCTCCCGTGACGCTATTCAGCCTCTCCTTCCCTTAGCCATCAGATTGAAAGTGAAGAACGTCTCCGGGACATTTGAACATCTGTGGAACGTTTCAACATCTGCAGGCTCGCTCCCGAATTTCCAATTTGAAGCCCTTCAAGAAGCAGATGTGTCAAACGCCTGCGGCGAACCCCACCGCTCCATGGGGCAATTCGAGCTCTCTAATTCTCGGGCTGTCTCGAATATTTTCCACCAAGGACTCATGGGCGCTCACGCTCACCCATCAACACTTACGAGTTAACCGGTTCGTGCCTGACGAGTCTGGCATTTTTCAGATGTTGGGAAACGGACGCTCTCAGAGAGAATCCGAAGCGGAACCCGGTTTTCGGAAGCGAATTCCAAGCTCATTGCATGGTTCGAGCGTTAGAATATCGTCCGAGATTTCCTATCTTTGACTCCCGCATCAATTTCCGCACTGAGCTCGAGTTCGAATTTTCGGGAGAAATATCTCGAATTCAGAGCCTGGAACAAGCTCTTCCAGCGGAGATCCTCGGATCGATTACTGGGACGGAACACTCGTCCGTGGGAACCGCTCGAAGAGACCGTCCGGGATTTTCGATACATTCAACAAGTGGTGACAACTTGTTGCGTTGCTTTTCATAATGATAGCTTGGTAGATTGTGCTCCAAACGATGGACATACGAATTTCTAGAAGTTTCGCTACCAGAGAATCGGGAAGCAGACGATAATAATCGGCGTTTCCGAGCGGTGGGGAGGGAATCTAGGGGAATCGGGCGAATTCCGAAAGGACCGAAACGATTCGAAATTGATTCACAGAAGAGCGGAAGGAAGATTTGCCTTGGTTCGCTGCGGAACCGCCAGCCACTGGCTTATTTTCTCCTCGGTATCCCACTGAGCTCTCAGCCAGCTATTTGAACAAGGATCTTAGGAGAGAGAACCTAGATAGAATGTATTGTTCTTCGTAAAACCTCATTCATAGGGGGTCCGTATTGCTCATCATCTTCCGAGCGGGCCCCTCCAAAAATTCCCGATCTCGCCAGGGGCAGATTCTCGTTCTCGGTTCTTGGAGTTTCTCATGCTGTGTTTAATTCCCATCAAACTGTTCTCGAATTCATTTCATTCATGCAACCGTAATAGCAGCTACGCTGGGCCGTGCATCCGCAGATATGGTTGTAAATACTACTCTCGCTTTCCTGACTCCTTTCATTGAGCGAACATTCAATCTTCGTTCACGGCCAGACGCTGGGTTTCCGCAGCCACCGCACTGTTGTTCCGTTCATGTGTTTGGCCGTATTTGATCGCAGATATATGGACCTGCTATTAATGTGGATGAATGATGATGTTGGTTTTTATCTTCGTTTGCCGAGTAAACAAACCCGATAGCCGACCGGTTGCTTACGCAGGAGACCGCAGGGCTCGAGTCACCACTCACTAGCCTATACTATACTCAAAGTCCCGCGGCGCAGAGAACTTCGTTCAAGACGATGGAGCTGATCGTATATAACGTCATGAACGCTCGAGATGCTCATTCTCAATCTCAGAAATGAATTCACTTTCGCTCCCAAACTTGTTGTTAGAAAAGCGACCTTGGTGTTTTGGGTGTTCTGCTCACTGGGTCTCCATCCATAGGAAAGAGAATCCGCCATACGAAGATCAAGATATGGATGGATGCTTCGCAGAGAATCTCGCCGATCCGCCGGGAGAAAGTTCGTACTCCACCGAAAGCTTGTCGGGAGCCGCTGATAACGATTCGTCCCCGGGATGCAGTGTCGCCTTTGTAGACCATACATGTCGTGATACTGATCAAGACACCTGTTGTATCTGACCTTGGCTTCGTTTGCTATGCGCATCACCCGGTGGACACACACACAGCGGCGGTCCGAGCCGCAGAAACGACGACGACTTTGATGACGGAGACGACGCTGCTTAGGAAGATACCTAGCTCGCCAACAACGTACCAAGAATGGCGAACAGGGTGTATCGGCCGATCGTGACAGTCGTGTTGTTCATTGCCTTCATGATGCTGGCGGCGACGGCGGCGGCAGCAGCAGCCGCAGCCGCAGCAGTAGGAGCAGTATCAAGAGCTTTCCCCTAGAAGAAGCAGGTGTCGTCGTCGCCGCTCCAGAGGAGAGGGCTGTCACTGTGTCTGCTTACTCTGTCCGTTCAAAAGAACAGTAGTGGATCGCCGCGGCTCGTAGACTCGTTGTTGTCAATCCCTACTTCGAATCGCACGGAGTTTTGTGTTCGTCTTACGTTAGATTGTCTGTTCAGTCCAATTTAGGTGTTCACCAGTTCCAAGCGTGGTGAAAGAAGAACTCGGAAGTGGTGAGAACCTCAGAATTCTCAAGCTGTTCCAATACTTCATCGAGTGCAAAATGAATTACAAACGACGGATCGGAATCGTTGGATACGGACATCTTGGCGAGTACCTCGTTGACGAAATTCTGGCCCGACCCGCTGATTATGAATTGGCCTTCGTATGGACTCGTTCGGGAACATTCAATCCGGCGACAAAACGTCTCGACCGCTCGGTCCTTCTCGAGGATTTGACCTACTTCTATACACGGCGCCCGGATCTCGTCGTCGAGGTCGCGCACCCCACTATTTCGAAAGCCTACGGTGAGCATTTCCTCAAGCACTGTGACTACATGATTGGCTCGCCCACAGCGCTCGCCGATCAAGAGGTCGAGTTGAAGCTGAGGCGAGCCGCGCGGAAACCAAACGGATTGTACGTTCCCTCAGGCGCCATGTGGGGTCTGGAAGACATCCGCAAAATGGCCGACCGAGGAACCCTGCACGGTTTAACAGTCACAATGAGGAAGCATCCCAGCGCGCTCCGACTCTCCGAGGGAACATCTTTACGAGCCAAAAACGATAACGTGTCTACTAGACCGATTGTCCTTTACGAGGGCCCGGTGCGCGAGCTGTGCCACATCGCACCCAATAACGTCAACACAATGGCTGCCGCGGCCATGGCGGCCCACAATTTGGGATTCGACAAAACTCAAGCATGTCTCATATCCGACCCCAACATGGCAGACTACCACGTGACCGAAATCGCCGCACAGGGACCTTCAGAAATCGACGGGAGGACCTTCACAATCAGGACCACGAGAACGAACCCCGCCGCGAAAGGCGAAGTCACAGCCAAAGCCACCTATTCATCGTTCCTGTCATCGATGCTCGCCGCTGAGGGTAAAGGGCCCGGAGTTCATCTCTGCTAGAAGCTTCTTCGAGCTTCGATTCCGTAGAGACGTCCGCGTCGAACAGCCGCGTCAACTGGCCATTGTTGGGGAATGTACGTCTTCAATCGATTCTTCGATCGATGCCTCTTACGTGTGACCTAAACACGACATCATATCGAAGCGTCAATGCTGCCGATGACATTCCCGAGGAATGAATGAATGTATGAATTACAGTGATCGGTTTCTCCTAAACTCGGGTGGTTTGAGGTCGGTCGACTCGCAATTCACGATTCTGGTCTTCTCGGCTGCAGCGAAAAGTTTTTCGTTCTCAATTTCTTCCCATTTTGAACCAAATAACGGGTTTGGACGAGACTCACTGTTATTAGATGGCGAAAATCATTCGGGTAATGAGCGGAACGGTTTTTGGTTTTCCTCGAACTGCAGCAAATCCGTGTGCACGCGCTAGCTGATGTTCGAGTATTGTTGACTGCAATAATATCAAAGGTCGTCATGGATGAACGCCGTAGACGATTTACGACATAACGGCGCCTATATTGTTAGGGAGTCTCTATGGCTCGCGCAATTGCACTTCCACGACCGTGTGGTTGGCTGTTATCATGCGAGAAAGTCGGCCGAGATGATCCGACAGTTTCATCTCGATAAACGGTACTGAAGTATCGCTGACTAGTAGTGTTTACAATTCTGAAATAAACCTCTAGACGGGGAAACGGACGATCGCAGGTTTTCTCCCCTTGTTTGCTTGTCATGTCTGGAAATGTTCTCACTCTTCAAAGTTCTAAGATTCAACGAGAAATTCGGGTTTGAAGTCAGTGATTTCTCCCAAATCAAAGCTCGATAACTCAGGAATATTCCAATTCTGAGTCCCGTGCTCATATTTGATAGCGTAATGTTCCGAAATCGCGGCTCTTCCTACGCTACTTGGTCCACATTTCGAGCGACATCGACCTCCGCGGCCGGAAACCAACGAAGATCCCCTCGCACAATGCTTCGCTTCCAAATTCGAAGCTGTTTGGAGGCTCGCAGTCAATACCAGAATCGATTGATGCGTGGAGTCATATTCGGTGCGTTGCCCCATCCCAAAACTCAAGACGAAACGCAGTCGGATCCTGTTCCAAAAATGTTCTTCAGCGCTGAATGACTAGAGCGTGTAATCGGACGTCCTTCAGCCGACTCCGTGCATCACGACGTGGTCGGAACACTATGGCTTGGAAACAAATCTTTCACGCGAACGCTACAATGACAGTAATCACAGTGTTTGAAGTATTCGAGGCTTCAATTTTCCACTGCTTGCTTCCGAGTGAATCCGAACAGTTTCAGGCGTACGGTGGAAACACGATGACAGCTTCGACCAGGGCTGGAATGCTGTCAGCCGGAGCTGCGCTCGGTATCGGTTCCGGTATTTAATTTCGTTCGAATCATTGAAAGCCGTAGCCTATGCCTTCTCCTCAAATCGTCGATGGTGAATAATTCAACTCTCCAGATGGACTCTATATCAGCCACGGATGACGATGTTTTGTCGGTTTGATGCTCTCGTCGTTCCCATCGTAGACTGAGCAGTCGAAACGTTTTTCTTGTTGCAGTTCTTGTTCCTTATTCCGGCGAAATTGAATGAGCGCATCGCTGGGAGCGACTTCCAACGGCGCGTAATTGAAATGCATTGATTGGAAGGATTGTCGACATCAGTTGAGCTGCTGTTTAGAACTCCTCTGGGATGCCTGGAGGATGAGTAAAGTGCTCCAGAAGCCAAACTACCTTTTCAGTACGCCCAAGGGAGCCAAGTTGTGACGGAATTAGCCTCTTTTTCCCCCCTCGTAGCGAACCGCTGACTTTGACGTCCGGGGAGCGACTCGAGCCTTTCACTCTCTCTTCGACATGGGATTCCAACTGTACCCGATAATCCGACGTTACTCGCTGTACGCTCCGCGGCGGCAGCAGCAATTGAAAAATAAAGGCTGCACTTCGCTCGGACAGTGACTAACCTCGCAGCGTATTGGTCTCATACACCGCATGAAAGGTCTGTTCTGGGAATCGCATCGTCCTTGACAAAACTGCATTCGTCTCTGAATCTCATTCCCTTTACCATAAACGGCGATCAGAACCGAGCAGCGGAAACTTCTCTCCCTTTCCCTTCTTTCGATCTCTCGGGGAGATTTTCTTGTGGAGGACTCGTTTTCAATACGCTCCTCGCGACAACAGCGAGATTCAGATTCGATTTTTCCCTCGACCTCATCGGAGCTCCGGCATTGTCGGGGGAGAGAAGTCCTGTTTCACATCGTTTCGACTTGACCTCCTTATTATCCCTCGTTTTCATTCACAACCATGACGATCGGCTAGTGACCGTTTCGCGTTGTGATTCACGAGCCTTGCAGCGATGATCCACACTCTTCCTCTTCGGGTGTCTGATCTGGTTGAACCGGCTCTCCCTTTTTTAACATTGGATTTCCCCAGACCGATGAAAACTTCACTAAACCATACAGTCAAGGTATTGCGCGAAAGATCGGACTGCGCGGAAAGATAGAATCGGGAAACGTGGCTCGCCCATTAAACCTGAAGAAACAGAATACGGCGGCTTCCTCCTTGAAATAGCTGTCAGCGTCGACTACAGCTCGAGTTCTCAGCACCCGCCCGACGTTTACTCAACGCCCACGCGAATCGATGCGCAGACCGCCGCGCCGTCATTCTTCTCTTGACCTCTGCACAATCAAACGCATGAATGATTCAACGAACCGCCATCAGTCGGCGCTTTAGATGTGCGACTCTCTGTAGTCTCCTGGACTCCGAGAAGCTTTACCTCCGAGTTTGAGCATCATCGAGGCTTCGGAAACAGGATGAAATCCGCATAGGTGATCCGAGGATTGCCAGGATGAGGTTATGAGGCCTCTCTCTCTCGGTGGATGAGGGGACCGGGACCGCATGGGACCCGCTTCGCCGCATTCGTATCAATCTGAGGTCCCTCATACTCTTCAAAACTCTGTAAAACATGGCATCACCCTCGAACACGTGATCTCTCAGAAGTCAGATGAAAGTATCGCCTCTCTGGTTCAGTAAGGGACGGCGAAAGAAGCTTCCACGGAATTCTGATGCCATGTGATCGGAATGAGGAGAGGGCAAGTTTCCCGGAGTTGATTGCAACTCCGGAGATGTGAGGTCCAGCGTGCAGAGTTTGAAGTTTTTTTCCCAGACGAACACTAGCGCTCCTCGTCGGATCCGAACAGGAGCTCGTGTAGTCTTGCCTTGCTAGGTTCGGTAGGCTCCTCCAAACGACGGAGCGTCATGTTGGAGAATGTTCGGCGTCCCTTAATTGGACTCCCATTCAATTCTCCTGATTGAGCTACTTTGGAACAGTTCGTTACCGACGTTCCGCAGTTCCGAGCCCCGACCGGGCTTGATACGTTGTGTTCCGCGGATGTGAATATTATTTCGCCGCCACAGGCTCCCCGCCAGTTGTTAGGTATTCCGAGGATTCAACGGACAACCCGTTTCGTCCGTCTGGTGAGCCTCTAAGGCAAAGCTTCGAGCGAGTTACGAAAACACGCGAACTTCAATTCACGTGCCTGTACGGGTGACGTATTCGAGGTCGCTGATTTCTCCTCCATCAGGTGAAACAGGTACGCCATTCCCTCCAGCCCCCCGAAAGGAAGCGAAGCGGCACTCGCCAATGATGATCGATCGGCGAACGTTTTTAATCCGGAGTTTTTGAAGGTCTCCGAAAACCGCGTCGATTACCGCGGAGACTGCGGCATAGCTCCACGCTCCCAGAGTTCCCATCGTTCTCTCTGAAGTTTAGAGAAACAAAAACAACGGACTCGCCGTTGTTCCGAGACGGCGGCTCGGAAATGTTCGTACTTTTATGTTCATACCTAAAAATGCGGACGCGTACTCCTCAACGGACTAATTTTCACTCCGTCAGATGTTTGCAGAGCTCAATGTGGTCCTATTCCTGATTTGCTATCCGCGTCGACAGCCGTGGATTCAATCCTTGTTTCCCGTTTGTAAAAATAAAAGATTCGACGCTTTCAGACAGGCGAATGGATGAGGTGTAAATTCCATAAAAGTTTGACATATGCGTCAGCTTCTTCATCATTGCTGGTCTGGTATTCTACGACGACGCGATTGACATTTCTCAAGGCAGCGAAGGTTCCTTTCCGATGGAGTGACGTGTCGCAAGTCGGGCATCGAAGTTAACGCCACACCAGTCGACGACGATGGCAATAACTTCGAAATGAAACCCGAATCACCGCAGCTGAAGCTTCGAAAAAGTTGCCGGCTCATCTTCCGAGCTCATCGCAGGCCGCACACAACGCGGTGTAAGATGAGGATCTGGAGCTGATTCTCGGAGGAAACGTTTAATAATATGCAAATCTTCACCTACAAGCTTCGATGGCAACTGCGATGGCTGAATCTCACGCTCCTTGAGTCATGTGCGGATGAAGAAAAACGCAACAATGGCAGGCAACGAGAGCGCATTGGTTCCTCCATGCTCAAGCCCCGGCAGGCATGAAGCATGCAAGTGAGATCCCTGCTTCATCTACGATCCCGGAATATTTACCAGCGGTACTTTTCATCAATGACGGCCATAATGCGCGTTCCCGGGCGCATCACACGTATGACAGGGGCGCAAGCAAGTCCATTCAGATCGTTTGGTGCACTCTACATACTTGCACGAGGTGAGCTAATCCGTGCGACCTCCGTGAGGAGGTGAAATACTTCAGGGTCTGTTCTAGCGGACGCCGCTATTGGCTCTTTGTTCGCGGTATTCCGGGGAAACAGACGATGAAACACAGGGAATCGCATATGCGGGCGAACGAAGCTTCTGCTGCAGAGCGCGGTTTCGAAAACTATTTTGAAAGTGCACGTTAACTATCGGAGCATGTTACTCCAAAGCTCGTTCTAAACACTGCCCCGTCGAAAAACACGGACGGCGGATTTGAGCTGGATTCAGATGTAGGTGAGTATATGTATATGATACCTACTCCTGAACAAGGACTACGGGATTACGGCGTATTACGGACGGCAAACCGAACCTACCTCTCGTGCGATTTGAAGACGACGGTTTTCTTGTTTCCACGATATAGCCGTGAAATTTTCGAAGAATCCTCCATCGGACTCCTGAACCCTGCGGAGAGAAAAGAGAGAAAGATACATTCAGCGGATGTCGGAGAAGAGAGTGATTCTGTAATTCCTAGCAACAACATTCGCAAACGGAAAACATGGATACGATTGCTGGAACAAAGAGATAGCTTCGCGACGCGACAGCGGTGGCGGCAGCAGAGTATCCTCTCCCACCATATCTTCCGCTTACATCACAATAAATATCGTCGCCCGGGGGAATATTTTGTAGCTGTGTGCGATCCTACAACCGATCATCCACGATGGCTGTCTTGAACGATGCTGTGTGGATGATTCTGAGGTGATGAGAAGTGCACCGGAACTCCTCATTCTCGCGTCGACCCGTTCACTGCCTTTGAGACTCGCTAGGGTTCTAGTGGGGTTGCGACACACGTGACAGGCTCTCGACAAATCACTTGATCGGAACAACCATCCAAGGTAACGCGTCAATATCCGATCAAACGGAGAGCTCATAAGCTCACGAGCTTACGTGTTGTGGTCGCTCGTTATTGCTTAACAGATTCAAGGGACAGGAGAACACAGAATCGAAAGACACCTGAAGTTCACAAATCAGCAGACGGAGTGACTTCACTTGTGCCTCGCATAGTTCGATTTCCTCTTCTGCCCCAACTCTGATGTAATGGAAGATACCTAGAATCAAATTCGGTACTGTTCGACCACGGATACCTAGATGCGTGGGCTCTGTGAAGCGGAAATATTTTCGCACTCAATAACCTGCGACTTGCAAATGACACTATGCCATCCACGTGCGGAGAGGGTATCAGCTGTTGCGCTCCCTCCGAATATCTTTCGATTCTAACCAGCTCCGCATCCGAATCTTCTTGGGGGAACGAGGAAGGTCTGCTCGAATTTCCCAGTGTACGGTTCATGGAAACCGGCGAGCCGGTTCTGCGGTTGTGACCGCGGAGAAGCCGGCGAGCTGGAGATACGGTTGGTAAATATTTCAGCATTTAGAAGCGGCCACCATCTAGGGAGAAGTTTTATGATGCACTGTGCGAAGAGCCTCGGCCAATGCTGACTTCCGAAACCGTCCCGAATCGCGGAACGAACGGTGCCAAGAGAAGGAGGACCCGGAAAACGCAGAGAGAAAAACCAAACAAAGACAACATGAGCTCCAACACGAATCATTCCTTCAAACCCACCCGAAGAGCGAGGGACCAGTCGGAACAGAGAGTAGGAAACAGAATTAAAACGAGGGAAACGCGGAGCTCTCCATCCTCCTCACTCAGACTGGCGAGATGCTCCTGAGCTTCGGAACATGACGTTGCTGAATGAAAAGATGGTAAGACGGTTCCATCACATTGGGAGCACTCCTGTTGCGGGGTTGGGTGAGCCTGGAGTCAAGTTTCGGCACATCTTAGATTAATATGAACGTCGCGTGCGTGATATTCTGCTTTACCACCTGTCCTAAAACCTGTTGCAGAAATCCCTTTATGACACACCCTGCTCGCAAGTGAGCAGTAACCCGACCGAGTACGCGACCAGAACTGGGCCGTCCTGGTGCGATGTCTTGTCCGCTCCTCCCTCACGGACTTTGCTGAAGCGTTGACACGACAGAAAATACCTAGGTGATCACAAATCACCTGGTTAGGTTATATGTAATGGATCACTATACTCCTTTCCTACTGTCTTGAAAAGTTCCCCGAGACTCAACATTCAACTCTGCCCACAGCGCAGTCATTGTGCTCTTCCCATTTTTCCGCCGAGCTCCACCGACTTCGTCTCCGAGCTCAATTCTCGTAAAGTCCTCGCGTCGCTCGGCTGCGCGTCGCCCTCAGACGCAAGCGATGTTTGTAAACCTCGTTCTGAGAAAAGTCGCCTTCCCTCAAAGTTTGAGTCGCAAAAGCCCGGACACACAGCAACACGCGTCTTGAGCACAATGAAAACTCCCCACGACGACGAACGACACATCGTCCGGCAGTGTAAATACTTTCATTACATCAACACGTCGTTCAAAACTTTTTGATGGTTAACTCGCTCGAGTCAATTCGATGTTCTGAAATTCTGGTTCTGTGCCTTCTCTCGTTTTATTGTGATGGGAAAACTAGCCGGTTGTTATCTGCTCGTTTGACTGAACTTCGTGCAAAAGGAATCAAGGGCCCGTAGGAGCAGAAGATGGGCTCTTTCGACAACAAAATTCGTTAGTCGGACGAGTTCCAGAATCCTCAGATCCTGGACAATCATAGTTTCATTCTCGACGTGCCTGTGTCTGTAATTGGATTTCAACACAACGAGAAACTCCAAGACCTATTCCTCTGAAATCTCCACTCTCGGGAACAGAGCTTTTCCAGGTGAGCAGCTTGTGCAGCACGATCTGTCAAGAGCATATCGCGCTCGTGCTCTGATGCAATATGCAAGTGACAGACGAGAGTTTTTTTTTTATCCTAGTCGCGTATGACGGATGACCTTCCGGCTGCTGAACCATCTGTCCCCAACGGTCAAGGTGAAAATCCACTCTGGCAGTCAATTAGCTGAAGGCTTTAGTGGAGCTCGACTGCCGTCGAATGAACTGCGCCCTGCGAAATCGAGGAAGCTAGGCTCGCTTAAGGTAGGGGACGAAGGGTGATTCGACGAGAGCCGCAGACATCATAGGACGACTCTCATCGAGGTGCGACGAGATTCAATTGATGCTCGTAACACCACGAAACTCATCTCATTGTCAGTCGGAAAATTCGTTGTGGCAGGCTGCGATCAGACACCATGAATGTGGAATCGGGAGAGTTCAGTTATTCCAACGATGCATTACTTCTCTGACGGGAACCATAAGTGAGTGTAGACGAAGCTGTGCTGCTTCTCGACAACCTGAATGAAGTCCATCCATCGATAATGGTCGACCTCACTCACATATAAACATCATCGGCAGTGGAATCGATATTTCGTCTCACGCAATCGATGCTGCAGAACCGCAGAACAACCGCGTTGGCTGTGATCTGTCCTTTCTTTCGCCCGGGCCCCATTCGTTGCAGATTCCTTGCGATCGAAATCTGATCGATCCATGTAGGTCTTCTTCCAATCTTCATCGATCCCATAACTATCCGAATCATCAACTGCTCTCATTCAAAAATCGGACACGAATCATGGAACAACTGTAGATTTTCAGACCGGACCTTTAACAAGTTGAATCATTCCCTTATCCGACCAATCAGCTGTCGGGGCCGACTCTGTTCCGCTTGATTGTACCGGATGGACCAACTTCCGCTAGGTGGATGCCTCAAAACGAGCTCATCAGTGCTTTCAGGCTTTCACGTTCTCTGGACGTTGAATTACCCAGCTGCCCAGTGAAATTCCCAACCTGACTAGAGTCCGCGTGGTTCACTAGATCGATTTTGAGAGCAAAACTTCCGATACTGATGAAGGTGGAATGAGTTTTCATCGAATGTGACAAATGACATACCCGTCACTGGTCGACCTTTCGGACCCGCAGCTTACGAAATGAAGCTTCCAGGGATAGAATTTATCTCGCTGATCGAGTTCAGCATCCACTTGATGCAAGCGATCCAAAGGTTATGAGGGCGTCTATAACAATCCTCCTATAATCGCTCAGATCCCTCTCCTGTTCGCGCATATTGGAACAGGAAAAAATAGTTGGCGAGTAAGACCACGAAACCTCGTGGACTTTGTTGGACAGATAAAGGACAGCCAAATATCGAAATATTAGTCGTGTCCCAATCCAGTCCTAGAAGGGGGTGAACGATAATCAGAGCAAAAAGATGATTTCGGCCGATCCAGCAGCAGTGGAGCGAGAATTTATCATCCTCAGAAGTCCTATAGATGGGTTCCGACCCGTTGACATGATTGAGAAAGTCCATTCTCATTCGTTGCCATGAACAGTTGGATGATGCTCCTATACAACAACTGATGGTTGCGGATCAGTTGCATTCGTGCCGTAGCTCCGAAAAACGACAGATGCCCATGACAAGCACGAGGATGTCAAAAGATGTTTCCACCAGACGACCGACTGAGACCCGACTAGTAATGGGAAAGTCTTCTGGATGATTCCCAGCTCGCTGTCTGCAATGTGTGGCCATTCCTCATCCTGGCCACAGGTTGGACCTTATTCTGATTACCCACCTGCCGGACCGTCTTGCAGTCCACCTCTGCGTCACTGGTTTCTGCGCAGCGGGGCTTGTGCCTCCAATTCCGTTGCACAGCAATTGGCTTTGTGTACTTTGGGACGCGACCAACTTCTTGAGGGCAAAAAGTTGCACGTGGATTTTTGGCGCGCAGAGGTGTGAAGGGAATGCCGCCACCATCAAGCATCGCGTTCAGGAGGGCGACTCAAGGAGGTCATCGGATGCGGACAAAGCGCGAAGGGAGCTCGATCAAGATATTACTTATCAGGGGCCAGCCCGATTAGTGCCTGCAGCCGAGAATTTGGTCCGCTACGTTTCAGCAACCTGAAATTTGCAGAACACCGCTTCCTCCCAACGAGAAGATACTGCGGCCGGCTTACCGGCCCAGAGCTTCGCCATCAGATCGATACGACCGTATGGCACATATGACGCAACCGAGACGCCATGCATGGTTTGGCATCCAGGCGGAGTCGTAAAACAAGTGGGCCTTGTGGTCGTTGATGTCATCGTTTATCCGCTGGATGTTCTCTGTTCCACATCCAGGAGCTGTGATGGAATACGACCAGACAGTTCCACTACTGCATCGCCTCAGTTACAACCTGCATCCGACCAACCGACATTTCCCTTCGGCGATGATGAAATCAAGATGCGGGAGAGGGATTGAAGTCCGAGATTGTCTTGAAGAATGAATCCGTGTCTCCGACCCGAGCTTTCGACTTCCTGACTGTTCAAGAACTGAACGTGGCTTCACTCCCGAGTTCCGGTGCCACGCCGCAACAAGATAGCCAACTTCGAACTGCCAACAGGTCGAATCGAAACCCTCGTCCGTCGCGACAACAAGCCCCAGGTCGATTATGACGGTACTAATTCATTCGACAATATCGGCATCCACCGCAATTGATTCCGCATGATGATTCCTTTTGGGAGCAATGACGACCACATCATCACAATTTATATGTCGACCCCGCAGCATGAAGGACAGGGAGTCCCCTCAATGTCGTAATGCATCGTTTCACGATTCGAAGGAAAACAACCGCAGCCCAGTGGAATATGTGCGGATCGTCGCCGCTGAACGGCGAAGACGATGAGGACGAATGACGTCATTATTATCAATTCGCATGAGGCAACAGCACGTTAGAAACATGCGTTCTCATTAGCGTTTGTCGCTTGTCTCGTCAAACATATGAATCCGTTCGTGTGTTCCGCGTCCGTGAACTGCCATCCTGGAGTCATGCGCGAATTACGGGGCACTGGATACGACTGAAAGCACGTGCCCTGGCTCTGCCATCGCCATGTGTTCGCTCCAGTCCTCGTTCAGTTTGTTCGTCCTCTTTTTATCACATCGCCATGACTACAATCGAGGGGAGCTGCGAGTAGACGACTAGTTATTAATGAGCTAATCATGCACCGAGTTCTCTTGTTTTTTCCTCTTTACCTCTGTTCGTCAAAGTCGGTGAGGGCACAATGCCTTTCAAACCCCAACTGAGCAACTGAGTGCGTTCATGCGTCAGCGGGGGGAAAGTCTCTCTCTCTTCTGATCTGAAGTTCTATTTCAATCTTTGTGGATCTCTCTTGTTCGTTGATGAGCGCAAACGTTTCGGGTCATCGGTTCACACTCGACTCCTCGCCCGGATTCCACGTCAGAATATCCCACATCGTTATTAGCCCTTATTGATCTTCGAAATCACTGCTTTGGGTATTCAACGATGAATGATCGCGAGCGCTCTTACTGGTTTCCAACCTTTCCAAATCCGTACCGCAGTTCCCCGAGATCAAGCGATCGCACCCAATAATCCGCGAGATTATCATCAACAACTCTCGTGTTCCGTGACTGCTCTTGGTTTCAATGAATGTTTCATTGAAGAGGCTCGCAGGCAGCCCACGCTGGCTTGAAGGTTATTTGATGTTCATTCTGCGTGATCTGATTGGCAAACATTTGTCAGAGCAAACCAGGTCTGTCAGGAGGACTGTTGTTTTCGGTTTACGTCGATGATGGAATGGGGGCGAGCTCTGCAGCCGCACTTTGTTTCCCTGCTTTGGTATCAACTGCCGCGGAAAGTCCTAACTCATGTTGGTGGAGACTTTCGGGTCGCCATTGTTGGAAATCACCCATCGACAGCATGTATACCTACGTGTGCGGCTGTGTAGAGGTTCAAAGCGGTTTCGAGTGGGTTTCACACTGATTCTGTTCCAGAAGGTAACAACCATCTCGGCTGGGAACGCCGCAGTCAACTGTCTATCGGAAAGAGCCGCGCAGCGCAGGTGGTTCGGAACGCACAAGCCCAAAAATACAGTGGAGTCTGTTGTTGCGCTTCACCTGCTCTCTCGAAGCCATTTGAGCTTGAAGGTCGCATTACCGGCTTGTGATTCTGATCCCGGAAAACCACTGAAACCTTTGCGTTTTCACTCTTCCCGGACTCAGGAACAATCTGCTCATGGCAAAAGTTCAAAAACATCGACCAATCAGGGCTCAGTCCACAGAGCTGAGTTGAGAATATGGGTATCCGCCGCTTTGGTGTGTTTTGCGCAGAATCCGCTTACAAGCTCCGTTCGATTCCACGAAGCTTTCGATCTCTTCTGACTCGGAAGAAAATTTCACTGTGCAGGTCGACCCTGACACTGCGCATACGCTTCCCATCTAATTGGAATTGAATCGGGGCCGCCTCACGGTCCGTTCGTTACCCATCCGATTATGTTTTGATTCTTGAGGACCGAACCCCTCAATGCGGCGAAGTTTTTGGAATGCGATCACGCGCAGAAATCTCAGACTGTTGCTCCTCCGAAAGGGGTTTGAAGAACCGTTCCGCCCCGGAGCAACTTGCGAGGGCAACGAAAAGCAGCGACGTCTCTGAGGACATCTGAGAATGCTTGAACGCGCGGTCGAGTCCGTGCCGACACCTGACGCTCGCGGCAAATACCACCACGTGCCTCATCCTCTGAATAACTCTCGCCTGTTTCAGGGATCGAGAAGGTCATTCAGGGGCGTTCGAGTGACTCGGAGCTCTTGACTCGTGCATCATGACTATCCGGCAGATGTTCAATCCTCGTTGCTCCGATGAGTAGCAAGCCGATCGAAATCTCAGCGAGGCCGCGGCGACGTATGAGCTCGAAGTCAAAACATCTTCATCAGGAACGACGTCTACGCCGACATCAACGCGAATGGATTTCTCTAAAGCCTGGCGATCATGGCTGTCGCTCAGAGGTGGACGAGCCACATCTTTGCGAAGGATCAAGCTCCCCTCGACTGACAGCCAGGCTACCGTGTTATGCTTCGTTGGTTTTGCATAGCCCACGGAAAAAACGTCTAAATGCCCTGGGACATTGAACGCATGGGATCCAATGTTCACCGCGGCAGAGTTCCTCGAATCCCAAACCGTATGTTTTATACTCCTGTCTTTATATGATTGCATGAGAAAGTTTACGCGCAGGATTCTAGGCTGACAGTCGATAAGTCTGTATTTCGGGAACGAGAGTTTGGCCGTTGAGGAGAAGCCCTTCGATGAGTCGCAACACGTTCAGCGGTTGTCCCGGCATTTGTTCGCAAGTGGCCTCGAGCTGCTCCGTCAGTCAATCAGTGCATCGAGAGTCCCACTCACAGTCGGGCTCTGGACGCACAGCGCAAGATACTCAGCTCTCCTGGAATGAATACTGTGTATAGACAATGACTAGCTCCAATCCGGAGGGCTCGGGGCATACAAGATCGGCAGCGGCGACAATTTCTCCGGTGAGCAGACATCCACTGGCAGATGTGAGCCAGCAACCGCGCTTCAGCGACGCATTCGGGGACGTCGTTGTGTTCCATGCTGGAACGACTGCTACTGCATCGGTCTCGAATCACAAAACTGACAAGCATATCGAGATGCAGTTCCTCCGTGGTCTCCGTCTTAGATCGTTCTGTTGGTGGCTCGCAAATCTTTCATAAGCGGCTTAGTATGTTTCGTGGTGTCGAGAGTTGCTCTGCTGATATGTTGGTGACAAACCTCGCCTCAGGGGTCACAAGCAAAAACGAGGACCAGCACGCGATTATAGACATTGAGAAACGAAAAGAAACGTGGAAACACGCAGTTTCAAGCGGGTGCGGTGCATTCTCGAAAGCTTCGGCGGAAGCTTTGGCGAGTCTTAGGACGAGTCCCTAGTATTTCTGTTCTCGTTCTGTTGAAAATTAATCGGGAATCCGACTGCTTAGCGGAGCAGGAGATGTACCCCGTGGATGTTGTTCCCGACTTCCATTGTCTACGAAACCGTTGAAGCCGCGAAACGTACGAGCCGTTGAAACCACATCCCAACGCAAACACAACCATTCCACGCAAATGGTTTCATTCCGGACGACTCATCTTGACAACATAAGAAGAACGCTTTTGCCTAGATCCTTGTGTGGCGCTTTCGGATCCAGTTCATATGGTTTCCAAGATGGGCACGCTGAAAGTAGGCTGCTCAGAATGCACCAGTTCATTCCAGATCACAAGCACGCGGTGCCGAAAACTCCCACAGAGGAGGTACCAAGCGGCTTGAGGTCGGACGGACGGACCTTGGATGTTCTCACCTTTCTCATTCTGTGAACAACCGCAAGGCAAGTGTCGATGGTCACCAAGAAATGGATAGTCATCCGATGCAG
Source organism: Neoseiulus californicus (assembly GCA_028455905.1). Lineage (NCBI taxonomy): Eukaryota > Metazoa > Arthropoda > Arachnida > Mesostigmata > Phytoseiidae > Neoseiulus > Neoseiulus californicus. Next base: position 21,487,416 of record JAMQGS010000003.1, read on the forward strand.
GATGGCTCAAGTGTAGAATGTGTTCGAAAGTATAGCGTTCAGTAAAGAAGAGCCGGGATTCTTGCCTCTTTCGGACTCTGCGCGAAAGCTCGTCGATTACGGCTGAGATTCAAGATGCCAAGCTCCGTGCTTCGTTCTGTGGTGTGCGGCTTTGACTGATCCTGATCTCGCGCTTTCCGGCAGAGTATAATGTCTCAAAGGGCAGCTCGGGATTAGCCGCCGCGATCCGGTCATAGCTCAAGGCCTGCATACTACAAAGGTTGTGAGGTCTAGCACAATGAGGACACTACGAAACGCCTCGGGGATCAAGACCTCTTTCTGCCAACGCTCTTTCCTCTCACGTTTTCGCGCACAATGAACAGCGGCAGCTCTCTCGCGAGTCAATTCTACGGTCGCCCTCGCAAGGCTGTGGTCAGAATCATCATCTTGACGAACATCTTTAGAAGACTAACGTGTCCAACCACGCCGTCGTCTGAATAGAATGCTTGCTGTGACCTTTCCCGCCGGCGCGGCGGGCGTCAGGAAGCGCATGCTCGATTTTCAGCGCACGCTTCACCAGCTCGCTATCGAATCACCCCTTCGGATGTCCTCGTGTTTTGTAAGCTTGTTTTCTGCTTGTCCTCCATCTTCCCGTGCGATCCGGGATGGGAAGAGAGCCCAGATCAGAATGCATAATTGCATTGCTGCATAGGTTTATGATATCGGTTGTAATATGTCTGCATACGAATCGTATGCAGATTGCCGCGGGAGACTCGAGAGGCGCTGAACGCTCAACAAAAAACGACCCCATTATAACAACCTACCTTAGAGACATATGACAAAAAGGCGTTTGCGTGCTCCGCTCGGCTCTAAGGCACAACGGCGGCGACGACGACAGCAGCCTCTACGACAAAAACTTACGCAAGGCTTTCGCGGAATCCGAAAGACGCGAGAACGAGGATTCAGCTGGGAAAGAATATTCTCTCTGATTCCAACGAGAGAACTCCTACCGGAAGGAGGAAATCTAAACGCTTTCGGAGAAGGAAGCCATCCAGCCCTGCGTCAACAAATTCAAGCCTAAAACGCGAAAGCAAAACTGAAGGGAATAGGAAGCAAAAACCCTGATGCGGCATTCATCCGTTGGCTCGAGGCCGCGTTTGAGCCTGGCGTCCGAGCCCAAATCCTTAGCAGGTTTTCCGGTGGGGGTAGATTCTCCCTCGGCACACAAAAGAGGCAAGCCAGACCATCAGCAGATCAAACGCGTCGGGGAAAAAATTTCAAGGAGTCGACAAATAGCGTTTGTTGACGTCGACGCACACAGAAGGCACCGGAGCACTTAATGGCGACCAAGGTGAATGGGAATGAATCCATCCGCCTTCAGGAGCATTGACTTTCGGAGGGCCGGCTGGATATGGTGAACATTCCTGTCAATAGTACCCTACATAACATGTGACCAAGAAAGATTTCGAGGAACTCAAGGTTCTCGTCAAACTCAAAAACCGCTCCGCGGGTGACTGATGCCCCTCTTGTGCTGTTTCCGGAGGTGGTCGAGGAAGCCTCCGAAGTGTGTCGATGACCCAACGGCCCCCCTCACCGCAACTCACGAGAAGTGGGGCAGCTCCTCGAGCAGCCGATGGTCAACAACTGATGCTTTCCTTTCTGGCTGTTTCGTCTCGCTCAGGTCTCTGATTCATCGCTGTCGGATTCCTTTTACCGTCTCGAAAATTAGCTTGACAGGCTACGTAGCAGTGGCTCGTGGATAGACAGCGTTTTTTCCCTCTTCCCTTTCAGGCTCCGAGGGACGCTATACCGGGATCTTTCTTCGAAGATGACGACGATTGAGTCGAACGTACGTGTCATTGCTACATCTGGGAGGAGCCAACGAAAGCATCGACTGAGGCACTGCGGCTTTCTGTAATTAAGCCTAAGGGCCGACTGCGATGCTTCGCAAAAATCGATTGGAGGCACATCTAAGGCTGAACCGAAGAGATTAAAGAGAAAATCGATAGAACGATCAGCCGACCGACCGTTCCTCGTTACCGTTGCCAGGATTCAGCTCAGCGTGTTTCCATGTCCTGTCACAGGAACTTGGATCTTAAACTCGTCGAGATCGACTGCGATCCTCGAAAATAGTCTCTTCCTCGCCAACGTCGTGCGCCGCGCCGCAGAACCTCATGAAATCATTTGTATCCCATCTGGCGCCCACAGTTGAGACGAAGAAGTTCTGGGAATTCTAATTTAGGGGGGGGGGGGGGGGAATTCCTACGCTGGGGTGCGAGGCCGGGAGTTGGGTGTTTTTCCTGCTGTCTGCTCTAGATAGCTTCCGAGGTGGAGCAGACGGTTCACTTCGAGACGACCTTTCTGACTGCGGAAGAGCATGAACACGACCGCGCGAACCCCTAGCTCAGAGACTCCAGGGCTCAACGTTGCGACGTGTTTACACCGGCGCTGCCGTGTTTAAGCCACCCGACGATCCCTATCTCTGATTTTGTTTGTTTGGCTCAAGCTCCCCTGGTGGAACGGACGAGTCAATACTGCTTTCGAGCCGATTCGATTCACCTGCACGAGCTCTCGTGTTCGAGGACTTTGTATAGGGATTCGCGGAGGGAAAAACTCAGGATTCAAGGGTATAATAACAAACAAAGGAACTTCCGAACTGGCATCAAGTGCCAACTAAGTGAGAGGGATTCTGATTTGATTCGATTTTTTGATATCGTTCGCGTGCCTCCCCAAACGGGAGTCTGCCTCGGGATTGTCGAGGCTGACGCATCGATGGAATATTGATCGCGATGATCTTTTTTTTGCATAGTTGTTCGTGCCAACGTCCAGCTAAGCCCTTAATACCATAGCACTCAAACCGGACGCCAGATGAGTGTTTATCTTTCTTTCCGCGCGAGGCAAATGCCTCCAGGTGATTTTCTCTCCGAATGAAAATATGAGCCGCAGCGAAATATTTGATCAACTTGGTAAACGTTCGGATATTCCGCAACAATAAAAGATGGAGCTATGAATCAGCGACGAACATGAAGCTTTTCTCGTCGAGATTCATCGGAACGCTCGCGGAAGATTCAACAAAAGACATGGTATCGGGTGTTCCGTGCTGTTGGTGACCTGAGCAACAACAGCGAGACTTCACGGACTGACAACAAGCAACGAGTAACACGACACTTGAAAACCGAGATCCTCGGTTCCACATGCAGGGATACCTATTCCTGGCGGTGAGCAGCGATTCCAAAGCTGCAAAAATCCATCAGCTAATCATCATTCCTCTCATCATCTAGGTATCTAAAATATCAGAAATTTTGCTTGCGGGACGCTTTTGGACTTCAGCGTTGGATGACCACGCCTTCGGGAAAAACAGACACTCGTCCGCAGCTGGTAAGGATACGTGTGACCTTTCTCACGAATCGTCTGTATGATCGCTCTCCGACTCGGCAACACTTGATGCAATCTTCAAAAGAAACAGGAAGAACTAAACGCTGCGCTGCGAGATACGAAGTATGGGTGGATGCGAACATTCGATCCCTGATCGATATGAAAGCGCCAGCCTTCACAGCATCGAATTAAAGCCCGATCGTATGATACCTGCCGTCCCCCAACCCCCCCCCCCTGCACTTGGAACGCGATGTCATTTTGCTGTCGATGCGCTTGTCGTTGCGCATGTGCGCAGTTTAAGCCTTCTCTCGTAACCAGCGATTTTGCTAAACGAGGATTCTGAGCGGTTGGATGGAATGAAACTTCTGAAATGAGCGTTTTGTGACCGAGAACCCGTCGCGAAACATGCATCTCTGTCAGGAAACGCTGCGGATCTCACACTCGATACCGATCGATCGAGATAGCGAGTTCGACTCTACGATTAGCATCTCCTCGATCGATGTAGAAATTCGTTCGCGACTGATGTCTCGCGTTGTCCAAGGCAGCCAGTCGAAGGTCGTTTCGAAAGATGGGCAGGGGAGACGAAGGCGACACGACGTCATGCTTCCTAAGATTTCCGCCTTCCCACAACGACGCTGGCTCGTAACGGGAGGGGAGGAACTGCTCCCCTCAAAACGTCGAGATCGTGCAGGAAAGCGTCAGGAAGAATCCGGTTCCTCGGCAACCGCGTCATTCGGTCAATGTGTAGCCGCACTTCACTTCCTATTCGTTCGGTTTGTAGGCCGCTCGCTTTGCTCTTGTACTGAGGTGAGTTTCCAGCGGAGGCTTCCTGACTCACTAAGCGAACCAACGAGCGAGTGAGTGACTCCTCGCGGACCGGCTGACCGGAGCTACGAGCCGAGAAGCGTTATTCCACTGCATATGAGATCATACAAGTGAATTATAAACATTCCCAAGCATCCCGGTTGTCTTCAGCGAGTCAGCCAGCCAGCCCCCAACTGACGAGAGAGCGGGCGTTGGCCGTGGCGAAACGTGCGCAGCTCAGAGAGTCACGACCAGGTTAATAAGATCTGGAACCGCTCCACATGACCGTCCCGAGCGAGGATCAAACTCGCGTGCAAACAATTCAGCTTCTTTAGGAACGTCGCCACTCGGTCTCTGAGTCCTTAGATTCAACTCTTGAGCTCTTTCAGCAAAACACAGGAATTCTTTCTTCACGCAGGTCTCGTGCAGAGAATTCGGCAACGCCGCGCCGCTAGCAAGGAGGACTTAACACGTATATGTACGTATAAGTAAAGAGTTGCACTATCATTTGAGGTTATCAGCACGGCTATCGATTGAAATAATCTCCGGAATCGCTTTCCGACCCTGGTTCCCGCCCCTTTCCCACCTTTCTTCCGCCCTGGATCCAAGGTCCTCGTTCGATACCCTCGCTCATATTTTTATCTCACCCTCTCTCTCTCCGCGAGGTACCACTTCACGCTCTGACAAGGTTGCGACGTTCTGAAGCCGAATATGCGCGCAGAATCGATGATGAAGCTGTTGCCCCCTCGCCTCATGTGTCTCCCGTCTCATTTTGAGTCTGACAGGTGCTCCGAGTGTATCGTCGTCCTCTGTCCCTCGAGCCAGACGGACAGAGTCACCACGAGTCGGCTGAATTTCGATAAGATAGGTGACGGTGATAATGTATGCGGAAGGGTTCGGCACTCGGCAACGACCTCTCTCCCACTGCATCTGCTCGCTCGAATAACGCCGACCGAACAAAGATGAATCGCCATCATTCTGAAAATTGGGAGAGAGCCTTACGTGCTCCGAGTCTGCGGCTTCGCCCCTGGGCAGCCGAAGGTGGGATGGGTCGTATCCGGACTCCGCCGAGGAGGTATCAGAAGGCGAGTCCGCGGGACTCGGGTCAACAACACAAAAGGAGTCTCTTCCCAGAAGGATGTCATGTTCTGTCTATGCATTCATTCAGTCTATTTACTGTTACTCTTCGAGTCTTCACGAGTCAGCCCATGCCGACACCTTTTGGCTCGCTCGGCTTCTCCACACGGCGTTGAAGGTGTTCTTGGCTTTTCTGTCAAGCCAGAAGCCTCATGTCGCGTCCTCTGACAGGACAGTGTGGAAGGAACTAGGTCGAGCGTTAGAGAAATTCGAGAGCAGCGGGGATTTAGAGAATTCACTCAGTGCGCCGCCCCTTGTCGCTTGCAAAGCCCGCTGAGATGTCTCTCCCGACCCCTCTATCTAGGCACTATATCGTGTCACCTCTGAGATGTCATCGAGAATGACGCGTCTATTGACTTGAGACGTGCCTCAGCCTTCTCTGCCTCTCGGGACTTCTTCACGCCCCTCCGCCGCTGTGGCGTCCGCAATACCTGCGAGTGTTCGGACTTGAAAACCTCCAGAGTTGCGATAGGCTAAGCGCCCAAAGGCCGCCACGGACCTCGCGAGGATGAAGGTCACAGATCGAAGTTTTCCGAGAAGCCGAATCGTCGTGGTTCTGGAGCTTCTGCCACTTATACACCCCTCCTTTTGAGGCCTGGAGCGGTCTGCAGGCTTTTTGGGCTCGATATGAACCACTTTGTGAACCACTAGCGAGGAAGATCAGAAAACACTCCGATCGGGAGTGAAAAGTCCCCTCCGCACCGGAAGCCCTGTGATCAGCGTCTGGTTTGTCTAAGCCCTAGATTAGGAAGGTTTGTCTGAGCCCCAGATCTCTCAGCACTTTCCATCGTGACGAACGAAGGGATGAGAGAGAATGCGAGAAGAAATTTCGATGACAGGGCAAATCCATTCATTGAAAGGGCCGATTGAAAAATTTCGTAATCGCACATTGATCCGCCTCGGTGCTGAGTAAATTTCATAGTTGGTTCTTCTTATAAAAACAGCTGGAGCCATCTACGTCGTGTCGGCGTTTTTCGGTGGTATGTCCCCGGAGTTGGATGGACATACCAGACCATGTTGTTCGTCGTGCAGCGAGTACGGCCGGACTGACACTACGTATAAAAAAGTAGTGAGCACTAAGGTAATGGAAGAAGTGTGCACTACCGAAGACACCCAGGACCGTGAGCAGAGGAGGCGGCGCTCCGCCAACTTGGAAGAATGTTTCTTTTTCAATTCTGCCTCGCTGGTAGCAATCAGTTAAACTGAACAACAACAACAAAAGAAACAAAGTGGTCAGGAGGGGACAAAGCGAGGACTACGACCGGGATCGAGAACAAAAACGAGCCGCCTTCGGAGATTAGGCCCCCTTCCCGATCCTCGGATAAATATTTCAACCGATTCTAGAGCTTTTATTCCATTTTCTGTCTGACTCCTCTTTCAATGTTTCGGTAACCATACCCGCTGTTATCTGCTCTTCTCCCCAGAGCAAGGAGCTCACTTTTATCAGAATCTAGATTGTCGTTCAGATTCTATACGAGTGGTTCGCGGTTCTCTTCGATCCCGTGAAGGGAGGTCCACATGGACCAGTGCGGACACCATCGTCGTGAATTATCGTCTGACTGTTGAAAGTATGATCGCTCAAGCAGGTGCTCAAGAGCTCATACTCCTCTAATCATTGGTTGCGAATAACGGGCGAGGATGAGACCGCATTCAGAGAACTCCGATTCTCTTCCTAGGTATTCCCGGCATTCCAGTCCGCTCGGGTAATTCAGTTTCTACTGATTCGGTTAGGAGAAACTCCGGAAAAACGTTCTCGAGGCTAAAGGAAGCGTAGCCGTCCTTGAATTTCGAATCACCAGAGTCGGCTTTGCCTGACGACACTACGTCGGGATCTCGGCATTCACTCCATTTCAAGTTCCTTCAATAGTCGGCTCGATTCCCGGTGCTCGGCATTTCGCAGTAATTCCGTTCGTTTTGGGGGCCCGATTCGGGATACTTCAAATGGCAATGTACATTCACGTGTTTTGAAAGCGAACGCGCACGAAACACCTCCGCAATTAAGCCGTGAAGCTACGCAACGGTGTTCAACAATTGCTCCGTAAGCCCTTCGGCTAGCGAGAATTCAAGCCCACGAAGAGCGCGCTCGCATCATAAAAGGATCCTCTGGCACCTTTGGGAGACATTCGGAGAGCGTCGATGCAGTGCGAGCACAGCAAGTATTCTGACGTAAGCGTTATAAAGCGACTCGTATTTCGGACGCTTCCTTTCCGTCTGTGTTTCTTTAACGCAATGCGCTGACCTCGGCTTTGTCGTTCCACCGAAGCACACTCCACCTCGACAATGTGACGCGCATTGTACATACAGCAAAACTGCGTCTAACTCACCACTCAAGTCTCGAGTTCGCGCCCGATGGCCACTCTTGTACCGAGCTCATGCATACAGAGAGATTACGGCACGTGATCTGTCGGATTCTGCCAAAGGTAGCACGCCTGGACAACGTCACGGGACCGAGATCTGAGTGTTTTTCTTCCAGTGTGAGATAAATCCACACGTACAATAAACGGCTGTACCTTCGGGACAGCTCCTTTGCGTCTTAGACGCAGCGTCGCTCTTTCGCGATGAAGCTATGAGCGTGAAAAAAGCAGTCGTTCTCAATCTTTCAGCGGAGTCTCGCAGTCCACCTCGGACATCCCCGAGCCACGGGACCACACTTTCGGAGCCAATGGTACGTGTAGGTCACCATGTTCTTCCAAACTCACAAAACCGAAATTTCGCGCTCCCAACCTCGACGCTGCTTGCCTACCATCGTTCCCGGTTTCGCTTCGGAGAGGGTTCCCTTTGAATCTGCTCGAGCATGAACCCTGTGTTGCATATCAAGCAAGTACCCTCTTTTCGGTCCGCGGATCCTCGTGTTTTCCTCGAAAACTAGGAAGGTTAACTCGCGACCTCAAACTCGACCATCTTCCCCTTTCCTCGACTTTCTTAGCGTTTCGTCTTAATATCGCTCGGCTGATTCCTCGGTCATCTCCGCCCATGACCAGCAAGAGCCGAACGTGCTGAGGCGACCAAATCCCTACAATGCTTTCTGCAAAGTTTCCTTGGATGAAGAAAACATTCCATGTATGACGATGCCTGTGACCCGCGTTATCAGGCACAGAAAGCTAAATACGTTGCGAAGAAACCCCACACCATTGGCTTCGGCCCACTGCTGGAGAGAACAGCGGAGTGTAGGATTCCGCATGAATCGGAGGAGGACGCACACAGGTGGAAAGCAAGCAGCTCGAAACATTGGGTGTCGGGCCTATTTTAGCGGCCTATCGTATTACACGGCAAATATAGCGAAGAGTGCTTCCTCTTCAGGGCGGAACAGATACAAGCTCCATCGATGTGTAGGGCGACAAGCCGAAGATGGGTTTTTATATGGTATCGAGAAAGTTGAGGTGGAAATCGAATAGATATCCCTGGGTGTCACCGAATTGTTTCTTATCGAGACGTACTCAACACTTTGCACGATTTGTATCCAGATGGTGCAGTATAGTTCACCATTCGTTTCCATGTGTGGTTCCAAGGCCACATTGGGGCTGTCTCGAAAACATGCCTCGGTGTGATTTGAGGATTGAGCCGTTCCGGCAAAAGGTCCTCATGATGCTCGATCCTCTGTAACAAACTCTGTCCCAAACCCAAACCCAAAAAGTCCGAGCAACTCTACCTTCCCAAACCTCATTTGCCCGGTATCCGCGGACTGAGTTCATGATCGTATCCCTGCAGTTCGTTCCTCCTTCCCTCTGTATCATTCCGACCCACGCGGTCGCGGTTTTTAGAGAATCCTCGACATCCAATTGATGGATTCCCACATCTACATCTGCTGAAACTATCGTGGGAATCCCTACAGGTCTGCGTTTCTTAGGCATTATGATCGCCATCGCATCTGCGTTCAATCAAATGAAACCCGGGAACGAAACACAGAGACTTCCTTGTATATCGATCACTATTGATGTGAACTAATCGAGGCTCCGAGGAATTGAGCATCAAGAATTGCACCTCTGCGTTGGCCCACTGTGGAGCCAAAGTCTCGTAGGATCGGCTAGAACATGAGAACATGAGTCGCGAAAAGAGCACCTAGACACGAGGGCCTCTTGTGCAGAACTTGAACGCATTTCAGCGACGACAGGGATTCGTGGAAAGTCGAGCTATAAATATATGGAGCGTTCCGCCTCAGGCGAGGAAATCCATCGACTCCGCAACCGCGTATACCGTCGCGTTCCTTGGAATAAACCCCAGGTTCTCGTATCTACATGCCGTACATACCACCGGTTCATGTCGTTGGCCGTCTCAAAGCCATACGGGAAGAGCACACTCCTAACCGTGGTGGATGGTTTGATGAGAATTTTGGTTTTACTCTGGACCGTATTCACTTTTGCTGGCTTCTCCTCTGGCGGGGTGGTCACTTGCAAAGTCTGGGGCACATTACCGCCGGACAGATTGTTGTGCAGCTGTTGGTAGCTCTTGCAGACGCTGTGACCAACATCTTCGGCTTGGGTCAGCAGATTCGTCAAAATGTGGTTCAAACTGTTATGCAAGCTGTGTCCGGCAGTTGTTTGATCTCTTGAACTGTTGCTGCTGATGTTGCTACTACTGCTGTTATTGGTGGTTCCGTTGCTGCCGCCGCCGGATGACGACGACGACATGCTGTCGACGGACTATTTGCTACTGTGCACTGAAATTACTTGTTGCCGCCAAATACACGTGATTGAGCGAGGGAGCTACAGCTGAGGGCTTCAGCTCCCTTTCCACAGAACTCAGCTTGAACCCCGAGCTGAGGCAACAGCAGACCGCTTCGGAGAGAGTGATACGTTTACGGAGCTGATGTCTTAGATATCCCGTCTTTTTTTGGAGCACGCCTCCCTGGCAACGGCTGAGCGAGCTCTTCGTTACGATTGGGGGTAGGAACCGGTGCCTGGAAGCAACCGGGGAGGTTCCGCTCCTGAATTATTGATCGGTCTTTCGGTCCGTTGCGCGGGTAATGCGCTTGAATACGCCTCGGAACATTACCGAGTCGCCGCAGCTTCCCGGAGGGGATCTGCCCTCCTCGCCCAGACGCGCATGTGAACAAATCAGCATGAACCAATCTTCATTCACGATAACTTCATTCACAGTAACGAACTCGTGGCGTGCGGAACCTCTCGAAGCACTCATGCTTCGTGAAGGGTTCCTCACTGAGGAAAATGAAGGATCTCGGACTGACCAGAATATGTTCCACACTGGAGTTTCGTTGAACATGATCCCTAATACTCGCTAGACACTATAGATTCCTTCCAGTCTGACATGCTTCGGCGCGTAGCGTTCCGTGATTCAAAATTCCCAAAGCTCCGATCCTTTCTAGAGAGAGCCTTGCGATACCAGCAGACAGAGACATCATCCATCATCTATTGTCTGTGTGCGTTGAAAGGTTCCCGCTTTCCGCGAACGTCATACCGTCTACGTAACACCATAGCGGTCTTCAGGGGGAGAGAACGCAGGTAACCTTCGGAGGAGGGTAACCACCATTCTTTTCGGCAAGCCTCGAAAATGTGCTCAACTTACTCCTCACTCTGTCGTTTGATTTTATGGAAAGCGTAAGCTGCAAAAGCCTCGCGTCGGTTCTCGGCCTGCGCCGTTGAATGGCGTACTGAATCTCCATTTTGTGGCCTCTCACAAACCTGATCCCCCGTTTCCGGCGCTCGCTCCCCTCAGAATGTCAACTCGGGGCCCGATGAAAACTTGACAATTCTCAAGGTCGGGATGGCTGTTTTGTGGAAGAACTGCTGGGGCTGCTCCGCCCGGAGTCCCTTGTTGTGTAACGATCGTTACCCAACCTAGATCGCGCGCGATTTCTGAACTAACATCGCGGAGCTCCAATCGGTTTGTCTTCCGTCCCCTGGATGTGCTCGAGGGGTGGCTCGATATGGAAGAATCAGTTTTCTTTTATCCTGGGAGTACACAGAGATCGAAACGGTGAGCCGAGGCTCCCACGCATTCGACTCACAGAGCCGTTGCTTTCAGGAAGCGCAGTCGTCGGCCTGCTTCCAAGGAGGCCGAGCTCGTCTTGAGATAACTACGTCATCTCGGCTGAATGCAGCGACGGCGTATAGGAGACGTCAAAACTCTATCAAACGGTCGGACGTCGCCAATCCGAATCGACTCAATCATTCGAGTATCGCAGAGGGAACACTTTCGCGCCACAACCAGCGAGGTGACACAAGCGTGCTCTCTATTCGAATTCGCAAGATCCGGAGCTGGAATCGGCAAACTTTTCCAACACGAAGCCTACATTTTGACCAAATGACAGCTCAAGGGTCTCGAGCCCAGAATGTCTGCAAAACTCCCTCTGTGTTATATGGAAAAAGTACACGGAATATCCTGGGTCCGAACTGCAAATAGCTTAGGCACGATTCTGAGCAGATTTCGGAACGTTTCGAGAACCCCAACCGAAGATCTAGTGCCGAAAATGAAGCGTGAAACCCTAACCGTCATAATCATGAAAGGAGCCATATTGACTGTATGGATAGGGTATAGCCTCCAAACTCAAACACAGTCCTTCTAGGTAACGTGGCCCATGAACTACGGTTCGTTTTTCAAGAAACTACACCAACACAATGCGCGGTTCGGCTTTTGGAACGGCAATGAAGCATTCACAAAAACGTCCCGCATATCGAGATTCAAATTCCACGCCCGCCAACCCGAACCTGTTTCTGAGTCGGTTCATGGGCCAGAGGCCATAACGCTGTCCAGACCTCATGAAGGTTCGTCCCATGGCCTCGGGCTAGAGTCCCGGGCCGGCAACGGGGACCAGTGAGAAAAGGCATTTGTAGACCCCTGGCCTTTCGGAGACAGGCCAAAAAGGGATCTTGTTGCACGGTGAGCCCTAAGAATACCTCAGATTCAAACAACCGCCCAAAACTGTCTCAATGACCGAAAAATCGGCCTATTTGGCGGAACGGCTTCCCTCGAGCCATCTGAATCCGAAGCATTTTCAAGATGCGGTTAATAGACGTTCTAAAAGACTGCCTTGGACTTCAAAACAGGCTGGCTTCGAACAATCCAATCCGGATCGAGCGGGATCGAACCGAGAGATTGCTGAGAAAATCCCGGAACATGACAGAGCCACATTAAGATATCAATTAAGGTCGTATCTCTATTTTGCCGATGATCACGTAGAGCGGAACAGTTTTCGGAGATTCGTCGGTCGAATCGAACGAATGCCTCACATCAGCCGTGGCTAATTTGATGGATTCGCATCCAAGACGAGGAACCCTGCTCCAATCTGCGTAGAGATAGCTCATCAGCAGGTGCCCTGACTCTGATGTTGTTGCGGTGCGGCGTCCAATGCGGTTGGTTCACAGCACGAAAGATACACGCCCCTACGATGTTATTCCTCCCCTCAAACGCTGAGACACAAACAGCCCACGGTTGGACGGAGGTCCACCGTCTGATAATGAAGCCGACCTCTACACAGCTTAGCTTCGCGAGTTGCTAAGTGCTGACTCTCTTTGATTCGTTAAGCAAACGATAGTCTGTGTGGAGAATCCTTGGATCGCACAAATGACATTCCCCTTTGCTTCTCAGCAGATAGAGCTCAGCAGCTAGGGCTTGCGATGTCAGATGTTTCCAATTTTTGAGCTCAGACCCTCACCGCGTTTTGTTTGAACCTTCTGCTTCTGACTTCCCTTGGCTCCTCGACACACAGTTCTGCTTGGATTTCGACGGATTCCAGCCACACTTCCTCCTCTCTTCTCTAACTCGAGTTTGTCGCGGAAGCAGTCGCTATTGTGGCTCCACTGTCTGATACAGATTTCCGCTCAAAATTTCGATCCAGATTTCCGTTTCGGTCGTCGGTGGAGATTTCCGCTCCATTTTCCGAAGAGCTCTTCTCTAGGCGTCAGAAGAGATTGTGAGGGAAGGTCAGCTTACCCATCTGGATACGAGCAGTTGGAGGATGATTGTGAGAACAACGGACACCTCAGAGCCATCATACGGCAACTCCAGCGCGTGCCGGATAGTTCGTGAGCTTGATCGCAGTCACGACTACTGGATGTAGTGTAAAATTGCGAAGTAACACTCTTCTCAGGTACTCCTAGGATTGGGGACGCGTTTCGTCGCAGGGATCTCGCGCGGCCAGGTTTCGTTTTGATTTGGGAAAATTTTACAGCGCCTGCTTTCAAATGACAGGTTTTTGAACGTGTTTTTGAGAGGAGAGATGCGCGCAACGAAACGATGGTCACAGGTTCCTCGAGGGTACTACATCCCAGCCACGCGAGCACCGTACAGACTGTCTGACAGGGCCACTGGTGTAGAGTGAGCTGGCAGCCTCGGCAAGCACGATGCAATATCTAAATTTGGATACTCTCTACCTGCCAGCGCATCCTAAGCTGCTCGGAGGTGGGGATGGCGATGGGGTCTGGAAAAAGAGAGCTGCTCCGTCGTCGTTTGGATGAGAACAAGCCTGCAATTGCTGCCACAGCGTCGAGAACGACTGCATAACAACGCCCGAAGAACTTGACGTTGTTCCAGGAGCAGGATCGGAAATAGCCTCTCCTTATCTGTATCACACGTCTCATTCGGGTTTATTCGTCGTTCCTATTAGTCGTCTGTTTGCGAAGTCGCTAGCGGTTATCCGCTGAAATATGATGCCACCTGAGCCCCAGGAACGATGCTAGACAGACGTGACGTTCTCAGTGTTGGGCAGAGCCACCACTCTCAATCGCGAACGGATCTCGAATCCTCAGTCTATCCTTAAGGAGAATGTTTCGAGAATATACGCTCTCCAGAGCGAAAGGAAATAGCGAGGAATTCGCTCAATGTAAGTATCAGAGTTCCAGCCTGCTGCGCTTTCATCGGAACTAGTCACCTCTCAATTGCACGAATAAGCGAGGGTCCAAAGCTCGATTCTGACACGTATCATTCGGCAACGTTGTGGGCTGCGGTAGCGACGGGATGTCTCGGACTCTCAGTCGGATTCCTCCTCTCAGAAATCAGGGAGGTGCGTCGAGAGCACTGAATGTTATCTCTTTGCGAGTCAACTCACGGAGTCGACGATTTGTCTTCTCTCTTGCTATTTCAAAGGCGGCAGAACTTGCTACCGAGCAAGCCTCAGGATCATCTCGGACTCAAATGGTGGCCGCTGAACTCATCGTCTACCCCTCTCTTCAAGAAGGTTCAGCCAAGTCATGGAGCCTTCAGAGACCCATGAAACGATGATGAAAGAAAATACAACTCCCGGGGATGGAGCAGTCGCTTTATGAGAACCGCTTTGTTTCAGAGCCACTGCTTCTATCAAGGAAAGATGAGCTGCTCTCTGAATTCAAACTTACGGACTTTCTACTTATGCGGTACGCTTTGCAGGGCGGTCGAGAAAGCTTTCGACCTCTCACTTCCCCCATCGGAGTCTAATTCTTCGAGTGCAGTAATACCCGGTGCTGCATGAGACCAAGGCATCAATCTATCGAAGCTGATCTGCCAGCCTTGAAACATGCCGCAATCTCGTGTTCCCTTGATTTCGCATCTGTTCAGAGTCTGATCGGGCAATCAGCGTGTTTCCTGTTGCCAGGGTCACTCGAAGGTCGAGGAAACTCCGACTCTAGATATTGAATCCTCAACTGACATCCACAGCTTGCGCAATCATTTCAACGACCGTTTCCGAAACGCTCAGAATCTCTCCGACGGTTGAGTGTGTGCTTGCCGAGCGCCTTTGAACATTTCTATCCGAGTCGAGAAAGCCGACATTTCGGCGTATAATTTAACATCGTCGACTCCTCTTTCAAAAGCGTTCTGACGCAGCAGTAGCCATGGAAAAATTGCCCGGAAGACCTACCTGTAGTACTCAGCCATCGATTTCCTTCTGACGCAGAAAATGCTGCCCAGTCCGAAGCCTCCAGGAGGTCGGGAGCTCGAGTTTCGACGCGGGTGGCAGTGGTAACCAGGTGGAGACGCGAAGCTTCGGGAAGCTCGGTGGTGTCGGTGGTATCTTTCATGATTGAACTCCGGTCCGGAACTGCGCCGTCTCACATGGAGGAACTCGCTGTCGTGCACGTGGTATTCGGGGTGACAGGTTAAATGTTTGGCAATTTTGGTGAGCACTCCTTCCTCGGACTCGTCTTCGAACGTGACAGTTTTGCTCGAACCCCGACGGCTCGGAGAGCTGGACGCGATCGAGAACCTCCTCACAAACTGTTCCATTGCTTGGAAATTTGCCGCAACTCACGAAAACAGAATCCTCGAATCATCGAGCACTCGAAACAGCCGCATCACACCAGCGTCGCACGGAGCACAAGTGACAGTTATCATCGTTCGTTCGGCGTGGGGAGGCATCGTTTCCGAAATCTCTTTCGGATGAGCTCCATCGTGAATTCACAAAACAGAATAATCGATAGAAGACACAGGTGAGAAACGGATCCTTAACTCGCAGGCTTTGGAAGATGTCTTCGCTGCAAAGACATTTCGGTTTTTCTTTTTCGGCAGCACCTAGCCTCCAACTCGAAGACGCTCCGCGGCGATCTACAGTGAATTGTAGTCGACTTAGCCAGTGGAGACTGGAGCTGGCAAGGGTAAGCAAGCTAGCACATACCTACAACGAACGGCCCATTGTAGCGTGTGGCGACGAGCCTAGCTAAAAATATTTGGAGCTCCATTGGACCACTGCCGCTGCCGCCCCCGGTTTGTTCTCGGCTGGCCACTGGCCTCAAGAATCGTTTCAAGAGAAGCTGAGCTTTCAAGTAGGTAGTTGGCGCAGGGATTCTCACGTTGACTTCGATTGCGGCTGTTCTCAGCACCCTGAGGCGCAACGGACGGATTAGCCCATTCCAGAATAAGTGGTCCCAGTAGTACTAGCGAATAAAAATAACGTCCCCCGGCCCTTTGAGCTATTCCGGTATGGAGCCTCATGCACTCGGGGCAAGAATCTTTCTGCATCAAGCTTTTGCGAGTGGTTTCAAACGATCTCGGAGCTCCAAAGTGTAACGAAATCGAATTTCTCTGCCAGCTCTGTTCCAACATCCCAAGCGATGCGAAATCACTAGACACCCTAGTCATCATGAGGATGAGATATGAGATTTCATGAAGCAAATCGGATGCTCAGCGAGTTTCATTTTGCGGCTCTTATCTCCCGGAGGAGCAGGACGCCCAGGACTAGTGTATCATTGAGAGTTGTACATTGTATCGTATTCGCATTCGACTGCCGAGACTTCATACCTCATGCGTAAGCCAAAGATCGTATGAGCTTACAACACTTGAACACGAACAAATGCAGTCAGCCGTAAACAACTTCAGCAAGCACCCTCGAGGGATTCCTCGACGGGCTTACCTCTCCTATAGACAGGCACGTCTAACAGCACGTAGGCGGTGCGACACGAAATGGCGCTAATTATTTCAGTTGGGTTTCGTAGCTCGGGATCCTCAACAAGTGAAGCTGCTGCTCCGCCCGAGTGATTCGATTCACCTCTTCTGTTACATCTACGACTGGTCGCAGATGGTGAGACCTAGGGTGGCACTGCACAATGTATCCTAGTCCATTGAGCGGTGCAAGAGCTATTGGAGAACTTTATATTTTGAGTTCTCAGACCACGTCCGAGGACCATGAGGACTTCGTTTCCCCCTTCAGCCTTGGATTCTATTTTGTATCTCCCTACTCTCATCGAGGGCCATTCGAGGAATGCGCCACACACTCGTCCCCTCTGAGTTCTGTCTGCATCTGACTCTCGGCAACGATAGGTCCTCTGAGTCCCTTTTCATATTGTGGTAACGGCTTTCCAGAGGAGTCCCGTTCTCCTCTTCAGAACTCGCGCTTGGAATGCCGCAGTGCTGTGAGGCATGCAGTTATGTTGTCATGCGTTGTATACTCACGCTGATGATGCTGAGCTGGCCCTGGAAATGTTTTTGGAAGCATGGAGAGGAATCTACGAAGTCTATTTCCCCTATCTAATGACGGTTGCAATCCGTTCATTTTTGGAAGGTTAGGAGTTTTTGCTGTTGACTGACTCTATAGGTGGCCGAAGCTGCATGCTAGACTCAATGGAAATGGAAAACGCGGAGGATGCGGTGTTGTTTTTTTATTGGACTTCCGAAAAGATTGTCGATGCAGGATACTAGACGTTCTTGTTGGAACGGAGACTCTTTCTACTCAAGTTGGATCCATTTGCCGGTCTGGGATTAGGCCAGGGTTAATCTACGAGGGCCGTAAGATGACACCGTGTGGAGAAAAAGGACCTACATCTTAATTTGGGGCGCTCGTTGCAGGTGACGGTAAAGGTGGTGAGCTGTGGCGAAGGTGGGAACCCCGTCGGATATCTGAGACACTCGGGAATGCTTCGAACTTGGAATTTTTTCATCTTTCACGAGGAATTAAGGCAGCCATTTAAACAGGTTCTGGAACTAGGTACAGAGTTCCGAAACATTCAAGGATTGAAATCGAAGGCGAGGGACTTTAGCTTCGGAGCTCTGGCTTACCCGATTCGAGTCACGTGCGATTCTTCTTTATCCGCACCCACAAACATACTGATAGAAGACTTCCCTCTCGGCTGGCGCACATGTTTCGGATCGGGAGGAGGCCCGTCCGGATTGATATAGTTTGGAAGTGGTGAGAAACCCGCCATTTAAACAGCAACAACACAGAATTTACCAACGGGCTTACTGGCAAACAAGCAGGCCTGATACATAGCAGTTTCCTAGCTGACTCGACCAGACCAGGTAGAGCGTGGAAAGGGCTGGCGGCAGCATCAGCCCCCAATTGTGGGAGAGGGCACAGTGTTCGTTTGCAGGTCCTGCCTGCCACTCGGAATTCGACGTTTCGGACAAACTCGAACTGCTTGATTATGAGGAATTGATGTTCGCAACCCCTGTTCCAGACGCTCTTATTCCCAAGGAATCCTTCGTCAGCTTACAGCAATCGTGATTTCGAAGACTTGAATAACGCGGCGCCAAATCCAGTGCCTCCCTTTGACTCAGAAGACTCTGAAAGCTGACCTCCAATCTCATTGAATCGTG
The DNA here is from genome assembly GCA_028455905.1 of Neoseiulus californicus. NCBI lineage: Eukaryota > Metazoa > Arthropoda > Arachnida > Mesostigmata > Phytoseiidae > Neoseiulus > Neoseiulus californicus. The sequence goes on from JAMQGS010000003.1 coordinate 21,505,668, forward strand.
TTCTGAATTCGAGAGCTGGTGGCGTTAGTTTTAAACACGCCGCAGTTCAGAACTTCATTTCAAAGGCTTGCTGGGTTCCCTCGCCGGAGCTTGGTGAAGATTAACCGGGAGACTTTCCCTTCTCCCTTCAAGCTCTCCCTGACCTGGAGGGAGAGCCCTTTCCTGTGCACCTGCTGCGGCGGTTCCCGCTGCTGCTGTTGCTGCAGACTCCGCCAGGTTACAATGCAGCGTTTCCCCTCCTCGTATTGCAGAGGAATGGCGGATTTCCCTCCGCACCCAACCACCTACCAAGTCAGTCGGCATACGGAAAGGAGAAGGCTGTCGAGGGAGGCGCGTGCCGTCATGGGCTCAGTCAGATACGGAATTTAACGTAAACGACACCGATTCTCTCCTGATTCTCGAAAGCTGAGGGCGCACCAGAAGCTCGTCTTCAGGCTCTCGTTCCGGAATTTCTCGTCCGGCTTGCAAAGAGTATTCAAGAGCTCTCGCGTCTACGCCACGGGGAAGACTAGACTTTGCAACGGTTTTCAACCGCGGTTAGAAAAACGCCAAAACCGTAACTTTTACAGTCAGTTGACCTTGAAAAAACCGCAACATTTCGGTTATCAAGCACTGTTTTCAGACGCGTGTATATTCGATTTCTCCAGCGTAATCCGAAGCGAATTTGCCTCGAAGTTTCATCTCCTTGTTGTGACGAGTACGAACGCAGTATGCGAGCTGTGAGGTTCTCGATTCAAACTTGATATGGCGCTCTCTGGCGGCCTCTTGGAAATCTGATGCCGCTTTCTGCAGGGCTGAACAGGTTGTAGAAGAGGGAAAGTGTTTGCATGAACCTTTGTCGAGGAAGCAGTTTGCATTCCGAACTTGATCGCGTGACTTCGACGCCTTTCGTAAAGAGGTGCATTTCGGCGCTCTGCTGGATGCAGCCCTTGTCATGATCTTCCTCTGATTCGGAAAGTATTTTACTATTAGCGTATTCGACGCGTTGTGAACAATTCATGTTTCATGGCATCCGATGAAGCCTTAAATTGTTCGAGATTCCGTTCGCGTTCAGTACGGCTCTGCTTCCATCAAATTTTTGGAAAATATGTAGCTGGTCTGAGCGTGAAACTTCGAAACTTACGAATTGCGGTTAATGTCGGTTTTCAACAGCGGTTCTTGAATGCATGTTTGCGATTAACCTCAAATCGCGGTTTTCGCAGATTGCGGTTCTCTGCAAAGTCCAGGGAAGACCAACAGCGATGTCCGCCTCTCGGGATCATATTACGAAGGCTATGTGAATGATTGACCGCTACGCCGCGGATGCGGAATCGATTTAAGCTCACCCACGGCCGCGGCCTCCGGACCCGTTCCGTGTGTTCGAAGGAACGCCGATACTCAGCTGGAGGAGCTGCCGACTCTGGATGTGTGGGAGATACCAAATCTGATCATCATCAAACTATACTGAGGAGGGTCATTCAGAAGTGTCCGACGAGGTTGGAAGACGGTTCGGTCTGTCCGAAGTTTCCTCGCGGAGAAAGAATATGCATATGAGACGTGCTACTTCCGACAATGGTCCCAAGTCTTCAGTAAGCGGGTTCCCAGCAAAGTATTCCGATGACGGGAATGGAAAGTAGGGTACAACAAGAACTCGATCTCGCAAATTTCTGTGATTTTTTCCCGGATTCCGAATTGATGGCGTTGACGCGAATAATGCAGCAGAGATCCAAGATGATGCGGTGATTTGTCATTGCAAGGGGGCTGCGGCTTCCAACGAACACACGGATATAGTCTGTTCCTTTGAACGGGAATATGGTTCCGAGCTCCCTAGCGCTGCACCTGTAAAAATGAATCCTAGCCTTGGAAACGACGCGAATGACCTCTCAAAAGAGTCAACTGCCAACATGAATCCTTTTTCCAAGAACATTTTTCAGCGGCTCCGCCTATTCCTTGGCACCGGCTGGGACAACAACATCCATCACAGGAAACAGCCGAGGGTCATCCTACCGACGACTCGGCTCTGTCGGATCGAGGCTTGCCCTGCATCGTGGTCGGTTCGCCGGAAGAAAGAAAACTTCCGCTCACTCACCGTGTTCGCTGTTCTTTTCTACTGAGCTACTGACAACTTCCTATCACATTCTTGAATCCTAGCCTAACCCAAAAAGAGAATTCGTCAACCCGCTCGAACTCGGTCTGCGTGCACGAGGATCGAAAGGTCCGCGTTCGTGTCATGGGGGAAAGAATGAGAGGGAGATGCAGTCTTCAGTCCAATATAATCGGTTCGACAAGACGAAGTATTGCCGGAGCTCCGTATGCGAATTCGCATGCATCAAGCCAAAGCTACGCTCATATTGGTCTAACGCGAATTTCCACTCCGAAATAGTTCCTGATTGCATGGAGTGATGACACCGGTGCTCTTCGAAAAACAGCCGGAGTGGATTTCTCTCCGTCTGCTGACTAACTTCCGGTGCCGGGCAACGTCTCGATGAGCTGGAGCGGAGGGTTCCCACATTGTGTTCTCCGAACACTCCTGTTCCGCCAGCCGCCCCTTGGTGTTGCGCTTTGAAAGTTCTATAGAAGTCCGAGGTTTCCAAGCAAGATGCAGCCTCCATTAATCAGTCTGCGATAATGATACTGTGCTGTTTGTGGCTCCTCGGCCCCTCGAGACTGCAGCTCGCTGCAGACTGGATAAGAAACATGAGACTCACGATGCGTGTGAACATCACGAAAAGTCCTAGGAATAGCCTCAACAGTAGCATGGGTTTTGGATAGAAGCTCCGAAATTGGAAACGCAGCGCGTCTCGACAAACTTGAAGGTTATCTATCGGTTTACCTATCACCACGCGTGGAATTGAAAAACGCAGCTCTAGAGCGACGCATCTCCACTTCACTGGCCCTCGAAAGATCGACGGAACACTCTCGTGGGATATTCGCTCAACGTATTTCAAGGATTTTTGACCCTATACTGCTTGCTCGAGTGGTCCTCTCGATAACATTGGGAAAACCTGTCGTTTTGATCAGGTTTCTCGCAGGACACCGTGTGCTCAGCTTGTGTGCAGATTGGCGCACCTGCCACCATTCCCGGATGAGTTTGACCCGAGAGAGTCGGAACGATGCTTTTCCGGGATTCGAGATTCATTCTGAGACTCCTCTCGATCCTCTCGAGATATGGGACGGAGTTGAAGATAAGATATTTCGCTATAAACCTGGACTCGAAAAAGTTTATAGGTTGCCTCCAATCCCACAGCTTTACACGAGATAGTGTGTCAAAATACATGAAGGAAAGCTGTCCGACTATAACCCTGGCTTCGCAAAAGTCCGAAAGGAACAACATGACGTACAATTTGGTTCGCGAACGGGCTGGTACTGCGCATGGTTCGACAACTGATTATCCCGTGGGTTCCCGCAAGTACCTCAACAACCGAAACGATGCACACGCACCGATCGTATCTTATTCGAAGCACCGGCAGTGAGTTTCGCGACAATCTGATTCGATTCAGGTTAGTCTGAAAGTTTCGAGTTCCCTAGAACCTCAAGACTGAACTCGCTTTTCAAATTCTATTAGTTCGGTTTGCGTTTGAAGTCTCGCCGACTGCCTCGAAGACCCTTTCTCCAGGATTCTCTCTGTAACTAACCTAGTTAGGACGGTGTCACACTCATTACGGACCGTTCGAGCATCAGCGTTCAGATACTCAGCAGAGACACGCTTCAATCGAGTCGTGCTTAGATGAGCCGCTGCATCGTTCGTCCTACAGAGATGTAGCATGCTGAACCCGTAAAGTCACGAAGCCATCCGAATCATGAATTCCTTCCCTTAGCACAATATGACCGGTTTCGTTTCTCGTTCTCCTGCCGGGAATGCAATAACGAGTCGAGTCCTGATCTAACATAAGGTCCCGAGATTCCATTCCTCACTTCCCACTCCAGGGAATCTTTGCAGAATGGCAAAGTTCACTATCTTTCTCTCAGCTGAATCCCGAGCTTTCAGAGAATATAAAGCTTGGAGAACGAGCCCCGGCTGGAGGTTCTGATTCAGCGGAGCAAGGCGAAGGGATCTGGAGTTTCACCGATGGTCGAGCTGCACACGTTCGATACTCGAGCAGATTTCGCGCGTTCGCATCAGAAGAGTGACGCTAGTGATGATCTATCGGCGACGCATCAAATTCCAAGTCTGAGTTCAGATGTTACAAGTGTTGTGCCCGGGACGAGGACTCTGAGCGTGACTGGACGGGGTGGACGAAACATCCTCTAGAGAGGATCTAATAAAAGAAAACGAATCAGGGCCAGACGCTTCTCGACTTGAAAACTGACTGGGTGCCAGAGAAAGAGAGAAGGGAGAGCAGACGATGAGGTTGGAGCATTCAGTCGATGTCGGAGAAATTCGCCTGCGCGAGATTCTTCTGATACTCTGGAGCCGTTTCCACTTGGGTTCCTTCGTTTCCGGTATTTGCTCCGTTTGTGTCGTTTTTCAATTAACTCGAATGTTAGCAAAAGGACAGGCTCTCGGCATCGCTAGTCAGTTGTGAGAGATTGGATGACTCAGGTCGCATGGCGTGACCGACGGACCAATTACCAATCGTCTCCTCGGCTCTTCAAGACACGCTCAGCGTCTCCTCTCCCTTTCCTTCTTCCTCGGCACTCGGAATCTGCGGTTCGAGCCACCCCTGAGCGGTTTCTCGTTTAGACGAAAAGGAGTACCCGGCCTGACGAAAAGACGCTCCGTGAGGACGGAGACTTCATCCTAACAAGGGAGAGCAGACACTACCGTAGCCAGAGGGGGGGGGGCGAGGGGGCCATTGTTGTTTAGAGTCGTGTGAGTTTCGCGGACTTCGTTGTCGCGTATGATTGTGGCTTCTGACTTTGTTGAGACGAGCAGTTTGCCATTGCCCAACGTTGTATTTCCCGGTTTAGAGTTGGAATAATATTTATATACACGTTTTTCTGAGGGATTCTCCTCGTGGAGACGAGTGTTCAGAACGAACAGAGGAAGCCCGTCTTTTTTGTGTCGTATACTCGGAGCTATGTGAAATTGGAGACGTTGATGTGTTATCTGCGTTATCCGGCGTCGCTAAGCTCGATGCGACCACTCTCTACCCTGAAAGATTCTTCTTGATGTGGAATCGCTCTATTCTCGAGATGATTACGGCGAATATATGATCATTTTTGCACTACATCAATGATCGCATCAAAGTCTGAGGAGTGCTTAATTCGGCAACAATCCGAAGGTAAGATCTCCGCTTTATCGCTGATTTACAGAAATTTATTTTCAAATAAATACAAGCCGTCTATAATTGCGGCGCATCTCGAAGAACATCTATCGCATATTACTCATTCAGCATTTTCTAGGACTTTTTCACAGAGCCACGTGTCCATGGCCGAACAAATGGTTCTTGAAATCAGAAAATCTATCGATCAGCTCTGGAGTGAAACTGGAATTGTTGCTGAACCGTGTTGTTTTGAAAGCAGTTTAACGGCACAGCGTCGGGAAACTCCTCACAGCATTGCTTCAAGACGCTAGCGCTATCGATTGAAGATTCATCTTGCGCTGAGAGCGTCAGTTGTTGCCCTTCATGGTTACCGTGATATCGTGCGTAATATCGTGAAATGCTTCTGGAACTACAAGTCACAATGAAGGCTGAGGTCAGGGCTCTACAACACTGATGTTTTTGAGATCTCTTTATTCTCGCCGAAAGTCTCGACATCATACCGGCAAGGTGAGATATTTCGTGTCATCGAAGTCATATCAAACAGGTCGGAGATCCTAAAAGATATCCTATCTTCCCGCAACAAGCTCCAAAGCTTTTTGTGGGGTAGTCATGTTTTTCGTTGCAAGTTCATGTTCCCTATTGCTCCTCGAGGACATGCGAAGTCAACAGTAATCCTATCGCTTACTATATGTTATGATCTCTGTGGATCCTAGCGAGGGATCTTAACCTTCGTCGAAAAGCGATATAGAGCTTCCATCGCTATATATGTATATATATAAATATTTGGCGTAAAATGCATGTCCATTTGGTTATGTTCAGTCGAGGACATCAGAATGGTCCATCGTAAGTTTACATCAACCAACTGATCCCCCTCATCTGGAGGTTTGCGTTCGCAATTGGAATCCAGGAGCGAATTGAATCATATTCTGATAACGCTAGCGTAGCGATTATTTGAATCTTGCCATGAGGAAGTCGCCAGCCCGATGTCCATCGAAAGCATATCACATGACTCGGTGAATCCCAAGTCGTTCAATGAGAAAACTAGTAGAAGCAGCTTATCTGCCTGCAGATCATATCTCGAGCTGCTTTAATAACAGGACGGGTTTCAACAGCTATGTTGAGATTTGTTTCTCTGGAGCACGAATGATAGCTTGCGCAGAATTTTCCTCGTGTGAATTTGACACCTTCTTGACTGAGTCTTATCGAGCAGATATCCGATTCGTGTTCCAGACTAATACCGCCGACGATTGTTCTGAGGAGGAATGATTGGTTTAGGTCCCTAAGATGATCCAGTGTTTGCCTGGATCAGTACGCGGAAATTATTTGAACCCTATGCCAGGTGACCTTTCAGCAACCTTCTCGCCTTACTCGTTCCGAAATATGAAAACATACGAAATTCGAAACAAACATTATATCACTGCTTAAAACGATGAGCTATCAGTGGAAGCTCTCGTTGAAATTCACAGATGAACCTCCCAGAACCGCACCCCAGCACTCCAACAATTGGATGCTTGGGTGGCGTTCCCCGATTCGTCTTATCTTTACGCAGCCATTTGAAAAACACTATAAGGAGTCAGCTGAGATTGCGCGCTTCGCTTGCTCCGGCTGTTCACCGAAAAAAAATCATGGTTTGCTGCGACATTTGATGCTGGTTGTTGAGGCGAGATTGGAGCGCCTCCTCATAGCAGGCAAACTCCAGAAACCGAGAAACCGTATGCTGTTCCGGCTTCTTCTCGGTTTGGATGACTGCTGCTCGATCGGGCAGGTCGCGGACAGTTTGAGAGCATGGACTCATCACTGCTTTCCCGGAGTTGAAACAGTTGATTCAGTGGACGCGTTTCTCGAGATCCGAACTCCCTCGTTGCCGTGCTGGAGTCCGGAAATCAATGCCGTTCGTTGCTACAACGATTGCTGGAGCCAGAACGGTTCCCTTCGCTCCGATTTCTGCATCAATATTCAGTCCGAGTCCTGTTCATATCGATGTATTGGAGTGTCGGGCATCGTGATCAATGCCCTCCGGATATGTCATATGAGCGGAATCATGAGCGCCAGCAGAGAGAGTGTCGCGATAGTCCACGTAACGGGCACGACGAGAGTGGCTCTGCATTTTAAACTTTGATGCAGAGAGTCACTTTCGTCAATGGTGTTGTCGGAGTCGTCCTCTGGAGATGCGCTGCATTGGTCCGATGGACACATAGCTTCACAAGCTGGACAGATGATGTGCGACGAATGTAGCCAACCTTCCTTGTCCACGATGCGCACGTAGACTTTCTGGCCTTCGTAGAGGCATCGTAGAGTAGTGTTTGTGCTTAGGACGATCTCGAGAAGTCCGTTTTCGCATCGATACTGCAAAGTTCGACGATAGTTAGAGCAAGACTCAATGCTATGATGGGGTGGGGCTCCCATGAAGGTTCGGGCAACGTATCAATACCGAACGTGATTTATAATTTCTTGAGACTGGAATCGAGCGTCCTGCCTCCCAAGTTCCCGAATATGCTGATTCGGAATCATTGGGTCGGGCAGAGGGTGAATACAATAGGAATACCCTACCTGATAACAAGCTGAGCCCCAGTTTTGCCAGTGTCTAACGGTAGCGCAGTTTGATTCTTTCCAACGATCGGTGAGGAAACATCGCGCTTTCTCGCCGTAGGTCTCTAAAGCGAAGTTTTTCCCAGGAAGGGGTTGATTCGCAGCAAAACTGCATTCGCTATTGCGGCCCGAGTTCGCCCATGTAAATTCCTAGAATAATGAATACGTTGGTGAGTGGAGCGTTTACGCAAGCGATGAACGGCATGCGTATATCGCGAGCGCAACATATCGAGACTCGTAGAAAACTGGAACCGAGAGTCAATGCGGAGACACAGCACGAGCACACTACCTGTATAAAGGGACAATAGTCGGCGAGCGCGACAGAGCTTCCGAAGCTGGCGGCGTACTCGCCACCGATTCCGTCAATCTGATCAAAAAACCGGTAATCCTCCGGAAGCGGAACAGGATACTGAACCAAGTTGCAAAGTGCAATCGCGTTTCGTGTCTCAGTACACGTGGTTCGCAGCGGGTTCCTCTTCACTGTGTCGCAGTACGGGAAGATCGAGTTGCCCGTTTCTTTCCGCCATCTCATCCACTCGAAGCACGACATGGTGGTGAAATTGCAGCCCAGGTCCCGTCCCCAAAGCAGATCATCGTGGCCGTCAGTTGTCCAGTACCATCCGCTGTCTTCCATCAATGCAAAAGTCACCCTCGAGTAGACGGGGTTCTGGGTATTTGTCCCGGTCATGGCCTCATTCTCGAAAACACGCTTCTCCCAGTGCGTCAAACGGGTACCATCATCCCCCTGGTCTTCGAGTTCGGCTCCTGAAAGTATCGCGAAAGACTCAGTGAGTGCTCAGAAGTCCTCGACAGATTGGGAGGGTACAACATCATGAGTTATCACAGTATTCGTGCCAGAAATCGACGAGTTCGTCGGACCTCCGCTTACCAATGAGATTGGGACATCCGAAGTGAGCCCTGACAGCTTCGACTACCCGGGGAGTCACAACGAAATTGCGTTTCCTCATAACCATGCCTGTCGTCGTCTTCCAGGGCAACTCGACGGTTTGGACGATCCTGTCATTCCATCGATGAACCATCAAGCTTTTGGAGGAGAGTATCGAAACATTACTATCGCGCCTTCTCGAAATACATACTCAGTTGTCCACCTCGGTGCGAATCCTAGAGTAATATAGTCTCCCGAACAGATCCGAATTATATAACAAATGAAAAGTAGCCCAAGGCTCCTATCAAACCGTGAGACGGCGAGCCATCGTAAATCGCTGGAGCAGAGAACAAGGGTTTGATCAAAAGTTGTTGTGGGAAGCACTATCGTAGTTTGTGACTCGTGCCGCTAATAAGGCGCCGCCTTGTCTGCTGTTGCTCAACTGCTGAAGCGCTGGGATGCTCGCCTCTGATTGGCCCGGTTTTCCCTTGATTGTCGTTCGTTTCCCCATATTTCCCTCTTCTCGTCTCAAGACCACTATTTCGGCGCCAGCTTGCCTATTTCTGACTTTCTGTGACAGCCTCCGAGTTGTTCATTCGGACGTCGCCGATTGTACATGGTCGACTGAAGCTTGAATCGGATCCAAGCATGGGTTACCACCACCTGGCGTACGCTAGTGGTGGTAGATTTTCATCCTTCGAACTTTCTGTCCTCACCTCCAAACATGGTGGAAACTACATACTGTACGGCAGGGGTTCTCAAACTTCTCTGGTGGCGGCACCCCGCGGTACCTCAAGCTTGGGATGGCGTGGGACATGCAGGCGTGGCACCACGAGTGCCGCGGCACTCCGCGGCAGATAGGTGCCGGCGGCACAGAGTTTGAGAACCCCTGCTGTACGGAATCCGATTCGACCGGCACTCGATACCGGGCCTCCTCGCCCGATTCGCGGCGAACCTCCCTCGAGGCGCCGTTTGAAACCCTCCCGGAGAGCATTACGACGTGGACCCGTGTGCGAACCTCGCGAGTGTGCCAAATTATTTAGATGAGCCCAACGAATCCATCGATCAGTTATACCGAATCTTTTCACTATTGGATTGCGACGTCAATAAATCACCTCTGAAGTGAGAGAAAAAGTCAATCACATCTCGTTCAAGCTGTGTCAGCATGACTGCAAACAAAATCACGCATATTTTGGCAATCCTCCGTTTTCCGCGGAAAATAACCGTCTTCCGCGGTCTGGGAACCGCGTAAAACGGGGCTTGCTGAGCGTACGGAACAGCGATTTTCACTATGTGCCGACGTAGGTCGAACCGCCTCCCACGTCTCGTTCGTCCGTTGCTCGGTTTGCTTTGGCCCTCGACATCGATAGACGCGTGGAGTGAGGAGAGACTTCAATAGCCCAGTCGCTGATTCATGTCAGGAGATCGGAAGCTTCGAGAGCCTCGAGCTGCTGTCATATCCTCCTGATAAAAATGTACCAGCTTGTCTCATCTCAGGGAACATGACTGGAGCCCTTCAAAGTTTATCTCGCAGCGTGTTTCCCCTTCTCTCTGGCTTCCTCACTCTGATGGTCCCTCATAACCATCGACGGCGTTCTACGAGGTTCAACAGTGCGTGCGAAAATCCGATCATCATGAACTACTGATTTCAGCTGATGTTGGGACAACGATCTACTTTCTTTGCATCCTGGAGAACTTCCTGAGAGAATCAGGAGCGACGACCCGTATGATGTGGATCGGATGAGGTGTGGACGGTAAGTTTGGGGAGCAACCAATCACTGGCGCTACGTCGGACAGAAAACAGGACTGAAGGAATATGGAAAGTATAGTGGCCGAGGCCGTACTCACTCTTCGTCGATTTCCGGACGTCCTGTGACGTTTGACCTCTTCGTTATGGGCTTGCCATCGTCGTCCCGGAAGAACGCGAATAGACTGACTGAGAACCCGAGAGCGTGGAGAACCTAAAAGTAGGTGGAATTCCTGTTCAGAATCAGATGGAAGTTTCAGATTTCGCATTCCCGGAGGCTTGAATGGTTCGGAGGTTGCGATGGGCATTTCGTGCTCCGACTTTCGGACCGTCCGGCATCGAAACGACCCGAAATAACGGTCGGCGGAACACCATCTCATTTCATTCCGCACGGCTTCCGATTACGGCTCTATCATGCTGACGAGTCGGAAACAGCGGACCACATGACGCCGAGAGGGAAAGTGGTGTCCTCAGTCAGCCGCCGTTGTCCGGCAATGAAATGAAAATTATCACTCTATGTGGGGCGACGCTCGACTCTCGAGATTTCAGTCATAGCGCGTTTCCCATTGAGATCAGATCTTCAACTTCGAACGGAATTCGGCGTCGATATGAATGAATGCAAATTTTGTTGAGGCGGCAAACCAACGTTTCTATGCTATTATATGGAGAATTAGGTTCGTTACCTTCGCATTGCTCGGACGTTAAGCAGAAAACCAAATTTCTCTCAGAAATCGATTTTCCTCCCCGTGATACGATTTGTTCCCAATAAAAATCTCACCTCGTGTTTAACGGTGGACAGCAGCGTCCGTACGTGTTGTTCTTCCGGCAAAAGAGTCGATGGACACAGATTTGCATGTCCGGCTATCGGACGATCGAACTGGGCTTCCTGCTGGCAGTGCACAGCGTATGCAATGGTTTCGCCCTGCAGGGAGAAAAACGATCGACCTCGGTTTAACCTCTGACAACAAACTCCAATCCTCGTTGTTCGTACCATGAACGATGAAACCGAACCGATTTCTTTGGAAGACTAAGGATTTCGATGTCTAAGCTTTCAAGCGATGTCTAAGCTTGGCATTAGAGATGAAGCCCGTGCAACCGATCTAGCTCTCTGCGGTGTCATGAGACCAGGCTTCGTCCCGAGCCATGTTGTGCAAAGGAGGACCAAGTATCACTTCTGAATGTCTGAACTCATCATACATGGAAGTTTCCCTCTACAAGCCTTCCTTTCGTTATGACATGTTGTCCGTTTCAGTTCACGCTATTCCAGCGTTAGTCTTGCGACGAACAACCTTGAGGCAGAAATGGCCGCCCTACACGACTGGAAGTCATCGCAAAACGTCGTTTGTGGTTATCGCATCGTCCACGTAATCTTACTGTACTGCGTTACAAAGGCAGGACATTGCGAGTAAATGATGTCGACCTTGTGGTGACCGTTTACGTCCTGCTACCCGAGGCGATGCCCGTCAGCTGATTTGGACCGAATGAGAGAAACTGTTCCGTGGTTCATTGCTGAAACAATGTCACCTGGAATGGGAACTTCCAAATCCTGCACACAACGCCTCATGCCATGTCTCCGCTTCTTGCAAATGCACGAGTTTTCATATATCTCGAGGAAAGAGTCGAAAACGACTGTTTGTGCAATGCACGGTGGTTTTTGCGACATTGAGCAGGATCTTCCACAACTTCATTCCTGAATCAAGCTTCTCATTGGGCTGGGGAGGCAATTTGCAATCAGGCTGACCCATTCCTGCAGACTGCGTTCTTCCCCTGACAATAATATCATCCGAGGATCACTGAATCCCTCTCCTGGGGTAATTGGAATTTTCGAGATTTGAAGACGATTGAACCATGCGAAGCCTCAATATGTATACCCCTTACTTCAGAGCCATCCGCCTCCAAGACGAGAGGAAACAGCTGCTGTTCGAAGAGCTGTTGGGATGAACAATGTCGCCTGCTTGCTGCACGATTAGCTCACCTGGGTACATTTTTCGCCCTCTATGGCGGACACGTATAGCACGAAATCGGCGTCCGCTACTCCGCCCTCCTGTTCGAACTCTTCCTCATGGGCGTGACAGTTGTGTCCATGAGAGTCGCAAGTTCTGCACGGCTGTGGAAGAGAACTCTTGTTTTTATTTGAGCGTTCTGCAGCGATAACGTCTCAATAGAGACAAATCGTTCCCATGATGTTCAATCCGAGGCAAGATAAAGGTTGGCACACGTGACCACGCAGCACAGCAAAATATTCCAAAAGTTCGGCGACGGAAGAAGAAACTTGACAAGGGAGCCAGTGCCGTATCCTCCAGCGTTTCGCTGAGGAGGCCTATCGTAAACTGCGGACTTGAGAATAAATAATGGACGCGTAGAAGCTGTTCAAGCTTCCGTTATCGCTCTTATACACAGAAGCCGTCCCCGACAAATTAGGGAATCGAAGAATCATCGATAACCTCCGATCTAATGGGCTTCCCGATCAGTTTCTCCCAGTTAACTCGACAGTTCAGTGGAAATAAGTTTCACGTCTGAAGCTCGGGCGATTTTTCTGAGATCAATTATGTGCCGTCTCCACGGAAGAAAAGCCCGTCACTGGAGTTAGGGCGAGATGACCATTCCCGCTCTAAGCTGAGACGTGCAGAATGATCCGACACTATTGTGAGCGCGGGGACTTCTCCTGGGAAACCGAAGTTAGCCAATTCCTGTTCCTTACTGATCGCGATAAACTCACCGCAAGGTGGTCTCGGGGTACCGGCACTTCTCCACAGAGGCTGACGTCTTCGCACCTATCGCGGCAGTATTGGTTCTGTTCGCCAGCCAAGAAGAAGACCTTGTCTTCGGGACATCTCCTGTGAGAAATTATCGTTGGGATTAATCATTGGCTCCCGTTGGCGTCTCCTCCTCTTGTCCATCAGCTGCGATCGAGAGGATAATGTTTCAGTCTGGGCCATTGCTGTTCATGTGAACGCTAGGCTTCTCAAATACCCGCAAGTTTCGGGACCGCGGGTCTCGCGCGGGTTTTGACCCGTGGCGGGAAACCCGCGGGTAAAACCGCAAAATACCCGCAATGGTCCTGCCCGACTCGGGACTGTTCTCAAGCAAGGGCGATGTGCTTAATCGTCTCAGATCAACGAAAAAGCCCGCATATTTATGAGCACAACTGATTCACTTTATCCAGGGAACGTTGATCCCACACTGAAGAGCACGCCGTATCACCAATATATTGTTCAGAGTTTCAGCAGTGAGTCTGGCCCTCTTTTCTCCCAGTAGAGAGCGAACTGTACTAAAGTGCGCTACACTGCACGGATGTAGGGGGAATTGCCTCCAGAACTCGAATGCGGAAAAATACCCATTTTTTGAGCAACTCGCCGTAGCCTTCGCTGTTTTGGAATCGCACGAACTCTTCGCGCAAATCTTCTTTCGCGTTAGACTGGTAAACTTTCGTCATGTTATTCGACGACGTGGATTGGCCAAACACAAACCGCCACGAGAGTTCCGATTCTTCCACAGGCACGTTGACCTTGAGAGACCAGTCCTCTTTTATCAGCAAGTTCTCAAAGATGATCGAGAATTTTTCTCGATCTCATCTGAAGCCAGTTAGGACTACGGATCCTCTTTGCATGGCAGTTCATAGTCGGCGCGTATCTTGCTCGCCTATGAGCTCACCTCGATGACGGAGCTTCACTAGACCCGCGACGGATGACATATCTACGGAAATGTCTCGCATTCTCTCTTGCGGTTTTTTTGCGGTTTTTCCCGCAAGGGGACGCGGTTTTTCGCGGGTAAAACCCGCCGAAAACTTGCGGGTCCCGCGGTTTTCAACCGCGGTCCTGAGACCGCTGAGAAGCCTAGTGAACGCCTCCTCGAATCTCGACATCCCCGTGATCACGTTGATATAGAATAGGTTTCGGGAATAACCCTTCTTACAGAAGATTTTTGGATCCAAAGAGAAAGAGATAGAGAGTTGGAAGTCCGATGGGTGCGTAGAGCGAAAAACAGATCTCAACGACACTTCGGGGTTTGAGTTTTGAACCAATAAGCGAGCGCTTCTTTCCATTCTTCTTTCGAACCGCTCCCCTCCCGCACGCTCCGTTCACATCGCGTCGCCTGAGCGATGCTTTATTGTGATTTATTCAACGAGATTCCTCCTTGAGGAAGAACGATCGCGTGAAATATTCAGATAGATATTCTCGCAACTCTTCGCATACATCTCGCGTTGTAATCTTCAGTTTGAGGAGTGTAACGCAGCCTGCCAAAATTCAAATAGAGCATCGCTCTTCGAGGAAAGAAGTTCGATAAATCACTCGGCAGTCTCATTCACGAAAATGGTAGAGTTCCAGAAGAAGTACTGACTGGAAAGGTTCCTTCGCGACCGGAAAGCGGCCCGGAAACACTAGACTTGGAGCCGTTCAGGGAATAACCCCTCAAGGCTGTTGACGGTTTCGGGCGTTTGCTAAGATTTCTCCGGGCGCGATCATGACTCTGCGATTACTCACCGACGACAGCGAATCGTCAGCCCGGCGGGAGACGTACCCTATCCCTTCGACAGGGATAGCTCTTTATGTTTCTCTGCAAGCCCTATAACCACACGGAACTCGTCCGACCGCAGGAAGTTCAGAGCTTTGAGGATATTGTGGGTCCGCACAGGTCGGGGCCACAACTGTTCTACGGCTGACATGCTTTGTCCAGGACAACACAGCCGGAAAGCTCTGAACGGAACATCCCTATTGGAAATCTTACCTGTTTAACTTTATAGGTGTGTTCAGCGGGTATCGAGGCCGAAGGTTCTGCTGCCAGTATTCGACGGCCGCGGGAAGAATACTCTTATCGATCAAATTGAATTGCACTGGACTCAACCTGGAACGAAATGATGTTTTCCAGATACATTGGGAATGGAGATATAATCGGTCGCCTGCGTCTAGCGTCATCTTCATTTCGAGGTGCAAGCCATCTCTTCCTGGGTTTCCGCAACACGCGCTTGATAGATGGATACTTTTGAGAAGCATGCCTTGTCGCCGAGGTCAAAGCCGTCGTCATCGATCAGCCGAAACATGCGGAACCAACTGTACTCAGCAATCAGCAAGCAAGTTCGTTGGCGAGCCGAATCGGCGAATTGTCGAGCACTTGGTAAGAATTCGGCATACGCACAATTTCAAATTTCAGGAGGCGTTGGAGGCTGTTGACTAGGCTTTGAGGCTTCAGTCGGAGTTCATCAATTGCTATAGAGGTCACGAAATGACTTTCCGAACCAGGGAGCCGGCTACCCCGAGACTCAAACGGCACGATCCCGGAAAGATTCAACAGTGTGTGGAACCGCGCCGAAAGTTTGCCGTCTCTGCCTTGAATTTCCACAGCTCACTCCACATGTTGAGCAATCGCATATTTGCATTTTTCCTCTGCATGCGTGATCCCAGTCAGAGTCTTGAATAAAAAGGCCCAGCAGGCGGAGTGAAGAAGACATTGTTCCTCGCAAGCTCCCGCTCTAACTCGATGTAGTCGCTTTGCTCCGGTCTGTGCGAACAACACTCGGCGGGGCAAAAGAATGAAGTTGATGTGCGAGCTTGCTTCCTTAGCCGCAGATGGCAAATGGCGAGGCTTTCCCCAGCCTTTCTCTACCCGCAAGCAGAAGAGCAAAATGGCGGGTTGCTTCCACAATTGTGAGCTCGGTTGCACCTGACTTGTACTTTATTCGTAATCAGAGATTACGAGCACGGAGAGAGAGACAGAGGGAGAGAGAAAAGAGCGGTGCGCCCGAAACCTCGGAGCTTGATCTCCTCCCAAGTTGGAACGAGGGCATGCGCGTGTCGTTTTCTTCGAATCTCCTGATGACCTAGACTTGCACTGATTTGGAACAGGGAAGCGTCACTAGAACAGCGTTAAGTGCATGAATGAGATTAATTCCCTTACTGGCTGATGCTTTCGTTGTGGTAGAAGTAGCGTATTCGGAGCGAAGGGGCTTCTTGGCGACGGGTCCGGCGTGGTTTTGCTCCACCGAGATGGATCGAGGGTAGTACGTCTTCAAAGGTTGGTCTCGTGTAAGAGCAAAGACCACCACCAGTTTGTTCTGGCGCCAGGGATGTGAGTGGAATCGCGGCTGATAAGTTCAACAAGCAAGCTGTCCAAAACGTTGAGAAGCCGATGATCACAAGGGTCATCCTGAAACGAAGAACTTTAGAGTTTTCGACTGCCAAGATTTTGCTCAGAAAAATCGTGGAGATGGGGCAGAATGTCAAAAGGCATAACCAAAGGCAGACGAATAAAAATGTTTGTTAGATCTATTGTGTGCGGCGGGCTGGCAAGATATTCGCTGGATCTCGCTGGCATTTTGAGAAGAGACTTTTTCGCGGCGCGGCATTTTCGGTGACATGATGAATCGGGCGAAAATATACAATCATGCAATCCATCTAGACTCGCGGCAGCCGATGCTTTGCTAGAACAGTATCAAAGACGCATGGGAAAAGTTTCCAATATCGGGTCGACCATCGAATGGAACCCTGTTCTGAACGCTTTCATGGTGTGTCGCTGACAACTCGATCCGGTGAATCACTGTCAGAAGAGTTTCCAGGACCGAATCGAGCAGACAAGCGGAGCGAATTCCTGTCTATACCGAGTCTCTTAACATCGTCGAGAGATAGAGGGAAAGATTCTGTGGGACCATTGGCGACGGGTTCATTCGAGATCGCAGGAACAGACGATTCTGCTCTGGCCGGATTCCGTTCAAAGAGCAATATGTTGTTCTCGGAGGCAAAAACAACCTTTGCCTCCCAAGCTGCATATCGATTGTCGTTGGCGCCGACGCCTTCTTCTTCTTCTTCTTTAAATGATCCTGACAAATGGGATCTTGTTATCCTTATTGCGGCAAGAAATTCGAGTTTGACTGAATCCAATCGCAGGAAGAGGCCCTGAGAAGCACTCTCTAGGTATGCTTGCCGAACTTCTGGACTCATTCATTCCAGACCAAGATGCCCCCTTCGAATCAGAATCAGATCCGGATCGAGGAATCGTGGCAACAGGACGAACATCGTGGTTTCCAGAGGGGTTCATCAGGATCAATTGTTTTCAGAGTTCAACATTAACATTATAAATCCGCAACAACACGGTCAATGGCATTTCCAACCACCTTTCTTGTCTGCCTCCGTACGGTTTGCTCGAGCCGTCTCTCATCTTCACGCGAAACATATTAGAATCCAAGGAACGTCAGGGAACCCTGTCGTCTTGTGCGCAGAAAATCTCGTCCTAAAGTTTTCTCGTTTCTGAATGCGCGCTCCATCGTCTCTAGGAGACGACCATGCAGTCCGCTAGTCAGTCACTTTGACAGCTACAACCACATCTTTCTCATGGAGTCGTCACATAGAGAGGAAAACGATGGGGAGTTTGTGCCGCTCTTTCCCTGCGGACGACTAGGAGCAGCCTCAGCCTACATGGAAGCGGAAGCGGCACGGCGGTCTGACACTCCGCTCAAAGTTCTCAGCTTTTTGTTTTTTCAGTGAGAGCCCATTTTGCTCGAGGTGATGGGCTCCGCTGTACTCAGCAACGGAAATGACTCGATCCGAATTTCTCTGTGGAAACCCGTCCGCCGAACAAGCACTCATCGTCGTCTTCAACCGTCTCGGGGAACCAGAAATACTTCATCAGAAAATTCGGTGTCATTTTCACACGAAGGAGTTCTCAACGGCTCCTATGGCCCGGCATGCTGTATCAATCAAGACGCAGCGGCCGAGGGCGATCACTATGAATGTTCGACAAGATCTCAGAGCGACCTTCAGACTTCTGGTGAATGACCGTGCAGTGACTCCTCGAAGCCCTCGTATCGGTTGCTCACCCGTCAGCTTCCCTGGTCGCTGTAGCGTCGGTCGCGAACGGTCGTTAACAGAGGGCCGTCTCCTCAAAGAACCTCACAAAGTGCGGAATGAGAGACACAGAATGGAATCTGAGGCCGTGGGGAGCCTTTGAAAACGGATGATTCCCATGAGAGATCATAAAACTCAATGGGGAAGCCGAACTTGACAGTTAGCTGATCGAATGATCAAACAAAATGCTACTTATAACTTTTTCATCACGCTTCCACCTCGAGCAAACTTCGGAAATCGTTCCCCAAACCGGCCGAAATGTTTCCAACGGTCACGTGGAAGCACATGACCTCTCAAAAGGAGGAGTTCGTATTTCCCCGAGAAATCAATCTTTCAATAGATTGTTCCTCGACGAGGATTCTCGCATAGTTCGGATATAATCAGATGAAATCAGATGGAATGAGGGAAATGAAGACAACCGAAAGGGATGCGAACGTCCCTTCCGAAAGTTGTTCGGAACGAGATTCAGGCCATCCATGGATTCGCAAGTTCAGCATGCAAAACAAGAAAAGCGGCAATAATAGCAGGAAGCGTGTGCCAACGCCCATCCCGAGTCTTCAAGCAAACAAAAGTTCTTTAACGACGAGCGGATCTTTCTGGAAGATGTAGAAATATTTCTGGCAGCGCTCACGCGCACTATTTTGCGAGCATTGTTCTTCAAAGAACATCGAGATTGGATGTTTCCGTGAGACGCTCCCACTGGGCAATGTATGACACAGCCACTTGACGATATTCTGACAACAGTACATGACAGGCAAGGTTTCCGGTGAATTTTCGTGAACATTTCCCTTCCTCAGGCAGCGACGAGCTAAGTTACCGACTCATGCCTTGATAAGCTCGAGCTGAGCACTGCAGCGGATGATAACAGGTCGATTTGGCCCGTTCCTGTGCTACGCATAACTCTCGAAGATGTCAGGGCTTGTGAATAATTAGAGTTCGCTGAGCTCAGCTTTTTTCTTAGCGGCACAGTTTCATGAGAGGAATCCGCTGATGTTTTGACTCGCTTCTTTTTTGGCTCGGCAGTAATCCGAGGAGGCGCGGGTGTCAGAGGAGAAAAAAACGTGTCCAATAAATTCGGCCAGCCAGGGGAAGCGACGCAATTCTCGAATGAAATATTGAGACGGACCAAACGTCCAGCTCTAGCCTGCCAGGGCCCGGGGCTAGCCTCAGAAGGTCGACACTCCGACTTCAACCGTAGTGGAGCATCCAACACGGCAGTTTGTGCCGAAAAGAGCAAAACCTCGATCGAGGATGTAGACGTTTCATTCAATTCAAGAGTCATAAAAGGAATCAGAAAGACGACCGGATCCCTGTCCCAGCATGTACGTCCCATAAAATATTACGGTTTTGAATCGTTCAACATGCGGGCTCTTGATATTCTTCTCAGAACGCCCCTGGGTGCCCTCCTCGAAAACAATATTGGTTTATCGCCGGTCTGGTGACAAGAGTTCTGTGGAAACCATAGAAATAATCCTTTGTTGTTCAAAATGTTCTAGCGAGCTTTTTTGACGAGCTTATCCAAAACACTCAATCGGCTCTCAGCGGTGGCCGAAAACGGGGGAAGGGTGAACTCACAGAGATCCTGTATTCCACGAATGACCCCCGCTCCGTCTAACATAAGGGCCTCGGTTTAATGTAGTGAGATTTTTTCGCTTCTATAATCCGAGATAATCTCTCTCTTCCTCGCCGACTCTCGTTTCGAGTTTTAGCCTCGTATGTCAAACAGTGTTCAATGGGCTTCTTGGAGGGATTCGGAGAGTCTCGCCTGATTAAACGGCCGCTCGCCGAAACCTTTCAAGAGAGCTGCGTGAACGACTTCTCAATCCAGAAACTAACTGAGCCCGAGTTTATCTTGGCCGAGATTCCGAAACAGCCGAAGAACGGGCCAGGAGCAAGACTTCCGTCGTGATCGACGAAGTGCGAAACCGTGTGATACATCGTGTCCGTTCTGAGTGCAGTTTTCCGAAGACTGCCCGGAGTTTCTCGCAGCAGATTGGGAGCTCGCAGTATCCGAACCATGTCAGTAGCTGCAACAGGAAATGACTCGCAGGACACTCACACAACAACCAATACACGCCTCCGTATCATCATCCGCTTAGTAGGTTCCGTAACGGGTAACGGAGCTCATGTCGCCAAGGTGTGCGAACGAGGTTCGAGGACCTTCGCTGCATGCCGAGGCGGGCCAAAGCTAGCGATGCACCGAAATCGATATTCGAGGCACGTAGATTTTATTTGAATTTAGGACAACCTGTCTTGACAGGATAGGACATCGCTTCTGCGCGATGTGGAACGGTCGCGCTATATAACGCTGAAATTCGGTTTCAAATCCGATAGGAGAATCAGATTGAATCCGAATGGAAGAGAAAATCGGAGTTGTGATTGATACGAAGCGTGGTGTGAGAGGGCTGAAGCTACCCACGGCCGCGTAGGCATCCGACGCGAGCCTGGGGAGTCTCTAAAGAGAGTATGAACCTTGTAGAGCTCCTCACGATTTCATCGATCCCTAGTGGCCGATCGTTTCGGTACTGTTCCCGGCAGTGAGAGTTCAGAACCAAAATCTCGAATTGACTTCGCACTGTTCCGATACCCGGAATTCTGGCATTGTGAATGAACCTCGGTTTCTTGGTGTAAGGAGAGTGAACAATAAGTGGTGCTGATACTCAACAGTCAGACAAGAAATCTCCAGCGCTCACCTTTGTTTTTCGATGAGGCAACTATCAACGAAGCTCAGAATCCGCGCCAGATCTGAGGAAGCGGATACAAATATTGAGACGATGAAACTCATCCTGGCTCATCTCATCATCCCTCCGTCTTCGTTGTGAGTAATGCTTTTGGTGTGCCGGGTCATGCCATGTTCTCCGGACAAGTTTCTGGACGAAAAGTCGCGTCTCTGCTTACACAGACCACCATGGCGCCCGCCGGCCGACTGACCACCAGTCAACAAGGCGAGCAATCCGAGCTTCTCGCGGTCTCGGAACCATCTCGGAGAACATGGTCGCGGGTCACCGCTCAGGGGAGTCGCGCGTCGAGATAATCCGCTCGGGACTTCCAACAAGCCGATGTCAGACACGGAGGCGAGTGGAACGATGTTGTGTTTGTACCCTCTATGTATTACGATCCTCTAGCTTAGCATCAGTGGCGTTATTAGCGACCGCGAGAAAGCCATCATAACACATCGTAAACAAACCATCCCTGAGAATGGTTGAGCTGTGCAGACTTCGGCACAATCGAACTAATACCTTCCAGGATCTGATGGGTGAGCGTCGCTTCTATAATCTCCGAACGGAACCATCAACGTAGCAATCACAGCTGCGGCGCTCGTTACCGACACTGAACATTAGGAGCCGGTAACTGCCTTCCCACGTAGGGTTCCTCATGGTTTTGATAGTTCCAGCAAACTCGATAGCAACATTGCTGGCCCGAATCGCAGGTAAAGTCTCGGACGGCGGGATTCTACTCGCCGTAGCAACCGTGGCCATGACTGACTGTTTCGACTGATTCTGAAAGCTTTGATTACCTGAGAGATCAGACGGGAACTCCCACAGAAGCTCAGATGCATTCCAGGTTGGCATAAACAAGCGTTCAATTCCACAAGTCAATCGCATTCGCTCTGAATGTAAACAACAAAATCGAATGAGGTTTTGAGGGTTGTGTATGACGACGTCACCGAGAGCGAGACGTAGGAAGCGAATGACGTCTTCGACCCGGAACCGCTGGGCGCTTGGATGTCATATGGTTTCGGATGTCATGGGATTGGAATTTGAGTCGGTCAAGTTCCCCGCCATGAGTTGGAAGATGCCGTCGGCATCCCGAGTTCCGAGAGTCTGAATGACGAGGTTTCGAATTCGACACCGAAGCTAGAGATTTCGATTGATTCCGGCTTTTTTTCGAGCGTTGCGCGGTTCCTCGTCTGATTTCGAGCGTGCGTCCTAACCATCGACCTCGTTTCCAGAATCTTTCGTTTCGATGGAGCATTCCATCGAAGGTTCGAGTATCGCTACTTATCGAGAAAGTGATAATCACCAAACGGCGAAGTGAGAGAGGTTAACCCCAGCACGCGATTCTTCGGCTAGGGATACTACGAGTACGCACTGTACCCGCGGCGAGATTTCTGAAATCGACTCATAGTGAGGCACCGTGAACGTTGACAACCGAACCTGAGCCTGTGTCGGGTGAACCTCCGTTGCTCCAAGGAACATCTAAGCTCCGACGGTTCCGAACATCTTCCTACGTCTTTTCAGGGAGTTTTCGTGTTCCCCGACAATGCTTCTTTCATCTACACAACGTGTTAACGAGATCCTGGGAGCAGGCTCATATCATCGTTAGCAAGCAGGGTTATTTTTGCCTCTCGAGATGTTGGCAAGCCCGAAACGTCCCACGGTCAGCTGCTATAAGGTATCGCGCGAGATTTGCGCTCCTAGAAGAAATTCACATACCTTCGACGATACCCCGCCTTTGCGAGAGCCCGTGGGAGTTGTCTCGGGGAATTTTCTCAACTAATCTGAGCCTTGCCTTGAGTACAACACGTGAGGAGGAGTCGACAGCGTAATGGAGCGTTGAAGCGTTCTGTTTCGAATGCTCGGGTGTGAAATGACGAGGAATCCAAGACGACGACGGAAGTTGGCATTGACGGGCTGTTAGAGAAATCTGCTCTCTATACCAGCACACAATCGAGAAACAGAGAAATGAGGTTGCCAAGAAAACGCCGACGTATACGCGCACCAAAAGAGACTGGTGGTGGATTCATTAGGATCTTCTCCATTTGCAACCGACAAAAGGTCTCAGAACAATACCCTCGTGTACGCTCATTCTGTCTGTTCCATCATTCCTCGAGAGGATACAGAGCAGTCGGGGTTTCCAAGTTTTGATCCTGACGCCAATCGGAGTGTTCGAGGTATACCCCTCTTCTTCAGTGACTTTTTAGTCCGACTAGATTTCACTTGGACTTTTGCGTCGTTTTACGAGTTCCGATACGAGCAGTGCCTCTTAGGAATCAGGGATAGTGCCGCGGTGCCGCATTTAGTGTTCATCATGTTTTCGAAAGAAATCACTTCGAATGTAGACACGCGGCTTTGTGTGTCGTGGACCGGACCGAGGTTTCACGCCGCAGCCACAAACAGCGGACAATCTTTACGCTAATGATTCCGGTTTGTGATTGGTTTAGATTCTTGACTAGAACATCAAGATGAAAATCGCCTCCGAAGGCAAGTGGGAGATGTGCATCGATAGGCAAGTTTAACGACCGGCCTCCGCCTTCACGGGCTCTGATGATGAAGTGCAACGAGCGACGATTAGAAGTATTACGGGTTGGAGAAGCACCTGGCTATGATACGTGGACTCCACGTAGAGCTTCCTCAACCATTGCACAGTGAACTCACAATCAGTGGGTGATCGATGCGCAGAACGGCTAGCTAGCAGGCTCTTCACTTCCGGACTGGGTGGAAATTCTTGGACCATCGCCCAGCGAGCGTCAGCTAGGCAGGTTCAAATTTCGATTTCCTTCCGTGGAAACTTCGACGGGAAAATTCCAGACGGACAGCAAAATCAAACAACGGAGCTTCTCTCCAACAGTTGCTCGGAGAGAAAACTTTTCCAACGATTTCTACACACGACTGATCGTAATACTCCTCGTTTGACCGGATCATTGTTGGCGCCGCCGTAATTGTCACCCTTGGTGACCACGATCCTGTTGTGGTTACTGTTTACGTTGCCCTCCCTGTCGTGGTAGACGGCCTCACCGTCGTCGGAGACCCAGCACGTAATAAGAAACTCACAAGTCAGTCAGTCGCTCCGTCGCTCATTCTTTCTCCGTTGATTGAGACAACAGCTAAAGCAGTCACCCAGCGAGACGATCGGTCGGTCAGGCAGGCATGTCGCTTGCCGTGCGAAGCTTCACCGCGGCCTCCCCATCAAGTCGAGCACTATTACAACAGTGTTATCTACCTTATCCTTCTAATTAAGATCACAGACGAAAAAATGGTCGGCTCTCAAAAACGTCGTCATAATCGGCTCAAAAGTGTTCTAGTCAAACCACGAGGTTCCCACGGTTCACAGAAGGGGCCGCTTTTATCAAGGAATCGTTCCGCGCGGTAGCCTTTCGCCCTGAAACGGCGACGATCGGACGGTTTCTCCCTCCGAAAAGGGTTTAGTTTGGATGATGACTCGAGAAAAGATATTGGAAACCGATCCTACATGAAAGGATGCACTCTTTCAGCGTCCATTCAGGCGTTTCGCGCCAGTCCTTAGACCTTTTCGATCGCATCCAGCAGTTCTGATGAACCCGAGATTACGAGTTAGGTGATGCGCCCCAGGTGAAGCCTAACATATCAGCAAAGCGAAGGCCAAGAAGAGCCAAAATCGATGGTCGAACCTTTTCTCGGCCCTCTTGAATCACTCTCCGCTTTGGAAGAATGGCCATAACTCGGATCAGATCAAGCGCTTCGTGTGTCGTGTGCCTTCTGGGTATCTTTCACATTTCCCGAGCTTCTCTTTCTCCCCTTCATTCGTTCATCGTTCCCTCCTTTCCCGTACGTGTCCCATTCTGGATAACTATTATCATCTGTCGTAAGGATTAAGTATTGTGGGTGAGCTCCACGTCAGGCATCGCTCCGAGAATCCAGAGCAAGTCTCGCAGACGGAACGGAATGATATATCGAGGCGAGAAATAGAAACGAGGGTCATTCTTCTTGATGTCTCAACCAATTTAGCTCTGGGTGTTGACCAGGCGACATTTCATGATGTGCACCAGGGCTCCACAAAGAGCAGGGTTGTGCCGAGAAAGAAGCTGTTCTGCTGAAGATTCGTGCCTGACAGCTCCGAAACTACGCTCAAAAACGAGACGAAAAGAGGATTTTTCTCGACTTTGAGCCAGCTCTTCCACCTGGTGTTTTATGAGACAGACGGTTCAGGTCGTACGATTTATTCTGATCTCAGCCTCATGCGCAGAAAATCTCCGACTCTCATTCTTAGGCGAGTATACATTCCATGTTTCAAACACAAATGCCTTGTACCAGAATCGGGACGAAGTAGCTGGTTGGTTGGCTAGCGGTAGTCTGTTCAAACGACCAGAAAAATATATTCCGAAGCAGAGCTAACAGCGAGGAAGGGAGGGCGGAAATTAAAAGTATGATTATGGACCGTGGAAAACGGTGCTTTAAGCTAAGTGTAACTTGCTTGCTTCCTTTCTTACTCTCAATGGCTTGAATCGGGCGCACTGAATTTCTCTCCCTACCGGAGTGAGTGGCATTTACTTTCAGAAGAGATCAGGCCCCCAGTAGTAACTCTCACACTCTCTCCCTCCCACGCTTGGTCAGAAAGCTCCCACAGAAAACGACTGCCAGACAAGCGGAATTCCTGGGCTTGTGATTTTTTGAGAACTGTTTTGCATTCTTGTTTCTCGTTCCTTCCCCGGCTTTCACCGGGAACTTTTCGCGATCCATGCTCATACCAATGCGTCTTCTGTCTTAGCTGCTCTTGCAGAAGGGATCTTTCAACAAGTTTCTCTTCAGTCTGTGCGAGTTTGAGTACCAAAAGCGTTCCCTTGGAGAAAAATGTCGGAATCGGTGCGGCTGTTTTTCTGTGCCAAGTTCCTTTTCTCCCGGCATTGTTGGACCGGATGCCATGGGAGAAGCGTGTTCCATCAAAACTGTCTTTCTCAGGGTGTGGTGTTCCCTTGCGCACGGACAGCAGCTCCCACTCGCAGCGCACACATGATTCACAGCGAAGTGAAATGAACGACCTACTCATCAATTTCTGGACCGGCTGTGCTTGAAGAAAGCTAGCCCCACGCAACTTATGTAAAACCAAATACTACTTTCAGGTTTCCTTGATCCACGACACAAGAACCAATAGCCACACGAAGAAGGTCACTATGGGGCAACGAATGACGCTGAGCCCGAACGAATGTAAGGAGGCAGGAAGGGAGGAGGGACATTCCAGGGGACCTGTCAGAACTATGGAGAATGCGTTCGAGTCCGTGGGAGAGTCTCGCAGGAGCGTCTCAACGTTTCTATTGGGATTGTGGGTTTCCTGGAAGTCGCGGTAAATTGAGTAACGGGACTCCGAGGAATGCGGGAGGAAACGTAGCAACCGAGAGGTCCCGAGCTTTCTGCTGTGAACGCGCAAACTGCGTACACAGCGCTTTGGCGGCGAACTAGACAGTCGTAATGGGATCGGTGGGACCTGCATCGGATCTTGACCACCATCGCGGACGTTGAGTGTCCTGGGATAGGACGTCAGGGCCCACGGAAGTGTCAAAGATCAGCGAAACGGAGAGTCGTAATGAAGCCTGTCACGCTCATGGGCTGGGAGCCGAGCTGCTTAGCGTTCTCTGTTTCTGTTTAATAGACTGTCCGAGTTTGACATTGTACTCAGATTAAGGGATGCCTTCGGAAAGGGTCTTCAAACTCTCCTTTAGCGATCCCCGTCCCGAGGAAACGCGATGGAGGTGAGAAAAACCCCGGGAATGTCGGTTTTGGGAAGTCTGAGCAATGTCGGGTCGGTTTCGGGAATTTTCGGGGATCAAGAATTTCCGGGCAACTTTGGAGTTAGAGTCAAACAAACCGGCTCATGGGGCATTGCTCAACTGTAGCCTCGTTGAAGACCGGGAGAAATCCAATAGTGGTTTTTGTTCAGACTTCTGGAACACTGCATGCTCAGGGATTGCCAGCGAGCGAAAGCATGGGAACTTCCAGCGTCAGGACCGTCTGTTATTTTTTAAGAATCCTCTCAAGTCGAAAACGATTCTTGTGCCACATGCCTCAGTGAATGGAAAATCCGTTCGAACGAAAGGCGTCAATTCATCGAGCAGAGTTTCAAAGTTTTGAGCGCGCAGGAAGCCGCCGACGACGGGAGCATCCTTCGCGCCAGTAGACCGCAGGTTCTCTTCTGGTGTGCTTCACGAAAGTTGTTGGCTGCACCAATATCTTGACGACGGCAACGGATACAACGGAAACACCACGTGTGGTTTGTTCCTTTATTCTAGGAAACAAAACATACGAATTCTGTGGTGCTTCCTCCTCCTGCGGAGTGTTGCATAAGAGACAAACGTCGACAGAAAAGAAACGGGCAGCTCAACCACATCCACGATGCGTGGAAACAATGACGGTGTTCACAACAAGCAGACCTTCAACAGCCGGCAGTTCCGGCGATCGAAACTCGAATTTTTTAGGTGCCGTCTGAGCTTTGGATCTCTACAATGTCGCTGCTGACGAAACTGTTTTGGGATAGGCACGCCCAAACTCCTTTGCGAATCGAGTCAGTTGCCCGTTCCAATACTGAACTTGATGAGATTTCGATGACTGTTGGGGCCACTTAGCACTCCGCCGTTCGTCGCCGCTCCGCGGGAGTCCCCTTTCGTTTGAGAACTCTAATCAGGATCGCGATCTGATTCGAGTCGGAAATTCAGCCACCGTTCCGTCGAACCTCACTTCGGCTGCATGGCACATGGCGTGAGTTGATTCGCGCGAGTCGATTCCCTATACACTCCCCGCCTCAATCAAGCAACGAATCGGAATCACCGAATCCGAACCGTTGCCACATTTGCGTAGTCATCAAACAATTGTTTCCCGACGTAATTAATGCTGCCGTTGAGCTTCTGTGACGAGCTGTCGGGGACTGCTCAGTCTGTGAGTGGTACCTGTGTTCGACTTCATCGATTCTCTCCTTGACAAAACCAACACCGTACGGATCACGACACCGAGCCTGTCTCCATCCATCGCTTATAGTCTCAGTATCGTTTTCGAGGAGAGCCTGCCACGGTTCGAAACTCGCGACAATGTTGTCAACATCGCAAAGACTTGACCCCGACCACATACAGCGACAGGCGCACCACACCTGTCAACGCCTAAGTCATCGGTTACGGGTGGCGATTCAGAAACCGCGTGTTCCAGCAATTTATTGAACGAAACTCTCTAGGTCACCTTGGGG
Source organism: Neoseiulus californicus (assembly GCA_028455905.1). NCBI lineage: Eukaryota > Metazoa > Arthropoda > Arachnida > Mesostigmata > Phytoseiidae > Neoseiulus > Neoseiulus californicus. The sequence goes on from JAMQGS010000003.1 coordinate 21,533,841, forward strand.
GAGTGGGATATCTGTCTGGACCTTCTGAGTTCTTCACGAAACTCAACCCAGGGGGAAACTTATCGATAGATCCGATCATTGATTCGATTTCGGACTCTCCCGAGTCATGGATAAATCTATCCCCGGCATCTGCAAGAGTGGAATGGCTGTGGGGAAATCGAGCCCAGGGAGGCATCATGTTTTGCGCTCATTCTGAGCTCAGTCGTTCTTCGTCAAGTTGCTTTTTACCTCCCTCGATCCACAGTCGGCAATCTGGAGCGAGAACAAATGACTTCACACATTGCGTGTGGAGGAGGAGTGGATGCAGACAGAACCTACAATTTTCACCGACTTTTGCCAGATGCTGCTCGCTCACACACACACACACCACCATCGTCGTTGGCGTCATCCTTGTAATCGTCATTCATGAGAACCGACAGCCTTGTTCACGTTTGGAGCGAATGTCAGAAGACATCAGAATAAAGCAAAACTCATGTGCTTCGTAGATGAACGATCGAAGAAAGGAGAAAGATATGCAAACAATCACAGTCCATCAGCCTTCTACCGGTTGTGTAGCTAAGTTTTCACCATTCAGATGGAAGCTATCCGTAAAAACTCAACTTGAAACTTCTGTCGATCCAAGTTGTTATTCCGGCAGACTTCTCCATTTGCTTTAGGGTGACGATATTCGGAACCGCTGATCAGCAGGAAGCCAAAACTTGCCGCAAATCTTCCCCTCAAGGAATGGGTATTCGAAGTCTAGGTCACGCGCGGACCTCATCGCGGACACTTTGATCCCCCGACATCATTTATCCCGCAATAAATGATGGGCTAGTGGACAGGTGGAGGTCCCTAACGTAGGAGTTCATCTACACCAATCAGTTCCGGAATTGCAAAAGGGTTCAGAGGTCGTCCGACTCTTCCGCCGCGATGGCTATGGGAGCTCTAAATTTTGAAACTTCATTTTTCGCTCCCCATGTGAAAGCACATTTCCTTTCCTTGTTCGAAAATTCCGTGTTTTCCGCTAGAGTTGGAATGTTCATTGATGATGAAATCTCGAAGTGTCACTCCCATTGCCGAGACCGCTGGCAGGCGGGGACGTCGCGCCGTCCAATTTCAGCTGTCAGTCATCCGGCGAATATGAAGTTTCTTGGCAAGCGATATCACTCGTTATTTGGGAAATTCTGTTCCTGAACAAGTAAAAACTTACGTTCCCGATCAGCGTTTCGGGCAGATCATTGATGACTCAAAGATATCCAAGTTGGAACGAGTGACTCGATCACGCACTCCACGAATTCACGTTGTCTCCAATTCCATAAAAGATTTTCTCAGCTGAACGATTCCTTCAATGCATAAGACGTGGACGTCTTCAGCTGTCTCTGCCACTCCAACCAGAACCACCGCCACAGCCTTTGCTGCTGTTGCTGCTGCCGTCGTTCTTTCTCAGACGGTGGTGTGCGGAGCCACAGAATGTTGGAACGCGCCCTTCTGAAGGCGGAAATCCCTTTCCACTTTCAGAACGTCCCTCTCCGAAAGTTTTGAAAGTTCGGTTCTTTCTCACTCGCGCATCAATCAAGAACAACGGCGCTTGACACGCTCACACAGATCATAGACTCGCGAATCGCTGAGAGAACTCCGACGTTTTCGCACTGAGGTTCTGCGTTGAGACGGAGACAGTTTCGCTCGTTCTGTCTGTCCATCTGTCGGTCCGTCCGCACAGGAGACAGTCGGAGTACGCGACAGCCACAACAAAGTCCATTCGTCACGGGGCACGCAGTCCACTTGTCACGCGACACTCCGTATGATAACTTGTCGCAGATCTGTCACGGACCTCGTTCAAATGGTCCGTTGAGCAGAAAGCTTTTTCATCGCAGCTGATACGAGCCGCCCTAGACACACTGCCGAAAACCGACAGCCGCACCACTCTCAGGAGGAAGCTCCCGCCCCGGGAACCGAGTGGGTTCTGAGTAAACAGGCCCTTCAATTGAGGCCTCTCTCCGACCAGCCCTCTCCCAAATCGGTTTCCCTCGCAGACCTTTCAGGCTGGCATTGGGCACCGGGAAGAGGACCGCGGACCTTGTTGGGAACCCCAACTGAAACGGAAACGTTCAGGCTTGTCCACAAGTTCTCAGAACTTCTATCGCCCCACATACATAGCGGGAGGGAGAGTGAATGGCCTTTCTCGATTCCTCCGAAGTTGGCACTGATTCCTGCACGGTTTGTCGATGCGTGCTGAGTCGGTCCCGTTCTCCGCTCAGATGAAATCTTGTCGGCGATTTAGCTGGATAGAGGAAGCTTAATGCTCTATCTCGTTCATCCATCGAGGCCTCTCATTGAACCGCATACGATGCCCCCAAAGCCCCCGGGGGTGCCTGAATTCTCCCTGGGAGAGGGCGGGAAATCGCACGACTCCTCGATTCTGTCCTTTTCACAACTCCTCGGGGGCCTACTGAATATGAACTCGACTACGACCATTGAGCGAAGAGACAACGCGCGGTTGCGTTCATCTCCTACGAACTGTCAATGAGATGCTCAAGATCCTACGTTACGCAATAAATATCATTTACTCGGCTCGTCTGATCTATGGAAGACTCGCTAAAGCCATAGGATGACGCCAATCGAACCAATCTTCCTCACAGCGTGTGACGGTCGCTTTGGATGATATCTACGAAAAAAGAGCCGTACGCTATTCCCTCCTGCCCTTCGGGGATGGGTAACGGAAGCCTTGGAAACGATACTCGGTGTTTCTCATCATACAACGAGAAGGTAATCAAGATCTCACGTAAGAATGAGCTACTATTCATAGCTCCACCATCCGTGCAGAAATCTCCATTTACAAATGTTGCATTCCTAGGAAGACGAGCCGTTGTTCTCTGAAGGGATCTACGTGACTCTCAGCAACATGTTCCTCCAGTTGAGTAATACGAACTCTACGACCTCCACGCTTTACGTGTTCTCCACTGTCGACTTATTCTCTGGCCGGAACAAGCGCGGATTCCGCAGAGTATCGCGCGACATTTCGCTCCCACCTCACTGGAATCATTCACGCTGTCGCTGACCACGTTCCGCCATGTGGTATACGACGCTGTGGGGAGTAGTTTCCGATTCATATTCGGTCGCGGGTAGAATGGAGGACGAGAGTCTTGAGGCTGTGCGCTTTGAGAAATATTCACATTTGTGAGACGGAGAACAAACTAGGTACATGTTTACCGTTCCAGTAATGAATGAAACCAGCGGCTCCATGGGATATTCCGAGCCCTGACAGCGTTGATCGAATACTCTTCAAAGTTTGAGATGTTTATAAGAGCGAAACTGGGGCCTCCGCCGAATTAAATTAGGCTTCTGGTAACCTGAGATTCGGGAAGAAGGTCAGCTATGAGAATGAAGCGCAACAAGGGGTTTTGTTTCGATGAGAAATCTCAAACTTGAGATATGATTGCCGTAGGGAGCTCGCTCAGTTTTCCGGGAGGCAATCAGGGCAAGACTCGATGGGAAGAAGATTTTCACGATGAAAAAAAAGCGAGACAGTCAGGCTCGAGTGCTAACGAGAAAAGGGTCAATTGTGTCATAAATCAAGTTGATCGTTCACTCTCGTTAGGCCATCAGCGTTCCAAAGCATCTCGAAGGAAGAGAAGCTCAAGAAAAACGATCTCGTTTTCCGGGAGGATTTCATTCTTTGAAGCTGTAAAGGCAGAGATTTCCCAGAGAAAAGAGAGTTTATTCTACGTCGCTGATTACAGGCACTCGTCGACGGCATAGAGACTATCTGAGTTTCATACGAGAGTTTCTCAGATATACTTTCATCTAAGCGACGGAAAACGCCAGATTAAAACCAAACCTGAGTTTGGGATAAAAGTTTTCCCGCATGAGTTCGTTTCACAACGCGGAGTTCAATCGCCGAAGGTTCCATCAAGCTACAGTGAAGCTGGTGGATGGCTCAGGGTGAGTTGACTCAGCGATCGTTCGGACATCGATGGCTACTCTGAACTCCTCCCAACGATAATCCGATATTTGGTGGCGCTGCTGCAACCGATGAGAGACAGGTCATAGAATTGATCATTAATGCAAATGCGCAGACCCGGCCAGATCCTGTTTGGTGGAAGTCTGCTCTGGAGCGCGATGGTCCGCCTTCCAGTTCTGAGCATGAGCTGGATTCTTCGCAAATATAACTGATCTCACAAGGGAGGTGCACGACCTCAACCTGGAATTTCTCGACCAAAGTTGCAGATAGTCATGGGCTTATGTCACTCATACTGGAAACGTGTTCAAAATCGGCTAAATACAAACTTGAAATTTCATCATTTGTACCCATTCCAGCCTTTTTAGCGTAGAAGCGCTCCGAATCGTCGATTTTGGCCAACTTTGTGTCGCCATAAAAAAAATTCCTCACTTATTTAGCCGAATCTGAAAACGTCCCTGACATCAGTGTGCCCGACCCAAGTCTCTGTGCGAGTTTGGCCGCGAAACTCCAGGTCGAGGTTGTGCACCTTCCTTGTCAGCAACAGCGGTAAAACGACAAATAGTAGTCGGAGCGTCGTAACTCACTCTCTGATTATGGGAGGAGAGTCTATCAGACCGCATAGCATCGATCTCAGAAAGCTAGCTGGAGAAACAATCTAAGTAAGATCTATTTTTTGTCCACATGCTTTCTTGCTCTGCTTTTACGTGGGGAAGATCAAGATCTGAATCCATAAATGGTCACCAACGGATCTAAGAGAGGTGACATAACATCCGCTTCTATTCTCCAAGTGTCTATGACTTTTCAGCTCGTGGAAACCTTCGTTATTTCCGCGCGCGATCGATCAGTCGCTAACTATTCCTCGCGCTTGGTAGGGCGCCTTCGGGAAACGAAGAGGGAGTTCCGCCGGAGTAACGCAATGCGATCGAGCTCGATCTCTTGCATGAATGAAGCCCGAATGATTCACGAAAAGAACGAAGCTGCGAACGTCTGGAACAACGAAACATTGTCGATGATGCTCAGCGCGGCATCGTGATGCATCGTTTTCGGATGGCTCGACCGGAGAGGAAGAATGATCCAATCATTTTCCCGCGACCAGCTCCTGCACGGGAAACTTCCTTGGTGTGAATTCGGTCAGCACGCGCTGGTATGGAAGAGAGCGATCGGAAATCGTTGAGGAACGGTCAAGTTTCCGCAGAACTTTAGACCCACGTTAGCGTTCGTTCCAAATTCTCAGCACGAGTCGTTGCTTGAGCATGGTGAGAGTTCTTTCCTGGTCCGCTGGTCTGAACGGAAAGGGGAACTGATGGAAAGATCAGCACATTGATCGGTTCAATTGTTCCAGTTCTCAACTTTTTTCAACAGTTTTCATTTGTTTCCCCCCCCCCTCCCCCCACATTATTGAGTTTCATGTATAGATTTGTCGATTTGACCACGAGTCAAGAGACTCACTGCAAGCGTGTATATATGTTATATTCGGAAATGATTTAATAAATGCCCATCATGACTAGAAAAGGGATTGAACTATCATGTCGTTCCCCTGGCTCAACGTCTGAGCCAATTTTGTTCAACGTCGCCGGGACCACCGTTCAGGTATTACTTCAGTCGACGGACCCCTAGGAAATGCAAATGCCCCGGGCGGGGATGGAACCCGGGACCTCCATGTCGTGAGTCGGGCACGCTGGCACGTCGCGTCGCCACGACCGCCGACAAATTTAACTTTTGGGTATTCAATGTGGGCTGTTCGAGACGTAGGGAAAGGAAGAGGATATCCGAACTTGGTTTCGAGAGAACCTCCCATGCGCTTCCAGCAGCCATACCGGCAGAGAAATTTTCTCGGATGATTCGGGGAGCGGGAATGATTTAGAATCTATCCAGAACCGCAACAACGAGTTTGATCAGAGTTCTTGGAAAATTGGTCCTCCTCTGGAAACGCCCGTGGGGTGAAAGGGAAAAATTGCCCGGAATAATCGCAGAGTCTGTTGGACTCGGAAACAGATTGAGTAATCCACGGCTCGAAATGGCGGTGACTCGATCAGTATCCGACCATGCAGTGATCTCCCAGAAATGTTCGAACCGCCTTTTACCAATCAGCGGAATAACACCCGACCGTGTTGGTCCATAAGAGCTTCAAGCTCCAAAGAGGTTCCAAGATCCATCCCGGATCTTTCCTCTGACATCGGGTACTTTGGAGAGTGTCTAGCCCTCCCTGGTGATTTACAACGTTCTCCAGTATATAATATTCACCGAAACCAGGGAGCTCAGCTTCCCGCGCCCCTCTCATTGGTTCCGATCATCCTTGGATTTCTTCGGAATTCAATGCTGACTCCATGGTTCGCTGGTCTGCGATTGATTTCAACTTTCCACCAATGGTTATCCGCGATTTGCCGCCCTAGCCGCTTTTACGCGGCAGGACTTTTTCTCCCATTGTGCTAACCGTCAGCCCGCCCGCGCGTCTGCCCCTCAGGTATTGGGCAACGAGCAATGATCACTCGCTGCATCGGCTTCATTCAAGACGAACAATATCTTCTGGGGAATCGCGGAGGAAACCAAAAACAACAAAAGATCGCACCTAGACACGCACGAACGGAGACGTTTGAATCGGAGGTGTTTTGCATTCGCTCGAAGCAAACGACCATGGATCGATAATATTGCAGGATGCACTTTTTCCAGCTGCTTTCGAAATTCGTGGCGGATTCTCGATCCGCATCGCTTGAATGAAAAGAAATCCATGTTAAAACATTCAGCCTCCCCTGCGCCAGACAGCTCAAGGATTCAAAGTGACGCGAAACTGATTCGTCGCCCTCCAGACGGAGGCATGCGTTATCCATCTTGGATCTTGAGTGAACGGCTAGGAGCCTCTGGGAATCGGAACAACAGAGTTGGCGCACTCCGAAGCTTGATGATGAATGCGGTTCGGAAACCTTTCTTCTGAATTCCCGAACCTGTGTACGAGTGATCAGTCGTGGCTCTGAATTCCGCCCTCGCAATATCAGACGAGATTCATTGAATTCCTCAAGGTCTGCTGTTGTTTCCCCGCCTTCCGGCGATTCTTTCTCAGAGTGTTGCTGAAACGGGATAGCTTTCCTATTGTTGCGAAGCTGTTAGGAGAAGATGGAAAACACCAAGTTTAGCGTAGACAGTGCGGATTGCCTGGTCACCCCGCGCCAGTCGCCACCTGACTGTCAACCATAGGAGAGGGGGACCGCAGGCGCGCTTTATTCGAACTGCTGGCTCTGAGATGTTATCTAGGATTATGTTACACCTATAACTCCCCTTCTGTCTTGGGCAGATTCCCTCTTGCTTGCCTTCGAGGTCCCATTGAGCTAGGGAAGTGGAAACTCACTCGATTTCGTTCAATAAGGTCTACTATAATTGCACAGTTGTTTCCGAGTCAACGCTGTAATGAAGCGGTGAAGTGATTCCCGAGAGATATTTTCAATCGAGAATCCACGTCTGATCCATGAAATTCAGAGCGGTCGCACACGACAAGACCTCATGTTAGCAGCAGGGCTGAGTTGTCAGTTGGAGGGAAACAAGGCAAGGGAGTCCTCGAGGTTGCCCCGCAACCGTCGAGAGTCAGCGGTTCACAGGGTTCGGTGCAATGCGGGGAGCCGTTCGGGGAGCTGGGGGGTCAGCTCCAAATCGGGAAGCAGTAGTTTGATAAATTCAGGAGGAATACCAGAGCCCGATATTGTGCTACGCGGCAATACCGAGAAGTGGCAGCTCTCGGGCTCCGTTCCATGATGCGAACGATTCGTTAGTCCTCCGATCTCTGTTCGCCAGTTTCTATATATCGTGGGCATATGTATCATCTTCGTTCAAGATCTTTGCCCGCTGCCTAGCTTCGGCGTGGATGATTCTGAGTGCGGTTCGTGACCCTTGAGAGGGTCTTAGTTTCGCGGCGGAGGACTCCACGATAGCGAATCTTATGCATCTCAGGGCGTCTTTTCGTGCGGGATATATTCTTTCCTAATCCATCACGTACTTTCGAGTCGAGGGCCTCGACGCTTTTCCCTTGGTCCATATAACGCTGTCCCTCCTACGCCAATCCTGGACAAGAAAGAGAGAGAGAGCAAGCTCCCTGGACCATCCACCGAGAAAAACCTCACGAAGCCTCAACGATGTTTTATTGAGGCGGGGCGGTAACAATGGCTCCCTACTCTCTACATACAGGGACTTCCAAGCAAGTTTCATGGGATCTGGGAAGGAATGAAATCATGATAGTGAGAGAGCCCTATGAACGCCGTCTCGATCTCCATGCTAGAGCATTTGTGCCGAGGTGGCCTCCGCGTTCAGGAGGGGACTGCAAGACCACTGTCGGGTGGCGCGACGGCCTCCGACTGGACCTTCAGCCATTGGATTGCTGAGCGCACGATCTGGAAGCCCACAGGAGAAGTACTGGGCCGCAGGCTGAACCCCCAGAAGGTCGATGATTGAATGTAGGACGTATAATTATTTCCATGACTGATCGTTCGGAATTGCAGACGAAATCCATAAGCATATTCACAAACAATTGGCGTTCTATGCAGAGAACATATGTGACCAGATCTTCGGTGACTTTAGCTCGCGGAAACCTATGCGGTGGGTCGCGGGGATCCACAGCATCGGAAAATCAACCGAAAGGGGTTCGCGACCTTGGGAAGCTTGGAACCGCTCCGCCAGATTATCCTGCAGACAGCCTAAGCTGCGAGAGCATGCTCTGATCGGTGACCCTAGAGTAGAGGGATATTGAACTCGTGAATCGAGCTCATCCAAGGCCAGGCGAATGGATAGCATTGCAAATTAACGTTTCCTGCATACGGCCGCCGTTCTTCGCTACTCTTAGGATTACGGAAGGATATCGAGAGAGATCATGGGATAACATCATCAGATGCAGAAGACTCAACGGTGAGCTATACTCTGTACAGCTTCAAGTTTGGGGACCAGGAGAGACTTCAGAACACGGCTACGGCCATAACTCGCTCGACGAAAGTACCCGTTCACGAACACGGTACTCTGGTAAAATACCTCGATCGACGAACGCGGTCTCGGTTGAAGAACTTCTTTCCCGCTTCCTTCCGGATTTCGAGATAAAATTTTGCGCTGTACGGGTTTGGGCCCGTCATTCACTTTCAATAAGAATCAGCTAGGAAATGGACGGGGCGCATATACTTAAATGAACGTTAGACCATAGTACCATCGAGGGCGCATATGTAAATTTTCGCGTGAGCTGAATATCACGGGTTTGCCTTCCGAAACAGCTATGATGCTCATATCCACGCGGAAAAACATCCATCATGAATCAGAAAAAAACAGAACAGAATTCAGCCTTCATACATTTATTTCCAACGTTATCAGTCATCAGGATAACTTGCAACGAGGCGTCGATTGCTGATCGATGAGAAATCGAGTGGCGTTGAGAGCGAGCAAACGTCCGTTCCAAACCGCTCCTTAGAGTCTTGATTGTCCGGTGTTTCCTGGACAGGCGAAGACGCTTCACTCCTCACGCCATCAGAAGAATGCCTATGATTCCAAGCTCTAGTCATCTGTATCAACAACTTTTTGGCACAGTGTGGTTATGACACAAGAACACTTGTCAGCTTCGTCCCAGACGCTCACTGCCTACTGTTAAGCTTCTACTTCGGGAAGCCCCACGAATCGCACCAGCTTCCAACACTAGTGAGTGATTCGGTGGTCGAATCTCAAGACACAGGCAAGGCGTCCGAGCCTTATGCCGCAGCGCCGGCCATGGGCAGCGGGCTCAAAGAGCTCCACCTAGGGTTCTTCTTGACTCGGAAGAGACGCATTTTTGTGCGCCATCAGATCCGAGGGCGCTCGCAAAGGACTCACGGGGAGCATCTGCTGGATTTTGTTCAAATGAATGACTTATTTACACTTTGTAGAATTTTCGTACACGATCGCTTCGGGCGATCGTACGCAGGAGCTGTCTACAGTTGCTCGAAGAACTTCACGCGACTCTTCGTAGCGCCCTGCGAAGTTTTCCTATATGTTGCGTGCTTGTCGACACCACTGGCTTGCTTCTGTTCGTAGATTTGATCCATCGGACTGGTCGTTTCCTGGGGAATGGATCGGAGTTATCGCGTGATGATGGACGATATTGTTATTATGGCCAGTACGTACAAAATGAATGGGTTTCAAGAAATTCCGAGATGATGAAGACTGAGCATATTCTAACACGTCCGGATGCTTACCAACTTCTTCAGCACTTGGATCTCGTTCTTGAGTTGAATCAATTGCTTCTGAACACTGCTCGTTTTCGCCATATAGGAACTCTTCTCTCGCTCCAGCTGCTCCGCCAGCTGGGTGATGTCGGATGAATCTTCGAAGTCCGACGCCACCGAGGTCACACTTCCATTAACAGTAACTGGATTAAAATTGCTGATGCTGGTGCTGTTATTGTTGATGCTTGCATTCCCATTGCTGGTATTGCTGCTCGGACTGGTAGTGCTGATATTTGTTATACTGTTTGCAGAACCGGTTGACGATGCATGCTGAGCTCTCAGTCGAGAGAGTTCCTTGCGGAGCATGTTCATCTCTTGAATCTTCTCCTCAGACACCTAAAAGATTCGTCCCGGTTACGAGAATGGAGTGGATTTCATATTCATGCTATCCATGAACAGATACACGCGGAAAACCTCGAAAGCGTCGGCAGTCAAGGACCAGAACATCCCAAAAAGCTTTACCCGTTGTGCGATGATCTCAGCGTCTCTTGCCTCCCTCGCCTTGGTCTCAAACTTCGCCATTTCGCGTTCAAATTGAAGCCTTAACTGCTCGGCTTCCTCAGCCTTTCTTTGGAGTAACAAAGATTCTTCTTCAGCGATCCGACTCTTCGCGGCCAGGAGGTCCGCCGTCTGTTCGGATCTCTGCAGAGCTTCGTGAGCAACTCGAGCTTCTTCCTGAGAAATGAGAAGCCTCTGGTGCAGCTCAACTCGTTCTCGTTCGGCTTCTTCTCGTAGTTTCTTCTCCCTGGAACAGAGACGATATATAGATGACCAACGTTTCAGTGCGTCCAAGGTATATCCATGAGTGACGCTGTTTCGCATGACTCAAGCACGGCCAGAGGATTAACGGAGTTTTCAAGATACCTTTCGAGAAGATTCCGTTCGTATTGCCTTCGAAGTTTGCAATCTTTCGCTGCTGCCTTCATCTGTTGGACCTCCATCGAGTCGGGCTTGCGTCTCCGCATATAGAGTTCATGGTTCCCCATGCAGAGATCAAGAATCAATTTGTTCAGCCTGGAATGAAATCAACGAGAGTTCACGCTTCGCGGCCATTTGAAAATTCCTCACGAATGCTGTTCAACGCATGCGATAGAATCCAATATCAAAGGAGCGCGGAACAATGCCGCTAATAACCGCTTCAGATGGCTCACCTTATCTTCGAGGAATAAAATAGAAAATTGGGCGAAGTTTTATCGGCTGGTTTTATGTTGAACTTCCTATCGTCGAAAGATATATTCCGGATTTCTGACCACGGGAACGTGATCATCGGTGTGAGCTTGTTATCCTTGTCGTAGATCTTCAGCCCCACCGCTGAGACTCCGAGCCACAAGTCTGTGTCTTTCCGGTTCTGTGAAAAGGTATTTGGAAAAGTGAATGAGGAACTCCCATGTAAGACGGTAACTCGTTCACATGTCGGAATATAGTGAAAACATCAATCGCCTGTCATTCCATCTGCGTATAGGCGATGGACGACTCGTTTCGGGATGCCTTCCAAACTTACGCAAATTTTAAAGTAGCTAACACCATACATGTCGAGATCCTGTGCAATCTTAAGGTACTCCATTTCCGCTTCATTCCGTGTCGTGCCTTTGTGATCTGCATACCAAACCTGCGAAGTGAAGTCAGACTTTGCTCAGTGGGATGAGAACAGAAGCGAGTCTCTTTTGCGATAACCTCTCAAACGGCTTCCTAGGAGCGATTCGAGCTCGATTAATCACCTTGATTCTCTCCTCCCACATCTCCAACGTCATTTGGTACTGATCTATCACCCTCTGAGGCAAGAGGTCATCGTTTGCCAACATGCCAGGCGTGTAGGTTGACTCATCGTAATCGCCATACTTCGCTTGCACGGCGTATGAGGCAAGAAGGACAGACGCCTCCGGTGGACAATAAATATCTGTGGAGCAATTGGAATCGTATTCTCCAGCTATTCTTCCTTTCTAATTTTCTGATTCCACGACCATCGAGACTCAGTCAGTCGTCCACATTGATGGATCGTGACCGGACCAGTGAAGCGTACGCAACCACGAAGAATTTACCTTGCTGTAGGATGGCTTGCTTGACCTGAAGAAAGAAGAGATGCTGCGTCACCTCTTGGATGAGCTCGTCACAAACGTCTTCGGGGTAGAATTTCACAAGAAATAGAAATGACAGAGGCTTCTTGCAGTCCTGCTTGTCAACCCGCTTATCGAACTTGAGCCACGTGGGAAAACCTTTCGCGTCAACGAACTGCAGGCCGAAGTACCACATCTCGCGTAAGCCTATCGTGCGGCAAACGAGCTCGAAGAGGTCCCGCCCGGTGGACTTTTGCTGGAATGGAGAACAGTATGCAATATTCAATGACCAGTACAACAACTCAGTTCCGATAGCAGACGTTTCTTCTGATACACTCTTGAAATATTCTCTCGTCCTTGGCTTTTGGGAAGACTCTCTGGGGGGGGGGGGGGAAACTTCTGCACTCAACGATGCTGAACTCTTGTCGGAATCCCGAGCTAAGCAGCGCATATCCGATCGGATCAGCGTCTAAATAAATGAAACTGGAATCTACTCCTGCTGGAGGCGAGATGCTAGCTTACTTCCATATGATATTGCGTGGCATGAAATTTCAGCCGCCGTCGAGGCCGCAGAAGGCAAGGGAAGCTCCGTTGAGTTCTGCTGCTTCGAGAACCAAAGTAACGGAGTCACCTAGCAGGATATGGTACTCTGCATCGAAAATCGCCCCCACGGGTATTGAACCGCTTTCGGAGCAATCTTCAAGGAATTCTTCGTTTGGAACGCATGAGTTCTCACATGGAACCAGCCATTGGATTTTGAATCGAAAAGAAAACCACATATATTGCTGAAAGTATCCCTCGGTCACTGTTACAGATTTGGAAGAGAGGGTATTCTTCGAGCAGTGGGTGAGCTTTTACAAGGAAAAAGAACCGGAGCCAGTATCGGATGATTTGCGTTTACCAATAAAGCCGTCGATCCCGCCATACACAGGCTTATGGAACCAGTGAGCCGCTTTTGGGAACTGCCGATGGAGCAAGAGTCCGAGCTCAACAAAAGCAAATGTAACGGGTCGAGATCCGGACAGCCTGGCTTCTCTGGTCCCGAACCGATCCGTTCGCGTTCTACCTCTCAGTCTACATCGCATTAGGCAGAAAATATCACGGTTGTTTGCGTACTCACGAGATCATGCTGCGCATCAAATATATCAGCCGCAAGCATTTGCGTAAACAAGTTGTTCGAACCCGTGAAACCCACCCCAACCCCCGAATTCAACAAGGCACCTCTATAACGATCCACATGCATCTCTGGGGTCCCTGCGACCTAATTAGCGAAGCGCTGGTGAAGAACATAAGCAGTTAACCAATAGAGATCGTTCAACTCACCGGAAGTTCGAATTCGAGTTCTGCGTCCATCGTCGAGACCCTCACGGCCTGCATTTTCACGGACTTCTTCCCGAGGAGCGACAGAGGCATCGCGTTTCCTTTCTGGGGTGAGCGAGTCACCCTCCTATTGAAGTTCCAGCCAATGCAACGCTTCAAACGTAGAGAACTTCTCACAGAGAATTTGAGAACAGCGGTGTTTCACGACACTCAGAATTCACAATCGATGAGCTGAGTGTGCACCCGCTGTTTACCTTTGCACAACCAACGCAATAATAGCTTGCTCTCCGATCGGAGGCATCAGAGAGCAAAGAGCTCACCAGCACCAAAGCGTAGTTGATAATCGAAACTCAAACCAACAACGTGGTGCTCGAGACTCGCCATTTGGTTTGACCCCGCTGCACAGACGCGAACAGGAGAAAGAAATTCAGATTCACACAAGTTTTCTCGTGGAAAAATCGCGAGACATGACAAATTTTGACACTGACAAGCAACAGGTTTCCCCGGAAAATGCAGACTTCAAATTGGCTCCATTGGCTGCAGTTGTTTACATGAGAAAACTTTGTTGGCGACCAAGATGGCGCCTCGAGCGACTCAATGCTGCACCTTCTTTCAGGGTTCTATTGTCGCCCTTGCCCCAACAGAGACTGCTGCCGCTGCAGCAGCACCATCACAACAACCATCGGGCAGGAGACAACAGACAGGCTCGGATAACACCAATGACAACAACACTGTCTAGTTCATTATTCGCAAGTTTTCATTGGAAAAGTAGCTGTGCAGGCCTGAACGCTAGGTCGGTCTGAGTTTGCTCCTTGAAAAGAGCTCGCGGTGCGGATCGCGCTCAGCTTTCCGTTCTGTATGAGGTAAGCGGAGTTGGAGGCATCTCTAAACAAACTGGCGCCCGAAAAAGTGATTGGAGAATGTCATCCATGAGTTCACCGATTTCGACTCAGAGTCTCTTGTAGGTAAGAGATCGAAGGTCCTCAACCTTGTATTTCGACATCAAGATCCGTCCCGCGCTCAGGTTACCGCTCTCCTTTTGTACGTGTCGCGCACACCGGCTTTTGATAGTGTCCGCTATTCGGGGCCGGTGGGAACAGCCCCATAGCCCCCAAAAGCGACGTCGACACTTTCCGCCCTTGTCTTGACTGTGTGTCCCAATCAGAGTCCATAACGCGCCTTGGCGCAGGATTCCGCCACCTCAGAGGCAGGCGAAGTTAGCCGAGATTAGAGAGAACGCAACTCTCTCCGAAAGTGCCCAACGCAACTCTTTCCGAGACATGTTTTGCTCTCCCATTCATCACCACCTCTGCCACAAAACTCATTGCTGTTGTTTCACCCACAGCGAACTGAACCATCGGCATGATGCGCAGAGAATGCGATGATCTCGACAACGGGTCCGGTCCCAACAAGCAAGCACGGATGGATGGCTGTTCACCTCTAGGGGGTCCTCCACCGCAACACCAAGGGGGAAATATCTATCTGCCACCGACACCGTTCCAAGAGAAGCTCATCGCTGCAAATCCGTTCGATGATAGCCACAATGCCAGCGCACATCTCAAAGGGAATCTAGCGAAAAATTTCCCTCCTGGAAAAGGTAAGGCATTGAGCGTGAATCTTCAGATGCGTCATGGTTGCGGGGCTTCCGGAAAAAGTTAGGTGGAAGGTTGGAGATCTCCCGAAGGTGAGGTGGTGGATATTGGAAAGATTTTTAACGCCGAGCTTTCTCTTCTCTCCAGGACAGTACATGAACCGTGAGAACGGTGGAGTGATTTATCCGTGCGGTGTTTGCCATAAAGAAGTACACGACAATGACCAAGCTGTATTTTGTGAACCCGGCTGCAGTTTCTGGTTCCACAGGATTTGTACAGGACTGACTGAGGCAGCGTTTCATATGTTAACGCAAGAAATTGCTGCTGAGTGGGTCTGTGATAAGTGTGTGGCGACCAAAAACGTGCCGCTCGTGCGATTCAAACAATAAATTAGGCCTCATGCCGGTGTATATGCTCTAGAAGATGACAGGCAGGTGGAGGTCCGCTTTGAACCTCCTTGACGATGGCACGGATATGCAAATGACGTCAAATTAGTCTGAAAGTGGCGCAACATCCGGTCTCCCAAAAATCACCCAACGTGTAGATGTTTGATAGAGCTTCAAATGAAAGCGGAGAGCGATCTACGTTGAATCCCACCCCTCAAGTTGTGTGCTACAGCTTGGAAAAATTGAGAAAACATGACTCAGCTGAAGCTATCACCAGTAAACGCGTTTCTCCTGAGAGTATCTTCTCTGTACACGAATGTATCTACGACCCTGCAAGCTCATCACCAGCTGCAAGAAGAAAATTATAGACGAAAGCGGAGATGGGATAGTGCGCATTTTAATTTGTGCTGGGTGACTGTGTGTAAATCTTGTAAGATGGAGTGCGTAGCTCGTCCGAGTCTGCAGGTAAACCCTGTGTGCTGAGACAATGGGATATGTGGTGATCGTCGCAATAAACTCATCAGTGCTGACGAGAATATAGTGTCCTACTTTCATAAGGCCGTATCCCAGTTCAGTTTACTCTACTGGATCCGGGCATGGGATCGAATAGCTCCTTCCAAGATCATGAATGGGGCTGGAGAGCAGGGTCCTTCATTGGGCGAAGACTCTAGCTCTAAAGCATTCACGGAGCCCCGATCTCCGGATCGTCTTACAATTAGAAAAAAGACAAGTGTCTTGGAGCCACATAATCAAGCGGACAATTCTAACATTGCGAATGTGAGATACCTGAGGACGGTTTTCTAGCTGCAACAGCTTCAGCATGATCAGAATGTTGTAAACAGGGGCTCGAATCGAGCCCGCTGATGAATTCGTTTTTACAAATAGTACCGGACAGGTGGTTGAGGGACTTATGGGTATCTCTCCGATAGACTCTATCATCTGACCCGTCGTCCGGCACTTCCGCGAGACGGGCAAGCTTGGCCTTTCACGGTGTTAGACATGTGACCAATCGTACCGAAGTTCTGAATGCGTAACGTTCAGGCGATGATCTGAATAACTTCAGTTGGAATGTTCACGTGGGTGCGAAGACATCGAGCAGAGGTAGTCGAGCTCCGATAAGGGTTTCATCGATACGCCTATCGACCAATAGGAGCGGCATGCCATATGGATGAGTTGGTGGTTCGAATGTGTAGTGTTCGCTATCGTGAGATGTGCACGTGGGGCGCACTCGTGGGTTCACACCTCGGTGTGTTCGGTCCCGATTCGTGTCAAAACAGTTCCGGGAGATCCAAAGGATACGAAGCAGAGGTCGCTCCGCTCAACGCAAAGTGTTAACCATGCTTCGGTGCGGGGTTTCGTGGTTTCGCTGACGCGCCATGTGCAGCGAGACGTGATCCTCCGGAATCCATCGATCACGCTCCTCACTAGGGACAGTGAGCCTCCTTCCTGTTGTTCCGTTTTCATCACACGGAAGCATCGGTATGGGGCGCAAGGGCTGCGACCGTCCTCATCCCGGGTGTACGTCATTCAGAGTCTCCCTGCCTGACTCCCCTCCCGAGTGCCTTTCTCCCGAAGACCAAAGCATCGGTAAAAGGCGCCAAAGCTGCTGCGAAAGTTACCATTCCGGGTGCTCGGAATCTAAATTTCCCCGACTGGATGACTCTCCCCCTTCCGAGAGCCTTTCTCCCAGAGACCAAAATCGTTCTATATACTGTCCACCTGTACCGTCACAGCACATTTTGAGCGCCGTCAACCCGTTCGATGACAGCCACCTAGTCGGCGCATTTACTATGAAAAATGTGGCTAAGAAGTTTCCTCCTGCAAAAGGTGAGATGCTCGCTCCGAATATGCACTTGAACTCTTAAGGCAAGACTTTCGCGGCAGGATAGCTGCCTTAATGGTTGTCGCTCAGCCTTACGCTGGTCGGCGGGAAGCGTTCCACGCTCCTCTACAAACTCCGGATAACAGTAGCGGGCGGCAGTTGGTCCTGCCACACCACTGGTTCAGGATTTTGTGATCTCAGAAGAGCTATTTGATAGATGCGCTTACTGGAACCATATCCAAGGCAGACGTTTTTCATCGTTGCAGGGCGATACGTGGACGGTTTTAGTGGTGAATTCGTCTATCCGTGCGGGTCTTGCTCAAAGCAAGTACGGGATCATCATGAAGCTATACTTTGTCACACAGAGTGCCGTTTCTGGTTCCACAAAATTTGCACTGGACTGCCGGACGTAGCGTTTCGGTTGCTGACGCTTGAGAGCGAAGCTGCGTGGATCTGTGCTAGGTGTGATGCAGCGAACGAAGCGAAGGAAGCCGAATCCAGACAAGCGGCTGCCAGGGAAGCATCTGCGAGGAACGCATACGCCAGGGAAGCTGCAGCCAGAGAAGCCGCAGCCAGAAAGGCCGCAGCCGAAAGTGCGGCTTTCTGGGGAGCATCTGTCAGGAGGCAATCTGCCTGGGAAGCTGCAGCCAGGGCAGCCGAAGCCAAGGAAAAAGCCATCTGGGAAGCTACTGTCAGGGAATCTGCAGCCAGGGAAGCCGCAGCCAGAGGAGCCGCAGCCGGAAGTGCGGCTATTTGGGGAGCATGTGCCAGGAGGGAATCTCCCTGGGAAGCTGCAGCCAGGGAAAAAGCTATTTGGGAGGCAACTGTCAGGGCAGCTGCAGCAAGGGAAGCCGCAGCCAGAGAAGCCGCAGCAAAAGAAGCCGCAGCCGAAAGTGCGGCTATCTGGGGAGCATCTGCGGGGAACGAATATCCCTGGGGAGCCGCAGCCACTCACGTGGAGTACATGTGATTCAATTGACGGAGAGGGCCGCATTCCGCCAAATTTTTATTTCAGAATATGATTGAGTTGAGGAGACCTCGACCAGAATGATGCGAAGCTGCTGCTCATGCGAGTACATGACCTCCTTAGAGTGTTTGCCGGTAAAGACGCTTGTCTTGACTTGATCTTCTCTTCACGAACGTTTGCATGAGGCTGAGAGATCTTCGGAAAATGCAGCGGCGAGCACCAATGATCTCCGACGGAAGGAGCGCGGCTGGCAGCTAGAAAGGATGTCATCTAATTTTGTGGCGACTGAGCATGTATGTACCCAGAGCATCGAGCGAGCAGGTCCCCAAAGAGAAATGATTGATCCTGTATGAAGGAACCAAGGGGACTGACGATAAGAATAAACGCAGTAAACTCATGAGTTCCGACTCGTAGAGGCTGGGGCGCTTCCCCAGGGCTGAGACACGGAGTTGTCCCTCGGTCATTTGCTGAGAGAGAGACAGATCCCAGAGCGGGATCCTCGATCGCAAAAAACGGAGAATTTATTTCTACGAAATCAGGAACGATTGAGAAGACCCTAGCGAGGACACGGGGCATCCCTCATGGTCTGAGAACTCCGCCGATGTGAATTTCGGCTGTGAAAGTCACTCAATATTTCATCAGTGTTCCCATGCACTCGGTCACCTATCTCAGAAGAGACTTCGGACGCTGGAAATAGCTCTATCCGCACCAAAGCCAAAGATAAATGCCATCGTGAATTTATTAAATCGCTCAACGACCCTCCCCTCCATGAAATTAACATCTATTCAATCACGTAACCCGTGAGATCGACTTCTCCGATCTGATCCCCGTCGGACCCCACGGTGATTTGGACCAGGTGTTGTGAGTCAGAGTCATCTAAAATCTGGCTGATAAAGTCTTCATTGGCTCCCGTAGCGATATTCGTCTCGTCTGTGGGCGGCTGCTCGTCTATAGTTGAAATCACAATTTCCTGAAAAATTCGGAAAATATTTTGAGCGCCACAGCGCAAGAACGATCGACGGACAATTGCAAGGGATGTTGGTCCCCGGACTCGAATAACTACTCCAGAATAACGCGTCAGAGGGGGCCACCTAATAAGAACTCTCCGTACGCAAAACCTCGCGTACACTGAGCCCCTCAAGCGGAGAACCTCGCGTAGGACGTCTTCTCATACTGGGGTGTGGCTTTTTGTAAGCGGGGTTTTTCTTCTGGAAGGTTCGTCCTACGCGATTCATTCTTGTTTCCTCCTGCGGTTTTCGGGACGAGGGTGTTCACGGTAACTTGCGCACGAGCTTCCCCGCACAACTTTCTTACCTGACTTAGAATTGTTTCATCGGTCGTCATGAGTTCTTCAGGGTGCGGATCTAGTGGAATGGGCTCCGGGAACTCCTCAATTTCCTCCTGAACCACTTTCAGTTTTTTCGTTTTCCTCTTCTTCGTTTCTCGGTGAGCGTGGATCATGTGCATTTTGAGTCGAGGCTGACTCAACATGCCTTTATCACATAACGGGCAGTGGATTTCGTACGCTTTCGTGTGAATTGAAATGATATGGTTCTTCAGTGCTCCTGATGAGAAGAACTTTTTCTGGCAATATTCACACATGTTCGCTCGCTCCTCAAGATGTTTTCTTATATGGTAACTGAGCAGCAACTTGGAGCCGAAAGACTGCTTCGAGCAGATATGACACGAGAGGTCAGTCTTCTCGGAGTGAGACACCATCTGGTGAGCAAGCAGGCTGCTCTTATACTTGAATCGGAGTTTGCACTCATCACAGTAGAAGATCCAGTTTGAGTTACCCATGTAGGTTTTGCCTCGATGCCCAACTTCCACCTTGGAATGCCGTTGTCGGTGGACACAGAGCGACGCAGCTGTGGTGAAGGTCTTCTTGCATGTGGGGCACTCGAAGTTCTTTACGGTCAAGTGACTTCGACAGTGGTACTCGAGATGTGCTATCGATTCGAAACAGAAACCACATGTCAAACATTTCAACTCCTTCTCGTCACTGGCATGACATGCTTCAAGGTGCTGTTTCAGCCTGGCTTCGTTGGGAAGTCGCCGAGCACAGATCGGACACGGGACGTGTTTTTTGAAATGCCGTACATTTATGTGTCGATTTAGGACGTCCAAAAGTGGGAAACTGAGATCACAATACGGGCACTCCAATCTGTCGCGGTGAGTGGCCCGATGAAGTCGGAACCTATTTGCGGAGTATGTGCTGAACGGACAGTTCTCACACTGAAACCGAGAAAGGCCGGCATAGGGCTCGTCTCCCGTAACGGCTTCGGCGTCATCAAAATGAACGATGGCCAAATGACGTTTCAGTCGAAGTTCGGTGACAAATCGGTTTTCACAAATACCACACTGGTAGTTTAGGGTCTGGTAGTGCGTCTTCCTGAGGTGCTTTTTCATTTGACTCGCTGTCCGGTACTTCCGATTGCATATTTGGCACTTGACGCTGTCGGAAGTGTGCAGATGTCGCACAGCTCGATGAGCTCGCAAGTTGCCGCTTGAAGAAGTTGTGAACTCGCAGAACTCGCAGCGATACGGCTTCAATTTATTGTGGTTGTTCAGGTGAGTGCGGAGAGATCCAGCGGAGGTGGTCCACTTTTGACAAAGGTTACACTGATAGGTCGACTTGCCAACCGTTGCGGGCAGCGCCATATGGATGAGCTGATGGTTCAGATGAACAGTGCTGTCGATTGTACGATGGGCGCATGAGGCGCACTCGTAGATTTCTATCTCCTCGTGTTTGGTCTCGATATGCGCCAGAACGTTTTCAAGAGATCCACAAGATTCACCGCAGTGAACGCAAATGCCTGACGAGACGGCGCACTCCTCAGAATGTGTCGCAAGCGCGGCGGCAGTACAGAAGACGTGGAAGCAGGAACCACAAACGTTTTTCCCCAGCATATTATTCTTAGGATGGACATCGACGAGGTGCTGTTTCAGATCTTCGGGAGTGTCGAACATTCTCTCGCATACGGAACACGATTTAGCGGTATGCTTCGAAACGTGCACGCTCAGACTGTGCTCATCGGGGAACCGGAGTGCACACAGGTCGCATGTGATTTCCTTTGCATGCTGCTGTTCCTCATGCTCGAGGAACGCTTGTCGAGATAGAAAAATGATATTGCAATGAGGACACACTTGTGCGTGCTTAGCCTGCATGTGGGCAATGTGTGCCTTCTTCGTCTGGAGGATCGCGCTGCATTCCGAGCACGGATACGTTCTATGAAGTGTAATGGTATGGTATTCCAAGACGTTCTTCGAATTTGTTCCGAACGAGCAGTCTTCGCAGAAGGTATGGGGGAACATCTTCTCCAAGTTTTGCTCGACTGTGAGCCCGCAGCTCTGGGAGTGCTCCGAGATCGCTTGGGAGCTCGGAAACATTTGGGAGCAGCTCGGACATCGGAATTCTATTCTCAGAGGAGGAATGCTGTTGACTTGGGAGTGCTTCTCACTGCAATGGGCATCCATGGCATCGGCCTCATTGCAAGAGAAACCACAGAAGAAGCAATGGTGGGAGTCCATATCCTGTTCGTGCGACTGGCGATGGACGTGTGATCGGAATTTGTTGAAGGAAGTCGATTTGTACCGACAGATATGGCATGAGAATCCTCCTCCAGAGTCACGTTTCTTCCTGATGATCGTGGGCGTTTTGGCGAAACGGGTACTCTTCCGACTGTAGGAACCTGACGATGCATGCTTTTCGATGATGTGACTGTGCATGGAGTCTTCGCGAATGGTGCGAAACGTACACGACTGACAATCCAGCACGCTGACCTGGAACTTGCCCGTCGCTGGAACGTCGACATTTGGGAACTTCGGCGTTCGATCCGGAACTTTTCTCTGGAAAATAAGAACGGAGAGTTTGGAGGGAGTCCTGACAGGTAGAATTCGGGCTGGTGCACTAAGCTGAGATAGAACTTCTCTTCAGGTTTGATCCGTGATCTACCTTGCCCGTGCTGCAATCTTCGAAGTGGTCGGTAGCTGCCAATTCCGACTCGAATAATTCTTGGCATATTCCACATTGATACACTGCATTGATTGACCCATAAACATCTTCTCTCGTGTCTCGATCTCCTTCCGCACACGTTGAGGGTTCTGGAGACGAAAAACAGCGGCTGTCACATAGAATGCCTCCATGTTCATATGTCGGCGAATAGGTCTCACGTTAGCCGAGTCGGCTTCACTTTCACATGCATATGGATTCCTGTTTCGAAACAGCAGGATCCTGGAAATGACTAGCTTTCGCAATCAGAGAAAAAAGGAAGCGGAGAAAAACCCGAGGTACGATATCCTCGGATGATGAGGACACATGACCCCGCATACTACTTGAGAGTCAAGGTGTAGCTGTTATTTCAATGTGAGGAATTGAGCTTGACATCGCCGAGATGGCGCGTAGGATCGATGTACTCGGCAGGAATTCAAGTGGATGTCATCCATGAGCCACAGAAACCGTTTCGAGAATAGAAGAGTGAAGCTTCACCTTACTCAAGACAATATAACGCTAAAACTCTCAGTCCCGCTCTCTGCTCTGCCCCGTACAGTTGGGAATACACTGCGAATGGAGTCCTCCTGTTGGTAAGTGGGTCGTTTACATCCGGAGAACGGGCGGAGACTTTTGCGCCAACAGTTTTGAAATGCAGTATTAAGGTTAGACCACCTCTCGAGCAATCCACTTTGCTAGCCTGGCGGGTCTGTCAATGAGAGCATCCACCGACCGCGTCCATTTCTCGACCGGAACTTACGTGTGCCGTCGTCGTTCATCCCGATAATCGACACGCGTATATCAAATCTCGCAGCATTTCAATCTGACTCCGGGAGATCTGTCAATTCCCTCGAAACTCAGTTTGTAACGTTGGTCGTGTTTACAAACATTAGCAGCCGCCACGGAGTTCTGATAATCGGAATGTCTCGCGCGGCGTTATACCCTTCGTCGCATGTGGGGCTCACACGGTGGACAGGAAAAAAGGAGGATAATCGTCGGGTTCATTGAGGGAAGCACGTCATGGGTCGTTTTCCCTGCACTAACCACCTCAGAAACTCGGTAGATCAAGCCTCGAATATGTCCTAAGCCGGGTCGGTGCAGTGCTCACAGATGAACAGGCTCACATGACACATCGGTCTCGTTCTAAATACTGCTGCCCGGACGCGTCCGCGCCACATCCACCCAGAATCTTCCACGATCGTTGCAAGTACCAGGTGATTGGTGGAAACGTTGACGGAACGCACCGAATCTTCGATGGCGGTATTCTCCAAGCTATTCACATTTAGTGCTCTAATCAGAGCGGTGACGGTGGTCGGTGTGGTTGCCATCACTCTGTGGTACAGAAGACCGCGGAAGAAGGAGCCGCGAATCGTCGTTTGCTCGACCGTTTCTGAATGGGAGGAGATTGCTGATGATTTCCGCGAAGGTTTATCCGAGGGCTTACTCGGACTCGATTGTGAGTGGGTCTCCGTACGCAAGAACACCCACCGTGTTGCTTTGCTCCAGATGGCTCCGAACTCGGATCTGTGCGTTTTGATTCGTCTCTGTAAAATGAAAGCACCCCAAGAGGTCAGAAAAATTCTAGCAGATCCTAACATCATAAAGTTCGGAGTTGCCGTTCTAGACGATGCGAAAAAACTCCGCGGCGATTACGGCATCCAGGTAATTCACGACAACGGTTCAATATCTCCCTGAGGAAAAGATGGATTCCAAAGGATCGACGACTTTGCTTACGGGTGTCATTTTTAATTTTCCCAGGTGAATGGTTGTCTGGATCTGCGGTACATGGCTGTGGCGACCGGATACGCGGACGGAAGCAGCCAGGGGCTCTCTTTGGGGGCTCTTTCTGCACACTTCGCCAACTTTGCATTAGACAAAACTTCGAGAGTTCGACGGTCGAACTGGGAAGTCCAGAAGCTAACGGAGAGGCAGTGCGTTTACGCGGCTGGGGATGCATTCGCTGGCATCAAAATCGCACACGCTCTCCGCCAACGTTTTTGTCTGCAATCCCTTCACAGTCAATGTATTTCGACGTTCGCGATTTATGTCGATAAACCTTTCCACTACAAGCCCAAGAAGGACGCAACGAAGCAAAAGAAACCTAAGGCCCCAAATTTGTATGCCGCCATGAAGCGCATGCCGATAACGAGAAACGACCAGAAACTGTACAAGAATGCGGTGATGAAGGCTCCCGACGGCGAGATTCTCTGCAACACGGATGTATTGAAACTTGAGTGGTACCTCAAGATGGACCTGGCAACTCTTGAATCCGAGGATCCGCTCGTAATAAGGCTCAAATTTGAGCCCCGAGCTCGGGCCGTCCTGGGAGGCGACTACTATGTCGACGAGAAGCTCAATATTTGCGTAGTTTGTGGCTCAGACAAGTTGCTGCTCAAGAAGAACATTGTCCCTCTCGAGTATCGGAAGCAATTCCCCAAACTCATGAAAGCACATACTTCCCACGATAGCGTTCTCGTTTGTGTCAGGTGTCAGGAGAAGTCGACTCGACATGACGCTGTTCTTCGCGAAACGTTGGAAGCCGAGTGTCCTTGTGAGGGCTCTTCTCCTGTGATTCATCATCTGAAGAGAGCGGCCCGGGCTCTGGCGAAGGCAGGGGACCAGCTCCCGGAGTCGAAGAGGACAGAGTTCATCAATTTGCTCGAGGAGCATTTCAATACAACTATATCCGATGCCATCATCGAGGAAGCCTCGAAACTAGACGAACAGCAATGGTTGAGAGATAATGGTTTGACTCACGCGCAGAGAGTCATAGCGAAATATAGCACCGGGGAAGGTTTGTTTGCGTTGCAAATGCGATTCAGGCAACATTTTCTCGATACTATGGAGCCTGAACATCTGTCCCCGAAGTGGTCGATCACCCACAATCATGATGCTGCATTGATGAAGCTGGCAACTGGGAGATATACCGGACCGCTCAGCTTGGACGAGCTTCTAAAAGTTCTCGGAGTGACTTGGTTGAGAGTGGGAGAGGTAGTTGCCGCAATTCTGGCAGCAGGATACGTAGATGAGAGCCAGATTGTGGTCTGGAATGAGCTCAAGAAAGCCGGTATCGAGGTTCCAAGCGGCTTGGTTGCTTGAGGAAAAATCCTCCAACCTAGCGTTTAGATTCATGCGTCCTCCGTTCTCGGAGAAAACTTCGCCCACCTTACGACCAGATCCACTCGCAGCTGATGCCCCCAGCTGACGGCTCATGAACGATCTCAATAATCCAGGAACTCGAAGGAATTTGAATCTATTGGCCGAGCTCAAGCATCCCTGGCAAAGAACTATATTCTCGCATGAGAGTTCATCATGGACCAGGAACTCCCAACGCGAGGTTCTCAGTGTGTCAGGTTGTTTTTACCCGAAGTTATTGCTTCGCGTGTTGTTCGTCTTTTCGAATGTTGTTCGTTGTGTCATAATTCGAGCCGATTCGCTCACTCAGCAGGAATACGATGGAAATGAACGCGCAAATACCTTTAGGAGCCAAACTTGACCTGGGCACCATGATCGAAAATGACTGATATATTCATGAACACAGTTAACACGCTCCGGGGAGAGGCGCACTTTCTGTCGTATAATTCTCTCCCGAATAGGGAAAAAACATCGCAAATTATATGTATTCTTGCATGTCTCTGCAATATGTAAGGCAATCAGAGGTTCACAATACCCGGACAGGAAATGGACGAATGATCTTGAATGTATATAAAGTTGAGTATCTGTTATTTTGTTCGCTCCTTGCTTTGTTCCCAAGCATATCAATATTCCCATGGCGTGTGCTATTTAAGAATAACATGTTTCTATCAATAGAGGAGTATCATTCGAAAAGAATGAGGTACAAACTCTGCCTTCTCCTGGGAAAGTGCGAAAAAATTATGGGTCGGGACGAAACCGGTTCGAAAAAAATCCAGCCGTCCGATTTTCATTGAGTCTATTGTGTACTAGGGAAGGTGGGGCTAAAGCGGTATCGGTCTGCGATCGGATCAGAGTCCCACAGAATTTTCCTCAGGCCCTCAATTTTCACACTGTAGGGTCCTTTCTTCGTCTGACCGCAGTTTTGGCCGCAAGTGGAGGGATGGCGCCTTATATTCGAAGTTCAAGAATCCTTAATCAGATCTACCGAAACTCGGTCGTTGTTTGAAGATGTTTCGAGTGTTGGCTAGGTAGCCAGTACAATGTGCTCTTGCATCGAGACACGGACAGCAGCTCGAGGAATTTCCCAACAGGCTCCCCAAATAAAATTTGCGGATTTGCTTCACTTCACTCGTCGCAGTGCTTCAAGAGCTTTTCAACCATTTGTAACCTCCGGGCCAGGGACGTTGAGGCATTGACAAGCCAACTAAGTCGCGTGCTCAGAATTCCTGCGGCAAATAGGAGCTCATCCGTGTTGACCCCGGAGGCTATCGAAGCATTCATAAACAGTATGAAAACGATTCATTGATTCGCGTTGACCGCCATACTCGCTCTCCTTGAACGAGTCCATCGAGGGAAGTTCACTCGATGCTGATCCTCTTCTTGAGAGCAGAACTGATTATGAGTTCCTTTCCTAGAATTGTTTCAAGAATCGCAGTCGAATTTTATGTTCTGTGAAGTATGCCGTTGCCATGACGTCCAGGTCGCTCCGGGACTCAGCTGCTCATTCGAGCACACCTCTCGTGACCACAGCTTCGGTCGCAGCTCAGGAAGAGCTCCATGTTCCTGACGATGAGCTCGCATCAAAGTCTCCTGGAGGAAATCGACCGCGAACAACGTTTCAAGTGAGTGCGAAATCGGTTCTCTCCTCTGAACCCAGGTTTGAGACTCGAAAATTTCAACAAAGTACCGGAGTGCGGGTCCCGTTCCGGGTCGTCAGCCGATTTTTAAAAACTCAAGGAAGCGCCTCCGAGAAATTCTCTCTGAATTTTTGACGCATTTTGATACTAAGCAGATTCCTAAAACATGGCGATGACGCGGGTAGAAACTCGTCTTCAGCTATGTTTGGATTCGGGGAGAAATTCAGGCAACTTTTCACTATACATATTTGAGTGAGTGTAATCAAGCACAGTAAGCTTGGACGCGGCGGTGTGGAACCTGAGAAACACCTCGGAGGCCGACACGGTCGAATCATGGCCTGATTGTAAGATGGCGATAGGCGTGTCTCCGATGAGTGCATAAGTGCCGAAGAAGCTCATGGTAGAGGATCATGGAATCCCTTGTGTTTACTAGATAACGCGCGACTTAGAAAAGCGTTCACGTGCGATCCGTGTCGGACCGCCAACTATGTCCATCCGCTTATTCGTCGGCGGGCATCAATAGCTGTGCCATGGCGAGTCAACCTGAATGAATGGCTGGGAGGTGAAGGTGTCTGAACAATCCATACAAGCCATAACAAGAAGCGATACAAAATAACTGAAGCTATACCATTGATTCATTCGTCCCTCAGACATGTACTCGAGCAATCTATAAAGGACTTGGAGCACACCGTTTGCCAACTCGAAGAGCGGAGCGAGAATCCCGACGAAAACGAATGGCAACTCCGGTATGCAACACAGGTCAGTGTGGAAGAAGTAACCCAGATGTTTGCCATGTTCTCCTTGGTCACCGAGTCCTCCTCAACAGTCCTCAAGTCACTAGAAATTCTGTTCTCCTCTCATTGGGTCGCTCCATAAGCATCTTGAGGCTGGTGGCCCGCTTCCAGAATCTCAAAGTTGCTTCTGATTCCAGGTCGAACTGAATCATCATTTGGAGCAACAAAAAGAGTGGCTCCGAGGGCAGGTGGAATGCCAGCAGGGCCGTCCGTTTTTGGGCACCACAGAACTCGACCTTGATTCATTTTCGGAGGTCAGTCCTTCGAACAATCGCGGAGCGATGATGCGTGGGCTCGGAGCTCGGAGCGCTTATGATATACACTAATCGCGTAACACAGAACATATCAAAACTGAGCCTACTGAAGGCAGCATTATCGGGAGATCGAAGGAACTAGGAAGTGCCGAAACTAGGATCGATTCCCTTGTGACCCCGATTCCGGGATTTTATGAAGCCCTAGTAGTCTCAGGATGCCTGTAACCAATCTTTGCGGACTGCTCGATGATTTCGTGCAGCTCGTCAACTCGAACTGAGCTCTAATTGATTGATTTCAAAAATCCTCGAAACGATGTCTGGAAGAGCTTCTGGAATTCTCGCCGCATTTTCCAGGCACAATTGATGAGATGCTTGAGACAACTTGAGAAGGATAGAGACAATCTGAAATCTGATGTTCGTGATCTGGAATGGAGGTTGGACCAGGTGAGAATTCCCATCCGTCCGAATCTGGAATGGCTGGCCGCGGTGATACTCCAAACATCGAAGGCCGTTACACACTACACTATTTACGGTGTAATCATAGTAACGGGACTTACATTCAATTCATAGGAGTCGAAAGCGTTCCACAAGTTCGATGAAGCTCGAAAGGCGTATCAGACTGAGATTAAGGATGCCATGACAAACCTCGAAGCACTCCGGTCTCGAGTGAAAATGATTTCGAATGACTACGTCATGTTTAGCAAAAGGAAGTAAGTATTCGTCCTACAACTTCGTTGATTTGCACCGAGAAGTCCACCCGCACAGAGTGTAGCTCTTGATCATCGGTTGCATTTGATCATTACTCTGCATTACTACAACGAGGGGCTTGGTGAACTTCAGGGGGAACATCCTGCCAAATCATCGTGTTTTGGATCCAAAACGAGGGCCCATCAGGAAGATTGCAGCTGTTAGGAGTCTTCCGAAGTTGAACAGTGGACACCATGACCGGAACTCGGGTCACATGAGTGAATGATAGCGCAGTCATGCCGACTGGCCGATGCTTCCATGCAAACCGGAAGATAGCTGGGCAAGCCGTATCATCAGAAGCCCAAGTGACTCAAGATTTTGCACTCAAGGAAAGTTGAGAGGATGATCGGATCGATCTTCAACGAATCTGATTCGTTTCTTGAGCCAGCCTGCCGAAATACGAGAACGTCGTTCGTTCGAAAATAAATGCCCCATTTTGTATCCCAATCTACAAATGTGACACTCATGCTCAACAAGGATAACTTGATGGGGTGATGACAACTGAGATTGAGAACTTCATGAGATTGCATGGGGAAGCCACGAAACTCAGTTCGGGGTCTCTAACCGTAAATGGTCTGTATGTTTGTGTTGATCGGTAGAGAGTGTGTTTGGCACCGGACGGGGCGACCAGACAAGGCAATCGCGGCAATCGACGGGAGATTATCTTTGAGTAATGCGAGATGTCGGAATGACTCTCAGGTTTGCAATCAGCGCTCGTTGTTTCGCCTGAATTCCTGAATTTGAGTATTCTGTCGTCCCTCACTAAATGAAGTTCTCCATGAATTAGGCACTCCCCTTCACCCTAATCGGCCATGGCCGCTCACGTCTCTCGCTGAGAGCTGTACGATGCAACCTCTGTAGGAATCGATACTTTGCCACACCGTTGGAACGACTGGCGTGAAGTGATAACGAGCAAAACTTTCAATCCGTACGAGACCCTAACATCCATCGCGTCCGTCGTACCACACGTACTCGGTCAGGTCATTTTCAGGGAAGACAAAACTTGACGAAATCATGGCGCACAGATCAACACTTGAGACACCTTCGATTATATTACAGAGCGCCCGAGATTTACAGATTCACAGATTCCCTATCCCACTTCCCGTCGACCGAAGTCGCAATCATTCGATAAGGGTCTCAATCGTTCCTAGAAGACCTCAATCAACAACACTCACACCGTCTACTTTCATTGCGAACAGTGTCTGGACAATCACCGTTATCTTTTGATTTGGCTGTGTCAGATGAGAGAAGATCGGTTTCACTTTACAAGCAAGCGGCAACGCCAGGTCTAGAGAGGAATGTTGCCGTGTTTCTTCGGCGGATTGCTCAGTTTTTTGTCTCTGAGCATGTTCAGATCCCGACAAATCCTCATTCGGGTTGTGTGGGGTTCGATTATGTCGTCCACGAACCCACGAATCGCGGCTGAGAACGGATTCGTGAATTTATCGATGTATTCCTGCTCATATTTCGCAACATTATCCGAGCCACGGTAGAGGATGGACACGGCGCCCTTAGCGCCCATCACAGCGACTTCAGCCGTGGGCCAGGCGTAGTTGACATCGCCTCGGAGATGTTTCGAGGACATGACATCGTAAGCTCCTCCATAAGCTTTCCTCGTTATTATCGTCACTTTGGGTGCGGTGGCCTCAGCGTACGCGTATAGCAGCTTGGCACCATGACGAATGATTCCGTTGTATTCCTGAGATGTGCCCGGCAGGAAGCCTGGAACGTCTACCAGTGTGACGATTGGAACATTGAAGGCGTCGCAGAAACGAACGAAACGTGCACCCTTAACGGATGAATTGATGTCAAGGCATCCCGCGGCATACTTCGGATTGTTGCCAACGATCCCGACGGTTTCACCGTTCATCCGTGCAAAGCCACAAACGAGATTCTTGGCGTAGTTCGGCATGATCTCGAAGAAGTCACGGTCGTCCACGAGATCCAGGACCACGTCGACCATGTTGTAGGCCTTCGTCGACTCGAGAGGGACCACTGAATCTAGGGAGTATGCGGGTCGATCCCAAGGGTCATTGCACACCCGGCGCGGAGATCCTTCCTTATTGTTGAGCGGGAGGAAGTCGTATAGCCTCCGGAGTTGAATCAGCGCGTCGACATCGTTTTCGAAGGCCCCGTGCGCGACACCAGAGGTATGCGTATGCGTTTTCGAGCCGCCAAGTTGCTCTTGTGTGACATCTTCGTTGGTGACAGCCTTGACGACATCTGGACCGGTGATGAAGAGGTATGAAGTGTCTTTCACCATGAAAACCAAGTCGGTCATCGCCGGTGAGTAGACAGCGCCTCCTGCGCAGGGCCCCATGATAACCGAGATTTGGGGAATGACGCCGGAAGCCGTGACGTTTCGGAGGAAGATGTCTGCGTAGCCGGCGAGAGACTCAACACCCTCCTGGATTCGCGCTCCTCCTGAATCATTGAGACCGATGACCGGGGCGCCCACCAGCATGGCCTGGTCCATGATCTTGCAAACCTGGATGAGTAAGCATATTTATCAATCGTCGAAATGGAGCAGTTGCTACACATGTACTCAAGCTGTTCGAAAGCGAAAGAGGAATCTCGAGCCTCTCTTGCTTTTGTGAACCCAGCGAACCTCTATGACATGACTCTATGAATTAAATATCATTCTTCTTATAACTGCCAAGCTGCCTGAGAGTCCCAAGATTCTTTATGCACCCGAAATTTACCTTTTTGGCATGAACTGAGCTGAGCGATCCACCGAACACGGTGAAATCCTGTGAGAACACAAACACTTTCCTGCCGTGGATTTCGCCGTGTCCCGTCACAACGGAATCTCCGGCGAACTTCTGTTTCTCCATCTCGAAATCAGTGCAAGTGTGCTCCATGAATTGGTCATATTCGATGAAAGAGCCTGGATCGACGAGGAGACGGATCCTTTCGCGAGCTGAGAGCTTTCCACGTTTATGCTGAGCCGCGATTCGCTTTTCACCACCGCCGAGGAGCGCTTGCGATCGTCGATCTTCGATTTCTTGCTTCACTTTGAGTGTATGAGCTACGCTGCACCACCTGCTCTGAACTGCTTGCGTCCGCAAAAGAGACGGCAATGGCAGCCTCGACAGCATGGTTGAATCCTCCTACAAATCGAGACCAGGACAAAATGAGAGCTCGGAGAACAACTTGGCTGTGACAAAACTCGAAAACGTCTCGAGTGACGGTATGTCACTTTTAGTCGCGAGAAGATTGGAACTCTCACACACCGCAGGGAGCTCCTGGCGTGCCCGTTTTGATGCGATGATACGACTCTCGCCATTCCGGAGTCTTCTCCATTTAGAGAGAGGGACATCACCGAGACGCCGCAGTACTCTTGGGGAACTCATTCTGGATAGTGTTGCAGCATCTGCAAAGGAACCTTCGTATCCATGACACTGCATACTGCAGTTTGTCTTAGGAGGCTTGCTGTTCCCGGGGGAAGATCAAGTTCCCAAGTTCTAAGCCCTGATCCTAGATCTCGAATCACATTCCGAAGGTGCCGGGATTTCGCATGCGGATGTACATCGTAAGTTTTAGATCGACTTCCAACTGTTGTCCCGCATCCTGAAAATCGATCTATTGCATTAGAAATTCTAACCCACCAATCAATTCCTGTTCAGAATTATCACTCGCTGACTCGAAACTGGATTACTGTCGAACTCCGTGTCTTCCGGCCTTGGTGTCTTGGTACGAAGAGATAACTCGGTACATTTAAGCGGAATGAGAGCAGAACTTGATTTGATTCTTGAAGAAACTCATCCGAATTCATAGTCAACAGAGTTTCGATTGTTCCCGCCTCCGCCAGTGGCGCTGTCATCAGTCGGCGGTACACGTCGCGTTGATGGCGTTGTGTGTTCTCCAACAAACAGCCCGTCGACTCTCCCTCCGGAGAGAAATCAGCTCCCGCAAACAGTCCAACCGTGTCCGTACTCCACGAAACGACGAATCACAGCTGTTCGATTGGTGACATTGGCTGGAGAAACGTGAAAAATCCTCATTCAGAAACCTCGACAGCTCAACATCATGGAAATATTGAGGCCTCTTGCGAGCCTCGTTCTACCCGGCAAATGTTTCGATTCGATTCTGCTCGATTTTAACTTCGGAGACGGTGAGTTGGACTGCGTGTATCCCCGGTCAATGAGCTTACCGAATCTTTCTCACAACCTCTCTTTTCTCATTTGATTGAAAAACCTGGCCCGCGGTCGGAGCTAATAATTCAAATGAATCAGAACGGGAAAAAAACTCATGACAGGGGTTCGCGCTGGCGTCAAACGCGTTCTCTCTCGCGACGTTCTGTGTGACGTGACAAACTTTGGAAGCAACGGAAGGAGACCTAAAGGTTGTCACGATCGTGAGCAGCATCCTCCGTCGATTAGAGGTCGATGAGAGGTGTTTCTCAAAAACAATTTCCCAGCTGGTCGTTACCGTGATGCGGCTCATTTCCGGAAGAGTCGAGATGTTCTCCTGAGAGAGTTTCCTTGGAGTTCCCATCTTGAACACATTGCCACTTTTTCATTTGCTCAGCTTATTCAGTTCCTGTCCGCGCTGGTCAGGAGAATCGCAGACTGTTGCCCTCTTGTGGAACATTAACGAGAGTCTTTCTTCCTTCGCAGTGAATTGTTTGAAACTCGCCCTGTCAAAATGTCTCGGATACGGCATGATTCTGGGAGGCACTCTCGTGAAGCTCCCACAGATTCTGAAGATTCTCAATGCTAAATCAGCTGCAGGTCTTTCAATTCTAGCAGTGATTTCAGACTTGGCCGGAGTAACTGCGACGACCGCCTATAGTTTTGCTCAAAGGTTCCCCTTCAGGTAGGCGTCTGACCGGCATCTTCTTCACTCGACTATACCAAAGTGAAGCCAAGAACGTCATTCCGCCCTGACAACATATCTAAAACTGGAAATCTGTTCAGCTTGAACGAATTGAAATTTTTGATTGCAGCGCATACGGTGAGGGCGCATTTCTCATGCTGGAAACGGCCCTTATCCTTTTGCTCGCCCTTCACTACCAGGGAAAAACACTCCTGGCTTCACTATTCGCACTAGTCTACTTCAGTGCCTGCGTAGTCTGGTTCTCGGATACACTCCCGATGAACATTCTATGGTGGGGACAAGTCTTGGCGGCTCCAACAGTCATAGCGGGGAAGGTATGTACGGAGACACTTTCATTCGAACAGCCGTCCAGTGTGGCTTCCGACCAGGGTCTCGTGGACGCGGAGGCTGACACTCTGTAACTAACTCCTTGATTCAATCCTTAAGCTATGGCAGGCACGCGAAAACTTCTACGCGGGTCACACCGGACAGCTTTCGATGATCACCATGTCACTGCTGCTTCTAGGATGCCTGGCGAGGATATTTACTTCAATCACCGAAACAGGGGACCAAGCCATGATCCTGTCTTACAGTTTCGCGGCCGTGGCGAATGCTCTCCTGGTATTCCAGATAATTATTTATTGGGATGCCACCGAGAAGATGATAAAGAAAGCCGCGGGTAAAAAGACTGATTAGAACTCCGGGTGACTGCTGACCATCGCTTCGGCGTCATACTTTGGTCCCGGGAACTGCGTTTCAACTCCAGGTCTGTGAGTAGGAATTACAGATGACTCCTTATGGAGACTGTCGATATCGATGTATCAGCCAGACTTCGACCCAACGCACTCCTCGAAGATAGATCAATGATCTATAGGAATCTAGGACAATTGAAAGACTTATATATCTAGAATGAAAACTCCAAGGAGAACTACTTCATATTGATACATTTAGGGAACAGAATTTTACTCGGTCCGAGGGATTTCTCTCGCGAGAGGATATCCGTAACCTGATCTCAGACTTTGCGATTCCGATCAGTACTGGGGAGAGGAACGTGACTGTAGCTCACTCTCCAAATGTTCGTGTAGCGATGTCTGTAGTTGGCTCATTTTTTCAGCTGGATCTTGGATCAAGCGAGACGAAGTTTGTAGTGCAATTGAACACTGTGAAACCATTTAGACTTACATATGTTGTTCTCAGTCGGATCCGTTAGATATCGAAGACTTTATTAAATTAATGGAAATAAACGACTCGTCGAAATACGACCCTGATGCTTTTTCTCATGCTCTCGTCGAGGCATGCGGAGGTCCGCGGATGCTTGGGACTGTTTCTCGGGGAAGTTCCCCGTTCAAGTGGAACGGACCATTGTTTTTTCCCGAATTCGGTCGAGAGATTCCGGGCTGAGGTTTTGCTTTTCCTGCGTAAAAACTGTCGTAAAGTTCATTCCCTCAAAGGGGTCGTTGATATCAATAACACGAATTGTCCGTCGATAAATTCAACGTTTCCTTTCAATTCGACTCATTCCAGCCGTGAAAGCCTACTTCCCTCGATGCTTCCCGCACTCTCCCTCGAATCGCTTTCCTGTTTCCGCCTCTCAGTCGTCATTGTCTGTTTGTTTGTTCAAACTGAAGGAAGATCAGCCGACGCGGCGGGGTTCAGTCGTATAGTGAAAAAACTAATCGGGAGGGTCTCGATTAGGGTTCTTGGCGGAGCTTCGCCGATTTCCCCTCTTCGAAATTTTCACTCAATGATCCCGTCAGGGTTGGAAGTTATCATTCTCTGCATTTGTCAAAGTATCATGGGAATGAATGCGTGATTCAGGACACTATAATGCACGGAACAGATGGTTCCGTCCCGCCTGTCGATATCGATCACCGTAATCGCCATAACCTTTGGGTGGACTTGCAGTCAAGTTTATTTGTTCAGCGCTATACCGGACTGAGGCTGAGGGCTTTCATCAACCTTAAATTACATGGTGGGTCGCATGTATAAGCAACGAAACACGTTCCTAGATGGTCTCAATGTTTCCCATTGAATTTGCCTTTCTTGACCTTGAAGTCCTTCTTCCCTTGATGTTTGCCGGTGTCTTTCTTGAATCGTTTCCCTGTCTCCGCCTCTTCGTCGTCATCGTCGGCTCGTTTGTTCAAGCTGCGAACAGACAGGAACCTCGTTGACCTCACGGTGCATTGAGCTAGCACAAGAACATTGTAGGTTTCAGGTATGCAACCAACCTTTTGATGGAGATGAGGGCTTTGCCCTTATTGCCTAGAGCCGTCTTCCATTCGTCATCGGTTCCTCTAATGGAATACTGCTCGAGATTGAGTTCCTTGAGGAGGTCATCCTTCTGTTTCTTCAGAATGTTTGAAGCCCCTTCGTCGAGTTCGCTCTTCAGACTTTTCCTGAGCGGCTTGAGTTTGCTCCCGTCAGAGTCCTGGAATCGAAGCATGTTGTGACAGTGAATTCGAAATCAGGAGCACCAATGAATATAGACTTTCCGAGTCGAGGAAGTACAATTTTTGAGCCTGAAACTTGCCTTGGCAGTGTCGAACTCATCCTCCACAATTCTTTGCTCCAAGAGTTGTTGGAATCGAGACAGAAATTTACGCATCGTACGATTGAATAACCCTGCGAAGAAAAAATCATGCATGTCGTGAGCCTCGTGGAATACACGACTGTCATAGCCTGACCATCAAAGCGAGAAAAAAAGGTGTTTGTTCGCAAAAGACGTCAACCAGTTTTTCTCACCCAAGCATTGAACTCGATCAATATCCAGATCTTTCGCAATGTCTTCAACTGTGCGTCGTTGCAGTCCTACAGCGAGTAGAATGCACTGCTGAACCAACGAAATATGCATGTCTCCCATCTGGCCCAGGAAGAACCATTTGGCGGCTGTCGGTATCATGTCCATGACGAGATGATAGTCCGCAAGGTTTCCGCAGTACTGCTCTAGTCTCTTGACATCGTACGCGCTGAACTCCCTTTGCAGCTCTTCCAGCGTCAACTCGGTGGTTTCTGTATAGACACTGTTGACTATCACATTCGAAGCTAACTTGGATTCAAGACTGCGTAATTGGAAACCCAGCAGCGCGCTGAATCGTTTTCTGAAGTCCTTGAACAACAGTGATGCCCAGGACTCATCTTGGAGAGATTTGACCTGAAATCAACAATTAGCATCAATCATGAACGGACCAATCAATCGGTCAATCGGATAAACAAAATCCTCGATCGTTTGAGCGAGCTGGAAGACTTACCACAATGCATGAATGCTCTCCGGTCAGCTCATTTGGCGTCTGTCTGACGTACACCGGAGCGTAACCAAGAGATTTCCAGAATCGGAAGAGGCTGTTCGTGAGACCGAAAGACACTCCCAAGTAATCAAGCTGACGTGGCTTGAACTCTTCGAGCTTCAACAGAAGTGGTGGAAGTGACTTCCGCGGCTCGATAATCTCGCTCAGGAGATCCGGACCAGAATCCGTGATCTCATCCATGGCGGGCGCGTCCGTCGGATCCGTTTCCGAGAGGCTCGGATGATATCCTGTGAACGAAGAGTCATCCATTGATGTGCAAAGAGGTTTCGGTTTGGCACACAACCCCGTATCTCCAATCTGCAGACGAAACCATACCTTGATAGAATTCGGCCAAGAGCTGCATGGCTCTCTTCCCGTAACCCATGGACTGATAGTCTGGATGCGTGGCTATCCTCACAATTCTGGCGCCGGAATATTTCGCGAAATTCCCGTCTTGGAACTGCTGTGCCACTGTCCATGGGATCAGATCGCCCGAGGGTTGCTGATCACGAGACAGGTGATAGGCTGCAGATTCTGATGAGATCCCACCTTCGTAACAGAGTTGAATTACACAAAGAACCTGGGGCAGTTTGGAATCCTGAAGCGGTCCGAGAAGCACGAAAATGTGGTGAGCTGGCGCGTCGGAGAGCAATTGGAGATCGTTCGGCGAGTTTTTGTAGTGAGACGCCACGTAGAGTCCGACTATCTCCTGGAGGAACAATTCGGAAACCTTGTGGTAACTGAACAAGGAGTCCCTGTTCACGTAGTAGAGCTGGCATTCGGTCGGTGGAGGACAACCGGAACCCTTGATCTGCTGTCCGATGGTTGCGTCGAGACAGAGAAGCTGGTTAAGCCACCGCTCACAGAGATCGCCGGGTTTGTAACGAATCGACTCCTCCATCTGGAATTCTTTCAGCGAACGCGAAGAGCTATCGGCTCCCGCCGTCACGGAGTCCTTCCGAAGCTGCGCAATCAACTTCAAACTCAACGAACGGCCGGTTCCCTCGTAGCCGTTTATCGTTGAAGACAGGAACACAATGTAGTTCCCCATCAGATTCTTCACTACCGGCAGAGGAATAGCCGCTGCCTCGTCGATGATCATCAGTTCAGCCTGGGCGGCGTATTTGTAGTCTTGAGGATGGATGTACTGCACGATTTGTCGGGGTTGGCCCTGCTGGTGCATCACGATCCTGACGATGCTCTTCTTGAACTCAGGGTTCGTACTCTGCACAACATCGTAATCGATGTGCTGTTCGTATTTCATGGCGTCGAAGCCTTTCACGATGAACTCGAAAGCCGTTTTCAAGTTCTCAGGGGAAGGGGCTGTGACGAACACGTTGCAATACCTTGAGGAACATGAGGTTTGGATGAGCACTGTGCCTCACGGAAGAGGCGAGTTTACAATTGTCGGAGTCACGAAGTCTTGGGACTTCCTCGAAGCTATCCCTGATAATAAAATGCAGTTGAATCTTGATTCCCTACCCTGTGGCTATCGCCGCGGCGATGGCAAGACCGAGAGAGGCCGATTTTCCACGACCTCTGCCCGCTGTGAGAGCCACGGTGGCCTTCATGCTCTTTTCAGCGAGAACATCTAACATCAGCATCAAAGCCTGGATCTGTGATGTCGTTACGCATAGGTTCACTATGGGTGCCACCGGTGCCTGGGACAAAGATGCCTTCAACTCCGCGAGTTCCGAAGACGTTGTGTCGCTGTTGTCCGATGCCTCTATTGGGGAGATGTCAGCCGCTTTCGAAGACAGGGGAAGGATGTTCAGCTTGTCGTCGACAACCTAAGAGAATTGATTAAAGCTCGTCAGACTCCACTCCATCAAGAATGTTATGGAGCTCGTGATACAGGCTACGACGTGATATACAATTTCCGATTCCTGTCTTCCCTCTTGAAGCTCATCATTACCAAGCAATCAGGGTGATCGGCCAACGACAAGAGGAATCTTTCGTTGAATCGATTCACAACCCTAGTGTGAACTTCCGTCCTGTATCTGGAATGTACATCCATCGTCATGGTGTACAGTTGTTTCAGCGACTCCACAGTATGCAGGAGAATGCAGATTATTCCACCTCCCTCGATCGTTTCGACAGTT
Organism: Neoseiulus californicus; assembly: GCA_028455905.1. Taxonomy (NCBI): domain Eukaryota; kingdom Metazoa; phylum Arthropoda; class Arachnida; order Mesostigmata; family Phytoseiidae; genus Neoseiulus; species Neoseiulus californicus. Next base: position 21,572,905 of record JAMQGS010000003.1, read on the forward strand.
CTGGCTAGGATGTTTGGTGTCATGGCCTCGAAGTCTTGGAGGACCAGCATACCTGGAGAAGAATCGGAGAGAACGATCTGTCAATGGAAAGGTAATCGACGCATTCATCAAGGTTTCGATATCGAATCTATCTCCGGCTTCTCGGGTCACAGAAGCTTCGGATAGCAACCAGCACTCACCAAAAGTCTGTCCTAGTATCTTGTGCGTTTCATGATAGTAGGTGTATCGAATCTGAGTCGAAGAGACGAAGAGCTCGAAAGGATCTTGTTCGTTGACATCCATGGTTCCGCTCCGGATTTTCTTCTGGATCTCTTTCATACGCTTCTGCCGATGGGTGGTGAAGCCGAGATTTTTCTTATAACACCACAAGACGCTCGGTCGTGCCTTGACCACACTTTTACTAAGCATATGATGTAGGAGGACCACCTGCGGTTTTCGAAAAGGGAGTCAAAATTCAAGGATGAATGCAGAATCATCCTGCAGCGGAGCAGCGCGGCAGACCGGTGTCATCCACGAGAGGTTTCCTACATTTTGGCACCGTTCCCTCCAGAGCGGTGGAATCATAGGATCGTTCGGCTACTCACTTGCTCTTTGGCTTTTGGTCCAACAATGACGAACATGCTTCTCTGTTTCTTAGCAACACCATTCTGGATCAGGACCCGAATTCTATTGTCAATCTTCTTTCTCTTGATCGTCGCGGACGCTCCGGAATCGTTCTTGTCCACTGCCATGGTCTTCCCGCCGTTTTTATCTTTCTTCATAACTACGAACTCAGAGGTTACAAAGCTCAGTACACCTTAGATGAGTTTCCTTTCATTTCACACAATCGGTCAAGACTTCTGCCGCGCTCAACACTGTGGTGCTCGCGAACTATACACGTGCTTCACTGGATACATAAACAGAGATGATGACAATGATCCTTGCTGTTGTCCCTCCGAGGCGTTCGGAAAAGACTCCCACAGCTGAGACTTGGTTCACAGCTGTTCGGGCTGCCAGGTGAATGAGTCCCGGACTTCGAATTGACAACGGGATCGACCGAGCGTTGACATCGATTCATGACGTGTTGGAGCCGAGCGATATTTTACGTTTCGTGAAACTGAGTCCTAATTATGAACTGTGGCCTCTGCGAATCGAGGACCCCAAGATCCCTGTCTAAGTAAGGTTCAGGATATAAATCACCCGCCGGCGTCCATCGGCTGCGCCACAGAGGCTTGTTGTGATGGCGTGAATAAAAATCAGCTGATGTTATTTTGGTCCGCGAAAGTGAGGGCCACTTCGCGTCCCTTCTTCTCGAGAGCAAGCTGAGTTCGAAGGAATCGTTAACTTCCCCAGACGAGAACAGTGAAACCGATAAATCCGCTCTTCGTTCGGAGTCGCTGGGAGATATTTCGGTCTCGCGAAAAGGCGCGGAACTCCTGTAGTTTGACGTTGAGGTGCCCCATTGTCTTTCGTCGACGCCGGTAAGTTTCTCTTTTCCAATCCAACAAATCCTCTTACGGCGCGGATCAAGTTCGTTCGAGAATTTTTGAGCTCGGTGAAACCTTCCCGACTTTGCGGTACCGCGCTCGAGAGTCGGTATGCAACCTGTCAAGTCGGACGAAGAGGCAAAGTCCAATATTCTCTGCGTCAAAATTCTCTCAATTATTCGTTGTGGAAGAACTGCAAGAGGCTTTATCATGAGTCTACTTCGATCAAAGCGATGTTTTCTCGAACTTTCAACACGAACGACGGTTACAACGCTCAGACTTGTGCTTTTCATTCTGAAATGACAGATTTATTTCGATGCGGGAAGCCGGATGGTGAAATTCCGGAATAATTCATTGAATAGCTTTTTATTGAAAAGTACACGAACTCCCCTAGGCGTTCCGGCACCCGTCAACATGAGTAGCACTGTGCTGTGTAACCTTCGATGTTTCACCGGTATGTCATCAATAAGTTCCTTACATGATAATTTCGGTAATCTAGATCAGCTCTGTTCAAAATCACTAGTTTTGATGCTGAATGATGGGAACCGCAAAAGTTTTTGGTGGTTCTCTGCGTGTCTTTGATTCTCCTCAATCGGGGTCCCGGCCGACAGCCAAGTCATGACTTCAGGGCCCTGTACGTGAGACCTGCATTTCAACAGGGTCCGAGGGGTCCAGCTCCTTTTTGGACACTTCGTGAAGGAGTTGCCCGAAGCTGAATTCGATCCCAGATCCTCGCAATCGTGACGGCTCCAGCCACGACTATGCAAACGTGCCAGCAAATGCATGCCGCTTAGACCACTCGGCCATCACGTCGGTTTTTCGTGCTTGCCGTCACAAGAATGCTCGTTGACGTGTTTGTTCCATTGTGTGTACCCTCCATAACGATGAGCTCGCCGGCCATTCTCCGATCTCGCGATATTCGACAAGCCTGTGTTTCAAGCAATCTCTTCAGTGAAGTCGGTGTGTGACTTTGAATCGAGCAACGTGGTGCCGAAACGCTCGCTGTCTCTGCTTATGCCCGAGGCGAAAATTTGAAGCGAAATGAGCATCCGCATACCGGCGGAGGCACTGCAAAAGCTAGACAAGACCTTTGCCGTTTGACATCTTTAAGGATTCCGAAATTCTGAATTTTTCGAAGAAGCCTGCTCGCTGTCTGGCATTGATTTTGAAAACACAGAAAACACTCAAAATGACGGGCGCAGTTGAACTCTCTCCCATTATTTCCTACAATTTTTTCTTCTGCTTTTCGCGATCCCGCTCTCGGCTTTGAATCTCACCGGAAGGGGATACTTCCAACAATTCTCCCCAATCCCTTGCTCGAGGTCCAGATATATGCGTCAGCTCTTGTGGTCCAATCCTGAACTTGTTCATCCCGAATCGCCGACGGCCGGACAGTCTCTCCTGTCGTTGGTCGGATGCCACCACCTGCTGCTCAGCCTGAGGAGAGTCCACGAGTTTCACTCCGTCTCAAATCTTCTAGTTCTTGAGATGACCTTCATACGAAGTGGATAACCAGGGCAGACTTCAGAAGCCCACCCTGACGATCGCGCGCATCGCACTGCTATCACTGTTTTCTTAATCCTGCCTATCGAAACGTTGGTTCAAATGCGGCATGAGACTGATTAGAACCGACGAAGTAGGGCTGATTGTAAATCATCGTCCACGTACTTCGCGTATAATATACACGATCCGACTCCTGAATGGTACGTCTCAGCGGATATGCCTTATCAGGTTATTCTGTCTCATTTTCGATGGATCGGTTCTTCTCATAGACCCATCTCCCAACCAACGGGTTTTTTCGCACTCATCAGAAGCGGCCATCATCTTGTCCGAAACAAATTTGATGAATCACGATCGCTTGAATGCTCCGACACTAGAGTCAAGGTCGAGATGTTTTTTTTTTTATATTCTATTTTGGTATTTGTGTTCCTCATCCATTCCAACAATGTTTCCATACCCTTACGCACACAAACAAACTCACAGCCCTTACGCGGAACAGCTTGCCCGACGAGCCGGTCGGTCAGCTGTCCCGGCGCGCGGTGAGCACTTACGAACCGAATACACACCTTGAACTCGTTCACCCTAACGTATAGGAAATTCTGAGCAAACCGAAATTGTCTTTGATATTTCACGATCTGACGTCGGGCACGTTGCTGGTAGCCTGAGAGCTTTTCTGGAAGGAGCTTCGAAGTTTCCATAGCAATCTTGACCATAAAAATGATCATCCCTGGCTGTAATAATGCTAACAATAATGATACAACCAAAACAATAATGGTGGCAACGACTGCGGTGACTCAAAAACAATATGATAACAAAACGAAGCCGCAACAATGGCAGATGATACACAATAGAACGAGCACCGTTGAAGCCGAAGCTACTGACGACAGAGTGTACGACATTCTGCCGCTTTTACCCCTTGACAAGACGTGAAAATGAGGTTGCTCGGGATGAGCTCAAGCTCAAAGTTGACGTATAATGCAGTATGAGACGATTCCGCATTCGATCAAATATAGTTATTCCTCAGCTCAGCAGTTCGGTTTGTTATCTCTTTGATCAGATGACTTGAATTAGATTAGGTGCTCTGGAGGGGATTGCACTGATCTGAGATTTGTAGCCACCGAAGGCGAATTACCTCAGAGGGACTTTTGAGAATGAAATGCTCGCAAAGTCACGCGCGGCCCCGCTTTTAAGAAGCGTAGTAATTTGTTTTACCCTCTTCTAAATATATTTGTAGGAACAAAAATATGCGTGGGAACTATTCTGTGTTTTGTAACTACCAAAGAGCTAAACAAGCCGGGAATTATTTTCCAACGTAGCTTCACAGTGAAAGTTTGCCGCTGTTTATGAATTGCATTTGTTTTTTAGCGCTCATTCTCTCTCAAATGCACAGGCTATGCTTCTCGAGAAAGGAGAAGAAACGCTTGCTTATCCAAGTTCTTCTTGCGAAAGCTTTTATCGGGAAGAGTACATGGCAGGCATTCCGTGGGCGAGATAATATCACGACTGCGCCTGTCCGGGCGACAGAACTGAATGGCTCTTGGAAAGTAGTCTCGGTCGTGACAAGGTGCGAAGATGGATGAAGGAAATGAGAGAGAAATTTACTCCCCTAAAGTAAACAGTGAGAGCCATCTGCGAAAATCACACCTCGGGCTACGACAGACCTTGATACTTCGTTCGAACGGTGTCAAAGCTCTTTTCTTAGGTCGCGAATTCCGTTATTATTTGAAAACACTGATTCGGCGTTTCACGAGAAATCTCGCTTTCTTTCGTTCCCAGAGTCAGAAGCAATGACACTTCCTTTCCCCGATTCGAACTTGTTCTGCCAAATTATTCATCAAAACCGTCTCCATTTATGATTCCCCTAGTGCTCAAATGTATCTGTCCGCCAGACATTGGGCTGCATGGGCTTCGATGGCGTTCGCGGAGCCAGGGAAAGCTGCCATCCAGAGCAGCTGTCAGAGTTATTCTGGGATACCGAACGAAATTAGTGAACGAACACTTGCGTAACTGCCTCTGAGGATCTGTTCCCATTGCGGCAGACAGAGCTCCGTATTAGCCGCGAGACTCTAGAGCTGGCTGTGGTAACGGAACCGAGAGAAGCGAAGAACGACACGCGTCGCGGAACGGAACTTTCGGGAGTGAACACGAACCAACTCCATCACATCCGATGCGACGAACGCGGACAACGTGAATTCGAATCATTCGCGCCGAAGTCTTCGTTCGGCGCGCGTTCAAAAGAAATTAGTGGCAGCACCTCTTTCATTGAAGTCGACGCATCCAAACGCGGCATGAGATGGTCGAAGCAATTCGATGGAACTGATGGATTTTTTACAGCGGAGTCAAAGGCTTTTCAAAAGAAAGACGCGTGATTTTACTTTTCCGTTCCTCGCTTGTCCGAGCGACGCAAGCGAGCGAGGAACAAGAATGCAAGCCAGCGAGTGAGCGAATCAATCAGATAAAAGCCTTGATGTGCTCACCAATAAATGTCAAGCACTGCACGATGACAATCGGAACTTTCGTTGCGGTTGACGCCGACGTTTGGAACGTTGCATAATGAGCGTGCCCAATTGGATATTCCCGATATCGCGTACGAAGCATCTCGGTTCCTCCATGAAACTCCTGTCTTGTCGGAACAAAGCTTCGAAGAGTAGAAAAAGAGCGGGCCTATCGAAACCGAGCACAGGATCCTGAAAGATTTCCGCCTCGAGCCGAAGAGTCTGCGTGCCTTTGAATCCTCACCTCGTTTCGCTGAAAGTTTCGTGGTCTTGGCTTCTCCGATCGATTTTGAGTTTGTTGCTCGCACGATATCCACGGTGATGCGGAGTGCTCGTCTGCGGCTTGGCATGACAACCGACCCCCGTAGAGCTCGAGAGTCTCTGTGTTCCCTAAATAACCGAGTGTTCCGCACCTGGATGCGGCTAGGATGTGCCGGGAACGATCACGCATGCTGTAACAGCGAATCGTCCCGGTCCCCTCGCACCCTCCCCCTCAAGCATCGCTGAGGTAGTTTGCGTCTCACGAGCGTTGTCGAGTTGACAGCGCCAACCGTACCGAGTGCCCTTTCGGAAAAGACGTCTTCGAATGCCAGAATACCTCAGTTCCACGAAGGCGGCAGTTGTAGTCGGCAGGCCTTGTGGCCATGGAGTGAAGCTCCCGGTGGAGCTTTCTTTTTTAATCTGGTCGTGACAGCAAAAGGCAAGTTTTCGGGTCGTGGAGGTTCCCTGCTGGAAAACTCTACGGCACAGCCGGAGCAGCACGGAGATTCCACTCCGGTTGCTCTGATTCTTTTCTCACGGACACCCTCTTGTGGTACCCTAAGGGAGTTCTGGTGTCAATGTGCGTGACGTGTTCCTGCTCCGATCTAAAAGCCATCCTCTCTCTCTATGTGCGTTTGCAGCCTCCGAAATTCGTCGACGGAGTAGCGGGCTCTCCCTCCAGGCCCTTTTCCCCTCCGCCGCATCCCTAGCTTCAGGGCTCGCACCGACCAACTCCGCACCTCCCTCCCACGGAAGTCCGTCACCATCTCACTCATTGCTGTCCGTAATGTCAACGTCATCAAGAAATAGTTCGTTCTCGGCCGATCCGTCGGACATCACTTACCTCACCCAGGAACAGGCCACCAACATCGATGTCGAGCTGTTTGGCGACTACGGATTCACCATCGATCAGCTGATGGAATTAGCGGGCTTGGCCGTCGCCACAGCGATCGCGAAAGCCTACCCCCCACCGAGTAAAGGACCTCCTCCCAAAGTTCTCATCTGCTCCGGACCTGGAAACAACGGCGGAGACGGACTGGTAGCCGCAAGGTAGGTTTTGCTCGCTCGCTCGCTCGTTCGCTTGGTCGCTGAGACCCGCGGCGATTTCGTCCGAAGGTGAGTGAGTGGGTTCGGAGCGATCCGCGATTGACAAGCAGTAAAAAATCGTCCGTTCGTTTCAGACATCTGAAGTGGTTCGGGTACGACCCCTGCATCTTTTACCCGAAACAAACTGCGAAACCGATATTCGCGGCGCTTCGTCACCAATGCGAGGAAATGGAAATTTCATTCATGAGCTTTCTGCCTGACGCCACGCTGGTGGACAGCAACTTCGCTCTGGTGGTGGACGCTCTTTTCGGGTTCGGTTTCAAGCCCCCTGTCCGACCGGAGTTCGTGGAGGTGCTTCAAAAGATGTGCAGATTCAAGGTATGTACTCAATTTCGTTTTATGAGGGGTACTGAAGTTGCACAACAATCAAGGATGCGATGAGTGCAATGTTCTCGATGTCGGAAACACTCCGAAACGAACCAAGAGAACAGCAACAACATCTGAAAGTTTTTGCCAACTGTAGATCAGTGACTTTGAAACATGGGGGCACCATCCTCTCTTGAGACGAGTTTCCGCAACACGGTGCGTCATATTTCTCCTTTTCGAAGTAACGCATGACCCCGGTTGACGTTGCGATCGATCAAACGAAATTCAACTTCCGAAAACGGTGAAACCCTGCTCTTCAACGTCGTTGGTCTGGCGGTCAACCATGTGTTGGAATAATGTTTGAGCCGTACGTCAGCGTTTCATCATTCTCAGAACGACATCTTGCTGTTCCAAGCAACGAGATCAGCTTCAAAAAGCCTGACGAGTGGCTGACCACCCGAACATCGAGAACTCGGCACAGACGCATGCCTCACTTCCTTTTGTGCCGCTTCTAGCTGATTTGATGTTACGGTTTCGTATCAATGAAACGAATATGTCACTCAATCGTAACTTTCGCTTCACAGACACCTATCGTCAGCGTGGATGTGCCTTCGGGCTGGGACGTCGAGACGGGCCCACATCAAGACTCCATCAAGCCGGACATGGTTATCTCTCTAACAGCTCCGAAGAAAGGAATGCAAAACTTCCAGGGCAAACACTACCTGGGCGGACGGTACATACCGAGCTCGTTGGCAAGCAAGTTCAACTTGAAACTGCCCAAATACCCCGGCACCGACCTCGTGGTTCAACTCAGTTAGACCGAGTCCTCCCGCCTGCTCGAAACAATCCGTGTAGCAGTGGAGGATAGGTAGCAAACACCTGAGGATGGACGTGTTCTTTCACGAGGATAAAAGGAAGGAAGAAAAAAGTTCCCGAGTTCCAGCCCAATACTGTCGGGTAACGCACAGAAGAGTGTTTTTGAGAAAAACTAGCTGCGCTCGTATCGTATCATCGCTGATTCCGGCAGATATCTGCACAGAATCGGAATCATGGGTTATGTAGTTTCACTTCCCGCATTTCATCTGGATCTTCATCGCTTTCCCTGGCTTCGGGTGGTCGGATCCGACTGTTTTGGTTCAATCGGACGTTCGTTATGACTTGTCTGCGTCAGCTATTTGAGATTACGGTGTGAACATCGGCTCATTCAATAAAGCACATTCAAGATCAGCGATATCATTATTTTCGATCATTCCGAGAACCGTATGTGAGGGGAAACTTCAACCAGGGATGAAGAACCCGAACAGAAAAAGACAAAGAAAGAAAGATAGAAGCAGCGTTCCGAAACAACGGAACGTAAAAGAATGAGACTGCGGGAGAGTATTGGTATTAATAACCATTGACCGGCACGGTCAGTCGGACGACGTTCTGTTGTTGTCTCAAGTGCAGTGTCGAAACGCCATAACATGATTCTCATCCCAATTTTTTTTTCTCATCCCAATTTCCGCGTTATTGGCTCTGGCTGGGGGCGGTGGCAGCACCATCACCGGCAGCAACGAATCGACGTTGCGGCTCTTGACGGTATTGGCGGTCAATCCTCGTAGCGAGGAGAGTTCTGGTCAACGGAGAAGAGAAACAAGATTCTGCCGATGTCTTCACGGGAGCCAATCCCCAACCAGAAATGCTTCGCGTCTCAATGAACGTCCGGTCGGGAATGGAGGAAAAGAAGAACATTTCACGAGGCGAAATACGGCCGGTCAGCCATCTGTCCGTTCATCCATCCAACGGTTCGACCTAAAGCCAAGCGTACGCAGTCGTTCAAATTCGATCAAAGTTACAAAAGCGAGCAAGCAGTGCACATTATCAACAATTTGCAAACACGACCTTTCGAACACGACTTTCCGAATGCCAGCTGCAAGAATCACAATCCGATTTGTCAAACTTGAAGCCTGTAGTTCATCACTCAACACCGCCGAAGGCTTGAGCTCCGTCAGTCTTTTGATGAACAGTTCTACGGCCGTCTCATCCGTGTTGCTAACTTTCCCGATCGATGGAAAAAAACACATCCAAAGCTCTCTATTTCGGGAAAATATTCTCGAAGGGAACGTCCTGGCAGTAGGACTCTTTTCAGGCTGCCATGATGTAACTACTACCTACTAAATGGACCTACTAAATAGCGAAACACCTTTACTACTACCTCACGTAATTGCGTCGCAACATTTGTAAGATTCCGATCATTCTCACGGCAAGTCGGAATATCACCGAAGTGGTCGAGCTCCTAATTCCTTACAAGGATGCTGCTCCAAAGGGGAGATCCGTTATCTTTTCGTTCAGTTCTCAGCGACTGTGGTTGATGAGAAGTGGGTGCTCCCGAAAGTTCGTCGATCGACCCGGATAGTACCAGGAAAATTCCTGATGGCTGGAAGCTCGAAGATCCTGAACGAGAAGCCTTGCACATGGAACCTATCACTAGCTCGGTTCGCCTTTCACCATATGGCGGCGGGACTCAATCGAGGTTTTGCGTTCGAAGTTGGGAGTTCTAGACGCCATATCTTCTTGCATCAACGATTCCAGGTGATACACGGGCTGCCAGCGTAGGACGGACTAGCAAACATGAATCGCGTCGCTGCATCACATCGCACCCGCGATGTTGAAAGTATCGCATACCGACACAATTGACATGAATGACTCCCATTTTTCGCGAGGAAGTCTTCGACAGTGACGGGGAAAACACCCTGTGTTTGCTCGCCACAGTGAGACGAAGCGAGTAAATCCAGTACACTGTGATCGCCCGCAAAGAAATAACCAGCAAACACGGGCGAAACATCCCGATCGCTATGAATCCTGACAAAAAATTTATCAACTCGACAAGTCGAGAACCCAGGCTTCCATCTTCCGGTTGCTGACAAGGAAACGCTTCCACCTCACGCGTCTGACGTCTGGAAGCTCTATATGGGTCAAAACGTGATCTGAGACGCTCTCCGATTCTGTGTCTGTGTATTTGTGCGGCTTCCATCGCGGCAGCCGTTTGACAGCGTGTTATTTTATTTCTGAAACGACATCGGCCTTAACCACGTTAGGGAGCGTCGTTGAAGTCAGTCGAGGCTCCATTTACGACGCGACCAGGCAGTAAGCTAAGCGAGCGTAGCCCGACGGTCGATTCGCGCAGTCATCTTCCTTTCGCGTCGCGTCGTAGTGAGCGCCGCCGCCGTCTCCATCGTTTTTTTGCGCGTCATCATTTTTCTCTGCTCTTTCGACGTTCTTTTTTCTCCGACGAAGATGAAAGTGAAACACTTCAAAACGCTCCCCGAGGCGCCGCTCAGGTTCGGGATCTTCAGAAAAGCGTTCCCGAAGGAAAAATGGAAGACATGACAACGACGACGAAGAGGGGAACCGCTGTAGTACATCGTACTAAGCAGCTACACTTTCATACTGCGGAGCGGAAACGTCATTCACGTACGCTAACCGAACACCGTGGCCGTTAACAACGTTGCCCATCGCAGCGGGCGATTCGACCCAGTCATGCGCGAAATAATCAACGAGCCGCGTTTCGAGAGCTCATTCGTCAACGCAGCAACCGGATAGCGGTTTCCCGTGGAACGTTTTCTCGAACGGTCCTCATTCAGCTGTTCTGCGATGGACTCTAGCGGCAGAGTCTAGATCGCTTGTCGAGACTTCCGGTTACCAGATCTTCTTATGCTTGGACGAGTCTCTGCTTAGGATCTCGCTCAGGGTGAAAGTAAGAGCTGGACATGAGCGTTGCATAGCGATTTCCTGAAATCTCATGACCGACTTGCGACGTGTCAATAAAATCTGGCGAAAGGGAAAGAAAGTCAGATCCACTTCGCCAAAACGCCGGCAAGCTCATTTCAGAAGAAAAAAAGCTTCACAGCACGCCATTTATACGATCATTCAGCTTGATGCTCGTCTTGAAAAACTGCGGGCAACCACTCCACATACTTTCCTTTCACTTTACGCAAAAAAAAGATAACTCTCACTTTCATCGGATATTCTGTGAATCATGCAGCGCTCCAGAAGAAGATAGAAAGCAGGAAATCCAACGATATCTCGTGTTCAGCGATTCTCCGACTCTGTTCAAATATGGATCTGAACGAAGCTGCTCGCCACGTTTCAAAACGAAACTTCTGCGTACAGAACTCCTCGGTCATTGCAACTCGATTCGGTTTCTAGAAGCTGACCGATCCGATGAGGCGATCAGCCATCTAATTAAGAATGGGTATTTGGAGAAGAAACGAGCCTTGCGAAGGATGAACGCGCTGTTGCCAACGAGCAGAAAGAAATGAAAGAAAAGAACAAATCGCTGCTCACAATGCTCGCCGAAGTTGAACAAACCTAAAAACGTTCATCAAGTTTACGTGCCTCAACTTGCGTTCCTAAGTGAATTAACGGAACCGTGAAATTATGCGGAGCGCTGTTCCATCAAACAAAACGGTTCTCCGGCGCAGTTCTCCGTTCCGGCGGTGTTTGAGTGAAGCTTTTCATCGCGATCCACGAAGGCAACGTTGTTGCGAATAAGACCGCTCTTCCCATACCTTTGCCAACAAAGATCAAAGCTCAGAACGGGTCTCACCCTTGAGCACGAGGGAAAAGAGAGGAAACAGCCCTTTCTTAGGGGTGGACTGGGAAGTTGCTGCCTCGTGTCTCTGCACCAATCTGGGGAATCCCCTGCCTCCGCCTCCCCGCAAGAGACTCCTAGGGCCAGTGGCCCGGGGGTTTTGAGTACCGAAGTTCGGTAGGCTATGGCCTTAGAGCTCTATTCCGGCATTTGCCCGTGGAGATTGGGAACCATGGAAACCATTCTCGGAATTGCCGGCTGCAGGAATCGAACCTGCAACCTCCCGCTCAAGGAAGCGTCACATGCGGCTATGCAAATCTGCACTTGTCATGCCCAGCGCTTAGACCACTCGGCCATCTCGTCGGTTGATCTCATAAGCTTTCTCCTGAGATTCGGAGCTGGAAAGATGGAGCTCGTTCAAAGGCTCAGCTGAGAACGACCAGGAAAAACGCCACTGAAAAATAGCTCCTCGGAGGCGCCGCTGGTTCCTCTCGGAATCATTTCGGGCCTGTAACGATGCGACGACGACGGCGACGCTGCGTCAGAAGATGCGGCGCGTTCGATGAGACGCTAAGCCGAGTTTTTGCTTTAGAGCAGATAGCGTGACTTTCAGTTAAATGAATGTGTTTGCGTGTCTGCGCGTGAAAACGGTGTTCTCTTCCGGAACAGGCCACACGTACGAGAATCAAATCGTAAACCTCACGAAAAACGCCTCGATACAACTCGCAGAGAAGAGCTGAATCGACGTGGAAACTGTTCTTTCTACCTGTCGACAACATTGTTCTATGTTTATGTGCGTCTGAGACAGAGATAATGAAAGTAGTCGAGGTATCAATAAAGAACCTGGCCACCGGGATAAGCAGCCAGCGCTACATTCATGAACGAAGTCCAAGTTTAGCGACCGACACGTTGCGGGAGCCCAGTCTACCGTCGGTCCGTTGGTTTGGTGTGAAAGTACCCCGGAAGGAGTCGCTTTAGTTTCTTCGACTTTCACTTCTGCAATGTCGGCTCCATGTTGGCGCGATGCTGGCCGTGTATCCGTACGTCGGAGCGTCTGACCGTTTTCCCTTCGGTTGCTTCGTCCGTCGGTCCGTCCACCGCCCGTACGGTAGACGTGTCTGAGTGTTTGTGTGAGTCGAAGAGTAGTCATTTCAAACTGTAGGTACCGAGCGTCGGTTCTGTTGTTTGGCGACGAATTAGCAGAACCGCCACGAAGAGCAACTTGTTGTAGCGCAACCGACGGAGCGGATGAACCAATGGCTAGAGAGTCGCGGTGAGCTTTTCTAATCAGCACAGTCATGCGAACAAAATAAGAAACCCATATCAAACCCTTCTCGTGAAGAGTCATATCTCCTCCGTTGTCCACAACGATGGCTTTTTTCTCAACAACAAACAAAGCTTCGACAAAGTATCGTACGACAAAAGTGAGACACCGTTTAAAAGGGTTCCCGTGCTAGGGAGACGCGACACTGTTCCGGGGAAGAATCATCGCCAGGCATGGACGGATCAAACGAATCACGCGGACCATAAAAATGGAATTATTTTTCAGTTCCGTTCTAAATGGAATTACGGGGCTTTTGTATTTTCAAACGCTCGCTGAATAGACCCGGTTGGTTGCGCAAGTCACAGCTTCGGATATTCGCCCCATGGCTCCTTGATGCATCCGTGAGAATTCGCTATGAGTCTTCTATTACTGCAGTTCCGTGTTGCCGAGAAGTTGAAATCCCGCTCCCAATGTACAGTTTATGACCTACAAGACAAAGATCTCAGCTCTGGGGATTCTTTGCACTCTAAGGCTGACGGTGACTTCCCACGCCCTGCGGGATGGTGAGTATCATTCCAGATTTGTTCAGATCGCACCGTTCTTCTTCCAGTATAACGTTGTGAATGTAGGATTGTGTGGAAGAATAATTTTCCGATTGGTTTCGAACGATAACCCCCCCCCCCCCGTTCAAGGTACCTTATAGTGAAATCAGAATAAGGGAGAAACACTAGGTGCTGAAAGGATGAAAAAATAAATTTTTTTGGAAACATGGGGTAACCTGACCGTTTATTGGACTCCAGCCAAGAGCGTCTCAGGCAATTGTAGATGTACTACTAGTTATATACAAAACAGCAACGAGGAAAGCAACAACAACAACATGTCGTGGCAGCTTTTGCATTTTCCATGGAATCGATGCAAGCGTCCAGAACCCTTCATCTGACAATGAGTTCCACTCGAATCTCCGCACTCCCGCAGGATCAGTTGTCAGACTTCGCAAAATCATCCGAGCATCGGATCCGATGAAAGTTCCAGACCAAAAGCAGCAAGTCTTGAGGGATCCGCCGCCAAAACTTGACTCACGTAACTCGGCAGTCCTATCGTCATCGAAATTATAATACAATTGTGTGCGCGTGCGCAAGGCAGCTCGAGCTGAACGAATCCAAATGCTTGAAATCCATCAATCTAGATATCGACGAGTTGGACCTGCGTCAAATAGTTGAAAGTCACGACCTGCAACAGTTCGCGAGTTGTTTTAGACGAGTGATCTGCGCAGCAGAGAGGTTGCGGTCGCCGCGTCGCAACCGTGCCAGAATAAACGCGCCTCGAGCATCGCGCGGCTACTGACCTTCTTCGGAGCGGACGGAGGTGAATTTCTAGGTTGGGAGGACACTTCCGAGTCCGATCCGGAATCAGGGCCTGATCCCGAAGACAGCGAACCTCCTCCTCCTCCTCCATGGCCTCCACCTCCTGAAGTTATGTTGAAACCAGTCTTGATCACTGGCCGGAGTTGTCGTGTCGATCCTTGCGATTTAGCAGGGCTGGACAACTTCGCCTGCGGACATGAAAACAGCGATTAAAACTCGGCCGCTTGTCGCGATCCCATCGTGCACGACCAACAAATCAAATAAGCGCCCAGCGAACGTCCTACTGGACTTCCGCGTCAGCGGAACGCGTTTCGATTCTGCACTTTCTGGGTTCTTCAGCGATGCATTTCTGTAGGATCTTTCCCAAAATCTTCATCAGTCATTCCGGCTCCGACACTTCGATTCTTTGGCCTTCATGCTGAACGATGGAGCTGGGGGATGCTCTCGTCGACAGCATCCGAGAAACAGAGACAAATAGCACTAACGAAACGGCGAGTTTCAAAAACTTCTCAAACGGGAGCTTACCTGTTGATAGATCCGGTTTTGACTTTTAGTTACTGTGCTCCTACATCCGGGAGGCTGAAGCCAGTATGGTAAAGAGAGCGGTGCAGCTGAACTGCAGAGCAAACTTTCGATAGGCGGAGGTATCATGTATGTGTGCGCGCTCGGGGGCGGCCCCATAGCTGAAGGTGCCACCTGCATTATATGCAAAGGTCTTCTGAGTCGCACAGAGGCCGGCACACTGAGCGATCGACGATGTTCTGCAAGAAAGAAACGAGGAACGATGAGCCTTTATCCAAATGTCAAGGCCTTTGTCGGGCGACCTAGAAGTAGTGGCCACCATGATTTGGTGGTTTTTTTCTGATTGAAGATTGAACCGAAGTTGACGCAGAGGAGCTCCGGCCAGACGTTCTCAAACCGCTTGCTCGCGATTCAGCCAAGCTCGTGTTTAGCAGAGTCCTTCCTACTTGTGTTTGAATGTTTACACAGTCGAACGACGCTAAGAGTTACTTGTTGGTTGTTGCGCCGAGGAAAAAAGTGCGTGTGCCGACGTATTCCCTTCTTCCCTCAAGCTTAAGCTCAATCGTTAACTAGTGAGCACCCGGCTGAATAGCGGGCTGCCGCTGATGACACTCGTCGATGTGCTGTAATCACGCTATTCTTATGCGTTTTGCCTTCTGCAGACGACCCGGAGTCTAGGGGTGCAACCCGGAGACGAACTTGGCGAAGTGTAATTCTTCTCGGTCGAAACGAAATTCGGTAATGAACACGAATTCCGCGTCGCGTCGAACCACCGCAACGGCGGGAAGTTTGCGAACCGATTAGGCCTCGCTGATCATTTGCGTCGGAGAGCAGGATCATTACTTTCCGCGCTTCTGAGCATTGTACTCTTCAATTCTCGACAGCTGTTGCCCGACCGTAGTGATTCCACGGTGGTCCGCAGTTGTGTGTGGTGTGCTGCTCGTTTTTTCGACGTTTTTTTTGCTGTTGGGCCTCAGATCAATGCGTCTCTTCCCGGTTCTCCTCTGTCGTTGGTAATACTTCAGATTCGGAAATTCGGAAGCTGACGTACGAGCTTGTATTCAACGGTCCCAGCAAAAAGCTGACCAGCAGCATCAAACTTCTCGCGTTTTGTACCCTGTTCTCTCACAAAGCTGAGAAGCTCCTGATCGTGATACCTCACGATGGCAAGGATAGCTAAAGCTCAGTCGGGTTCTCTTTGTCTCCTCGACGAAGAGACCTTCGGGTCAACCGCCGAGCATGTTCCGAAAAGATAGCTGGGGCGCGGAAAACTGGCGTGCCGCTTCGAGTGGACGTTGATGGTGGCATAGAGTTCTATAACGTTCGTCGGTATCCGAATCATCCGATCTCGCCTCGTTTTCGCAGGAAAGTTCTGTCCGGGTCGTACGTCACGGAAAATCTAGACGACGCGATCTACAAAGCGACAAAGTTTCACTTCGAGCGCCAGTCGGCCGGCTGACGTGAATGTGTCGCATAATTGTCTCTTCCATTTGTATAAGGCGAGTAAAAGTAGTTTAAACAGTAACTTCCTTGTAAAGAGCTGTCAAGTTGTGCTGCTGCAGGTTTGTGTCTGTGGGTCTGCCCTAACAGCCAACAAGTTTGAACTAGTGACATCTTTGACGTGGTCGTCAACAGCAGCGGCTGCTTTCATGCGGGTAGTTCTTCACATCGGAGAAGCGGTGGTAGTCCAATAGTATGACTTCCGCCGGAGGGTGTTCCCGGAGGAAAGAAGTTCAAAGCGTTCAGATAGCAAGTGAGCCTCACGGATCGGACAGACAAACCAGCGGACAGATGGACAGTGGCGAAAGTGATCGAGAATGATGAGTTGATTCTACCTCTGTCTCAGATCTGTTGAGCTTGGCTCGCTTTCTTCCGAACTTCATGAACTGAAGCGGCTGTCGACGAAACACACAATGTAAAATTTCAATGTATCGCCGTCGACGACACCGAAGACTACGAAGTCGTCGGAGTGGGCGCCTTCTTCGAAAGACAAAAGCTTCAATGATTCGGCTCAGATGTTGTCGGTTGGCCCGCCGCTCCGTCCACCTGCACGCCAACAACAACAACAACAACAGCACAAGCTGAACAAGGAGCTGTGACGCATTCGTTTGATTCTCCAACATTTCAATTGAGCCATCCCTTTCGTTCATCCCTTTCATTTATTCATTCATTCATTCACTCAACCATTCATTCCGTTCGGTCATCCAGACTCTTTTCACTTCGGTCAGACGCCCGGGACGTCGCATTGGGCGGTCGGTGGCATCGGGGACTTGCTGCAGCCGTCGTCCGACAAAACGGTGCGCTGTGTCGAAATCCCATGCTGCACCCATTCGGGACACACTCGACATGGTGACGGTGGCTACGGTGGTAAGGACTGACCTCACCTTTTGTTTCTCGAAGATACTTGAATTACTTGCATCACATCACGATACGACATCTTTTTCAGTAGCCCCCCGTTCAGATTCTTAGATCGGCATGGACGCGGCTTGCGTTCTGAGATCGAAGACATTGATTCGAAATGAAGATTCAAGCCTCTCCGAAGCTCGCGATAATGTTTACATTCAAATTTTCCGATCGCTTCGTCGGGACGTGGATAACGGCTTCGCTCTGTTAGCTTCAAATCAAGGCAGACAAGGGACATGATTCGAAGCTAGATTCCTTGAATTTATTCAATGAGCAGTTGGCCTACGATCTCGTTGTGGGCATTGGTTTTTCGGCGAAGGCATCGTTCGATTCAAATTATTGGCAATCTGGTCTGAAGACGCCTAGTCACGTGGCGTTTTGAAGTTTACAGTGAGCTTCATTGCTGCACCCAACATCTGACAACTTACGCGACGTAATTCGTAATTTCACGCTATACTTTACTGGCGTGCATAGTGGCAACTTTCCGAATAAAAGCTAATTAAACCTCTGCGAGCGATACAAAATATCCTATCGCGCTGCGATAATTTCTCCAACAGTTTGTTGATTCGATCGTTGTCGCGTTTCGGCCACCGTCGTCACCGTCGTCGTCAATGATCACGAAGAAAGGTCGGTGCAGCCCCAGTACTTGCCCCATAGCCCAGAGCGCTATCAATGAGGAAACCAGCAGCCAGCTGTCCAAAAACCAGCCAGTCTGACCAAGCGAGTGGCCAACCAAGCAACCAATCGACCGACTGAACAAGCAATGGCGTTATTTATCTTCGGTCAGTTCGGAAAGCGACTTACGGAGTGCTTCAGCGGATCAACAAATGTACCGGAGCCGACGAGAATGTTCTTTAATCGATCTGCAACAGTGTTGCTCACCGCAGCGCACGTGACGAACACAGCCGTAACCGAAAATACATACGTCGTCTCCACACGTTTCGAGCCAAGGATTCTTTTCAGCTTTCTAAATTGAAGTAGAACGCATGATAAGCACCTACGTTATCAAGCTGTAGAAAATATTCTACGGCACTGAGGGAGCCCAGAGAAAGCCTTCGAAAAATAAGCCATCATTTGGCGACATTTTCCTCACGGAAGACGTGGTCTATTCATTGCTTTCACTGTGCATCTTATGTCAGTGGGTCCCGCTAGAGTTCGGCTCCCATTAGGGGCAATGCGGGACCGACTCTGATCTCCGAGTTCCAAGTTTCGCCGGACCCCGAGATATTTGGAATGGATGATTCCCTACAAGAATTGCCAATGCGGATCCCTTGAATGACTCAAACATTACCAAAAGCCGGTCACTTTAGAGTTCTTTTTTGGGTGACGGACGCTACACAGTCCGGACGATTAGCGAGCCTATTATCCAGTGTTGCACAATCCGCAGCCCAGGGAACAATACCGTGATCCGGGCCGGAGATATCAAAGACGCGAAGCTCTAATCTAGATGTGTACGGACGATCCGCTCTGGATGACACCTTGGTTGTTTTCTAAAAGTTTCTCCTAAAAGTCTTCGATTCAACCAAAACGGTTCCCTGTTTTTCGCCGTTCTCGATAGAACTCGTACTCTGAGAACCGGCGAGAGCCACTGGATGTGTTCGGATAAACCCTCAGTTCCCGGTGATCGAGTCAATTGTTCTCTCCACGATCCAATCCCGACTGGATTCAAGCTGCAGAGAGTTCCACATGTCAAGATTGCGAAGAAATTTCTCATGAGCAATCTGAGACTTTGCAGTTTCTGAACTGATACTCTGCTGTTCTCCGATTGGAGGGATGAGGTAGTTCATTTTCGGAGGGCAGAAAAGAGTCCCTCAAAATATAACGGTCGCCCCAAGAACAGCGTTCAGTAGACATTGTTTGGGGACGGGTTCCCGCTGAGATACGAATTCAGGGACTTCCCTCCGCAATAGCAAAGATTCCCATGAACACTTTGAAGCTACGTCCACTAACCATTCTCTCTCCAAACTGTTTTAGTGCCCAAAAACTAGCGACTAAGTGAAGTTAGTTTAGTGCCGTTCCGGGCTGTCTGTTTGTCGTCTGTAAGCCAGCTGCCTGGATTTCTATTTTCTCCCCTTTAAGATGGCAGCGACGAGTATGCAGCAACAAGTTGAAAAAAGAAAGTATAAAGAGAGATAATCTGGTCGACGCGTTAATTGTCTAGGACGGCTTGAAGACTTCAGCAGAGCCTGGTTGTCGAGAAGTGCCCGTGTCGCTGTGAGAAGCCACCCACGGTAGGACGTAATTGGTTCCTGGGCGGCATCGTCCCCGTGCGTCATAGAAGTCCAAAACAGCGATGACTGCGGGAACAACAGCGCTAATCACAGCATTCAGACTTCAAAGAATGCATAACGGGGTGTGTGGTCATCGCGCGACGCATCACTGAGTCAATCAGATCTTCTCCATGCGTGCAACACGCGGCACGCGGTGAGCTACACGCAGTGCTGGGGCACTCGACCGAGACGCGAGGCACCTCAACGGGGTCTCATTCCACTTCCATAATTATTAGGGGCGACGATTCTGTGATGCATGAATGAAATTTCTTCCAGTTTGAGTCTGGAGCGACACGAAATGGTCATCATCGCAGAAATCCACGGCTCCATGCAGATCCACCACATTCGAGTGAGCCGGGCGGTTGCGAAACTGAATGACTTGGGGCCTGGTTTCTGGCGAAAGCAAAACCAAAGCTCTGGGCGAACCGACAGCGACTCATAGGCGTTCCATGCTTCCATAGGAACGACTGGAAAACTCACTTCCTACAATTGAATGGAAACTTGAGCGTGAGCACGGATCGAACTGGAAGCATAATGCTCACACCTCTTCCTGAAGCATGCGAACCGGGAGTGCAGGTGAGAATCCACGCTCACAATGAAAGCTTTATCTCTTTCTGGTTCATCTTTTCACGTTTTCCCTCTGAAGTGTTTCCTCTTCCACAGCTCCAGACGTTGTCAACGGCAGTGGCTAGCGCTGCAAATTCTCATTCATCGCCTTGATTTTGTTCGACGTTTCGAACCACTTCAACTGCATCATTGCTGGAAACGCTTTCGACGCGCGCGCCTGCGTGCGTGCGTTACTTCAGAAAACGTAAACAGAACAGAGCTGTGATCGCTCCGACAAACATTCGCTGGAACGCCAGTCGTGCCGCTCGCAAACAAAACGTGTCGTCGTCTGTGGTGAATTTGAATTGTCATTGCTTTGTCGAGTGTCTCTTCTTGATGGGCGAAGACGAGTCATCTCTGGATTTTGGCTTCGCGTTTGATGTCGTCTCCCGGCCGCTTCCTGAATCCGAAACTCGGAGTTTGTGTACCTGGTCGTCGTCATGAACAAGAATCATCCGTTCGCATGAACAGGTTCTCTTTTCCGATTCACAACGGCCGAAGAAGGATTCTTCGCAACGATCGGAACACTGCGTAAATTGGGTTCCGAGTGTTTATTGTGTACAGATAGTCGCCGCTCTTCTTCGGATCCCGTGTCCGATGAATATCGATGCCACGGGGCTATTTTTGATCGAGTGAGCTAGGCCGGCTTTCCTTTCGATGTTACAGCCACATTCCACGGACGCGTTGCAGGCTCTATTCGTCGTTTGTATAATTGGCGTCACGAGACGAAAGAAATGCAACGAAACCCTTGTGCGAAAGTTTCGCGGCTTCGGCTCCGTGGCCCGTCGACGGCCTGCTAGCCGACCGTCCGACCGACCGACGGACCGACCAACCAAACAGCCAGCGAGCGAACTGCCAGGCAGGCGAGCAGCTAAAGCAAGGAGGCAACAAGCCGGCCGGCCGGCCAACCAGCCAGCCACTGAACTGACACTCATTTACGAAGAGAGGAAACTTCCTGTTGGCCATTTTGCCGTTTACCAGAGCCGCGACGCAATGAATGCACCACGATGCCGTCGATACGACTGCATAGTTCGCTGACGGCGCGGTGCGATTCATCTAACCATGCATTAGATGGCTGGTCTGTCGTCGGGGTCCACCCATTCGCCCGATCCACGATTCCGTCCGAAGGGTCACTAATCAGTGCGCAGTTGCGGATTTAACCAATTTATCGAACATTCTGTTCAAGACACCCCTGATGGGTTGACAAAAAAAGAGAAATCCTGACAGATAATAATATTTCCCCATATACCCGATCGCTCGTTAGCTTATCGGTTCAGCACCATTGATTATTACAGTGACGTCGCGTCGTTTCGGAAGCGTCGAAATCACCAAAGTGCCTTCAGAGCTAATCGGAATTATTCTGGCTTCGATATACGGTTCCTCGCTAGGGCTACGAGGAAGAGAGAACCTTCAATTCACTCAAAGTCCAAGAGAAGTCTTCAGGGGAGCCTCTCGAATGAACGCAATGGGGAAACAATTGCCATAATCGAATTAGCTCTGCCGGTAAGCGGCTGATGAGCTTTCGCCAAAACGGTTTTCCGCTCGTCTTCCACGTCGCGTCGCGTCGCGTCGGTATAACGGTAGTTGAGGCGACTCGCGTACAAACCACTGCATGCTATTTTTCGTTGACGAGGAACCACTCATTCGACAATAAAAGAAAGCTGCAGCATCGCAAACCCACACACTGGTTTCTCTTTCGGTGCCTGCAATCGTCGCTCGTCGCAGATGAAACGACGACCATTGGTCACTTATCCGGCTAGCTTCGATACAAGTGCCATTTTGGGGAATTTGTGCGAACGAGCTCGGCACGATCGTCCAAAATCACCGCCACATCAGCTACAATGAGCAACAACCACTACGAAATTCCACCCGCCACCACGCCACCGTCAGGCCAACAATGGATGGAAGCTCGCAACAAAAAAAAATGAATCGACAACCAAGAATCGGAACAGTGTCGGACCACCACCAACGTCCGTCGGCACCTGAGGAGCTTCTGTCCCCATCTCTGCGTCTGCGCGGGGAGAATCAATGCTCGCGCGTGTTCCTCTTCCTGTCGCCTCTGAAGTCATCACCTCTCAGAAAAAAAAATACATATTTCTATCAAGCGCTTGTTTTCAGCCGGAAAAACGTCTTCACCATGCTGGATTCTCGGACCCGGGGACTGTTCGATGTTCCGAAAATTGTGAAATGTTACCCGATGGAAGACAGGATGAAACCTCGGGGCCCGGGACTGACCAGCGCTCCTCCAAGAAAAACACGTCGATTCGAAGCAACGCAAAAAATGTAAAAGTAGTCGAAACTAGTCAAAACGTCAGCAACTTCATCGACTCATTTTTGTACGTAACCGTGGCCACGCATCCCCACGAATGCGAAACTCGTGTGGCCAGCTCTGAGCCGTTGGCACGAATTTCCGCGAGCCTCAACACACTCATTGTCGACTCTTCGTTCTTGTACCACCGACCGAAAGTCGTCTCCAGCGACAGGTCCATCGATCGATCGATCGGTAGACGAAATTCGATTGCGCTTAGTTGGGACTTCGCGGACCCGGACCCTGCGCGTGATATTTTGGTGACTTTCGGGGAGCTTCTTTTCGAAACAAAAGACACAGAAGGAGAATTCATCGCATCGTGCAACTGTTAAACGGAAGAGGCTCCGCCGGAAAAAGCGTGAAATCGGAAAAAGTGGTCCATAAACTCACTCCCATTGTTACAGGTACCGGTATCACAAACGGGAAGTTCGTGATAGGCGCGCGAGCCCCAACGTATACGTTGGGCCTTCATACGTCGCCGGTCGCATTGCGCAGAATACGACTTGGAGAAACTGACTGCTTCCTTGTAGCCAGGGAGGGAGAATGCTGCGGAAAAAGCGCTTCAAAGTTTGTCATCACGTTAAATCCATTACGAACGGTCGACAAGCCAATCGTTTGGATCGGCTTCGTTCAGCGTACGTCTGACGGCTAACGCTTCTGAGTACTTCGATACAACACCTCCACGCAGCACCCGGTACCGTTATAGGCGCCGTCAGCAAACTGCCAGCAAACATGGCAGCGCATGAGTACGGGGAAATGCTTTGACGACCATTAAAGCCCGTTGGATTCGAACCACGTCCTCAAAACCGTTTGTCTAACGATCTGCAGCTCTGGAACGGTCACTAGTGGCTGGTAACTGCTTGGATTTTAGCTCGTTGTTGAAGCCAACAGTGGACTTGATCGTCGCCGAGTAGCCATATATGTGGATGATTGGATTCAATGGCCCCTGCTGCTGTTGCTTCAAGGAGCCTTTGCGACCTCCAACCTGGGAATCGCTAACACGAATTTCCAGCTCAACTCTCGCTCATAAAACGCGCTCTGATACTGTTCGGGTATCTGCGATCCTTGAAGGAGTGTTTTTGCATTGGATACATCGGTTTTCCGTGAGCGTACATCCGCAAATTTGAAATGGCTCTTCCGAATTCCGGAAAAATGACAAGCATCACTGGAGGGTCGCAAAGTTGTCTTCAGTTACCGCTCGTTCATGATGATTGTAATCACAGACAAAAGCGGCTTTTTCGTACGCATTGGTTTTGAAAACCAAAAGTTTGACATTCGAAACCGACCAAGATGAACGTCATCGATGATAGCCGCGAAATTTCGACAGTAACGACGTAACGTCAAGCGTCAAACCAAAGGATGATGACGACAACACCAAACACTCGGGAGGAGGAGATGAAAGTGAAAGTCGTTATTAACGAGCACCAAACGGTGAAAATTCCGACCGTCCAGCGAGTCAATCTGTGGGGACACGAACGATAACGCGTTGCGGAGCGGTCTTCTATTTTATATTTTTTTATCACGACAACAAGTCTTGCCCCATGGAAATCCCGATCAATTGAAAGTATCGTCGTCGTTCGATCGGTGGCGACAATCGAATTGATTTCCTCGTTCTCTGTCGCATGAAGTGAGCCGTGGTCACCTCCAGAGAAATCGGTAAGACTCGGTTTCAAAAACTGTTTTTCCTGAAGAGCTCAATAGACGTCCCACATAACATAAAAAGAAAGGAGCTCTTCCATTACTCGATCGGAAGCTCAACAATCCAATCGGTTCTGGCTCGGTTCTGGATGATCGTCAATGTGGACCGCGACCGCTCATGATTCTTCTTTGGGTTTTGCAGTGTTGAGAACACCGAGTACGAGATCTCGAATAGTATTCCCGCGCTTGTTTTGCCTGCTAAACACCATGTATCTTCTCAGGAGAAATGATCGTTCGCGACGCGATCGCCGGAATCGATAATTGGGTCGACTGATAGCGCTCATCGTACGCGTCCCAAGAGCTCACCAAATGACGAAGGTGGTTTCGGAAGTGCGTACAGAGGCCCTGAGGTCCAGGAGCAGCATAAGTTCCTCAGAATCCAAGAGCAGTCGATTCTCTCTCAGAATCCAGGAGAATCACATGCCTCTCAGGATCTTGTATCACAGTTCCGGAGTCTCCTGAGAGACTGACATTGCGAGATGCCCCATGGAACTCATTCGCGGAATCTTCCAAGAGAATAGTCGTACTTTCTAACCGGCGAGCTCTACTGATTCGGACAATCATTCAAGATTCAAAAGAAAGAGGTCTTCTCAAACGAATCTTCACATGACACTTGAACGGGTCGAAATCGAAAGATGGCGGAACTCAACGATGAATACGGATACAGCTTCAAAACCACTCGAGCACACAGCGACTCTTGGCAGCAGTTTTTCTTCTCTGAAGCAGCCGGGTACTGATTCATTTGCGATGGCCCGAAAATCCGTTAACGGTTCCCCGGTCGATGGGAATTCAAAGAAAGGAGAACGAGCAAACACTTCCTGAACTTACCGCATCTCTTGTCCGATGACCGGGAAAGGCGTGATGAGCTGTTTTTTGACACAGAATCCGTTTTTTTAGCTTCAGGAACAAATTGGACGTGTTTTTCCACCTTGTGGTGGCTGTTGTTGCTGTTTGAAGAAATGGCACTGTTTACTTCACGGGATGAAGAGGAAAACGATGACGAACTATCCTTTAGGCACTTGCTCAAAGGCATGTGAGGTATTGGCGCTCGATGTTGCTCCACAGGTAACGCCATGCTGCCTCCGGCCAGTACCATGGGGTTAGACGCTCTTCTAGAGAGCCGTCGCGGTCTCGACGGAACTTGGAGCAGTTCCGCGATTCCGGACACCAACTCCTGAGTGTGTTTTTCGTGTGACGTAGAGGACTCTTGGTGAGGCGTGAGAGACGCGCGCCTGCCCCGTTTTTGACGGGGAGGGGGTTCGGGATTATCCATTTTGATCAGAATCTTGAGGCCGTTCAGCACCGTTAGTCGATCAGTCGATCGTTAGGTCGTTTTCGTTGCTTCTGCTGTCGTTGTTGTTGTCGTTGTTTTTTGACAACCACTTGGCACAGTTGAAAGCGAAGGGAGCAAACTGAGGCGCGCTCACACGTGACACCGTAAACACCGAGCGTCTATGGCTGAATGAAGCCACCGGGCTTCACCGTTACTCAGACGGGGATTCGCTCACACGCCATCTTTCCCAAACGTCCCTCACCACCGCGACGCGACGTCGACCACCACCGCCACCACCAACTGCGTAACCAACAACGGCACCGGCAGCAACCGGGATGCCGCTACCAAATGCCACAGAAAACGGAATTTGCCGCACAATGATCATCAGCATCGACATCATGGATTTCGTCCGAGCAGACTTTGCTTGCATCAAACGACGATAGGATGCGGTCACCTAGCTCCACGAAGAAAAACGCTGCTGCCGCACAAACTTAAGTCGAGGCTCTAATTGGAGAAGCGGGCGCAAGAAGTTCAATCACCTCCTAGTCAGACTCAGAATCCGAGAATCCTCTCGCAGCCCATTGGGTTTTTTTTGCGAGCGTTCCAATCGACATTTCTCTTACATCCGAACTCTTGGCGGCTCTCCCAGAATTTCTATCCGAGTAAAACAGAGACTGCACTTGTTTTCCTCATTCAGACGGATCAGAGGTGGACTACCATGAGCAGTACCATGAGCTCCAGCTTTTTCATCGGGCTTCGCTGCAATTCCCAGAAACGAACGGGGAGGATATTTGAGGGAATGTTCCCGAAACGATATCATTCTCAAATTGGGCACTAGGTCAACTGACCAAAAAAATAAAAACACTGATCGCGGCAGAGCCGCTCCGCATCGCGGACGCTTGGGAAGGAAAAATAAGCTGAAACACTTGTAGGTACATCTAAAATCTTTCCCTGTGCTTCCACGGCGATCTGAAACTGATTTGTAAAAGACCTCATCTACCAACTGTTTTTTCCCGCCCTCCGGTCACCTGTTGACTCCTCATCCGCGCGTATCATAGCTCTCACAGGATCAGGCAAAGCTCAAATGAACAAAATCTAGAAAATTGCCCTGTCGTCCCGATCCGATGATCCTAGAAGATCTATTCATGGTGTCAGCTTAGAAGTATCGACTTCGACTGGATGAGCACGTCTGAGTGCAGGGAAGTACGAACGCCAGATTTCAGTCGATCCTTCCTCAATTCGGCTGCGTAATCGACGAACGCTGCTCGTAAAAGCCGTCTGTACGTGGTGCCTCGATTAACAGAAGAGGAATAGAAAGATACTTCGTAATCCTTTGGAACGAGTCTTCTGCTCTCGTTATCAGCGCAAATGTGGATACGCCCGTCCGATTGACTATTTAACCGTTTCCTACACCGTGTGGTACAAATATCATCAACGATGGAAAACGCATCCGTGCTCTGGGGAGAAACCGTATCTGTTTCTGCATGGACCTCCTTCCTCTCCCTTCTTCTTGTTTTCTTCCAGCGCTCACGGAGGAGGTTATTTCATTTCAGTTATTGATAATTCTTTGCTCTCCGAAACTCCCAATCCTTTTGATTAGAGAAAAAATGTGGCAATGTTCGCGTCGCGATTCCGCGATGTCAAGCTATAGTTCTCCCGAAGTCTGATAAGAGCTTTCATAACGGTAGACTTCCCGTGTAAACAAGAGGGGCGAATATCTTTGCGGAGCCGCTTTCGTACCCGGGCTCAAGTGTTACCTCGCCGGGTGGTCGAGTACCGGTCACGAAAACTTTGCTTTTCCTCCTGACTTCCAAACGAATACTTCGAGGAATGAATCAACGGAAACATCGACTCCACAGTCTAAGGGAAAATTGTCAATAAGTCGCTTATGGCACCCGTGCACACAAGAAGAAAAGTTGACTGCGAATCCACATCTGAACAAACATTAGGCGTTGCAGCCGCAAATACAACCCGTACAAAACGGAAGACTTGAGAAGAGCTAAGCCGCGAGCGCTTCCGAAGATTCGCGGCCCACTTCATTCCTTTGCGGAACCCTACCTTATGTCACCTCAGGGCGATTTATCCTCTCTCGCGACTTCCGAACTGCTTGCTGTGGTGGTTTTTACTGGATTTGCTGTCGATATCGAGATTAAGAGGCTTTTCGTTGCTCTGCAGAGTCCGGGAAAATGCGTCGGCTCTCACGAATAAATCGAAAGAGGCATGGTGGTATTCGGTAAACCATTCTGTGCGCTGGAATGCGTGCTTCTTCAAAGTGCTAGCTTAGTCTCGATTAGGTTTATGTTCGTGAGATCGCTCCCTCGGTCGCCTCGAGATCACTCTGGAGAGCCGATATTGGGCCGAATGTCTACGGAAAGTTTTCAGCGCCCTTCGGGACTCGAACCCGCAATGCCATTGTTGCTCTGTTTTCACCGAACCGCTGCCTTGTTGACTCGGCCACGCGACGCGCGATAGTTCCCGTTGCGTATATCTTACACCTCATCATAACATCATAGTCCCGACAATCGAAAACAAAGTTAGATCGGAGTCGCCTCGAGTGCGTTCCGAGTCTCGAGAGTTCGTTGATTCGTAGCTTGCAAGCAGGTCGGCAATCGGACTGCGTATGTGACACTACGAGACTGTGGAAATCAGCGCAATCCTTCTCACGGAGTACGGAACCTTTTCGTTCCGAGTAGCTATGAGTTGTTATGAGCGGTGACATGTGAAGATAAGGCCCCAGATCTGGACGGATGATGAAATCCAAAATCTGGGATGCAAAGTTCGCTCTGTCGATTCAGGCAGGGAAGGATCGTAGAATATCTGCACAACTTCATCAATCATGGTGGATCAACATCACGTCTACAGCATAGAGATAAGAATGTTATCACGGCTCGTTCAGTTTCATTGAATTCGTCGATTGAACAACTAACACCACCCCCTGGGCGAATGGTTCGGACGCGGCGACAACGCGAAAGACCGGCTTCTGCTCGGGGGCAGGAAAGATGTATGAAGATGGGACCGAGACTTTTGAAAACAAAGTTGTTCCTGGACGGCCGCATCCGAACTTCTTGAGACCGGGTTGAGTGTTGTAACAATGATTGCTCACGTTTATTAATCTTATGCTTTCAGCGCGAGCACTCATCCCTCTTGGTCGGGATAGAGCAGCCGTACTTTTGTGCGAAGCTCGAACAGCACGAATTGCCAGAAGCATGTCCCACTTTTTTGAGCGGCAATCATTGGTTCCACTGCTCATTTCACCGCAAGAAACCTCAAAACAGCGACGCTGATTGTTCCTCCTTGAGCATCTCGACCAAGATGACAACTAATTTAGAATCTCACCACGTTTGTTCACAGAGCTTACGCTCCAGACTTGTTTGAACCGAAAAAACAACAATGGTTACGCGGTAGGGAGCGCAGCAGAAAAACGTCCAAGAGCACGAACTTTTGCGCGAAACGGAGGGAAACGAACGAGAAAATGGTGCATAGAAGTATTTGAGCCCAATCCGCAGACAGAAAAGCATAACCTCCTGATTCTTCCAACGAAAGCTTTCCACAACAATGAAATTCCAAAGAAATAGGAGCTGTAGTGGAAGAGCAAAAGGAGAATGTGGCGGTCTCGCCGTGCGTTTGACGAAAGAGGATTTCTGCGATAATCTCATACACTTCTGGTTCCAGCTCCTTTACGCTGAACCGTTTCATTCCGAATTCTGACGAGCTCTACCGCGGAACTTGAACCCGAAGCCCGATCACAAAAGGCTTCGACCCCAAAAGTGGGGTGATTTCCATCTTCCCATTTGTCCATTCGTCCCCTATTTTGCACTTCGGAGAACAGCGGCCGCCGGGAAACGCGATCATACTCCTCAAGGCTCGCTCGGGGTTCGAACCCCGGCTGGTAAGTTTTTGCATTCGGGCACATGAGCGAACTCGGTTGCTACAGACGGAAACCCGTAAATCCGTTTCTGTCCTCACTTCGTTCCAGCCTCGAGAGATGACTTTGCGGAGGATAATCTGAAGACGCCACGAGTCTGATGCCGGATGTCCCTAAAACCACTCCGCGTTCGACGGAGCCATAGCGATAGGCGGTCTGGAAGATCCTCCACTCCCCTCGGCGGACAGATGCCTGGACTGGATGACGACGA
Source organism: Neoseiulus californicus (assembly GCA_028455905.1). NCBI lineage: Eukaryota > Metazoa > Arthropoda > Arachnida > Mesostigmata > Phytoseiidae > Neoseiulus > Neoseiulus californicus. The sequence goes on from JAMQGS010000003.1 coordinate 21,602,457, forward strand.
CTATTGGGAGGACTTCCGAAAAATGAGGGCGTCATTGACGACGAAGGGGACTGGCATCATTTTTCAAGCGTCAGATGATATTGTGGCAATAACAGCAAGGGAAAGTCCTATCGCCTTGCCTCTCAATAACGTAGCGTATAACAATTAGATGAGAACAGATCATAGCTGCTCTGACAATGATGAAGACGATGCGACGGAAGAAGGCTTCAAGAACAACACCGCTGATCGCGACAACAACGGCTATATGGGAGAGCCCAGATGTCCGCACGACGCAAGAAAGCGACCGAGCAAGCAACCCAGCGGCCACTCCCTGATTCGGATCTGATGAAGCGTTTCAAAAAGCCCATTGGACGATATTGGAGCGGATACCGCATAACGAACACCCCGCATACCACGAAGATGCTCTACGGCAAAGATGTACGCATGGCAAATTGTCGGAAAACAGGCCGAAATCGGACCGGAAAACGGAACGTTGCACTTGGAGAATCGATGCGGCCGACCGAAGAAACTGGTTATCTTTATTAGTTGGTTGCTGGTTCGTCCGACACTTCGACGAAAAATAAGCACGATTCGAATGTATTTGGATCTCATCGTAAATCAACCAAATCCTGGACCAACATCGGTAGGGGGACAGATTGTGTGATATTTTTGAGCTGGGTTCCAAAGTCCGAAGATGCCGATAGTTCGAGAAAGTCCGAGTCGCAGCTCGCGGACCTCAAGTTCCGCTACAAAGAACCGCCGCCCGGTGCTTGATGGTTATCCTGCCGTGGGTGAGCCTTGGTTTCTGTTAGAGCGACGCATCATAGAACTCTGACGTCGGGTTATTGCTCTGACGAAGGAAGCGGAGCTTCTTTCTCAAGATAACCATAACGTCGCTTTCAACTATGAGTTGTATATCTCGGACATTTGAACGAAATCATATCGCAGAATCTCAAAATTCGGACAGGAAGACATCACAACGGTATGGAGCGCTTCACGCTCTTTGCTCGTCTCGGATTGTTTCGCATCTCGCCCAGGATCACGCAGAAGCGGACAAATAGATGCCAGAACATTCACATACTTGATGGCTCAATGTCTCGGTAGTTTGTCAGCACGAGACACGTCCTTGGCTCACTCAGTTTCATTTCTCATACTCATGCTGTACATCATCTGGTACAACTTTTGAATTCCCAGCGTGGTGAACGAATTTTTCCCGCGATCTCCATGAATGAGCCTATCATCCAGGATGGAAAACATGAAGCTCCGACATCAAACAGAGGAGACGGCGGTCGAGAGAAGATCAATAGAGAAGATCTTCCGCTTCGAGAAAGTTGGCTCATAACATATCACGAGCAAGGGTCTCTAAAGGAGGGAGAACCGCTGCTCAGAACGCGAAAGGACGGCGCCGGCGTTTTGACAATGCTGGAAATCTTCAATAGCTTTACATACATTCGCGTATTGCGGCGTAATATGCAAATCGTGACTTCGTCGGGAAGCCACGCTGAGAAAAAGAAGCTCATCGGTGGATAATGGTCGGTGATCTTTTGTATTCAAAGTTTCCTTTTTCATTTCCTATTCCAAATAACTCTTCTGAGTTTTTGTTCATACCACGCTTCCTGTCATCCGTTACGATGCGTAGTGCATGCGTTTGGTCGCTCGTCAACACGCTGTCGCCGATGTCGTCGCTGGACTGAACAATGAATTGTACCCCAGACTCACGATTGTCGTCGTATACGACAACTCTGGCAGCTATGGTCAAAGCCGGTGTGTGCATTTTTTCTTTATTTATTCTTGCCCGTTGCGTACCTCCGTACGGGTTCAACATCGCCGTCTCATCGCCGTTGATTGTTACGCGACGCGCGTAGCTCACGAGGAATTTGATGCTATTCTCTGCATATGACGAGCTGCAGGTCTCCCCCCATGAATCCGTTAAGACGCGCCTTTGTTGTTGTCTTCGGGAAGGGGCTGTGACGTCGTGGCCGGTGATAATTCGAAATCAACGTAGCTCGTGGTTTTTGATAAACGATGGCGACTGCATGTAATTAGTGGCGAGCCGTGGTGGCGGCGGCCGCAACTAGGAGGCGATGCTAGGATCGGTGTATCCATCATCGACTCGCGATCCGTGGAATACCATTTTGTCTGCAACCCTTCAGGCAGGCTGGCTGAGTTCAGTACCGGGTTCCGTGGGTACTGCGCATTGAGACCCTCGACAGAACTCCACATGGTATTGAGATAATGTGATAAGAACGGAAGAGCCATTTCTTTCTCTGATCGAAGGAAATTTTGGAAGACAATCATTTCATTTGGAGAACCTGAATTCAATCAATTCTGCTGTTATCTCCTGGCTAAGTTGATCATCTCTACACGATAGCTAGAATAGTTTCTGATCAGCCGCTCCCCTCCAATCACCTACATTCAGTTGGCAGTTAGGGATACCTCTTCTGTTCTTTTGGCGCGACGACAAAGTGCATAAAACCATCCCGTCCTCGATTTGGAAACATCGGACGTTGTCAATCTTGATACTTTGTACGAATTCCTTCACGCCCAGTATCTTCTAGGTAACGATTCCGAGGCACGCTGCTCGCCGGACGTGAAACTTCAAATCAGACCTGACACAACGTCGAAGACTGCCGTCTTATTCCGTTTGATTGGCCGAACTGTGAAAAATTCCATGACAACGGTGGACGTGAAACCGATGGGAAGCATTCGTTATTAAGACGATAAGCTAAAAATAGCACCGAAGAAAAATCATCGAAGGCTTGATGATTCGTGCTCCCGCTCATCCGGTGGTGGCTGACACCACGTTTTGATTGCAGTGTTCTAAAATTACTTTGATAGGGAGTCATTTCGTGGTCAAGGGCCACGTTCGGATCCAATCGATTCGATGATGATGATGATGATGTCGGAACGGCAGCTTCAGTTAACGCAATCATAACAAAGACAGTATCCGAGGCAAATTCACTTTCAGAAATGTAGTGCAGTGGCGGCGGAGCTCTCAGAGGCATACGCTTGCTGAATCCACTGAATGCTTGTCGACGACAGCTCCGCGACACATGGCTCATTGAAGTCAACACAGTGGGGGCCACAGTTTCTGAAGGCTCATGTTCAACAACGAATTGGAAGTCTTCCGTTGCGAGCGTACCAGGACCAGCAAGCAGAACCGCTCGACCCACCAACAGAAACAACGGGACCGACAACGTGATGTGTCATTTAGAGCCACATAAGATTGCGCACAGAACCTCATCCGAAGATAGCGGTAAACGGCACTCCTTGTTGATAAATGATGCTTTTTGGAGGCTTCAGCGGGGCTCAATAAATTATCCCTTGTTTTTAAGTGTGTGCTCTTGCCAGTTCCATTGAGCCGTCCGTTGAATTGAAACGGAACGAAGAAAGGCAAACATGGAACAGAACATGAATACAAACAAGTGAACTTGTACATCCGCAACGTTTATCTATAATTAGCTGCTGAAAAAGTGAAGAAGAAGAAGAAACGAGGTCTGACCGTGTGTTTCGCGGCGGCGGCGGCCATCTCCGCGATTCTTCGATCGAACGATGAAGGTTAAGGCCGCTGAGGAACTCCATGGAAGGTAAGAATAAAATACACGATGACTCCTCAGAAATTAATAAGTCCGCCCGTCGAGAAGGAAATGACCGTTGCAGGAGAAGAGCAAGCAAGACCATCGGACGATCCATCGGATGCCCCGCGGATGCACTACGGATGCATCACTCCAACTATGTATACACCACTACTTTTAGGTGGACTGGAACGCCGCACAGTGGGCCAGTGGCGGCAAAAATCCCCCGGGGGGCCCGCACAACCCCCCCTTTTTTTTTTTCCCCCCCCCCCCCCCCGCGCGCCGCCGTCAGATCGATCGATGGATGGGTATATGGACGAACGGGCGGCCGGTCGGTCGGACGAAAAGATGAAGGTGATGCAAAAGGCCGGATGAGGGGAGGACGGTGTGTACGCGCGGATAAATGCTCCCGTGGGCTCAACTGTGCGCCATCGTTAATGTTCATGTTCAAAAAGTCGAAGGTTGTTCTGCCTAGTCTGTCTGTCTGTGGCGTAACTGAGAAGATTCATCTTCTTAACTAACGCAATCGCTTCTTTCTGATCAATACTCGTATCCTGCAAACGCGGAAGAAGACTCGGAAGATCACGGATAGAAGCGCTTGATTCGATAGAGTTCGATCAATGTCCAAAGCACGGAAGTCTTCATGCCTCCAAGACATGATTCCCGAGAATCCAGCAGGAAGCACAGTCAGCAGATGTCCCGAATCCGGGACTTTTCGCCCCAAACTTTCTCTTTTTCCGACTTTTTTTTCTTGTCTGCGGTGCAGATGTCGCGGTATCCAAGCGATCCTTCCTTTTCCGCGTGAGAACTCGCCTCTCGTACCCCCTGCGATAACCTTACTTGTTGTTAGTCGAAGTAAACGCTCGACAAAGCTCGGAACTGAATATGAAAGGCAGATTCGCTGCATTCAAATCAGAGCCGGTAACTTTGTTGCTGCTACTGCCGCCGCCGCCGGTAGTGTCAAACTGTGGGAATTCCAGCATTGATCACATAACCATCATCGTTGTCGGGAACTTTTGGAAGCGCCTCGGGCGACGCTGTCGTTTCATTGGCCGTTGGCGAGGTGCGCTGCGGAAAATGACGATCACGCGATGATGCAAAAATGAAATCGAATGTCCTGTTCGTTTCGTTTCGCAGACGGAGCCATCCTTTGCGTCGATGCCGATGTGCGATAACTTCACTATCAAACAAGCTCAAATACCGAGGAATGTCGCGTCGCGTCCGTTAATTTCGTAGATGACAAAAAGCGATCGGATGCCAGCGGGCAAGAGCGCTACTCCGACAACCAGTCAGTATCCATAGGATTTCTTGTAAGCTGACAGCACGTGACTGTTTACTGACATGAGTCAATGATGTCAACGAGCACGTACGTACCGTTGATGAGGCCCGACATTTTAATGGACGGCACCTCCGTCACCGGAAATCAACGTGGAATGTTTGCCATCGACAGATTTCGTATTCAACAACTACAGTGATATTTTCGCCATCATCAAGACCGTTATTTTCGCCGGGTGGAAGCTTGTTGCGACGGCGCCGACCCCACGAGCCGGTTTTCTGGCTTTATCGCTCATTGCTCTGGGAGGGAGGGAAGGAAAAATGTTTCACTGGTGATGAGCTCCGCGGACAAAAAGCTGGCAACGCTACTGCCTTTGTTGGCCAATGTGGTTTCCTTGTGCGATTAGGAAGCGAACAAGCTGTCCGTTTAGATGCGTGCTTTTGAAACCGCCACGCCACGCCGCCGATATCGCGGACGAAAGCCGGTTTGATATTTCTAAAATCGCAATTCGTTTGGCACGAGCAACTTTTTTTAGCGCTGACCTTGAACTTTTGCATAGTCGCGTTATCGCTATCCTGTTTCCGATGGTGAAACAAATTATGTCTTGAAAGGTTGCATCGTGGGTGACTGACAGGGAGACAGTCCTCCAGGATGAGCGATGAATCATGCTACGCATGCGATGTTGACTATGAAACCAGGATGATTTAGCATGATTAATGATTTCGAAAATATTCTTGACCGACTAACTGAGTACTGACTTTTGACACACCTTCTCGCCCGAATCCTCTTAAGCTGACACGGGTACGTTTCGCGCATCGGTATTTTTTACGATACATCCGATGACGTCGAAGTAAGACTGACGCGATCACACTAATCGTTTTATCGGATGAGAGTCCGAGTCCTACTGAGACGGTTTCCCGATCTACCGGAATAGGGCCACTAAGAAAGTGAAGAAACTATTAGCGAGAAGGTGCCGCGGGGTTAAACTCCGGGGAATCCAATCTTTCGACGTTCTTCCCGAAGTATACCAACAACTTACGGGGACGAACTGAGTTCGATATTCAAGTATTCCGCTCTTTACTGCTGTATATACATGAATCGATTTGGTGCTTGGCATGTAAAATGGCGAATATGTGACGCGAGGAGTTAGGATTCATGCAACATCTTCTGCCGGTGTATCAGGGATGCTATTTGCATGCTTCGACCGAGCATGTATATCAGCTGTATCTTGAGAGAACACGTATCTTCAGAAGACGCAAGTTCGAGATCCGTGCATTTATACGGGATCGAATACTAGTCTGTGAGGTTAAATCGCAAGAGAAACAGCGGTCGCGGACGGAATCCGCCAAGCAACCATCCGACCGACGACGGGACAACAATCTGGCGACCAATCGGTCAGAAACGTAAACTCCATCATTCCATGAATAGCTCAGAATTCAGCAGAATAGCCACAGGAAATTCTACCTCTTCTAGACTTAATCGCCCGTGTGCTGACCGCTGAGGCGTGCGCGAGTGTTGGCGTAGCGCTTAAACGCGGGGCACGGACCCGACAAAGGCGAATCGAAGACGACTGTGAAGTCAACGGCAACCGCGAAAATCAGAAGGAGAATGTTCACGACCGAGCAGGTGAAATTCACTACCGCAAGCGAAAGTCGTCGAGGTGGATTAACAGCGAGACAAAACGCCGAATCATGACCACGCGCATCCGAACTCTTCACGGGTACCGCGAACAGAACGGTGGAAACAGAAGAAACGCGAACCGATTAAGGATGAAGCTCTTCTCACGTTCTCTGTTCCAACGTTTAGCGGTGATCTGCAAACGTCTCCAACATCTGCTGCTCGGGCGAACTCTCGACGCGCTCAGTTCTCAGTCAGATGCTCAAAACGATGCCCGAAAACCGCGTTTTGGCACGAATTCGAGAAGACGCTTCCGAATCTGAGGAGCTACCGCTGTGCTTTTTTTTTGACGTTCTGGGGATCGTGTTTGTTCGGATTGGGAACTGTATTTGGGACAATGGCTGCTTTGTTTTATTAAGCAAAGCTGAGTGCATTGTCTGCGGCAGCGTACAGAAAGGCTGGGCTTTGAAGCTTCACGAGAATCCGGCACGGCAAAAGCAGAAGGCACAGGGGCTGCATCCGTCCGGGACAGATAGCACACGTGGAGAAGAGCAAAAAAAACGTCGAAAATGCGCGCGTCCCGAACAATACGACGACGGCGCGCGGTGCCCGCATTGCATTTGTTAAAGATCCGTAACCGACTTGAACGAGCTTCGATTGATGATCGGAACCGCACGTCACACAAAAAACGGGCGCCTCAACACATCAGAAGAAAGTTCCGATGGACTTGATCGATCAGTTCTCTTCCCTATTTTTCGTCGTTTTGCATTTTCAAAAGTTCCCGCTTTCCTCTTCCTCAACTGTGCGTATGATCTATCATTCACTGATATCTTCCCTGGGTTTCTATTCGCTGGATCTTCCTCTCATCTTCGCTTCGATCCGATGTACACAACCGGTAGATGCTGCTTCTGACCATCAATCTTTGAATCTGAATCTGAGGATGACACAGATCACGTGCTTCGAACCGGAACGTACTGTATCATGATTCTCTCGATGTCTCCCTATCCGATACATTTCCTAGGTGCGGCTCATGGTGTCAAAATTCGGATTGTTCCACCCCAGATCTCACCTTCTGCACAAACGCGGTCTATTTTCGGGAGTTTTCGGAAAGTCACAAGATAGGTACATTCTAGATTTGGCAGCATTCGTGCTCGCCCCATTTTTCAATATTTCCTTTTTCATTCGTTTGGAACCTGACAACGACAGGAGAATCGATAACGACGACAAATTTCATAGTCGGACGAATCACCCTGCATCGTCAACCACATTGTTCGCTTCCAAGAAATGTAACAACAGACAACAACAAAGAAAATCGAAAGTGGCTGCGCCCAATAGTCGGTGGTCCAGCGATAAAAAATCATTTGCGTCCATTCGAAAAAGGCAACCGTGTAGACATTTGCTCGACTGGTCGACCGTCCATCCACCGAGCCAACCGAAAGATCAATCGACCGTTCGACCAACAAGGACTGCAAACGGTGATCTAAATTCGCAGCATCCGATGTGATGCTGAGACGATCAAAACAGCGATCAGGGACCGAGCGAGCGAGCGAGTGAGTAAGCTCGCCTTTCCCTGTGGATCCGTTTTACTCGACATCCTCCCAACATGGATGAAGAAAATTATTTTATCCGAAAGATCCATTTATTAACCCACAGGCAACAAGCGCGTCTCCGCGGTTCTGTGCACACGACGAAAATACTGCAGAATCGTCAATCAGAGACACGCGAACGAACACGGATGGATTCAAGTAAAAGTGAAAGCACACGGAATCGAAACACCGGGTTCATCAGGAGAACACTGCGGGGTCCTATCAATAGGAGGACTCCTGGTTTTTCCATTTTATCCTCGGGTTCCTGGGTTTCCCGTGTAAGGTACGTCGGTACTTCTCGGATCGTGCGGCACCATGACGTGGCATATCGTGGATATTGACCACAATAATATGCTGGGTTGAGTATGTGAAAGTTAACTATTTGATAAATTCATGAACGAGATGTGGCGATAAATAGAGATAGATGTACGCATGGAGCAAATCGGATTTATTACGCCCAGACCTATCTGACCGACGTTTCAAACGTCGTGCGAAACGTATTTTGACGGGTGTCTGATTTAAGGACAGGTCAGAGTTCGCCACCGTGGAAACGATGACTGGGAGTCGATATTTCGTCCGTTTGCAGGTTCAAAAACGAATGAAATCGCACGGAAACCAATTTTTCGAGCTTTTTCTTCCTCATCTGTGTCGAATTCGGGACCGTGGATGTATCAGGCCACGAGGTCCACTCTCAGTTGGAACTGATGAATCAATTGATTCAATAATTCGTTTCACGATCATTTTCTAATTGGAATCGTTATCTTCAGTGAAGGGAAGACTTCAATCGTCGTTCCTCACCCGATTGACTGGGAGGTGCTCAAACTCATTGGTTGGTGGTCCCCAACCACCACGTCTGTGCACGACTTCACATGTAATAAATACCCCCAAATGCTAAAATCGCTCGAACTCGCGAGCTAGCCATTTTTCCGTTCCAGAAAGTTCAGAGAACTCGACGAAGCTTTTCGGCGGCTCCTTCGGAAAGACAGCATGCTAAACGGATTGTAACCTGGAACAAGCATACAAAAACGTTCCCCTCCGTGTTCTGATTCGTAAGCTGAAGCTTTCTTCCGTTGTCATGCGGATGAAATTGATTATGAAAAATCGTTCGCTTGTTCAACGGCATACAAACGACACGGCACCACACCGTAAAATTTGGTCGAAAAATCCGGAAGCGTTCGAAGAAAGATCGTTTCTGGTTTCTGCGTCTTCTTTTTACGCTGCGCCGCCGGTTAATTCAAGTGGACCGGCTCGAAATGCGAGTGCTTACCAAGGGCTGCGACGACAGCGGCTTCAGCGTCGCTGGAAGAGCGGTATCCCAAAGAAAAAGCGTAGCAAAGCGGAATGGATTCGAAGCACGACGCACTTGGCCCCGACGAGGAATGATCAACCACTGCTCCCGATTCAATGAGGTCCACGTTCGATCGAGCTTCCGTCCAAGAGCCATTGCCCCCCCTCAGATATTGCGGGGGGGATACCTAGGGGAGTTAATCATCGGAGACCCCCTCTCGAAGTTCCGAGCTTCACAGAAGTTGAATTGGATCCGAAATGTTGACGAGAGCCCAAACTCCCAACTTCTTAGCTTGAAGTAGGAATGCTCGCTCATTGCGGGGCTTTTCGTTGTGCTCCACCTTGGTTCCTAACTTTTGTATGTGAGTGTCATCCCATTCGTTTCCGGTGACCTCATTTCTATCGCGACCCCATTGAACCACCGTGGCAGATCATCTTAAAGATTGTCGTTGACCACAGATATTCGTCATTGTCGACACCGTGAGATCTTTGACTGGGTTGAAAAAACAGTCTATCCATTCTTCGCCCCTCAAAACTCCTCTCCGGCAGAGAATAAGCGCAGATTGCCAAATAGATTCCGGCTGAGGTCTTTTCCCGTTTGAACCCCGCCCTGACAGAAGTACCCAGGGCGCATCTTTTTCTGATGAGAACCACTACAGCTTCGCGCGTTTCCCTTCTCTTTTTCCTTCGTTTCACAGGAGCAAACTAATGAAGTAGAGGAAACAAGCGAGTTTCAGATCGTTCCGGCGAGCAAAGATAGAGCGAGGAAACGAAGTGCGTTCGACGGACATTCGCCAGAAACGGTGATTAGACAAATAAGATGAAGCGAGCTTTTCTCTGGGCCGGGTGTATCGCTCACGGGGTACGGTCATGGAACGAGTCGATTCTTTACATCTTCAAACGCTTAACTAGGTAACTCTCATTTGGGAAAATTTGCTGCAGTGCCGTTCAGTCCAGAAACAAAACGTTCACTTATTCTCCAAGTCGACAAATTTGCGGCAGGATGTTGACAAGATCAGTGGATAATCCTCAAACGCGGTGAATTCCTGGAAGGGCAGTTGACAATATCAGTCGCGTTACGCACAGAGCCGTCCCTGGTCTGGAGCTTAGCACATTTTCGTACTTCGTATTCCCTCCTTAATATCCGAGGAATGGAAGATGAATTCGAATGAATGCCGAACGATTCCTGAACGTGCGTCGAAAGTACAAACAGGTGCCACCCACGACGCGACGGTTCTCGAGATCAGTTATAGCAGAACCCAAAACTAGCCTCTATCTTTCAAGCGACTGTATCCGAAGCGTACCGTCTTGATCAACAACCGGGCTTGTTCGCGGTCGCGGAGCTCCTTGTTGGTAACACGTCCGCTGACAATGTTGTTGTTTTTGGTCGTTGTTGTTGTGTGGATCCCGTTCCGCTGATTCGCCGTCCGTAAACAAACGAATCCCCGCTCGCCTCGCTTTGATTGGCATTGTCTTCACACGGAGAACAACCACAACAAAAAAGCCCATGAAGACTCTCGCCAAATTGCGACACAACATTGATTGAAGGCACTTCTTATTATCAGGATAAGAGATCATCATCAGCGTCGCTTTCGCTTCGTAGCTGTCTTCAGCAGCCATTTCCAGGACCACGTGCCCGTCGGCGTCGTTCTTGCCGCTCGAGGGCTATCGCCAGATGAGGGAATTGACATGAGCGAAGCCTTCTTCCATCTGTGCTCAGCAATCTCAATGTTCCGCGCGCTAGAGGACATTCATTGAAGAGATCAAAATCCGTCCTTGGTCGATTGTGAGCGCGGAAGCTCCTCATTCGCCGAGAGGGGGACCATCGAAACTCGTGGGCTCGTACAAGGCCCCGAGTGCAACGCGTACGAGCACCTCCCGAGTCTCCGCATTGACGATCGGGAACCAAGCCTGTGCGGAGGGGCATCGACCGCGTAGTTTCGGGTTTGATCCCGAGCCTCCTAGCAGTAAAAGTTTCTGGCATGTTTTGCATGATTCCACTCTTTTGGGGACAGATGTCAACCTGCTAGTCTGCCCCTGGTGCCAGGGGACACGAACGGCCATCCCTGGGAGGATGTTGACAACAAAAGTTGAATTCGACGAGATCATCAGATCAGAAGACTGATAAATCCTCTGTTTCCCGCAAACATTTTCCCATGGCACCCGCAGCCTCCATTGCTGAAAGGATATTCGCCCCCGTGGAAGACTATTGAATGTGAGGCAAGGCTAAGGGGAGCATCGCCGTAAACCCAATCATTGGACGTCAATCAATGACCATCGAACGCGCGACTGACGCGACGCGCGGTGGACGCGCACGGCGTCGTCGTCAATCGGAAGCTTCTTCACGATGCGTGAAGCATTTGACTTCTATCGGTGTCCATCTCGTTTTTTTTTCCTTCCAATTCAACAACGACGAGAAGGAAAGTCCAAATTTTTGATGTGTGGGAACAGCGCGAAATTTCAGACGTCGCTCGTTTCCGTTTCAGTTCGGGAATTCGCAATCGATGCCACGCGGCTCACGCAGCAAAAACCTGGGAGAATCATGTTACGTTGATGCTGTTCCGTAAACTATTAGCATCGGGCATAGCAGCCGAGTTTTTTAACCTTAAAAAAACTTCAACTTCCAAGTTACGAGGCGCATGTATTGAGCAAGGTACTATTCATTCAATTCCAGGTTTTCCACTGGAAGCTCGCTCGTCCATCGAACCCTGACCCCTTATCGGGATACCTGGATTGAACTATCGGAAGATCTGAAGGGATGATTGACGAACGAACAATCATGACACAAGATTTTCACGCCTTCAAACATCCCACCTCTCGTATTTCTTCGAAACTCACATCGGGGAACAATTATCAGGTGTGAAGGACGTCTCCGGAATCGGTTAGACAAAAATTAATGCTCACGGCGCCTTTCGTCCCTCGAGACTTCCAGTTCCATCGACGATCGCCATTTCATCAAGCTTGAGCTCCATTCCTTATGAGTTTCCACCACACGCCCGGTTTACGCTTCAACCAGATGTGCACAATAATTGCGAGTTTCGTGTAGGTTTCTGTAGGTTCCGAAAGATCAGATGATCAAAGGAGGGAGAATCGGATGTTCGGGTTGAGACACGTTGAGACTAGGAATGAGGATACGTTTGATTAGACAAACGTGCAACGGAAAGACCTGCGTTTTTGAAAGCATATCCGGAGATAGTAGCCTTGCGTCTTTCAGCTCTCAACGAAGCAATCAAATGGAAAAAATAACTGTCTTCGCTGATATCCCTCTCCGGACGACTAAGAGGTCAATCGTAGAATTTTTCTTGTAGTAACTCGTTCCGTTGGTCGTTTTCTCGAAGACGCATGTACGCTGACCAGTGTAGGATTTTGTTTCCGGAGATTTTACGCAATGCAAACCAACGCAGATAGACGACGGATGACGATACGTTCATTCGTTCGATTGCTTTCGGCGCTGATTGGCTGGACGGATCATGTGCAGTGATTGTTTTGGCCGCTCAAATCAATCGAGACGACTGTGAAAGGAAACTGGAGTGCTTTTAGAAAAGAAATGCGTTCAGCGGTCAGCCCCATCGTGGGTAGTTCTAGTAAACGAACGACTGTAACGATTATGGAAACACTTCGGGGATGATGGAGCGTACATATTACTGCTCGAAGAAGGGTTGAAAACTTCGTCGAAAGTTCATGGCTGACGATATCCTGGAGTTCCCCGCAGTTGCAGCGGAGAACCAGAAGTCACTTGAGATACGGTCGCAATATGAAGCAGTCCTGGGGTCCCGAGTTGAGACCTCGAACCACTAAAACAGCATGAGGACACGATTCGAGTCGAGTTTGAGGGCCGCATGAAAGACCATTGAGCTTCGATCCTCAGGAGCCTCGAGTTCTTCTTAACCTTTGAACTTGATTAACAGCAGAAAAATGACCATGCTCCTCAAGGAGCAACATGCAGGTACTTCAGGAGCGCTTCACGATGTGGCCTCTTCAGGAATCAGATGAAGTCATCTCTCGAACCGTGTACATACATCCGAGTGTTTTGTGGACGCCTTTGTGGTCTTTTCAGGACGGAATCTCATCGACTCGGATGATTTGGCTGCTCAAAACGTAGCGGTAAAGGCTCCCTTCTGGACCGTTCGGAATTCAATGCCTCGACAACGGATCACTTCCCTAGTTTATCAATGGAGTGTAACTACTGTCGTCGGCGTTTACAGATTTTCTGCAGAACTTGGCCTCCGCGCGTTAGCCTGGCACCGAAAGGACGTTACCTGGCGAAGGCAGGTGCCAGAGGTGGAATCTAGATTTCACCGTTATCGACTTATTCATGCTCGGACAAACTTTCGGAATTTGATATCTAAAAGTATTCATTCCAGTGACCGCATCCAGATCGATCGCTCGTAGGAACCGGCGCACGAAAATTGTGATGCATTGAGAGTGAGCGATGACCGCAACACAACTAGTTCCCGGCGGAGCCTTAGACAAAAAAAAAAGTTATTCCGCTCGAATTTCGATGTTGGAGGTTCCCACGATATTACCGCATCGGCGCAAATTACTTACAACGCAGCGAAATTAGCCTCCGACGAATCATCGTTAGCACGGATTTTCTCCAATACTTTCGTTATATGCCAAAATTAATCGCGGGCCAAGCGCACGCCATATGATAAAGTTGATTAAGTTGAGCGGCCGTAAAAAATTAGGACTTTTTGCGACCGCTCAGGAGATCGCAGGAGAAAGTCCGGAGCCGGTAAGTGAAAGGAGCGTGAGCGGCTCCTGGAGTTGTACGCCATGGCTGAAGTCGGGAAGACGATATCAGACGGTCTAAACTAGAAAGCACCGGTTTCTTCCATACAGCTGAGGGGAAGCAGATCGCTTGCCCACTTTGACATACGTCAGACGGACCGATTTTCCGAGCAGCTGAGCGATCGAAACGATTGATCGGATGAATCGTCCCCTTCGAAAGCAAACCATGACGAGCGAGTGTCTGTCTGTCTGGAATCGCGAGCTTGCCTTCGACTTGGTGTTGACCAAACAGCGACAGCAGCGACGACGACCACGATGATGACGACAACAACAACAACCGCCCGGGGCCATGATCGACCTCCCACGAGCGTGGTCATTATCTGGGCCATAGGCTCTTCTCGGTGGTTCGCTATGGAGCTTGTTCGTTCGTGGTAATACCTAACAATCGTCAATTTCGTCATGGGTGCTACCATTGATATTATTTCGTTGGAATCAAGACGCTCCGAGTCTCGACATCCATCACCAGGCTTAGTTAGCATCAGAGCGTCAGTTCTTCTGAGAACAGGAACTATTGATACCGCTCCTTGGGGCATCGCATCGGCTGGACAGAAATCTTCCACAGATTCCGATCGAACACCATGCGGTCTCGAAATCCGTATCAGGCGAAGATTATGCTCCGAAGCCCCGGCGTTCACAGCATATTTTGCCAAGGCATGTGTCCTCTGAAAAAATCGACAATCGAAAGTTCTGCTATTCCCTCCGTGCTCATCTCCCGAAATGATAATTTTGCGAATCGTAATTCAAAGCCCATCATGCATCGGATGACACGGTCTTGGAGCTTTTGAAATCATTACATTATAACTCAAACGGTATTGTTTCGAAACCATGCTGTACCATCGTTTGATGTCAAATGCCTTCAATGGTCGTGATGACCTTTGCCTAGACGGTAGTGAATATGCCACTAATCGGCATCAAACTTCTTTCGATTGGAGTGCAACTACCCTGGGTCAATGGTTTCGTAAGATCGTCTTCTTCCGAAAGTTTTTTTTCTTCATGCGGCTAGCAGTTTTCGGTTTAGCTCAAAATCTCTTCCGTTCCAATATCAGTCCACGTTCCATGTTTTAGTTGATCGGTCGATGGACTACATGCTGTGCATGCGACGCGGAACGGAGTCAGGCTCGATGTCTGTTGCGGACAATCTGAACAAGCACGGCTTAATAGTGTCCAGTTGCGCGTGCTTGGCGAGATACGAATCATGCGGAACTCCAGAAGGTGGCTGACCGGCTTCGCCAAAAACCGCTGATTCTTAAACGGGAGACAATACGAAATCATGGAAGCTCTATAATTGTGGTCTTCCTAGGGATAACCCTCGCTGGATGATGACCACTGGAGACCCATGTTGACATTCAGTCATTGGGACTCTTCTAGAACCCTCTACAGTTGGTGAGTGCGAGGTTTAACGCGTCGGGATTTCTGGCTCCGGTGTTCGTGCAGAAATTCGCTTGATACGTCTTGCACTGGTCGGTCGAGGCGTCGCGTGAGATGCTCAGAGTCGCGGAGGAAAAGCGAACAATGATGGAAAATCTGAACTGGCCGAGTCTTTCCGGCTGAGGAACGCGCGGTCAGACGTGTGTCTCCCACATTTGTTGTTGTCGGACGACGTCAGACGCGCGATCTTTCTCTGAGCGATCAAAACAAGTTTCGTGTTACGGTCAGTGACGCAACGTGAATTGAATTCAGTTCCTCGGTGAGCTGGACGTCTGGCGCGCGACGCCAACAAGCTCTCATCTTCTCGGAAGTTTGAGTTTTTCGGCTCTTGTCAATCACGCTCCCTCTCGAATGTCATGAGATCGAGCATCGGACGCGCAATAATTTTTATTCCAAAAACTCATCCCCTTCCGAAGAACACCTCCGGGGCGGTACTGCATTCGGCACGAAGAACCGACGACAAAACGAAATCCGATATTCGGTCCCACTTTTGTGTTCGATTCGCGCGCGCGAGAATGAAAAAAAACGGGGAAAACTGGAGACATCGGACTGAAATGAGCTCCAATAAGAGATATCAATGAATTGGTCTTCCAAATGTGATGGTGGCCGTTACCCAAATCGACGGATTCTGCTCAAGTTTGATAGTGTTCCCAAGAGGCAAAGTCCCGCAGTACTCTTTCCCTCACCTCCAGCGCTGTACTTTCTGAGATCACCCAAGTTATTTCATTCCTCGATCGCTCCGATAACCATCAGATTCGTCAGTGCTTCTCAAAGATTATCCCGTGCTGGGAATTGGATCCTCCCATGTGCGTGGACGATGATCTTCACCCCATTGTTTCGTTGAGGAGCTCGCCTCACATCGTGAGACCGTTCTCAGGACCCAAAACCGAGCCTTTCGTGAGGGTTTCACTCATGAACGGTCGGACTAGAGTTCTAATGTTTACAGATCTATTCTGCCCCATTTTCAGATCTCACGCTCATCGGAACAGTTAACTCGAAATTTTGACCTTCATGCAAAAACCCGGTCAGCTCGAGGACACGACGACGCGACTTGGCTTCGCCCGCAACCATTTGGTGCCAATGATCATCGTAACAATTGAGTGAGAGTTTTGACTAAACTTCTTCTCTGGTGTTCTGAGTCCTTCTCGGAGCATTTTGGAATACGACTCCGCAGGAAGAAAAATCTTGACCTTGTTGAAACCGTCGCGTCGACGATTTCGCCCCGGCAGCATCTTGTCGCGGTCGTTCGTTCGTAACTTTTGCTGCTGGGCTTCGACTCAGGTTAACCGTTGCTCGTGAATTTTTTCTGGACATTCGTTGTCTGGATTTGTATCGATTGTAGGAAGAGCGCGAATTGCCGAAACTGAAGACCCACTGTGGGATGGAGGTCAATCATCACAAACGATAATGTCAAACTGTTTCCGAGACAGTACAATGAGAGATTTGTTGAGTATAGAAGGGATCGAATCGGAGGTATGCAAGAAGAACCGCTGTGTGAAGGTGGAAGGCTGACCCGACAGAAAAATTAAACTTGAATTTTTGACGAAATCCGAACCGAAGTTTTCCTCGTCTTCGCCGCACTTCAGGATGACCCCCGATTCTTGAAATCACGATGAAAGAGTGTGATTCTCAGGCAATTGCGAGAACTGGATTCCGCAAACCATACCGCCGAACTGGAGTTCCCTTCG
The DNA here is from genome assembly GCA_028455905.1 of Neoseiulus californicus. Taxonomy (NCBI): domain Eukaryota; kingdom Metazoa; phylum Arthropoda; class Arachnida; order Mesostigmata; family Phytoseiidae; genus Neoseiulus; species Neoseiulus californicus. The sequence continues at coordinate 21,619,684 of JAMQGS010000003.1, forward strand.
CGGAGAAACAGCGGAAAAAAGTTAACTGTTGTGTGAATGTTGTTGTCATGTTTGATTCATCTTGCAAGAAACGGGCCGAGGAGCATCTCCTACTGGTTTTCAACTTGATCTTGCATGGGTTCCGCAAAAACATGAGCAGAATTCCCCAGCAGGAGCCGTTCTACAACGCATGATACAATGTTTCCGACATCTCTATCAAATCCGAACATCAATGTCGTAGCGTCATTAAAACGAACTGAATGGCTTGACACTTGTTTGTCAGAGACATCGACACACACTTCAAATCGTTTTATTGTCTCAATATTCTTAACGGCCCACAACCATTCTCCACCTCATCAACTATGGAAGCTTTTGTCATTCCCACTGACGATTCGTATCACACCGAAAGTGTCACGGGTAGACCGCTTGCCAATGGCGAACGTGGTTAGCGTGTATCAAGGAGAAAGCCTCCGCTTTAAAAATTTTCGCATACAACCGCAGCTGAGTACCGGGTATTCGGCGGAAGGATTTGAACCTGAGAACGCTTCGAAGCCTTGCTTGACGTTCCGCGATTTGAACGTAGCTTCGGGTGTTCCCACACGGGACAGTCACAGAGAAAAACAAAAGTCGAAGTCTCCGCCCGAGAATGAATCTTCTCAACACGGTCTGGTACCGTTTGGTTGTAGCGTTCTGCAGAGAAGACCTTCAGAAAACTCCTTATTCCAGACTCTGCTTGATACTAATAGAGAATAAGATACTATAGAAATACGCAAGCGTATGCAGGTCCCGATGATCACAACACGAGCGCGTTGTCGTCATCGATTGAATGCTCAAGGAGCAACGAAGCTCAGATTCGATCGATGTAGCGGGCCGCGTCGGTCCGGAATGATATTTCTACTTTGGTCAACAGTTTTGGTGTTTTCTCCTTTTCTTTCGTCAGGGCCAGGTGAGCACGAGATGGCAGTTTGTGATAGACGTACCTAACGACGTTACCGAAAACTTCTGTAGTCACCAGCACCTGATCGAAGCATACAAGGACTCAACTTCGACCGAAAGCGAAAGTTGGCCACCATCATGAGCAGCGTCAGAATGTCGAGTCGCGTTTTTCTTCTCGTTCCTCGCATTGGAACGATCGTAAAAATGTTCGAGTGATCACACTGTGATAACATGCTAAAAGGAAGAGTGAGAATCGCGTCGATTATCTCCGTGTTGAAAGACACAATAAGCCATCAGGTGGACTTTTGCTTCTTGATTTCGTTGGAAATATGTGACTGGGACTTTATCCGTTTGAAGGTCCGATGGACAAACATGGCCCCAAGTCACATACAAAGCTGATCGTCGGAATGAGGCATTGCCGAGATTGGCCATGGCTTAGCAGATAGCCGAGCGACAGAATGTTCGGTGCATGCCTTGGAACCGTAGTGCTGAATGAAAGACATCCAGCCCTGTTTTGAGCTTATCTACCAACTGTGTGCGAGGCACGCGCGTGCACCGTGCGATACGGACACAGATGAAGACCTATAACGTGGCTGGTGCAGCAATCGGAAGAATTCGGGAAGAGTCGCGAAGTGGGATTTCGAAAGGACAATATCTTTTATTGAAAAAACAATGAAAACAGAATCAGCGACATTTCATACAACACCAACACAATTCAGCGTCTCAATCAGAGGTCTCTCTAACAATTAGGTAGGCTTCACACTTGATAGCTTCGGGTTTCTAGGCTGCACTTTTTCCCAGATTCTCACTCGTGACATTTGATTTCTTGAGCCCGGATTTTTTTGCAGCTTTCCGGAGAGCTGCCGCGGGCGCCGCCGTTGGTGATCTCATGGTATAATAAGGATAATAGTAGTAAGGATAGTAATAACTCGGATAGTAATACCCGTAGGGATACGTGTATCCTGTCGTCCCCGTGGTTCCATAGTAGTAATATGGATAACCATAACCGTAGCCGTAACCTCCCCAACCCCAAGGTGAATAGAGCGACGACAAGCCAAGAAGTCCCAGACCGCCGAGGAACCAACGTTTCTGACGAGACTTGGGAGTGTTGTCAGGGTTCGTATTCGTCGGATCAATGCTCAGGGTCGGATCCGCTGACAGAGACAGGAAAGTTGAGATTAGAAGATAGAAACAAAATGCGAGAAGGATGGAAGAGAATTCATGAAGGTGAGGGCTCGAGTACAGAGTGCTCAGAAAGAGATCTTTGAGATCTGACTAGGGAAACGATCGGTTGATTTTGCACCAGAGCTTTTCTGCATCGTTATGATCACGTTTGAGTGCCCGTGGGGCTTCTTTTGGTTGTGGTGGTGCGCAAAACTCCGCCTCCTGGACTTTTAGAGTTTTCTACCTTCTACTTTTTCTCCAGCTTGTCTTCTGAAACGACCGAAAACCGAACGTTTTGCCATCTCATGTTTCGTATCCCCCGACGTCATGGACGACATTTCGCCGCTGCCAGCCACCATGCCTTCTTCCGAATTCGTAGCTTTGTTGGGATGATGCTGATCCCGGACCTTTTTGGAGAGCTGCGAGAAATGTTTCCGTGAATCGTTGAGTTTCTACTTCTTCGAAGTTGAAGAATCAGTATCAGCGTGAAATCCGAACAGTCTATTAGGTTCTGGCGAACTCACCTTCTCCAATGCGATCGAGATGACTCGCAGCGATTGCAAAGTTAGTTGGTGCTCGACGACCATAAGTTTCACCACGGCCGAGAGATCCTTGAGCGCCTCGTCGACGGGGATTTTGTCCACCCTGATCATGGATCCAATCTGTTTGTCGTCGAGCATAGGGTCTTGAAGTGCTTTCGAAAGCCTCGAGAGTTCTTTCAAACCTTCATCTATGGAACTTGCCGCTGGCAGAACGAAGCAAAGAATGAGAACTGTTAATAAGCGCTCTGAGGAAGTTCGGGTTAGTTTCCGCTCAATAAGGAGAAGCAATTTCAAGGATGGCTTCAATTTTTATTTCACCAAGGAATGCTGACTCTAACTCCTAGTTCATAGTACTCTCATATAGATCTGCTCAGCCAGAGATTCGGGATACAACGAATCTGCTTGAGTCTACTGCTTACAGTTAGGAACTGTCTCTCTTCAAGTTTGTCTCTCTCTGACTCAGGCCATTTTTTGGGGTTGATAGCCGAAGCTTAACTACAACGATCGGGTTTCCCCAAAGCATTGACACAGTTGTTCTGTGAACGCGTTGGACCTCAAGGACGACTTTGTGTGGCATCTCGTTAGTCAGATCGTTGGGTAAATATTTGAATCCCGCCAGCAGCAGTCACGATTTCCACCGGAAGTCAGATAAGGGAGATATTTCTTCCGGTTGATCAACCAAAATTGGGAACATAATCACAAGAAATCATCGGCAGCTCCGCTGCTTATCAGAAATGTCTCCAAGACTATATCTCGGCAGAACGGTGTCCCGGGAGAAACAATGACCTCCAAAACTGTGATCTTCTACCTCATTATCTTTGTTTTTGGATGAATCTACATGGCTTCCTCAGTTGTGGAGTTTTCGCGACTCGCGACACAGTTTCGCAGAGGGCCACCTCATGAGCTACCGGAAAGGAACGAGGTTTTCTTTTGACTGTTGAGTCTGTTCAACAAGTTGTTGGACGTGAGCGGTTTGTCTACTGGTTCGTCGTCGTCGTCCTCATCGATTTCGAATTTGATCGTAGCTATCCCAGGTTTTTGAGCAGAAGAAGCTAGAGTCGTGGTTCGAAATCCGTCATCATGGAACTGTTTGTTATTCCTATGAGTTGGCTTCGAGATGCTGTCGAATCGAGTTCTTTCCGTTGTCCGTCTACCTACCCCTAGACTACCGAAGAGACTAGGCCTTCTAGTGGTGCTTGTTGTCGTTGTTGTCGTCGTCGTTGTTGTGGTCGAGGTGCTCGTGGAGGAACTCGGAAAATCCGCCCTAGAGTCCATCATTTGAAGGATATTCGCGGGATGCAGGACATTCGGGATGAATCCAATGTGCGTGGGCATGAGCTGAACGAGGGTACCGTTTCGTAGGACAGTGAGGGGGTATCGGGTGAGGTTCTGGATCCGGTCTAGAAGCTGCTGGTACCACGGCTGCGGGGGCGGGGGTGAAACGAGACCCAGGGTTTGCATCACGGGATTCAGGAGATTTTGCATGAAGGGGGGCATGATTTGGATGGTGCTGGCCACTATCGAAGGTCTCCGGGTGGTTGTGGTTGGCATCAAAGAGCTTAGGATTCCTTGACCGGCTGATTGGGAAGGGAAAATCTGTCACCATTGAGATGGAACATTTTTGGAACGAAACAAGGATTCTTCAAGTTCGTGCTTTTATGCCGTCAGTGCAGGGTAGGTTGAAGGTAGAGAGGGAGGAGGGCCAATCAGGAGAAATCGAGTGAACGAGGAACAGCGAGGACAGAAAGCGCGGTTGCGTTCTTCGGTTCTATGTTTCATTTCTTAGCTAATGAGAACTACCCAAACATCCTCCCGAGAATTTTGAATTGGTATCTTCCAAGGGGTAGAGTGTATTCGAGCTCATAAAAAGAATCTCGATGGATCGGAGGAATGAAATTTCGGAAAATGGTCGAGGACCTCAAAGGACTTTCGGGCTCAGAGTCAATACATCTAGACTACAAGACGATTCGCACTGAACACATTGCAAGTATTCCTTCGGAGTACAACTCCTCCACGGCTCAACCACAAAAACTCCGAGAGACTCCTGTCAAGCAGTGCTATCACTGATCATTATCGATGTTACTCACCGGCCTGACTCAGAACCAAAACTGAAAAACTCAGGGAAAAAACGATTGTGCGCGACATTTTGATTCACGTCTGAAACTGCGATCGAGCCGGCTCCGTTAGAGGACTAATATAGCCCTCACCTACCACTGAGTCCTTTTTGTGTGTGTGAGCAAGTGTGTTTGTGTCCCTCAAACTAAATTTATTCCTAGCAAATAATTGTGTGCTCGAGTCTGATCCGACATCATTGAAAGAGGGTGAATCGACAAGAGTTACACAACTAGAAAACGCCATCGAAACCCGACACTCACCAAGATCGCTATCTGGCTCAGCTCGTCGCTATCTAGTCAAGGTTCTGGAGATGCGCTATCTCAGATTTCTGAGCGGATCGTCAGTTCATTCAACCACAGCTGGAAAATATTCCCCCTGAAAATGCTGGAACTTGCAGAAATCGGTCCAAAATCCGTGTAATCCAGAATGAATCGAAGATTACGCAAAACATCCAATGCAGTGACTTCGAATTATTTCGAGATATTTTGACAGGGTTTGACGTTTTTCCCGTTCCTATTGTTAGGCGACTCCGAAACAGGCAGCACGCCCTATCGCATCACGAGGCAACCGAAGAGAAAGTTCTGCCTGTGACCTTTTTTCTGGAGCAAGGGACAAGCAAACATCGGATCGGATTAGCCAGCGACTCCAAATGGTTGCCGAACTCTACGAATGCACCCCAAGGACGTGTCAGGCAAGGACGACCGTTATCTGGGTTATTCGAAAACAAACTCCAACTTGAACTATATTATAATTGATGGAATCGGGTCCATTACCACGATCAAACAACACTGCTAAGCCGCGACGTTGATTCAATCAGATCCCCGAACGAGTCTGATGTTTCCGCCCGTAGTCGGGTTCCAGCCGTAGATGGATCGTGTTATTCCCCTCGATCCCGCGGTACTTTTTGAGTCCCCCTCTGTGATCTCCAGAGATCGGAGTCCCACAATAGTGTCGAATTTTCGGCCAGGGAGATGAGCCGTCGTCTCGCGTCATTTTTCCCCGGACACCCTCCCACCCACGGCTAGCCCCTCATTGTTGTGCCCCGATGCAAACCCACCAAACCTTCGCAGAACAGACACCATTCGGCATTTCCCGCGTTCTGAATACCAAGCACGAAATAGAAAATTATGCGAAATTTCTTCATTTGTTGTTAAGCCCGGAACACGTGTTCAGAAACACCATTGGCGTTAGATCGAATCGAGAGCGCTCGTTGCGATCCGCGACTGTGTGACAAGCTTCGCAGCCGACTCAAAGGGACCCTGCCGGCCGGAATTCCCCCCCGGATCTCCAGTCTCTCGACGGAGATGCCGGGCGATAGTTCCACGGAATCGCCGTCGAGATTCCGTATCCCGTCTTTGGAGCGCCATAACATTGACAGCTCTGTCCGGAACCGTTGCGTCAGGAGGTCGCTATCGGTGACGAAGAATCCTTCGGTGTGTCAAATTGTGTCCTACGTGCCCGACAACTAATCGCATATATGTTCCCATCTCCCCGGGGATGATGATAGCTTATGCGATCACGGGAAACTCGATTTGAATCTTGCACATGAAAGGTAACAGGGATTTCGGTCCAGCATCTCTCGAGGAGAGCGAGACGGGGAGAAGGTGGGGCGGACACAGATTGAGTCAGAATCGATCATATGGCATCACTGCTCCACTTTGGTGGCAGACTGTCCGACCCACGCGGGATTTGCTCAAATCGCCTCCGGCACTGCCCCTCTTGAATAACCGATCGTAGGAGGTCTCCTAATGACGTTCTTTTGACTCGACGATTTCAGCTGAAGGACCGCCGGACCGCCTGCTCGCGCGTGTACCGGTTCGTTGGTTGTCGCTTCGATGCTTCGCCAGGGGTCGTGTATCTCCAACAGCTCCCACGAGAAAAACTTCATTTGGCAAAATGGGGGGCAAGAAACCGAACGAGCAGGCAAACAGGGTGGGGACAGGATGTTGCAGCACCCGACTTTGGAGCTTTAGCGAAAGTAAACGCCAAAAATTCAAGTGAGTGACCAGTCGCGGTGCTCAGGTGCATTGCTTCTCTTCACATTTTCCCTCCGTTTCAACAGTAATTCCAAAAACGGCCGTATCTGTACGAGTATGACAATGGGCCGAAGGGAGAAGGGCCGAACGAGAAGAAGAGAGAAGAAAAAAGCGCATTATGATTATAATAAACGGAACGACAACCGAATGTTACGTTAATAGTCTTGCTCAGGCAAGCAACACGGAGGTCATAACTCAGAACGGTCAGTATCGGTGTTATTGGATGCTGTTGTTCGAACGGTAAAGGGAAACCAAGAGACCCGATGGATGCAACAAATTACTTTCTGGATATTCTGTTAGAGCCAAAGGCCAAGGACGTCAAGATTCGTTGGCAGGATGAACAAATTTGATCTGGAACAACAAGACGTCATTTGTGTACGTTTCATTCATTGTTCTCGTCGCCGTCGCTTCATAGCCTCGCAGACGGTGATATCGCACTGTGGACGCGCATCAGGAACGTTGGGATCACTGCTCATTCCTCATTTCCCGGCTTTATCTGGCGCTGCTTTCAATATCGTCCGTCATATTTGAGTAATTAATTGCCGGATTGATTCATGAAAATCGCCGAGCCACTTCGCAGCTGTTCGATCTGGACACAACAAAGCCCCGAACATGGAGGAAACTCAAATAAGCAACAATTCTGGATATCCAAAAGAGGGAGAGCCAGACATGAATCAGACCCAAGTTCTTCTTGACTGAATCGAATGTCTCTTCCGCCACGAATTCGTCATGATGCCGATCGATTTGTTCAGGAATCAACCGAGATATTCCATGGTCTTCGAATCTTTCTTTTCTCTTGAAGGCGCCAAGTGGATCCTGTTGAGGTGGCGTAACTTGTCGAGGTAGCCGTCACAAGTCAAATAACCGGCTCACTTGTCAGTTGGGTGCGAAGTACACAAAACATGTAGGGATACCTTTTTTTAGCGGCACCGAAGCATGGGGAATTATACGTGAGCACAACAACGGCGCTCTCAACAATCGCATTGTTAAATTTTTGTTGGTCAGCCGCTTCGAATTTCGAGGCATGCCACCGATGATGCAATTGGCGTTTGGACAGTGGTCAATCATTTTGGTGAAATTTTCGGTCGGACCGGAGATGTTGTCATTTTCGTCCACAATTTTTCCTTCTCTGGGAGCTTGAGGTGTGGTTTCCCTCCGACAGTTTTTGTTCGACGTTCTTTCACCTGAAATTCACCGTTTTTGCACGTTGCGTGCTTTTCTGCAGTTTAGCGGGTGTCCGTCCCGACAAGTTGCTCAGAGCGGCAATTCCAAAATTGACAAATTTACAATGAGGACCTGTTGTCGAGTGACTCGCTTATGCAAGAGGAGAACAAAAAAGTCCAACACGGCTTTTGGGCGCCGGTACGTGATTTTTGTGTGGCGGTCAGCCTGTCGAGTCACTCTGTGTCTCGGGCAAGCACTCACAAGAGTCACCCTCAGTTTTTTCTGAAAAGCCATTCGCCGAAGAAACGATGACAGAGATAGTCTGGAGTCCGTTTTTCTGCTCGTCGAACAAATCCAAGAACCTACGGTGATCTTTTCAAACAATGACCGCAGCGTTGCGTATCGAAAACAGTGAATTGAGAAAGTTCTGGGCAAGCGTTTCTGATTCTGATCCTGCGGGGCAGTTCTAGAAAGTCGAACTTGACTGAATCTCAAACATCCTATATTGGATTCATGATTTATGAAGAGCGGCATCCTCTTTCGAAATCTACGGTCCTGCGTAGACATCATTTCCCGTTTTAGAAAAAGGGGAATTGTTTTTTCCTTTCCCCCCCCTAACGGAGGCGGGAAGATCCGTTTTTCAAAAACGGGAATTGATTACTGGAATTGATTCTTCGGAAAACTTTGTTTGACGATGACTCCACACCTGCGAAGCCACGCTCACGCGTTTCTGGCTGCAAATGGGACCTTGCCATTGTTTGCGCCCTATCAGTTCATAACGGGAATCTAAAACCTTTTTAAACTCACGTGGGGTAGTCCTCACCCCCGTCCAAACCCATAGACGTTCTGGCCACCGAACCTCAAAAAAAGGCTTAAACCCCCCACCCCCCCCCCCCCGATTCCCCCCCCCCCCCCCCCCCCCCCCCCCCCCCCCCCCCCAGTTCTTTCATTTCTCGAATTCCCTTTTTTTGGAGAAACGGAAAATCATTCACCGTTCTCCCGTTTCGGGAAACGGAAAATCAATTCCCGTTCCAAAGTCCTGCGTCAGGCAGGAAGACTTTGGACCGCATGCGTGTATTTTCTGTTCGTCGGTTAACGGTTGAAGGTGAGCGACTCCAGGAGACGTCTGCCAACGGGATAAAATAATTTGTGTTTCCTCTGCCGGTGCCGCTGACAGCACCGAAACAAAAAGCAGTCGCAATACTCATCGCTCACGTTAACATCTCCCTGCCAAGCATTTTAGCTGACATGAGATATTTCTGGATCCGTATTAATACACTGGTTACGCTGGTTACGGAGCGAGAGCTAAACGATGGCGGAGCCAATCTGAAACGCGTGGTTCTTGGCTTGGGATCGATTCGGAACATGGGAGACGGATGATCGCGAACGTGATCAACAACGATTTCATTCTCACTAGTGATGGTATAAGAATTGAACTCTGAGCTCGAGCATGATGTCCAAATATCGTGATGATCTTCAGCAATATGGCTGGGAGCGCTCCGGTTCTGAGCTTCTGAGCTCATTGTTCCACTCTTATCAGGCTAATGTTTTCCTCGAATCAAGGACCAGCAAAATCTCCAGCAAAAACAGCAGAATAGATTCAAGATATGCATTCCTCACAGAAATCACGCTTCGGGTACTAGATCCTCGCCCTCTGCCATGACTCATGGGAGGCCGAAGCGCCTAGTACGGACTTCTTTCCAAAAATAATATCAATGTGGATAGGAATGGATGTCGCAGAAGCGGACACCCACGCGGATAGATTCTTTCTTTCCTTGAAAGAGCACGGTCAAATAGGAGCACTGAATTATGCCGCGAGAGAACACATGATCACACTAATCAAGCTGCGCAACATGACGAGGAAAGATTGATCTGGGAGATTATATTCATAGCTTCCTCCCGGTCGCTGTGCGGATCGCTTCAAGGGCAAGCCTAGAGGTCACTCGACGCATCGTTTCGTATAGGAAGTCCGCCGGTTATCGTGGAGCGAGTTTCGTCTCACTCTTACTGATCCGGCTCCAAGATTTTCTGACGTTGGCAACCCAATTAGAATAATAAGTTCAACGGGTATGAAAGGAGCGTTGTGTCGTTCTCGATTGTCTCCGTCTTCGGTTCTCGAATCAAACTTTCGGATGTGATCGGTGCGAAACACGTAGTCTAGATACGATACGTCAAGTGAAAAGCAGCGTTCGCAATAATCTCATTGAGTTGGCAGATCCTTAGAAAGAGTGCTACGCGCAAACAGATGGGGAGATAGCAGAAGTGCCGTCCTACCAGAAGAAATCTTCGAGTTTCCGCTATGGGTTGTCGCATCATCCGCAGAAGTGTCGAAATACCGATACGCTCACTTGATGCCTCTATCTCTCACGTTAACATAGACCTACTACGCAGGGCCACTACTACGCGGAGAGCTCTGTGGATTTGTGCTGCTCTGTGGAGTACATATTCAATTGCTCAAAACTGGGACGGAGTCGACACCCATAATTTTTAGCGCGCACGAAAGTTCTTCTCGCCAATCCATCCCCTACACAATGAGGCATCTGTAGATGATATTCCCCAAACATCCGGAGGTTGTTCCAGAAGCTTCTAGTCCGAATCCTCGGCTGCTAAGAAAGGAGAACATCACTGTACCGTTGGAATATTTCTGAACAAACGAAAGTGACAGAAACGGCTTGTCACACGACGAGCCGCGTGTCGCGTCGCCGCTTGAAGGGCTCGCTTCAAGTGAGAAGTCCATCACCGACAACCGCGAGAAAAATGACATGCATGTGATTCTCGAGCGTCTTCAGAAATTCACAGCAGTTCAGACTTCTCCGACAAATCACATCAGATGTCTTCAGCTGTGCGAAATCAAGACGAACATCTCAATCCACAGAGACAAATGACATCCGCCAGAGTAACATCATTCACAGTGACCGAATAGACTACGGGGCCCGTGCTGTCAGGACGATTCTGCGCTCCCTGTTCAAGACGATAGCGGGAGAACGCTTTTCGAGGAAGGTGATACATATACACATCGTTCCCTGGAGTGACCATCGAAACCCGGAATACGTCCAAGGTTACTCCTCAGCTGTCTATGGAGGGGTGCGTGAAACGGAACATCGTATTATCCCGTGACGACTGTAATGAAACCACATCAGACCTGCGCTGACACACCAAAATCATATTAGGTTTTCGCTATCAGTCAAAGCGTTCGGCAAGGTCCAATGGCGTGGTCATTAGCGATCTATGATGAGTGTTTCTTGTAGCCTTGCAGCTTCTCCCGATGCGGGGAGGTTCGCTTGGTTTCGTAGATATCGCGCCAGCTCGATCAGCACACAATCATCGGGCAAGCGGACATCTGATGTCAATCTGCTTTCCGTCTCCTCCGATAACCTCGGTATCTTTCCAGAACACCGACACGGGCACCAAGTGTTCGGCATGGTCTCAGCGAGGTAAGGAGTCGATACCTAAGGCTCGGTTCTCCACCTGAAAACCCCATTAACCAACGCGAATGCCGCTTTTCTCCTACGGTATCCTGAAGGCAAAAGTCTGATCGAAAATACCGGACAGCTGAATGATGATAAGAAAAGCGCTTAGTTTGCGGAAACCTCCCGATGATTGATACACCGATCGATCGAGTCAAACGACAGGCTTGGATGAATCCATGTGATCCATTAGTTGATTGGCTGAGATCAGTGAAGTTCATCGACCACTATTCACGCTTCAAACCATCGAGAATACAGCTCTCATATGGCGAAGCCTGAAGGGAAGTCGTTGAGCATTTGAGCTAGCAGTTGAGCATCACAAAGGAGTCCAACAGCCGTTAGATTTGGATTTATGGACGATGTTTCGACGGACGTATGCAGCCATAATAAGCATGTCCAGGTGCAAACTCTGGGACGTGTAAAGGCAATGCGCAATTCGGCGCCAACCACAGCGAGTTGTTGTCCCGTGCTCATCTAGCCTACGTTTGCTACCTCCGCCATTTTTGCCCCATGAACCAGGACCCCGAATCCCGAAGCGCAATCAATCGACTGATGGGCTGGCAGAGCCATCAAGCGGCCATCGAATCGAGAGAAAGAGGGAGGTATGGATGGATAGATGACGGTATCGATGAATCGACGGTGCCCAATGAAAATTTCAACTTCGAACCCAACACAAAAGATGTGGGCGTTCGAAGAGTTGCACGAGGTCGCATCCGAGGGTCATGTCCAAATCCTAGAAACGGAAATTGTTCATTGTATGATCAGACCGCAGAGGCACACGTAAAAAAAGATGACACGCGCCGACATGGAGTGCTCGTCCGAATGTTGTAATAACAATACGATGATGATTCTGACCGCTTCGTCTTGAAAGATCACCGGATCACCGCAATAACCACCGTGGCCAGCACCACAAACAACGTCATCGTCGCCGCAGAAAGAACTACCGCCACCGACGGTCCGGTGTCGACCGTTTTGCTGAAAATTCGGAACTCCTGACAGAAGCTAAAAACTTTGGGAAAATCAAATGAAATATCACGCGACGGAGAAAGCTCCGTCTCATCCGGCAGGGCATCTACATGGAAACGGCCGTGTGTGTGTGAATTTTGGAATGGAGGCAACAACGATCGATTCCGACATCAGCGTCGACATCTCTTCTAGGGAATCGTTTGCGCTTCCCGGGGTTCCCACATCGATACGAGACGCTCCGTTCAAGTCTCGACGTATTTCGATTGGATTCTAAGTTTTTAAGATCGCACATGGGAAACAACATTGGCGAAAAGATATTAAACGAAACGCCATCTCCAAATGCGTGCTCCGAACCACTGAACATCTGAATCCTAACTATCCGACACTTAGCGTGTACTTACTCCGGTTTTATGGTGGGACAACCATTTCTCAAATAAATGAACGTTTATTAGGTTTGATGCGCTCTCCACTTCGCGGAGCCCATCAGCTCATCACAAACGTCATCATCGCTGTCATGAAGAGTCGAATTGGCACGCCGGCGCCGGTAGCAGCTACAGTAGTGGTAGTGTCGAATGATTGACAACAGTCAATAAAACGTTCGGGACGACTAGCGGAAGCAAACGATGCTCCGGGCACAGAGCTTTCTTCGCCGTGATCGTTGAACTCTACTATCGCTCCGGAAGATACGGATTCCGTAAACAGCGATATTTGCTTTTCCTGAACGATACAATGTTTGGAGACACTCGAACGGCCAACAAAAAGTCTTACTATCACAAATGTGTGTTTGTTTACGTTTGCCTTGCTATCGATGGGTGAAACTCCCTGTGGATACACGGCGGAACGTTGTGGTTTCCGTCGCCTAATCCGCAGAAAATATCTTCTGCTGGACAATTCTACGAAGTGCATGATACAGATCAGATAATCGTTTCCAGAGACTCCGCAATAGCTCTCGAAGATCTTTCGGGAATTGAGAGCTTCTTCCAACCTATGATTTTCGGATCCCGAATCCTGTTCAATCGGGAAGAGATCCAGTTTGAGCGCTCCCTCCTAAGAAAAACGATTTCACAAGGTTTCGATAACCTCATGTCTGCGTTCCGATGAAAAAGAATTCGATCCAACCATAGTTCAGCGCCTGAGGCGAGCGGTGTAGAGCCAAACTAGGAGGCCCATCGATGTGAAGCAAGGTGATGGTCACCGTTCCCATTTCCCGTTTCCCGTTCCCGTTTCGAGGTATTCATGACGGGGCACGGTCGAACCTATCATATTGGCGCTTTCCTTTGGTTCTGTGACGACTTCATCATCGTGCCGGCTGATGTCGACGATTCTCTTATGGACGAGATTGCTTCCTATGCCGGTATCATCCTTGGGGTTCCTCGTTGCGTCTTTTCCAGAATAGGACGAAAGAATCCATAACTCTCATCTCGTAGCGGTGATCAGCGCATAGTATGAGAACACCAGACTCCCCTAAAATACGATTCCATTGGAGAGTTCCCCAGTCTTTCTTCGGGATAGGAACGGGTTCTCACCAGAAGCGCCACCACCACCAAGTTTATGCCACTTCTGTTTGCGCAACTGCGGACCACGCTTCCACAAGTTTTTCAGAATGAGGGCGACAAATTTAACTCGGGGCGATCGCTGGACCTATAATCAAAATCACGTCGAGTTGTATTTCTGTGAGATTCAGAGTCAGCCGGATCTCAAATCAACGACATCACCATCACTCAACGTGGACCCGCAGAAAAAACACCGCCTGATCGTTTTTCAATTCCCAGCTTTTCATCATATTGCTGTCCAGTCACTTCAAGTATTCTCTTCGACGCCAGCGCGTGGAGATACCGCATCCTCCTAACAGTCGCGTACACTGGCGAAACCAGAGGAGGAATTTTCCTCTGATCGAGGATGAACTCTTCAAATACAATACCACAGATGTTATATCCCTTTCGTATCAGGGGCGATTCTTTCGGCAGATCCTAAGATGCGCATTCCAACAGCATAGGGTCGGAAGGGTCCAGCATCTTTTCGGACACTTCATGAACGAGGACACTGCCCCGAAGCTGGATTCGATCCCACGTCCTCCCGATCGAGACAGCTTCAGCCACGGCTTTGCAAACGTGCACACAGCTGCACGCCGCTTAGACCTCTCGGCCATCACGTCGGCTCGCGTATGTTCGCGGGAATCATGCGTTCTTGCCCTCGACTCGGGACCGAATACATGATTCATGTCGATTAGTGAATGCCCGGGGAGTCTTGTACCCCTCTTGTGTGCTTACACTCTCACTCATCTCGTTCCACGGAGGAACTGGCTTCGAGAGCAGTAGTTTGCCCGCGTCTCGATTGTTGGGAATCAGCCACGCGGCATCGTTGTTCACCTGAACATCTTTGGATCAAAACACTCATCAGAGAGCGGATCGTACGTGAACGGCCATGATGATTTCCGTTCCCCGGAGCACTTGATCGCCTCCCTCGAAAGCGGTCTAAGACCGACGAAGTCGCCACAAACGCACTGCTTCTACGAACAGCTCCGAAAGCTTGACGATCCTTCGTCTTCGTGCACAGCGAGATCTGGGCGATGTCGTTCCCAACAACCTACGCGAGTTTTAGGGCTGTTGAGCTGCAGGCTTGTTCAAGAGGTTTCTTGGATCGCCGTCATATCTAGTGTCGAAATCTGTTCCCAGATTAAGTCACGTTGGCGAACTTAAAGGAGTCGATATCATCAATTAGGAGAAGCGTCGATTCTCTTGGAAGACAATTTCGCGGCCTAATCGAATAATAGCGACCCGTTTCTGCTCACCATTCAAATCTAGCTCAACTCGAGAAACCTGTTGTGATCTGAAAACGCACAGTGTTTGTTTCGCTCGCCCAGCATGCGATGGGATATATTCACGCAGCTCCCTCGACGCTCATCTCTCGAATTCGAGTGGATTGAGCTTCCTTCCGCTTGCCCGTCTCTGACGAGTTGGAGCCAATCCATCAGCTAGAGAGTATCATGAGCCAGAAAATGCACAGCTAATTCGTTTCGTGGGTGGATGAACCCGGACTCCCCCTCCTGTTGCTTCCGTAGCTACAGCTCATTCTGCAATCGCGCGGTCCGCGCTGTATGAGGAGTCCGGGCACCGACTTGTTTACTTGTTGAGGCCATGTGCACGAATCCCAGCTCGAGCGATTGCGAGAATGAAGGGGTGCTGCTCGAGCATCTCGGGGCGGTCGACATCAACCCGGCAGCGTCGTGGCGCCACGGAGCTTTTCTGGGGATATCTTCTCTGAAGAATTTCGAATGCACAATGGGGCGATCGTCAACAGTTTCATTTGAGAGTAACCGTGGAATCTCGAGTATCTTGATGAGATCAGTGTTTGCTGAGAGTAATTGTTTGAAGATCGACGTTCAGGAAATATTTTTGCAGCAATTCGGAACGAGCGAAATCCTTACAGGAGCGCATCAGGCTGAACCTCCGTCGACTTGTTCTGAGTACATTTTTGGAAAATGTGCTCGACCAAACCTCGGGAAACCTCTGGGAAAACCGTGTCTCCGGAACCCCTTCGCGATTCTGCACCGTATCTGGATCACGATGCCGCAGAGTGAGAGATCTCAACCGTTTTGAGCTCATTCTTATTCAAGATCGTGTCTACAGTCCGCAGAGCGCGGGATAATCTTATTTTCGTCCCGATATCTTTCTCGCACGCGAAAGGTCAGCAGATATCCTCTGTTATCACTCCAACCCGTAGAAAGAAGGCGATGTCGCAATGTATTCATCATGACAAAGAGATGCATGAAAGTAATAAAAACGACACGGCAAAGAGGAGACCCTCACTGTCCATGAGTCGAAAAGCGTTCGAGAGATTATCCATAGGGTGTAACGAACGATTATTCGGATCTGGAACGGATAACCCGACGAAGATGGGGGATACGTCACAATTCGTCGGGAAGATCTGTCCAGGATTGATGCTTTTCGCATTCCTCCAGAACTGGGTCACTCGTCCTCGTCAGGCTTCGGCACTCTTGTCTCGTGCGCACGGAAAGAATCAGTTCCCGTCACGAAAACAAGTCTCTTGATTCGTTGAACAAGTCCCGGGTTTCCTGACTGTTCGTGAAACAGCCCAGCTCAGTTTGAGTGTGGCGAACGTGGAAAATTAATGGTAGACGGCCCCCGTGCAACATGTGTCCGGAGTCCACCGTGTCCCGTGTCCGATTCAATGCCTCTTTTTTGGCTGTTTCTGAATTTTCCACGGCTCCTGCCATTAAATCACATCCTTGGAGGCCTATTTCAGGATTCATTCTACTGTAAGATCCCGTGATTCCGAGGGACAACGCTACGCGATTGAAAACTCACGGCCGCATCAGCCGGGATCAAGCATATTCCATCCGGAAGAACCTCTGATCCTCGTTGGTCGTGATGATTTTCCTTAGCATTCCCGCGCACGTCTCGGTTTGGCCGGTCCTCATTCCGTGGCAGACCAGCCGTTCGCTGCAACACGATGCTTGGGTGTTCCTTCAAGATAGAGGGTTCTCTTCATCAACAGCATCGTCTGGAGCTCGTCTGGATGCACCTGTTTTGGATTGCATTCGGTTTAATCGCCACCCAAAAGATTCTGTTAGAGCCGACACCATGAATCGGCCGAGGCGGGTTCGAGAAATTCGAGCACTCGCTATCTACAAGAACCCCAGTCAGAGCGCTAAGTACGTCCGAAGAGTTCGAGGGTTCGATCGAGAGTGAGGATGTGCACCGCCCCACGCAATAAAAAGCCCCGCAGCTCTAGCTGAGTTCGAGTTCTTCGGAAGACGTTAGCCCGAGCATCAACAAGCTCAGTAACAACGAGAATTTCAACTCCGTGTCTTGGAGCGGAACTGGTGTAGTGTCAGCAGCAAGCCCTCGAAGGATTTCAACTGTGCTCGGAGGTACCACGCCAGAGTCATTCGAAGCTCAACTCTCGACTGGCTAAGCCCACGGATCTTTGCTCATCTGGGTTCTAGCGGGAAGCTCAGACTCCTGTTGCTAAGGAGGTTTGATCTGAGATTCAGCTCCACTCTGTGCCTGAAATATCTGAAACGACGCGGGTTCGCTTTTGCTGGAAACCAGTGACCATCTGCGTCTTCGAGTTCTCCGTCAAAATCGTGCTCGGACCAGCTTCCCGCTCTGCTCTCGGCCTCGCTGTTCGCGTTCGGGAGCAAGTTGCTTTGGAGCTCATGTGCCGGTCTTCATCCCGCGATCATTTCGCGAACCTTTGGATAGAATTCTGATAAATATCACTCGGTTTTGTGTATACGAAGCGAACACCGGGTGTTGATTTGTCAAGAAAGAACGTCCAAACTCGTCGAGTTGCGTCAACTTTCGTCGCGTAAATCCCTCGATTACGGATTCTACGGTCGTGAGTGGATGTCTGGTGCATTTTGAAGAATCATGATGACTAGAGACTCACTCACTTTTGTAGAATGCGTATTTCAACGCTTCTGAATGAGGGACAGCGCTAACTAAGAGTCAACCAAGGTAAGTCTGCCAGATGACTCCGTTCTCATGAATTGGAGACCTCGGGGATGATTTTTGGCTCTTCATTCGCGAATGCATGTTATGCCCAACGATGATACCCGTCCCGATACCACCGCGGAAGAGATTTCACAGTAGTGGGTGAGCGTCTGGTGCGTCGTAAAGGAATTAAGGTGACTAGAGACTCACTCACTGGTGTGATCATCTCACTCATTACCCCGCAGGAAGGAATGGGGCTCGGGCGTACTGTAGTTTTGATGGTTGCATGTTGATTTGGAGCGAAGTTCGGACTGTGTTCTGATAAATGCCACCCGGTTATCATAATAGAGAATTTGTACCGGGTGTCTATTTGTCAAGAATAACGTTCTACGTCATCCGCTCTGGGAATGGATTGCTGGTGGAGGAAAACAGACTCTTGTATGCATGGCGCTACCAAACTCGGTTCTCTAGGCATGTGATTCAGCTTCATCACCTACTTCGAACCTACGCAGATCCCGACGGTCGTGAGTGGATATCTGGTAATTCGTATAGGTTGTCCGATGACTAGAAACTCACTCACTTCCGTAGGGATTCGAACTCGCCGATCAAGAAACGAGGGTCCATGCAACCTCGTGATTTACAGCAAACCGACGGCTGAGCGGAATCAGACTGCGGTCTGTCTGGCTGTCTGTCGCAATCTATGAACTATGTCCTGATAAATGCCATCCGGTCTTGTGATTTGAGAACTAATACCGGGTGTCTATTTGTCAAGTATAAGGTTCAATGTCATCAATATGCCGCCTGCCGCAGCCGAATTCGAGATGCAGCAGACTCAGCTTCCAATCGGCGAGTGCGTGGCATGAAATCTGCCTTACGCCCAGCATCGTTCTGCAACCATGATCGGGCGGAACCATGCTATCTACTCAGAACTTACAAGGTTGGGGTCGAGGGCACAAGTCGAGGCCCTTCGAATCGTAGCCGCTTTTGATGTTCAACCTGGGGCGCGACTGTCGGGGGAGGACGCGATTTAAGCTACACTTGGCAAAACTGGAAGCACCTCATTCACTGCAAGATCCGGATGGCAACGAACAGTCCGCCGGTGTGAGGTCATGTTCTGCATTCGGAATAAAATATACGATTGATCTGATTCCAACAAAAACGATCATACAGTTTCTTTCTTCGGTCATGTGGTATCATCAGTCCCCCGTCTCGACGCGCTTTGAGGCATCCCTCCGAGAGAAACGTATTTCCTTTCGCTTCCTGGCATTACATTGTGTTCGCTAAATGGAATATTGAGCCATGAATTCTGGCCCACTCGATTGTATCATACTTCTGATGTAATGAAAATGGCTGCGCAACTACATACGTCCATCTCTTGCGTTCCTCTGGAACAATTTTCGCCAGAACGTTGGCCCCGTAAACAACCGCAGTTTTGGAAACTTCCCGAGCCCAGGAAACAGCGTCCGTACCAGCGATCGGTTAATGAGGAAGCTTCAGTTTTTCGACGCACATCCCGAGTTCCCTTGCCAGGCCGTTTTTTTTCGCCGCTCCAAGGTCCTGGCTGGGCAATTTTCGCCGTGCCATGCTCTCTTGAAAATCGAGAGCCAATATAATACGTCCGCGCATCGTTTCAGCAGCCATGGTTCTTCATCGCCAATGGCGGCAACCCGTGATCCTTCGTGAACATCGAGGCGGTCAGGCCTTCGTCTCGTCGCGCTCCGAGGAAATCCGTCCGTCATCTTCGGACGTTTTCCTTTCGATTTCTTGGAGGGATTTTACATAAAAGGGTGTGTTCGCAAAGGGAATATTGGTAGCTCATGAGATTCTGGCCCACTAGATTGTCGATCATACTTCTGATGTCAATGAAGCATGGCTGCGCAACCACATGTGACGTCCAGTCTCGGAGGGTATTTGCGAGTTCGATCCCTGCAGCCGGTTTTCGCCATGAACGTTCTCCCCGTGCCCAACCTCTACAGTTGAATGCCGGTCCCGATCCACCAAACTGCGTCCTTACCGGCATCGGTTAATAGATCTGGAAGCGTCATCGGGGCCGGGTAGGTTGTTCGAGGAGACAACAATGTTCACAAATCTGCCGCCCAAGGCTGTACCTTGTTAGCCAACCCCCATTGCTTACGTTCCCTGCCCGACGAAGAATAGATTAACGAAGAATCGTGGACGGCCCTACAGAATCGCTCTCCCGCAGGGAATGGCGTTGACTGCTCAGCGAGGTCTGAACGATGGCACGGCCTGTCATGGATTAGCCACGAATGCGACCCCAACGCTCCAAAGCAGCAACAGAACAAGAAGCTGAAACCTATTTGAAGAAAAAAGGATGAAATGAGCTCGCAGTCGGCAGGGTTCGAACCTGCGCGGGGAGACCCCATTGGATTTCAAGTCCAACGCCTTAACCACTCGGCCACAACTGCTGCGACTTCCAGTCCGAACTAGAGAATCGTCCTTCTGTCCGAGACGCTGAGTGTGCCCTAATTCTGTGTTGGCCTGCAATCGATCGGACTGACTGCTGCTGGAACCTGACGTTGAGAGGTGATGATTGAACATGATGGGTACAGATTGGTCCTCCTACGGCGGAAATAAATACAGTAACGGAAGCAGACAGGCGCATATCGTGGGAATATTCTGAGCTCATATTCCCACCCATGCACAGGATCCAGATATTTCAAAATGCTCCAGCCATAGGAATAATTCAAATCGGATAGATGTGTCAGTACAAGCGGGTAACGCCTTGATCCCTGACCCTCAACACTGGGCGAGGATTGGCAGACGATCCCTGGACTATGCTGGGCTTGGCGGATCTGCATGAAACTGGTTTTTCGAAATCGTCTCAGGAGAATGACGGAATAGTTTCGGTTACTCAAGTAATCTACACGGAATCTATTCCAGATCATGCCACGATGTGCGTCATACTTCATCCATCCAAGACTACTTTCCTGATCGGGAAGAACTCATTCGTTCCCCGGCGAATCCCCGGATTATTTTTGTTGAAATAATCGGAGACGGGTCTTTTACTCCATCATGCAATCCAGGACCTCAGAAAATATGGTCTTCTGTGAGGAAGGATCGAGAACCTGTGCACGTAGCACCTAATCGTGACCATGGGCCGTAACGATCCCGACTGGGTTACGTAACTCATTAGTTCCAGGGTGAGGGCCGCGGCCTCGAAGGAAGTTTTTCTCGGGCTCCTGTGGCCAACTGCATATTGAACAAGCGAACTGTGGAGTAGACAAACCCTTGAGCGCATGATCCCGGAGGAAATAAGGGTAATGTGTCGAACCTCCGGAGTGTCCTCCGTTTCTCGCGGCGGAGCCAGATCAACGATTATATCCACGGATTATCACTTCTTGTCGTGAGATTCTCAGGCGAGATGTTTCCGCCTGTTGCAAAATTCTTTGTCTCGGACCAAGGGTTCGCCGACGCCTTGGAACTTGGCACAGAGGGGCTGAAATTTAGATTCACTGTACCCCTCGGGATTCGAAACGAGTTTGACTCCGGGTGTCCGCAGCATCAGACTGTTTGGGAACCACGCCTAAGGAATTAATTTAAGCCCCCACCAAACCCCCAAAACACCCAAAACCCCCCCCCCCCCGGTTATACTCGATGCGGATGGGATTCATGGGCTCTCTTGTCTGGAATGGATGTCCGCTATGGCTCCCCTCGGTAAGATTCGTCGCACAGCATGCATCATAAACCCTCATCCTCGACGACTCGGTCGCAGGCATGTAATTGATCAGCGACAACGACCACTGCCGAAGACCTTTGAGGTCTCCCAAATCCTTAGTCTTGGCCAGGGGTATCATCAAGCCATATCATGCTGCAAAGCAGACTGTACAATTCAAACATCCGTGGACCCAAGCATCGGGCCAAGGAAGCTCCGGAGCGAGCTGCACTGGGCTCAAAAACGTTCGGATACCTGCCGCCACCAAACAAGCAGAAGAGAACTCTGATCCCAAACATTCATCTGTGTTTATTACCCCATCTACCTCTTTCACTCCTTCAGAGCTAGGTGTGTACGTCTGGGATAGTTCATTTCGTGTATACGAAATATTGTCCTCGCCTCGTCACGAGCAGAAAATGTGAAATACTCTCATCTAACAAGTGATTTTCCAACAGTTGACATCCCCGTCGAGGAAGTCCTACTCACGAGCGTTGCCTTGTTGGCAGTTTATCTCTAACAACCCTCACTGCATTAAATCCTATCGTCAACTCAAGTGTTTCTCCTTGTACTATATATACTCCTCAACAAACTTCCTAAATCATCATGCTGAGCTCGCGCCGAAGATACAGACTTAGATCAAGGAACGTAAATGAATCTTACTCCTGATCACTTTTCGGTTACAGTAACTCGCGGCTCAAGTTTACGAGAATATGATAGTCTTCTGAATCTCCATAGGCCGATCACAACGTGATTCTCTAGTCTCTATCACTCTTCTCCTCAAGCTGTACATTCTGGAGCTGAACCGCGTACCGTCGACCGCTTTCGCTCACCCAAATCCAGCTGGCAATTTGTAAGCATCCTTCAGGACGCCCGGAGGCAACGAGTTGGAATTCTCTGTTCCGAAGCCATTTGATTCAGGTTGTGGATGGGTACTCATTCGAGCTATCAACACGTGGTGAGGAATTTTGAAATGATTGCTTGGAAAGGAACATTTCTGTATACAGGGGTGGCTCCCAAGTTTTGTATGTGAGTGTCGCGGCGTAGAAGATCATACTCGAGATTGTCACTAGGCACAGACATCCGTCATTATCGACCACAAAGAATTTGTGATCGGTGGTTTTCTCGGAGCTGTTTCCCACTGGAGTTCGTCAATAAGATTGCCGAAATGGTTGGGACGATGCTACCTGGCGTGCAGTGCGTCGCAGCGGGAACGAACGAGTTTCGTATTGTTTTTTGGAGCCGAGGGGAACTGAGGCAACAGAGCGCGCTTCATGAACATGATCCAAGAGCAGTGGTTGGGCGATTGGGACGAAGTGGGATTCTCCAAATCGTGAATCGGAAATGAATATCTCTGTACTCTCATGAAACGAAATCTTTCATAGTGCTTACCGGGTGTAGACTATCCAGGAACAAACGCTCATTCATTCGAAGTTTCGGCAACGTCGTGACTTTTAAGAAACAGTCAACAGAACCGGTTACGTCGTGCACACAAATATATATGTATATCTATCTATATCTATAATTGACTAGATTTCCTCTCTTCCCTCGAGAACTCCTCGGGGAATCATCATGAAGAGTAGCCGACTTCTCCTTGAGAGTCTATCGACGATCTCAATACGCTCTATAGGAACTCCTGGAAACGGCTGGGATGAGAGAGCTATGGCTAACAGATGGCCTCATAGGAGGGAGTGGATTCCCGGTATCACATCAGCATCGCCTTCTCCGCTGACAAAGAGCCGAGACAGAATTATTTCCGGATTCCTCGTTCAAATTCCTCACCCGTCCACAGCCGAGTCTTACGAGTCGAGGCAGGGGAAGCTCCATCGGCTCGTTGAAGCGCAATTTGCATTTTCTGTTCGATCCATCGACCGCAAAATATGGAATAAAATCTCACTGCATGCAATTCGTCGGAATTGAAAGGACTGATTCTGGTGGAATCAGTGGGCTGAGAGATTTGTTCCTCAACAAGTACTGACCGATTCATTCCTCCAACAGATTGACCTGGGAGCATATCTGAACAGCCCGACATCCGCTGACGGTGATGAACTCGCAGGTCATAGATGATGCGAATCGAGTCTGGAGGTTATCAAAGGACATTGGGACCTCTATCTTTCATCGCATGGCGTTCTCATCCGGGAAAATATATCGGCTTTTCCGCACCTCTGTCATCGGCCTCTGATTTCGGCGTTCACTCGTCACGATACTCCGGTCAAAGACGAAATCCATCCAACCGCTCGTTCAAAACATCTTCTTCGAGGGCGCCGACCAGACCAGCTACTGGATCATACAAGAAATGTCATTTTGAGCTAAAAATGATCCACGGAAACCGAAGGTGTCCTCTTCCATTCTACAAACCAGTGCATCGAAGCTATACCGTCCTGATCGTCAAGCGCTGCGGGCTGGTTCTGATCAGAGACACCCTTAAAACATTCGCCGAGCTTCCCATCGGTACCATGTCCGTTGACACTATGTTTGAACTCTTTCGTCGGTGTTGTGTAGAACGTCAATCGTCTCGCTCTGATTTGCATTGTCTTCACGCCAGAGATAACGACAACAAGAAACCGATGAAGACGCCCGCCAAACAACACAACATGGGTTGAAGGCACTTCTCGTATGCGGGATTGCGGATCATCCTGACCGTCGCTTTTGTTGAATACGCATCTTCGGCGGTCATTTCCAGGTCAATGTGCTCGTTGGTGTCATTCTCACGATTCTAGTGCTATCGGTGCCTCAGGTAGGAAGCAGGAACCGTTCTCTTAACTTGGCCCCCGTGTGATTTCCTTCGATTTTTCAAAAAGTACAGTGATTGCAAAAGCCTGCGTTAGCATAGGACTGCGCAGACCTCCGCAGGCATGTGCGTCTGTACGAATACGTATGCTCATACGTATATGCGTACTTGCACCTTTTTACAGTATCAAGGGCATGGGAACTGGGAGAATCTCTCAGAGGAATGAACTTCCGTAGAGAAACGTACCGAGGGCGTAGCGGCACGCGCAACGCCGGTGGAACATGCGCACGGCTGATCGACCCTCGCTGTTTCGGTCCAGCACGATGCGGCGTACTTGGCGTTCAGAGAAGCAACTCGATGCGCGGGGCGCTCAGAGGAGTTGGAAGACTGAGTTTGCGACCCCACCTCGAATGAGTACGGTTCCGTCTTAACCCGGCCTAAGGCACCAGAACGTTCGCTAAGGGGACGTATTGTTCTCCGCCGGACTTGGACATGGGTAGTAAGCGGCGATGTCAAGTCGGAGCACAATGGCGAGTAAAGTTGGCAGGTTGACGATCGGAATTCGTTCGTCTTCGAAAACTCTGAGCTCTTTGTCGATTGCGCTCCGATCCTTTCCTTCGATGACGAAAAGGCGCTGAGAGAGAATGAGCAAAGGCACGGCAATGTCAGCTCGATCCCGATGGTATCGTACCTTTGGGCAGGAAATAATTTCTAATTGTAAGTCATGGATGTGGACTCGAGGTTGTCCTTCATTAATGGTGTCATGAGTTGATTTCGGACCGACATCAACTTACCGAGGCCACGGCCATCTCGGCGTACTTTTGAGCTTGTTTGACGTCGTCACACGCATTCAAGCATGCGATAACCAAGCACACCGTGACGAACGCGACCGGATCTTCCAGGCTGTAAAGCTTTTCTGCGATTCGATGGCAATTCAATAGAATACAAGAGGCGTCCTGGAACTGGCCTTGCGTCATGAGCTCGTGGCCGTGTCTCGCGTCCTTTGAGAACAAAAACTCGCTGAACACGGCCGAAAATCGTACTTCTTTGTTGATATACGCGTCTGATAAGAAATTCCTGTGAAGAGAGCAAGCTCGTCAGTGAGAATACGAATCGATTTGAGTTTGTATGTTGACGACGTATCAGATTATATTCGTTCGTTGGGAAATCCGTCAATGCAACTCACGCAAAACCATGACAGCGGGCTTCGATTACTTCGGTTGTGAAGTTTCCCATGAGAGCTTTCCTCGGGAACGGAATGTTGGCGAGCAGTTGAGGGAAGTCACGTTTCAACGTGTTGTACAGATCAAGGAAATCGGAATATCTTCGTTCGATCTCTCCAACTTCAGAATTGTTTCGACCTAAATGCTCCGGTCTGTGGAACCACGAAAACGTTGGACGACGTTTAGAGAGTCATCCGCGATCCAGAAAGTTTTCAAATAAATGTAATCAGAGGGGGTTTTTGACAGCAAGGAAGCGAGCGCGGATCCTGAACCGTCGATCCGGTGGCTACTCGGCGCATTTCAAGGGCACTCACCTTTTGACCGCGAGGGTGTATAGCACAAATTTTTTCGTTTTTTCATCGCATACGATCCTAGCTTCAACAACTTCGAACAAAATGTTCTGCTCGCCTTCGCAACGCCGCAATTGTCCGTCGAGAGGTGACAAAGCCCGCGGCTCATTGGATTCGGAGCTCGATAATCGAGTCTTGGAAGACCAAATGCCTGAAACCAATCCTTGTAAGAAACACCTCCGTACAGCCGCGCCCGTCATCAACCTAATCCGAATGACCTTGTCGAGTCGCGAGTCGCGAACGCAGCTCTGTGGATGACTCATGGAGCACTTTGAGCCTGAGACCAAAATCTTTCCTTGCAATCAAACTGTATTGCAAAACTGATGACAGTGCAGCGTCGGAGATTGGTCGACTGCTCGGAAGACCGAGAGAGTCGAAGACATCGACGAAGTGCCACGAGGTTCATCCCGGAAACCTCAAACTGAAGAACTCACATGGGGTATTTTTGGGCACCAGTGATTCAGCCGACTCGGAAAATCGCAGCGCACTCGTGCCAATCGCAAGCTCGCCGGATTCCTCTGAGACTGGTGAACTGATGCTCTGTCGGGGTTCCATTGAGCACTTTTCGTTTGTATCAGGGATCAGGACAATATTCATATAACAGCTTCATAGCGCGAAGTCAGATGCGCGACGTAGCAGTTCGACCCTCGCTCGATGAAGACCAGCTGTGTTTTGTTGACTCGGAGGTCGGGAGCGAGAGGGAGGCTGGGGCGCGTATTGCCGGCCCCGGGCGACAACCGCGGTCTCCCATGCCTGGTTTCACTTGAGAGTGCAGAAACAACGTAGTATCTGATACGTCGCACTCATTTCGGGAAGAACCTTGACCAAACAGTGGGGAACCCAAAACTCTCTAGCATCGTCGTTCGGAAGCGCAGCTGTTGAGGTTCATTACCGAGAACGGCCAGAAGATCAGGTCGAGGTACGCGATGACGTTTTACCCAAACGGATGCTCATCGGTATTCAAGGCAGAGAGGGGCTGTTCAAAAATATTGCATTCCACTTGATCGATAGTATTAGCAGACTTCAATTGATTGCTCGTGCGGTCACCAGCTGAATCCAAACTGCGGGAAGGATGGTGTCCATGGAAACCGAGGCAACAGGGCCAGACGGAGCCGGCGAATTTCGGCGTTGAATGTCGTTTCAGTGCTCGTTGTCGTGATCGGCACTTTGTCGTTGCGGAGGAACATGGCGGACAGCTCCTCGGACTCTTCAGAGCTCAGGAACTATTTGAAAGAGCTCCGCTCGCGAACCGGAGGCCGTGTTTCCCCTTCGCGTATTCCGCGGCCAGACCTCGCGCATGAAACGGAGCAGGAGCCGAGTCGGATGCCAGTGACAAACCGAGCTGCTGCTCTTCTCGACCGAGTCGCGAACTTGAGTCGTCGAAAAGACGTGAAATCAAAACCAGCGGAGGAATCTAGTCCGACAACGTCTCTCACGATCAGCAGCAGCAAGAAAGAAGTGGCTTTCGATCTAACCCCTGACCACGACAGGAGAGACCGAAGTAAAAGTCGAATCCCACAGAGCCCCAAGTCCGCGCAACGGAAAAATGAACGAATCGTGCTCGAGGAATCGAAGAAGTCCCAGTCGCCAAAACGAGTCGTGCCGGACGTGAACAGACACCAGGCTCGGAGATCGCCGAGTCCTTTCCACAAGAACTGCCAGCATTCTCATCTTTCCACGCCCAATTCTCCGGAGCCCGAGAGAGGAGCCTCGCCGAAAATGTCCCGATCCATGGCACCCAAATCGAAGCCGTTGAGTCAAAGAAACACATCAGCAAAAACATCTGAGCGTGTACCCGGAAGAGCCGCGACCACAAAAGAGCAATCCGATCCATCGCAATCGAGTCGCACGGAAAGCTTGGATGTCGGAAAATCTGGAGCAGCCGAGACCTCAAGGTCCAAAACAAGTGCTCCGGGAGAGTCGGGAAATTCAGCTACGAGGACGTCGGAGCAGACGGGGGCGACAACCTCAGCGAGTTCCAAGACAGACGTTTCTCGAACCGCGAGGCCGCAGCGATCTGAGAGTTCGGGAGAGCCGCAAACAATCGGACTTTCCACTAAATCAGATGCAAAAAACCTTGAGTCCACCTCTGGACGCGGGTCTGGAAATCAACGAACGTCTGCCGAATACAGTGATACGTTTGAAGAAACAAGTTCAAAGCCGAGATCGGCGTCGTCTCGACGCCAGAGCCGATCTAGGAGTTTGGATACGGGCCTCAGGCGAAGCTCACGGTCAACGAATGTTATGTCGTCGAGATCTTCCAAGCGTAGCAAGTCTTCCACAGTGCCGGATTGGTGGTTTCCGGGAATTTTACCCCCGAAGCACTTGGGAGGGGATCATCTCGAGCAGCTCCAGCAACTCCACCTCGGGGTTCTCGACGATTTGTTCCGATTCCAGATGGGACTCATAGAGAAACATCAACAAAGGTCGGAAACCAGGTATAAGTGGGTGAATGAGTTCGTGAAGCTCAATCATTCGTACACCTCGTGGGAGGACTATAAGAACGATCCGCGCGCTCGTTTTCTCTCTTGGCAAAAGAGCGCCGCCACAGCTGACCTGCCTTTCGAGTCTCATTGAGGATTGCGCAGCATTTGCATAGGAATTTTAGATGCGGTATGAACCGGCCAATATATAGCAATAAACAACGAATTAACGAGACCAAAGAAAGTAATCTAATCTTTCCGATAGATCCCTGATTCAACGATGAGCCTTTCGGCATGTCCATCGACAATGTTGTGTTGGATGCTCCTGTGTTCAATCTAGCGTATGTTCTTTTTCGAAGCCCGAGAGGCGAAATGAAGGGAATGAAATATTTGTGAAAAATTTCGATCGCCTGGATCGCGATGGGATTTGGGACTTGCCACCCAAATGATCACTCACATTCAACGTCGGCGTCGTTGTACAGCGAGCCTTTCCAACTCTTCTCAGTGCTGCCCCACAAGCGACTCGTTAGATTCAGAGAGTTCCTGAGATCGCTCATTCTTGACAATTCCCGATAGTTCTGCACTGAACTTTCGATTCCCCCGTTCGTGCTTCTCCCGGTCAATGCAGCCGACTCGAAGCATAGAGCTCGCACAAGAACTTCACACACTGCATGAGGGCCACGGAGGTGTCACCCGCGCTCAATTGAAGGCGCCGGCACCAGCATACTGCGATTGTTATCGCCAACCAGCTGAGAACGTTGAGCTCACATCACGCGAAAACAGAGCCACACATGTTCACATCGGCTTCACGCTGGTTCGGCTGGCCGAACTCTCTCTCGGTCACGACGCCTGCTCGTTGCTCTGTTGCGGTAGAAGGGGTTCCTCTGGATTATGTTACAAGGCTTGGAGGTGAAAGCTTTCGGGCAACACGATCAAAGATTCTATGATCGAAGTTGACTGCATCACCCAACCTGAAGTCACCCGACCCAAAACAACTCATCAAGACCCCAAACCGACGCACGCTCGGAGGTATCAGCTGCCCTTTCCCCGCCCCTCCCACTGGAATACGGCCCACAACCAAAGCATCACTTCCCAGACCCTGCCCACACTGCAACTCAACAGAGTCGACATACTTGCAGCATCGGTCCAAAAGTTCACGAGGATGCCTGAAGGTGGAGTTTGACCAACTCCCACCGTTCGATGCAGCCGGTCACACTGACTTGGTTACCCTGACCGCGCGATTCTGGTTTACGGAGCACCAACTGGACGCAGAGAATGGTCTCCAAAGTTTCTAATTCAAACTCATTGATTGAAATCCGATGACTAGAGCTTGCTCAGACGTAGGAACATGTCGACGCTCATCTTTCGAAGGGAGCATTCCTGGGTTTCTCAGCGGCTCGACAGAAACCCCGACCAGCAATACACGCGATGCAGGCTATGACATATTGCGCCTGGACGTCAGCCAGCTCATCAAGCCGTGAGTGTACTCACCATGATATGCGAAGCACGCGCTCATCGTGCCTTACGTATGTCATAACATCGCTATTTGAGAGGCATCTGTGTATATTGTATTTGTATGCGATGCGTATGTCTCACTGACTAAGTGCGATGGTGGAGGGCCGAACGATAAATCTTCACGACACCAAACAAGGCGCTCTCAAACACTCGTTTGAGCGCATTGCGTTCGCAATCTCTGATTGGTTGTGATTGAATGCTCTTGTTTCGAGATGAAACGATTGTTGATGACATAGGGCTCGAACTGCCATGAGTGATTGGGACCAGATTGACGACGTTCATTTACGATTGTTAGCGAAACAGATGTTCGACCGTGCAGATATCGTGCCAAAAAGGTTCAACTCTGGATTACGGGCTCGAAAAGAAAACTCCTTGCAATGAGAGCGAGAATCCAGAATAAGGGGTTTCGGAGACGTGAACCATGAGATCCTATCTCAAGATAGTCAGTCGGAACATTCGAAAGGATTTCGTGAGAAACAGAGATTCCTGAATGATAGTCGGCACTTCCCCGCTTCCGACTAAATTGAAGCGACAGGAAATCCCATGAGTTTCTCCTTCATGAGAATTTCGCATACTCGTCTCATGTATCTTACTATTAGCTACGCGTGGTTGACATGGGTTCTAGTAGAGTTTCGTAGATGCTCAAGGGCTTGTCGAGGTTGAAGCCATCTGGCCAGCGAGATAACTTCGATTCCATTCGATACTCTCCCCAGGAAGATCATCGTTGAAGCAACTAGATGAGGACTTTCTTAGAATACAGAATCAGGGTGTCTCACTTGAAGTGCTTCGAATCTTGCGATTCTTTGCCTCCCACTGAGTTCCCCTTGGTTCATGTCTCGACGACGGTACCTCGCACCGATAACGATCGACACCGAACACTCATTTCGAGGGTTCCGGGGTCGAAATTGGCCATAGTCATAATCATGATTACGATTATGATTGAAATCATTATGGGTAATCATGATCATCGGTTGTGATTTCGCGTCAACGGTTTCAGAGGGAACCGAACCACACGCTTGTCATACATGACAGAGACGAGGCGATGGCGCTTCCTCAGATGAGCCAGTAGCTTGACAACTCGGGGTCACGGTCGGTTTTTCCTCAACCTGCAAAGCTTTACTAATTGCATCCAATCTGAACCGCGGTTAAGCATAACCGCTATTCTCCGAACTTTCACGAGTTTTCCTTCTCGGGTCACTTGTTATGAATGCGAACGTTATTCCGGACTTCGGAGCCAAGTCGACGTGCCGAACTTGTGAAAGTTGCACGCACATTGCGCTCTGCACCTAACTCACCATTCGCTGACCCACCGAAATGTGCCATGCATAAGCGGCGCCTTGGTGCCGTTTCTCACCAGCAAACGGACATAGGCGCCGCGACCGAAGTTGCGGAAGTGAGGGTGTCAGAAGAGGATCGGGATCTTTCAGAGAAACAGGTATGCCGCCCCCCGTAAAACAGGACTGGCTCGCCGCATCGAGACCATCTTGGTTCGACTCCACTGTAAGGAATAGACTTAATAAAGGCCTCAAATCAAAATCGATTGGTAATAGATACTTCTCGAACTTGTTAGTATCTCTGCGGCGAAAGATATCCCTCAATTAACATCGGTCGATATTCGCCCCCCATCCATCGCCCTGCAGATGTCACACTGTCTTTAAATATTTGCTGTTTGGAAACAAAGAAGCGTGTTGAACGACGCTTTTGCTCCTCGAACTGGATCCATCCCCAGTGAGCACAAGACCATTCCAGCCCTCGTTTGACTGACCATGAGTGGTTTATCTCATTTGTTGTTCGGACATTGGAAGAATTCGGAGTGTCATTCTGGTGTCAGGTTTCCGACCGAAGGAACCGTGCGCAGCGCCAAGCCTAATTGGTTGCACTGGCATGGGAGTCACTCAACGTCATCAGGGAGAGGCACCACAGCGAGCTTTGCCGGTTCCACAGGTGACGATTCTCCTTGAATCGGAGTCATGACGTTCGTTAGATTCGATCGGGCTTCCACGATCGCCCGCTCGCCAGAGATCTCTGTCGGAGGTGGCAGATCAAACCTGATGCAAGAACAAACGACCTCCTTGGAATGCAAATGTTCCGAACCATGCTTACATCAAAAACACAGATCGGGTTCCGAATATGCATACGCGCAAAAAAATCGCGGGGTAGTTCAGTCCAGGACTGAACAGTTAGTTTCGTGGGACACGTTGATCTTATTCGAAGATTGAATACTTTGCGGGTCTACTACTGATAGTGATCAGAGGCAAGATCCGATTGGGGTTCCGGGCTCGATCAGGAAGTGAAGGTATAATCCGGAAGAATCGAACACGTCGAGTGGGAATTTGGCCTTGCATTCTTGTTCGACGGTTGAGCTTGGACAGTTCGAGCATCGGAGGCGAGCAGCAAGTAAAAACAAGGAGAATGTAGTAGTATCGTACCTCATGATAAGGCATCCGCCGAAGTTGGTCCAACGAAGATGTGATCTGGGCAGGTGGGAATTAATGCACATACGTCGATTGCCAAAACGAAAACTGATAAGTTTGGGATAACAAGGGTCATGATTGAGGCAAGGATTTTGTCGCGGAATTTCGTCGAGCAATTCGCGGCGAAGTCACGGGTGTCTTTCTGAAAAATCGCGGATGCCGCGATCTGTTCTCTGAATCCGCCGATGCTCGGATAAATGTGCAACAACATGTATAAATCTCTATACCAAATGTCTCTCCTCAAATGATCCACCACGATGCTGCATGTGCTGCAGAGAAGCTTGTCTCCTGAGGAGTGTAAGCTACCTTGTGCGAATCGTTCGGCTCGAACCTCCGCGGAGAAGTGTTTGGATATTTTCTGACCAGGTTTCGGGTCACTCATTTTGAGTCAATTTATCCGACCGATCGGCATGCCGCCACAGACAAAGGCATGGGCTGATATGAATACCGAGGGAACGATGTGAACATTGATTGTGTTTCGGGTGAGGTGCGCGCGATGTAACGAGTACGCATCCCAAAGAGAGCCAGGGCCGTTCCGCACTGAAACTCTTTCCTTGGTCTGCGCACTAAAAATGCTGAAGCACTGAATTCCATCTTCACTAATTCAGAGGGAGATGATGGCGGAATCCGCGGAAACACGAATGGAAACAGAAAAATCGCGGACTTTGTCCCGGCCGGGAACTCCGCGACAAAATCCCAGCCCTAGGCATGATTGATCTTGTCCCCTATATTCATGGCACATGGTATC
Organism: Neoseiulus californicus; assembly: GCA_028455905.1. Lineage (NCBI taxonomy): Eukaryota > Metazoa > Arthropoda > Arachnida > Mesostigmata > Phytoseiidae > Neoseiulus > Neoseiulus californicus. The sequence continues at coordinate 21,652,646 of JAMQGS010000003.1, forward strand.
AAGCACTCAGGATTTGATTCATAATACGTGAACACCAGGGCCGGATTTAAGAAATCGCCGCCCCTAGGCTGCGGGAATTTCGCCGCCCCATCTCTGAGAAAAAACTGCCGCCCCACGTAGCAGGTCCAGAATCAATGATCTCATCGCGTTATGAAATTTGGGCATTCCGATTTTCATGAGGCTCCTTTGGGCGCTGCTTAGATCGCACTTTGCGTCTGAATTTCATATTACAAAATATTTTTATCACCTCTTCATCTGGAGTCAGATTTGCCGCCCCTGTGAATGTGCCGCCGTAGGCTCTAGCCTAAACTGCCTAATGGTAAATCCGGCCCTGGTGAACACCAAATCGATGGCTAGACGTGAGCCTGAAGGTGACATTCTTCACCGCTGGATTGTGAAGGGTCAGCTACGGATGGGACGTCAACAAACCATAACCATGAGGCCAAGAGATACTTTGTGTCAGAAGCGGAAAGTTCAGTCATTTCATGGGCAACGCAGTATCGCACGAAATTTTGGACTGGATCAGTTCGCCGGGGAAATCGGCCGAGCTGCTTTCGATGCGACTTTCGATGGAGGGGGGAAGCGAGCAGCTCTGTCAACTCTGAGTCCGAGATCGGATGAAGATCTGGAATGACTGGGAAAATTGCATATGTCGACTTCAAACAGGAATCTGAATGCATTCGTTGATTACAGGACTGACATTGATTCATTGAATTTAAATGGGTATTGATCAGTAGCGTATTTAGGGGGGGGGAAGAGGGCAGTTGCCCCGGGCGCAAAACTGAATGGGCGCAAGCTTCCCGAGGGCGCATAGTTCAGGGGGCGCGAGAGCTACGTTGAAGCCGATCTCCGCTGCGAAAGGAATTTACTTTGTCTCGAAAAATAGTATCGGGGAGCCGCGACTGAAGTTCTGTGGATATTCGTGATTGTAGGGGAAATTCAGATCGTCTCAAATTCCTGAATCGTGCCGAGAGTCGGTTGAGGCTTTTTCCCAGTCATTGGCTGAAATATAAGCAATGTTTTGCGATATGATCGAACACTACGATTCAACTGAACCGGAGAGTTTGTCAAGCAACTCTTCAAGTCGCAACATTGAATGCTGCGGACGAAAACGAGGTAAAAACAGAAGAAAACAATGTTGGGGTAGGTTGGAGGAGGCTAGGCAATAGGGTACGATTCAAAATGGCGGCAGTCCGCTGTTCTGGCTGTCAGGCTGAAATCCGACTTATACGTGAGTTCGCAGAGCGAGCAGAATAGGGCACGCAGGGCCTTACAATTCGCTTAAAGTTGCCAACTCCCCACCATAAGGGTTCCTGACTCAGTTTTAGCGTTCCTAACCTAACCTAACCTGTCCTGGCCGATGCGCTGGCTCCGAGCCCCGCTCCGAAACAGCGGCAGTCCGCCGTTTTGAATCGTACCCTATTGCCGTGTCCGGGTTGGAGCCAGCGGCAGCCGGCGGAGGCGGCGGTCTCTCGTCGTTGACGTGATGATCGGAAGCGAAACCACCCGTAGTGCTAGAACTTCCGTTAGTATTTTGCCCTCTCCCAAATTTCTCCAAGAGTGATCCTATGAACGTGTCCCACGTTAAAACTGCAGGTGACTGATTTCCGTCCGATGTACTGCCGCTCCTGATCTGACGCAAGACGGCCAGGAGGTATTCAGAATTCACAATCGAACAAAACGCATGGCTCATCCGAACCATCTAGTTGTCACCAGAACTAGTCAACTCACCTAGATACCACCACCACTAGCATTGGTTGCGCATCGGAAGACACCGAGGAGATGCGCCACGTTCAGGTGAGTGGATGAGGAACTGTCGGAACCTGGAGAGCCTATGTTGGTATTAGAGCAAGTCGTTGGCCCTGATGCAGTTCTTCAGAAACTTGCAATCGAACTCACTTCACTCGAAGTTTCAAGCGCCCTTGTCGCATTCCACCCTTTCTAGGCTGCCTAACAAATTGCCCATGTATTTTTGTCATTTGTCATTTATTGCCACGTGGAATCGATTACGGTCCCGAGAGCGAAGCTCGCATGGGGAGGTAGTTTACAGTCATATGAACAACACGTTGACTAGGATATGAATTATTAAAGTTCAGGAGTTGTTTCATAATGATATCGCATTACTCTTCCAGAAAGTAGCAGCCGAGTAGCCTTTTGAAATCTGCCGAGGGAATAACGCTTCTCCGGATCCCGCTCGGGAGAGAGTTCCAGATACGGGCTTCCTCCCCATGGATTGAGAACTTGGAAACATTGGACGTTGCTCGAAGGGAAATGAGGAGACGTGAGTCAGTTCTACGTTTCTCCGCGGTGGAAACGACAACGTAATGCTTCGAGGAATGGTTCGCCAGAGAGGCGGTCACCAATTATGACGCCTGGGAACTTTGCCCGCTGTACCACGCCAACCGGCGAGCCATCCATACTGATCACATCCATGAGGAGGCGTTTAGAGCGCTCTATCGGGGAAAAGTGGAAGAAAACACACTTCAGAGAATTAATTGTCATGCCATTTTCAGACATCCACTTCAGCAAGGGGAGAAGCTCAGCGCTTCACATATACAACGAATGATGAATCAATTTCTGTTTGAAAATACAGTGGTGCTCCATTCAACGAACGGCTCGTTCAACGAACAACCCGTTCAACGAATTTCTTCGAATCCTTATCCGCCCCGTTCAGCGAACCGAAGGCTCGTTGAACAAACTTTCCGAAAATAACTTCGATTGGGACTTCTAGAAGATTTATTCATCCAAAGGGTCGCGATTGGAGTAATGTAGACAAGCGACGCTATAGGCGGCAAAATTCGATGATTTTTGTCCGTCCGTTGTCGATCAATACTTCTTGGCGACCCGTTCAACGAACCGTCCCGTACAACGAACCGATACGTGGAACGAATCAGGTTCGTTGAACGGGGCACTACTGTACTCCCGAACAAACAGTGCGAGCGGGGACATTTTCCGAGTGTTCGGGCAGGGCTAGCTCGTATGTTGGCGTCATTCACGCGGATTATCATTGCTGCTCAAGGTGCAAATGTTGAGGGACTTCGTCGGTTCTCGTGATGAACTCTCGCCCGACGAGAGGCTTCGTCTGGACATTTTCCGTTTTCGAGTATTGAGAGTTCACCTCAAAGCGCTCACGCTGCTCGAATCGTTCGACCATACGCGTCCTTACGCGCTCACAAGCAGCTTCGCGTAAGATAACTCGAATGGAAATGCCGATTACTTCAACCTCTAGAATACGACGTCCCCGGGGCTCCCAGCCTCCGTGGCCTACAACGGCTCCCAGCCTGCGTGGCCATAGGCAGGATTTTGTTGAGGTGAGTCTGGTGGAATACATAACTCCGCGGCTTGTATATCGCTGGACAGGAAGGCGAAACATGTGATTCAGTTCAGGTGTCCTCCAGGAAACTGGAATACTTTACTTAACTATCTCCCGCCGCAGAATGCCGGGAAGAAACTCGAAACTTCCAGTACGCAATTAACAGAGGCGACCGGGCTGACGACAAAGCTGGTTCCTCGAAGTCGTCAGAACTTTCGACAGCGAGGAATGCAATCTAGTTTTCCACTCCTTGTGTCAGAAGCTCACGGCAAGCATACAGGTCAGAGAGGAGTGGATCATACGATGCTGGGCATCGAGAAGTGTCCAAATATTGCCTGTATCTTTATTCATACTTTTTCAGCTGTTGGTGCAGAGGTTCCGATTATCAAGGTCTCGGATAGGGTCTGCCGATAGGAAAGTGAAAGCACAACGCGGTCATCAACCCATGTCAGTGATCCTGAATGCTGAGCACACCCCTGATCGCGTCAGTCGATCATCACAGTATATATGTAAAACACAAACACTCGGATCTTTGTCGCGTGACGTTCCACGGCAATTTCAAAAAGACGATCCTGGAATCTCTTCCACTCCGGAATCGCTGGCTAACTGTCGTCGCCTGGACAAACAGAGCTAGGTTCTCCCAACGCAGTAAGGATACCCTCGACAAGCTGTGCTCCTGTCCATCAGAGCTCGCAACCACATGGGGATTCTCTCACCATGGTCAGGTCGTGGGTCATTTTGAGTACCCTCTGACATATGTAGTCGAACACAAACTGGTCGATTTCGGCAATCTGTCCTAGACAACTTATCGGCCTTGTCTTGGATTGCTATCGCCATTCTTACACTCCTTTCGACGGAGGCTTCCGTTTACCGACGCGTTTGAACGAGGCGGATGAAACGGACGTGACGTCGTACTTCGAGGAGAGAGAAGCACCACCGCCTCGCGCAAAGTGGGAGATTGCCAGGCTCGCGCTGAGTGTGAAACGACTAGCAGAGCTTGAACAACAATTCTTCAGCTTCGCGATTGTCTACCACCCATCAGTACTGACAACTACTGATAAAAATGAATTCTAATTAGATTAGTATGAAAGTCGAGCAATAGTTCATCATCCTGCTCTCTACCTACGCCGCCGACTGCATTTTTCCATGCTTACGCATACTCTCAAAAGGAAACCTACCTCAGTGTTACCCTGGGACCTCGACTGCGACGGCTCGCCTGGCGACATGCTCATCGGAAAACGAAACTCCAGAATGTCGCTCATACCAGTGGTTCCCAAACTGGGGTACTCGGACCCCCAGGGGTACGCGGAGCGATTCTTTGGGGGTACGCGAGAAAATTTTCGATCGTCTAGGCCAAGTCCCGTGGTACTGGATATTGGGTCCCGAGTCTCAAGATGACAACAATTTTTCGATCGATTTTTCTGGGAGCGCAATTTTACACCAAGTCGGAAGAACTACCTCCCCTTTGCGCGACGCGCAAAGTGTCCGATTCGGGGGTACGCCGAAGGCCAGGATGCGGCCCAAGGGGTATGCGGGACTCGAAAGTTTGGGAACCACAGGCTTATACGATTGATTCCACCCAATCCGCAAATAGATAGATCGAGCGCAGTCCCGTATGATAGATTCTGCTGCCTTGCGACCTGGATCCCTTGGAACCATCTTGACAATCCCTTCCTCGTCCCTCGTGATTTCAACGTCGGCTATCGCTATCGCACGGAACGCGCCGAAGACTACTTCACAGCCCAAAGTTCGCCATCTTGATCTTTTCCTTCCCATGTGATCTTCTGCCCAGCCTGATCTTCTTTCACGCAGTAACCTCGACGATCCAAATGAGAGTGACGCCCGAAGAAGTTCTGTATCGCCAAGTTCAATAACGCTGCGAAAATGAACCCTGAAGCGACAGGGCGATCACAGTTACCCAACGGAAGCCTCCGTTCCACGTTTCACTGTACAGTGAAGAGACGGATCTTATTCTCTCGCGGAGTTCTCGGCAAAGTTTCGCACTGCGACTCAGAACCAGTGAGATTGAGATCAGACTCCAACTCACTGCGTAGGGAATCCTCCCAAGTCGAAGACGACTCTGCAGATACTCATACCACAAAATTGGCAGGTAGCAAATGCATCGCACAGTCAAGAGGATACTGAGGACGACATCAAAATACGTAGCGGAACCTCGCGGAGGATTCGGAGACAGTGTCTCGAGTCGGTGAAAGCTACAACGCAGCTGCAAATGGCTTCGAGGGGGTTGGACTATCAGTCCAACGTCGCTATCAGTCTGACGTCGCTGGAAGGGGACCCGGGTGCAGAGAAAGTTCGGGAACCTTCGGCGCAGAGGATGAACCCCGATAGGGCGTGGTCATTTTGTTTCCGGTCCCGGTTCCTCGATCATGCATAGTACGATGGAAGATGACTTCCGTGTCGCAATTCCTCCGCTCCACGTTTCTGCTGGACCCAGTCGGTGAAAATCGGAGAAAGCAGCGGCAAGTGCAGCTTCTCATTTTGCAACGAATCATTTCCAAACACAAGATAGTCAAGACAATGATGAAACAAACTTCGAAAACCGGTAGCAATTTTTCGAAACTTGTCATGCCGAACTCCCCGATGTTCTTATCGAAGGTAACGTAATTTTCGAGATTCAACGACACCTTGCTCAAGACGAGGCTGGTTATCCTATGCGCTGGACTTCTGAGATACCTCTGCACGTCTGCTCTCGTCGGTTCGAAGTGGATCCTGGAGAGCAAACCGCTGCCTATGAGACCATCGACCTCCGAGCTCGTTCTGGTCGGGTTCAGTAAGAATTGGCCTGATTCCGACACAGCAGTGCGCGACATCCTTTGTATATATGTGATCTCTTGCTCGAGACGTGACAAGCCGTCGGGAGGTGCAGTATACACTGGTATCCTGAGAATCAATCGCTGTTTCTCGTTGATGTTGCATAAACACCTCTGCTTGAGAAGATCACTGACGAGAAGTTGCCTGTTATAGCACATGGGCATATAGTCGCAATCGAATAACTCTCTACACGGACGCCTCTCCGTTGGGTCCAAGAAAGATATCATGATGTAGTTTGAGTAAATTTGTGTGAGAAAGAGGCACAACAGTAGCACGGAACTGGCGGCGATCATCTCGGAATATCTCCTGATTCCAGTGACGATCTCAATGGACGAGATGAAGTTTATCAAAACTTTGACTGCAACCGCTCTGAAGCTGTGCCCTCCAAGCCTTGATATGAGTTGTGAAATTGTCAGTGCGCTCAAGAGAGACAGGGTCCAAAAGTCGACCGACAGGGGCTTTACGAGGTCCAATACGTCTACTTTCCGCAAACCCATGAGCGAAGCGCACCGAGACCGGCCTTCTCTTCCGGTTGAATACCGATACATGAGGCTGAGTTGATTGATGTTTCGGGCTATCGTAGTAGCGAGGAAATTCACCGCAATCGACGAGGCGTTGCAGTCAACCCACGCGCTGAATATAATAGACGGAGATCTATGAAAAAATCTCACCCAGGAAAACCGTCCAATCGAGCACTTATTCTCAATCATCGCACAGAGCCGCATCGACGAATCCACTTTCCAGTAAACCAAGTTATCGAAGCTGTGAACGCAGGAGAATGTTCGAGTTTGGTGAGCGTACCAAAAGAGTGTGTTGAAAGCTGGCGGTGGTCCCTCGTTGACTCTCTGCCTCAAAGCAATATGGAGCAGAACACGGTGGCGGAAATTCTGGAATGCCATGATATCGAGGAGCACACTCGGCGAGATCACTACGACATAGAGGTCGGCGGCAAGAATATCCACATATATTGGGCTTTCCCCGAGTACCACTACTTTTTCGGAGCATCTGAAGCATTTCAGAACCATCAGACTAGCATTCAGACTCATGCTCTCGCGAGTCGATGTGGTGCCGGTGTCTAGGATGAGGAGTTTCGTCGGCGGGATCCCACGTTCTAGAGCAAAGTTTTCGGCAGCGTTCATGACATTCATGGCATGCGGTTCCATCGGAATTTCCGACGGCATAGGAGTTGTGGGAACCGCATATAAAACGAGAATTGAGAGTATGGAAAGCATAGCAGCTTTCCGAAATCACTCGGTGCGTTCCTGTCGATCTTGAATGCAACGCGAGCGAAACGGATCGCAGATTCTGTCAGCACTATGGATTTCCAGCGCGTCTTGAAACGGAGGAAAGATGAAGGCCAATCTATCCAGATTCACATTCTCCAGAATACATCGCTAACCAGCTCCACCCCAATCATTGCAAGATTATGGCTTCGGAACGTGTTGCGATCAAAGGCGAGTCGGTCACAAATGGGTTGCCGGCGAACTCATCTAGTCTGCTTTCTCGATTGTCCTCGACGGTCGACCGTGAAGCCTCCGAATGGACTCATATGGCGTCCTATCACCCCGAGTCGAGAATACGTCGCAGCTTTGTGATTGGGCGGTCGAGAAGGGGTAGGCTGCGAGATGCGCGGGTAAGCGTATTTAGATGAGCACTGATGTACATTGTTCTGGAAACATCTTCTGATCGAACGCGCCTCAGTTGTACAGCAGACGCTGACAAGCTCATCTGGTGTGATTTCTTCTTTCTCCTGCCCGATCGATCCGTGGAACCTTCGAGGGATCTCGTATGACGTCCCGATCCTGCAAGTCGAGGATTCGCCACAGCTCAGGGGAAAAGGGGAGCACACATAATGCGCGGTTGTTCGCGCTCACTCAGATGTAGAAGGGTGCAGTTTCGGAAACATTTTTCGATCGAATGCGTGTCAATCGAGCGAATCCCCTTGTTTTCCGTCCCCGATCGATCCGTCAAGCAGTGACGGCCGAGGCTTGGTCCTCTGGTCTTGGGCGTTTGGTGTTCGAGCGAAAAAGGAGAGCCCTCTGCCTGAATTTTTCTCAGTTCGTAAGACATTGCAAATTCTACCCGCCGCATTTGAGAATTTCCGCTCGAGTTGGATGTTGTTGTAGAAAGACACGGAGAAAGGCCTCGATGAACTTATCACGCAGTAGTGTGTGTATGAGAGAAATTTCAAGTCTACAGTTGAAACAGAGAAACTCGAGGCATTTTCTGTCAGGCAAGGAACTCCGTGACAGTTCGAGATGCGCGGTCGGGTCAACGACCGATGCCTCTACTGTAGGAAGAGAAGACACTGGAAGCGCCAGTGCATGAGATGAAGCGCCTTAGGCAGACCTGGAAAAGTCGCAAATGAAGTTCAGAGGAACTCGGCAGTAGTTCTCTCAAGTGCAGAATGCTTCGAGACCCCGGTGGACACAGATCGCTGGTGGGTAGATAATGGACCACTCAACACGTGACGCGTTGTGCAGATTCCTTCATCAGTATCCGGGAGTTTGATGATTCACATTGTATGAAGGCTGTCGGAGGAGAGCTGCTCAGGCCGTTGGGGAAAGGTGTTATACCACTTCGCACTCATAGTTGTGAGGTAATCACACTTCATGACGTTTGGTATGGACCTGAGGTCTTCAGGATTCTCTTCTCCGTGCTGGCAGCGCACGACAGGAATTCGCATAGCAAGTTTGTGTCCGAGTCGGGAGCGTGCAGTTTTGGAGTGGGTGGTAGAGTTTTCGATTACATGTCAGTAAATGAAAAAAATCAGGAATATGTATGCAGTATGCACGAAAAATGAGAACCCATATGCACGAAGATATGCAGGATGAGAACGAGTTATTTCATTGTAATTTTCGCGATATGTAGAGGTGATGTTGATTGCAAGCAACGATGTTACACTTCTTCAAGTTTTCGAAGATGAACGAGCGGCGATTTTCTCGGAGAATAGCTTTATTCCGTGAGAAAGCTCGTTCAACATCACAGGACACGATTGGCGAGAATCTTCTGAACAACGACGGCCACTGGAGGATTGCTTCGAGCTTCTCCCCGGAATAAGTCCCGTACTCGGCACAGTTCAGATTGGCGAGCGTCGCCGCGCAACAAGTTTTCGAGTTTGGTGAAAATCGGCCGCAGTTCTTGAGGGAGAACTGTAAGTCCATCATCCAGGCGCCCTCACAGTCTAATGGAGGCCTCAAACGACAACCTGGGATTGGCGAGGGGTGTCGTTCGTCCTCTCGGGTTATGAATGTCAATGTGACGTGTGCGGCGAGTCCGTGCATTTACAAACCGAAATTCGACTTGTCTTCAAGCTCTCTTTTGCGAAACGTGCGTGTACTATGCATGAAAAAAGACCGAAAATAGATAAATATGCGTGAAACTCCCGGATTCGCCAAATATGCGGAACGATGCTGGAATCCTCGAAATTTGCATATATGTATAAGTTGTTTCTTCTATCTCTACGTTCAGGAAAGACTCGATCGATTCTCACTTGAAATCGAGGATATCATCTCCGATTTTATTCATTGTTTCCCAACAGGAGTGGTACAAAAAAGGGAACTGGAGGATAGCAGGAATGATGAGACACTAAATATTTTGAAATCGAGGAATCGATTTTTAGAGTTCAAACTTCCCGTCTGTCTTCGTTGCCACATGAAAGCGTATTGACGTAGAGAGCAGAGGTTTCTCCCAGCTACCAGTGCGCCCTCTGTAGAGGCGCACCGGAATTGAGTGGCGCGAAATCACATATCCATGAAAATATGAAATGCATAGAACGCACAGCCCTATTCATGAACTAGATTCAGCAAGTGGAACCTCATCCGCTCAACGCGAGGCCTGTGACGCAAATCGAGGAAGTAGGTAACAGAAGCCTTGCGACCATCCTTCTTGTCTCCCTAACGATTCGACTCCTTGGCTTGTCCTTGGAATGCTGCATCTGCAATTTCCAGGTTGATGAGGGTCAGGTAACACCTTAAGGCAGGGTTTCTCAAACTGTGTGCCGCCGGCACCAAACTGCCGCGGCACAATTGGTGCCGCGAAATAGGCTTCTTGAGCATGGGGCACGCCTGCCAGTGATCCCGGAGTCCATGGGAGAAATTCCCGGGTCGGTCTGACCATACTCTTCGAAGTCTATGCGAGAAACCGGGTCGCTCTGACCATACTTCTTGGAGCCTTTCGGAGGAAGTCGCGTCGACTCGAAATCTTTCCATTGCGTGATTTCCGCCCGCGGATTACCGTCACCGGGGAATTCTTTCCCTGCGAGATTTTCGCTTCGTAGTTTTCGCCGATGAAAAACTTCACGTCGAGATTGCCGTCACATCTCGATAACATGTTCACTGCATCTCCGAAATCCGGTTTGCGGGTCGGGAAAGTGCCCAAAGTCTGTTGTGGGTTGGAGGCGGCGGAAGTGGGTTCAAACAGGAGTCTAAATAGGAGGTTCTAGTATCTGAAGAGAAAGATCCCGTTGAGCATGAACAAATATTTCCAGTCAGGTTGATTTCAGTCACATTCGTTGATTGTGTGATTGATATCGATTCGCTGCAGTCGAAACGGCATTGACCGAGGCACTGCGAGAGATCCTGAGAGATTATGAAAATTTTGAGACGGCCGAGGCCGACAGACGCGATGCAAGTCAGTCGCATCGTTGGGGGTAGCAGCATCGAGCAGCCACCAGACTAGTGGTGTCCATAGTGCACTAGACAACTAGCAGTATCTGGCTTCCTGGAGATGGGAGTGTGAGACTGCTGATATTGCTCAGAGCTGAATGTATTCTTGATTCTTCTAGACCACCAAGGGGGCGGGCCTCCTTCATCAGCACGATACTCGGCTGCGGACGAAGCGAGAAAAAGGCTCGGATCTCTGGCAAGCGACGTCGCTGACCCCGAAATGTGAGCTCGCGGACTAAGTATGATCTCATGATAACGACCGATGGTCATCTCCATTACGGACTCATCGGAAGGGACCCTGAGTCTTGAACCAACTCCATTTGTTTCCTCGCAGAGTTCGGATGGAGAAAGTTCAGAAAGCTGCCGAATATAGACGGTCTATAGACGAGCTATAGACGAGCTATAGAACAACAAGTAGAAGAGAAGCGGAAACGGAAACTTGAGGAGGAGTTGAGAACGAAACTGGAAGAAGCGGTTGTATAGCCTTACATAGAAGCCAATTGCGTAGTCAGTGTTCCCTCCAACCTGTATACCAAAACGTGCACGTGTTCCTAGGCGGGTGAGCGGAAGCTCAATGAAGAACGCGAAAAACTTTTGATAGTGATATCTAACCGAGAGGCTGACTGGTTTCAGTTGAGGTTGCCATCACCAGCTCCGATAGAACGCACACAGAGTCGCCTTTCGAACTCACCTCCTCTGCCCGCGCCAAGAAGGACAAACTCAGGTTTTCTAGCAACATCCTCGAACCTACCCAGCGCGCGAAGAGGGAACCGCCAGCTTCCAGAAGCAATGCCACCGACTGCCATGCCGGTGAATCAAACTCCGCTCCAACATATGAATCAGGGATCGATGGTGGTCCCTCAAGCAGCCACGCCTATTTTTCCTGCCGGTGAGTTCTTCAAGAGCAGGAAGCAAGGAGCTGCTCCGTCGTAGCCCTCCCTGCATCGCGCATCATCAGGTCGACGGCTGAGCAGAATTCTTATTCACCCTTTGTTCTCCTGCAATCCCCCCCCCCACCCAGCCGGCAGTTTTCCCTGGATGCTTTTTCCCTAAGGGGGCCCCCCTTGAAATTCTCCAACGGTTGTTGACCAGGAACCTCAACTTCGATTATCCTCCTGGGGGGGGAAGCCCCCCCCCCCCCCCCCCCCCCCCCCCCCCCCCAGCCCCACCACAGCTGCAAGCGATATACTCAGCGGTGTTCATGGATCAAGAGGGCGTCCTAAGCAATAACATGCTTCATCAGCGAATTCCCATGATTCACAAGTGCCAAGCGTATGTGGAGTCGGCACAGCCATCATCGCTCGAGAAATTACATGCACCCAGCAGGGGAGACCGTGAGGATGTTTCCTGTCAACATTGCTTTGGTCGATCCAAAGATATTACTTCATTTTTTCACGGAGAAAATACAGAGCATCGGATGAGATCCATTCCGCTCGTCGGGAATCTTTTTTCCCAGGATGGCAGGGGCCAAGCGGGTTTCCGCCACCTAACCCGAGAGCTCTGGAGTTCCGATCGAGCATCCGATTTTATTCGAACTTAAAAATGGTACTCCTTGAAGGAAAATATCAGCTCGCTCCCGGAAAGATCCCGTACGCACGCTCGGCTCTTCATCGAGGATTTCGTCTGTTCAAGGCTTGGAGCTTTTCCGCGATGTTAGGGCCGGCAGATGCCCGCGGAGCCTGTCGCGCTTCACAGCAGGTTGACTTCTCCGGAAAAAATGGTGACAATGTGAGAGGAGATTTGTAGTTCTCCGCGGCTCGCGCGTGTGAGAGGGTATCTCTTATGGCTATATTTACCTGCGACGCGATGTGAGTCTCAGGTTTGGCCTTGCACTGCCGCATTTCACAGAGGGCTCATTTGTTTCGTGCTACTCCGGAGAGTCTTCTGCGCCCCAAGACTGGCGTTGCGCTGGCCGTCGGCAACGCCAGTAGCTTCAAGCGCACAGATAATGGTCCCTGCTAACCCATGACGTAGATAATGAGTCGAGAGATACTTCTCTCACCATGTCGACAATCGTTCGAAGTGTGCCAATCAAAAAGCATCAACCGGTGAGACCTAGCGACAGCGTTACTCCGCCGCTGAATTTTTCGTTGAACAAATCGAAAGTGACAGGGAATATGTTCCCGACGACGAGCCGTGTGTAGCGTCGCGTCGCTGTTTGATGGTTCAGCTCTAGAGACCGAGCTCATCGCCGATGATCGAGGGAGACATGGCATGCACGTTTCTTCCTGGAGTCGCCAAAGTGTCGAAACAGATTCCGACTTGCATGAGCAAGCACATCAGATGTCTCCGATCCGGGGCGAACATTCAATTTTTTTGCTTCGATCTATGACAGGGAATGGTTCGGGCTGATCCTTGAGGCTGTTCCTTGGCTCGTACAAGTATCGAGGCTAACAGAATCGCTCCCGAATCGCTTCAAGACGACTCTTCTGATGCCGAACTGAACTGCGGATGATCGATAGCGTCGTCACTCATTGAGAATCGAATATCCCCGCTCATCCGCAACTGTTTGCGCCTGGGAAACGATTGGAACAGCGCTCTGCCTGTGCCGTTGCACTTATTGATCTAGGAGCCCGAATTCAGGGCCTCTTCAGCGCCTGTTCAACGTTAGTCCGCATGCGTCCCGCTCCGGAGGATTTCTGGAGGTTGCGCCGATGTCGATGATCGCCCTAGAACTCCATCATTGAGCTATAGTTTGCTCGTAAAAAAAAACTTCCGAAGGACTCACTGTTCCAGGGATATTGAGCGACCGCATCGACGATGAGCACATTCCACATTATAGATTGGCCGTCAGCGTCAATCTTGATATTATTTGCCGTCGATCGCCGTACTCCATACGCAGGGCCGGATTTCCCATTAGGCTGACGAGGCTATAGCCTTAAGCGGCAGATTTTTGATCGGCGGCGGTTTTTCCCCCCCCCCCCCCCCCCCCCCCCCCCCCCCCCAAGAAGCTTCTAGAATCTATGATGCGGGGTTGAGCAGCGGAATTGGTGGACGGTTCGGGCACCGCCCGTAGGTTTGGAGCCGTAGAGGCCATCCAGCCGGCGCAGGGATCGAACCCGCAACTACCCTCCTAGAAAGCTTCAATGTGGCTTTGCGAGCTGCTTTTGTGGCAAACCTGCTTTGACCACTCGACTGTATCGTCGGTTGGTCTTCACGAGAGCTACGCCGTAAGCTCTTTGTCCCCATGAATCCCCTCATATGAAAATTCTTCAAAAATCAACGAGGAGACCGTCCGAAGGGGACGCTCAGATTTCGCGGAACGCAAGGCGAAGGCCGACCAGCCTCTGTCCGGTTCACGTGCTGCCGTTCCAACCACCCCGAACGAAATCCTCCCGTCTTTTGACTCTCGGCTTTTAGAAATGGCGGCGTATCCGAGCCCCTCAGCCACCGAACCCGTATGAGCTACATGAGATGTGGATCGCGTGCTTCTGCCTTGAACTCCTGGGACCATAAAAAGTAGGAAGAAACTTCACGGGGGATTCCAATAACTCGAATCCCCTTCAGATAGTCAATCTCGATGGTTCGTGGATTTTCCGCGGAAATGGTATTGGTGCGCTGAAATTCCCGTGGCAAAATATAGGACTGCTCGAGAATTGTCGAATCGCACACTTGATTACACCACCAAAGAGGTTCGTTTCCGATTGGTACGAATGGACAGGATCCCACGTAACTTCTCTAACCTGACATGAGCCTCTCGGAAATTAAAATTTCATGGACTGTCCCGTCCTTTGCACGGGAATGTTCGCGGTGGAATGAGGAGACTGCCACTTTTACAAACGCTGCGAGTCCATCGGTTACAGTACTCATCCGCGATTCCTACGCGAGAATCGCCACTTTGTTTGTAGCTCACTCCAACTTAGAAAACTTCCGTCCGTAGTCCTGCCAGCGCGATACTTCGACAGCTGTCCTCCGCATGAGACTAGGCATTTGTTGCGACTGACTGATGGTGTGGAAGGAAATGGCCGGGCAGTAGGGAGTGAGACTTTGGACTGAACAGCAAGGATACTTTTCCGCGCTTCCAATATCCCTGGTGAGCGTTACACTATCGTTCTGTTGCACGATCTGGATGCTCGCTTCAGGAGTTTGGACTCATGAAGGTCGCCCACCCTGGTGGGGCGCATGGATCACTTGTTCTGCCATGAAATCCCATATATTTGGATCGAGTTCTTGAAGTGAGGGCCCCAGACAACCTCGGCGGAGCATCCAGATTTGTATCAACCGTCGGCATCGCGAGGGCTCCCTCCTCCCCAGCCTCGTCCTATCTGCTTCCGGGAGGATGTTGTTGTGGATGATTCGGTGTGGACTTCACTGAATTGAACCGCTGTAGACGTCATTGACCGGGAAAGTGTAAAATGATCATGGTCGTCAGAAATATCAGAGATCCTTGAACTTCTTGGGGGAAGCTGGAGAAGAGCGACTCTCGAGTCAAGGTCGACTTGCAAGCTCGAGAGCCCTCACGGAACGGCAAGCTTGCAGACAGTGGCTACTTTAAGCCGGCAGAGAAGCAGGCAAACGGCCTTCAAGCAGTCAGCGCGACTCACAGAGCAAAAGCTTCCCGAGCATTACGAAATATATCCGCTCTCTGGCCGTACAAATAGACTGTGTGTGTGTATGAGTGTTCAAGAATTTCGGTGTATCTGTTAAACTGCATTAGCGGCGCTGCCGTCGCAGGCGATAGTATGTCTACCCGCTGGGAAGACTCACTTAAAATCGTTATCACCTTCAAGTTGACCCGAGCGTACACGACGGAGACGACGACGACAACAATAATCAGTGAGGTTTTGACAATGATTGTGATGAAGAACGCCGACAATCGCGAGTCGCCAGCTTCAGGCTCTGGGCCGCAGGACCGAGATGATTCCCTTCGGTTTTCCAGAGGACCTCAATGCACCTGAAGGTGGATGCACTCTCACCTCAATGCACTTTCTGGGGGAGCTCAGAAGACCTGGAATCGACATCACAGAAAACAATAATTTGATTCTCCGAGTCTGGAGCTGCCCCTCCCTGTGACCTTCGTTCGATATTTCTTTCCCGTCATCCTCAACTCGATCGGACCTTTGATGAATCGCACACAAAATCCACACGAGCAGGTTATTCGCGGCTTGTCCCAGTTCACGATTCATGCATGTATACTCTCAAGAGTCTCAACCTAGAGACCCACATCCGTTCCGTTGTGTGGCGCAGCTAGCCGACGGGGCAAACAGACGAGCATCCATGCGGGCCGGTCTGCCGGTCTCTCAGCAACCAACCTGCAAGTCTGATACGAGGGTACACCGAACAATATCTCGGGGTGTCCTCCAGGTATGCTTGCGGTTGCATTTCACGCGGCCGCTTCGGATAGCAGGGTATCGCGTCGCCGCCATTCCGTTCGAGTATACCCATTTCATGAATCGGAGTCCTCGTCCATGTAAGGTCCACCTCTCGGTGCTACCTGCGTACATGGCCAACCTGCAAATGCGAAGAGACAGCGACGCAGTTCATTAGGAAGCTGTTCGACCAAACACAGCACTTAGCCCGTCGATGAATCGATCGAAGACTAATGCCGACCTGGAATTTGAAAGCATGCCGATGCGCGTACGTGCATTCATATAAAACTTTGTGGCATCTTTAGATGGTGTTAGCGAGCGTAAGATAAACTGCTTGAAGCCAGTGAAATGTCCCCATGCGCCACTGCGCACCGAATCAGGCTCGCTTCGCTAATTCTAATTGCTCACCGCGCGAGCAAAACTCGCACCACTGATATTTATTTATAGCCGAGTCTAGCGCTGCGGGCTCTTTGCCTCTTCGGGGACAAACACAGAGAAAGTTGGGGACAGAGCGAGAAAAGGCCAAGCGACAATGATAAACCCAGAGAAACCGAGAGAAACCGCAGCGAGTGCGAGTGCCAGCCGCAGAGCTAGCTGAGATTTCAGCCCCAGACAAATGCTTACAGGTGGTGGTGGTGTTGGTTGCCCATTGAAATAAGTCGGCTCCGACCCGATTTCCGATTGGAAGAATGCACATCTCAAGACCAATGTCCTGAGGGCGAACTTTGACGTTTAGTTCTCTATCCTAGGATTCCCGACTTAGGTCTGAATATCGTTAGCCGTGCCGCTGCGGCTTGGCGATACAGCCCACGCGCGCAGTCGACAACGAACAGATGATTCGTTCGAGTCTAATTTTAGCACAAACAACTTTTCTCGGCTATGAACGCTCGATTCACAGTGCCCTCACGATATTGATGATGAATATTATTCTCTACTGAAGACTAGTGTCTACAGTTTTTTTCTCTCGTGTATTTCCATCGTCGTTCGCACCGTGCTCGCAAACGAAACTCCGCTTGTCGAGCTCGCATTGAGCGCCTCGGGAGGGTCCTCGACGGAGGAACCGAATCCGAGCCTGGAGTTTGCACAGCATTGGTCGACGGCCGCCATCGATAGCTAATGCCGATCCCCTCGATTCTCCTCATTATTCGTTGTCGTCGTCGTCAGAGTCTCCGGTGCATTCCCGAGTGTCGGAGTGAGGGACCCCGCCGCACCGCTTTCCATGATATTCAAACTGTGCTGATATTCGATCCCTAGACACCCGTTCTCTTCCAGAAAGCTGGAGGTCGAGCAGCTGGTTGTAGCGAGATAGTGTTAAATGGAAGTTGATCAGAATTCATAAGGTTTGCTTTTACCGAGTTGATTTCAGTTGTCGTTGAGGTTAGTGGGTCTAGACAGAACAATTGTATATCACGGTCGTCTGTGTGTTTGTGTGCAAGAGTGTGCTAGTGTGGTGATCTGCTCGCTTGCCTGACTGGTCGCTTACTTTCGGCCTCACCCTTCTCGCAGATCATTGTTCTTGCTTTTCGCAGCAAGGCCCAGCTTTGAGAAATTTTGTCTCTCCGGTCCGAGACACAAACCACCGAGTTGGCCACTGGTGGCGGTCGCTCGCCACTGTCGTTCTGACCGGGGGCCTCGGCGAGCAGGGAAGATGGACAAAAAATGACGTCCGAAATGTCGACAGGTATTGTTGTACCAATAAAATAAAAGACTTGGGGAAACTTTGACCGAAAATATCCGTGCAATCATTCGCACGTCGTTCTAACGAACTCTGGACAACTCTGACGCGTGACAGGTTTTCAAGCTCCAGCGAGGGAACCCGCCGGCCGTCCAAGCCAGGCATCTGTGGAGTGACAGGTTCCCCATCTGGCAGCCGCGCGAGGTAGTTATGAGGTCTAGGGATGTTGGAACAAGAGTCTGAAAGATCGACATGGAGAGGCTTGCACCCCGCCGCCGCTGCGGCGTGAGTCGCGGCATCTCTCCCCTCACGCCTTCCCTGGGAGAGACCCTCGTAGGGGTGTCGTTTGCAATGGTGGGGTTGAAACGTTGGAATTGATTCCGATTTGACAGTTCCTCTCGCAGGGCCAGCATTTTCCCGCGGTGCGCCAGCCGAGACGGCATGAATGGAAGGCTGAAAACATCAGAACTCGGATGGTTGCGTGGCTCTAAAAAGCGGATGAGGGGGGCTCAAGTTGGCGAGTTCTTCTACCTACTGGCTCCTGGCTCTTGACTCGATTACGTTGATTAGACACGTCCAAAGCTATCCGGTTATTTTCTCCATGATTGAGGATAGCAACAACAGTTCAGATCCATCTGAGGAACAGAGAGAATAAGAGAACCACACATACTCCGCAAAAGCGAACAGGATCTTTTGGTGGGAATGACTTGCGTCACATTTCACGATGTCTATATCAACATCGGCTCCGGGCGCGCTGCGGCGGTCTGCGCGCTTCAAACTTTCACACTTCGGTGATCAGCTGATGTACACTGGCATAGAGAAAGTGAGAATGACAACAAAAGTGACTCTGCTGTTGCGACAGCAGCATAGAAAGCAATCCATGGAACACAGCAACGCCGAATGTCTCGAAGCTCCTTCTCGCAGCTCTGGATCGATCGTTCGACTCCAACACGCATTGGCCTCTCCTAATACGATCTGCCAAGAGCACTAATTGAGCAGTGACAAGCGGCTTGGCATTTGTCTAGATAAACTTCGGGTAACGAATCACCGGATATTTTCTCTCAGCGCTTCTGGAAGCAGCGAGCTCGCACCTCCCATGTTTTGTAAGACCGCTCTCATCTATCATAGCCTGAGCTTCGCGTACATATCGTTCCCATGGGAATAATCAAGAAGTCTATTTCGGATGATTCAAGTGAAGGTGCTGTGTCGGGAACTCTCGAAGGATCCCAAGGAAATCGAATTCCAATCAACGCAATCAGGGCGTTTGTGACTCCCATGGACGGTTGTGACTCCGAGACCGCGGATCTGATTCATTGACCGTTTGATGACTGACTGCCATGTGTAGTAAACAGTGGCAGAAAGCATGACACAGTCTCTATCTCTTTCATTTATCGCTAATACCCTCGTAAATCACCCTAGAATCGACAGCGGCATTTGGATACATACGCCACGTAATCACTTACCACAAGGAGCGTGAGCCACACGCACAAGTCACGTGGGAGAGATGACATTTACGACACTCATTTTGAGTCTGCAAAGCCTAGTTACGTCGAAGTTCAAACCTGTGTCTCTATGAATCCGATCGGTTCCAACACTTGGCTCGAGATTCTGCCCCGGCCCATGAGCGTTCCAAGCACATCATGGGAGGAAACTGGAAGATACAACGTTGGACAATATCATAGCCGGAAATAAAAACGCTGCTGTAAAACATCGTTTGACAGAATGAAACGACAGTCTGTACTATGCTCAAATCCGAGCCAACGGGCGTTTTGTCCAAAATTTGGTTTCCCCCCCGGGTGAAAAGATCCCACGGGATAGTACGGAGTCGGGAGAAATCACTGCTTGGCTGTCGATTTTCAAGCTCCCAAGACAAATCTTTCGTGGGATTTCGTGTTCCAGCGTTCGGAAATGAGGAATGGATGTAGCATGAGGGCCAAAGAGGTACGAATCAGGTTCCAGCTGGTTTGACCTCAGCTTCAATCCGTCATCGAGGAACACCGGCCTCGATCCGAGATCAACGCTCCCTACAATTTCTCCAGCATCCTCCGAGTCCGGAATTAAGAACGGATTCCAACGGCTCGTATGCGCATCAGATTACACGCTCAAGTGATGGAGCAGGGAACCTGACTGGTCCGCTGGAGAGAGGAGCTACTCGAGAACGGAAGCCAGTTTCTGTTGGAAGTGAAAGTTCACGCCTAGAAAACACTGCTGAATATTTGGCCTCATCTGTTCTCTTTTGGATTCGCAGGGGCCACGACAGCATTGTAAAATCATAACGCGCACCATCAATGCCTCGTGAAATCGGCACCCACCAGCGGAGCTCTTTGAGATCTGCATTTGTCGATGACATCAAATGAGTCAACCAGTGCGCACAGAATGCATTTTAACGGGAGAAGACGCGATGTGATGTAGTGAGGTGGAACCTTATAAGTCTCGTATCTGGCGAGTTGAGCTTGTAGCTAATTAGCCGCAGACGTGATTTACATGATATGCCGCGTAGTCGTCAAAGGGAAGGAACGTTGATGACAACGCCGAAGCTATGTCGGCTGTCGTCACAATCACGCGGAAGAGGTTTCACCAATAATGGAATCTTGAAGAAATATTTGGGGTTGTCCTGGGAGGAAGGTGTACATTGATCGAAATAAAAGCGACCTTGGACCCTAGACAGACGAGCCGAGTTCGGCGCGCGGGTAACGCGGCGGCGGCGGCAGCCATCGTAGTAGCAGCAGGTCGCAAACGCCGATGTCCTCCGAGCCTATAGGTCCCCTATGTTGCTGCGGCGTGTGCGGGAAGGTCTCTCGCGGACCACCTTCTTGCCACTCTTTCCGGTGAAGCCGGAACTCTCTCCTAGTTCTTAAAGGGCCTGATACTCTGAGCAAAACGTTGTCGCCGAGGATCGCTTGGACCCCAGCATCGTCAGCGGCGAGCCATTCTGACCCTCTACCGGTAAGCCTAAGCTATTCGAATGACCACCCGAGTAAACAACAAATGGAGCAATGGAGTCAACAACCCGCTGGAATCTGAGTGAAAACAGTGCACAACCCCGATGTTCTATGGTGCAGCGTGTGGCAAGTGGCATCGTGTCCGGACTATCATTGTAGATTGCCGCCGTGACTTTGAAAGGATTTTGATTCGAAGCACGGCTACCAGGAGCGGACGGTGAAGTCGTTCGGTGTTACCTCGATAGTGTGCACTCGTCGATATTCACACAGCTGCTGGATTTGCTTATCCGATACAGTCGGTGGTGAAGCTTTCCACTGCCAATCAGTTCATTTGGGTATCTGTTCGTGAGTTCGTTCGTTCTTGCAAAGTGCTTCACTTTATACTTAAAAGTAGTTCCTGTTCTGTTCGAGAATCGTTTCGAGGTTCGATGCTCGACTCGAACACACTTGCATTGCATAATTGTCCAACACCTGGCATCAAGTAGCTGGATCCTTAATCCGGCAGATAAACAGATGAACTGATAGGGAAGGGTAAACGCTGACCACAGACGGTCGAAGCGTGGTCGTTGATCGGAAGAGGGGCATCAGCTCGAATGCGGCATCTCACACAATCAATGCCAACTCTAAAGCCGCATTGACGCGCGATTGCTCGACGTCAACCCACGTTTCGTTGACTGAGTACGTAAACCTCTCTGTGACGTTCGAAACTTGTCGAGTGCTTAGACAAAGGAGATTCGCAAGACGCCCCCATCGGTCCCTTAAGTGGACGACACAAAGATACAGAACTAGCAGCGAACGAAACGACGAGCAACGCGATCGACGGCTTCTCGTGCGCGGTGTCAATCCAAACAGTTCGGCGTTGTTCCGGTTCGAGGAGGTTAGGGCGAGAAGAATCGACTTCTCACGCAGGAAGTTTCTCACGGAGCAACCTGTAGTTCGAACAGCAGGCTGAAGCCGCCGTCGCCGCTCCCGATAAACACGTCTGTTGTTGTCTGTTTATAATTTACCGTGATTTAGTACATCGGTCCCGGGAAAGTTCCGTGAGTGAATTAGTCCTCTTTGAGGCTCATTTTCATCAGTCAAGTGCATTCTGTCCCACAATCATGTGCCTCGCGAAACAAACGACCAAGCTTCAGACGGGGAAGCGGGCAGGCCAGTATGCAAGCCCGCGAGTGATAGGTGAAGAGGAAAAAACCTCAGCGGTGCCAAATGGCCACTGCCTGCAGGGTAAATATCGTCACAGCAAGGTCATTCAATCGTCGTTCTCGGCTTCGCGAGCGTCCTCTGAGAGCTCTTACGGGGGTCACCCTTGCCGGAACCGGCTGCAAGTAAGACCTTCTTACCTTTCTCGACCAAGAGACTTGTCAGACCTTCGAACAATGGGTCTTCGGGAATTTCGCTCGACCAGAAGGGCAACTGACGAGCCGCTCTGCTCTCTCGCGAATCTCCGCCATTATGAGCTCAATCTGATAATGATAGTAATGAAGTTCCGTGGCCGATTTCCGGTGCGGTCCTTGTTGGGACTTCTTTTGTCTTCGCGGCCCGAGGCTCCATTCTGAGCGCTACACTGAGAAGCCCATAGCGCGTAACGAAAGTGTGCAGATCGAAGCAGTGGAGTTATCGCGAAAGGTTCCGATTCGGCTCGTTTGACTTTGTCAACCCGATTCCCATTTGAAGTTTCCTCCACGTATGTGCTCCCCCGACTCGAGGAGAACGGAAATTCCTCCACGCTAGTGGGATCGAGTATCTCACCGATTCAATGACAAAACTTTCCGCCAGTTATGCCGCGGCGGTTTTCGCGCGAATCAGTGTCACCAGTGCTATCTCCGATGCGACCGGCGATGCCAGCCTGCTCATTGATATCGCCGTTCGGTTAATAAGTCCGTTTACGCCGCACTCGGTCCAGTCGCAAGTGTCCGAACTCTTGAAGAGTTGCAGGCCGCGAGCGAACCGGCACCCGAACAGCTCGGCTGGATAGTTCGAGACGGTTGGAAACCTTACTTTCGTCTAGCGCATCTAATCTTGATGTCTCAAGTCGCGGTGTTGCATCGCCGATGCACACAGGTCCCCTGCGCTTCCGAGCGACCAAAAGACCCACCAGCCCACTGCGCGCCCGACCAGATGGTAGCTGGCCTTCCTGCCGGCCGGCCGACTGGCCTGTAGACAGACGAACCGACAGGCAGGCAGGCAGGCAGGCAGGCAGGCAGGCAAGCCAACCAAGCGAGCGGCCTAGCTGCGACCAAGCAGCCGAACCTTAGCCCAGAATAGCAGAGAGAAACGGCAAAGAGTAGCCCGAGCGAGCCTACGGCAAGCCCAGGTCTTATAAAGTCTCGTTCCCTGAAGAACAACCCAATTCAGCTTCATCATCAAGTGTCGCGCTCGTGGCTGCCCTCGTTGTGAAGCAGCACGTTGCACATGTTCCGATGCAAAGGCGCTCTATAACTTCAATGCGAACTCGCCGGATTTTTGCTGATTGTGATTGGCACCACTGGACGCGATCAAAAGCGCGATTCAAGCGCTTGCATTGATAAGTGGATAAGCGATCACCTAACCATAATCGCCGCGATCCTGGGGAGATAAACCGGTTATAGCAGTTGATGATGAGCTGGTAGCTCGATAGACTCGAGATTAGTATTAGTTGTGGTCCGTTAATCTGGTTCCATTGAGACCCGAGCTATATTTAGCTCCACGTGCGGAAATCGTTTCCATTTTCGGCGGCGCTGTCTCGGAACTTGCATAGCTCACGTTTTCGGCTCTTGTCTCAATGCTGCCATCGTCAAAGACCGTGCGCTCTATGGCGCCTACAGCGATCCGCTCCTTTGTTGGGAATGATGATGATACTTACAAGAAGCGATAACGTCTCCAAAGCTATGTCTACACGATGCCGATCGAAAGGCTATTGCCAAGATTGAACATAATGCGCGCAATGGAGCTCCGAAGAGAGCCCCGACGTCACGTCTTACTGTTAACTGTTGTCCCTAGCCTTCCATTAGGGATCGCGACAACAGAGGTGGTGGCGGCGGCGATTTAGTAAGCTTGCCAGGCTCCGGAGATGCTCGCGGTGTTTATTATGGCGCTAGTTCCAAGGGCGTTTTGTAGTGATGACAGCTTATGCGTAACCGAAGGCGTCAATGTGTGACTGCAAACTACACAAGTCGAGACACTCAGCATTTAGTTTTAGAGCGAGCTTATCGAGTGATCGCTTCCTGTTTCGATCAGGTCGATCTGGATGCTTGAAACATTCGACAGTCTCCGAGAGCGAGCCTCAGCGAGGGATTTGCCATTCATGCATCGAAGTAGTTGGTTGTCCGTAACAGTTGTTGCAATATGCAGCATCAGAAAACACCAGGTAGAGCGATGGGGAAAACTGTAGTCCAGAATTCTCGTGATGACGACGCGACGTCGACGACTTTTGACGGATCTGCATATCGACGCATTGTTTCGTCAACGATTGATATTTTTCCTCGCGTGTCGGAAGCTGTCGAGTGCTGAAGGCGTCTGACGCAGAGACTCCACGCGTCGCTTAATACAACCCTTCCTATTGTGTTATGGCGGACAGAAACCTAACACCCCGAGGCACCATAGGTTGCAGCGTTCTAACCTTCGGGAGAACGTCGCCGGAATTTCCAGATTCAGAGACCCTCGAATTTCGTTTCCAAGTGGAGTTTCTGATGGGATTCGAGCCGAACTCTCAGACTGAGCCTTCACTCCGCGATAAGAGCCGATTCCTTGACTCTGGAAGTCACGCCATCCTGGAATCAATCTTCCTCAAAATGATTCTGATCAATTCCAGCCTGACGGCTCCGGCGCTTAGAATCTGAATTGAAATCAGAACACTTTTAACTCTCCAAGTCATAGCGTATTCCGAGACGGCTTAGCATCGGAGAATCCGACCAGAAAATCGATATGATCGTTTCGCGAGCTTTTTCAGTCGATAGGAGCTTGAAGATCCTTCATGTGCACTAATTCTCTCTTCGTTTTTTTTTCTTGTAAAACACCACTTGCGGCGAATGGCCACGATTTGAGACGGATTCAAACATCCGATGCCAAGTTCTGAATATTGCTGCCTCAAAAACAACTGGCAGGGGAAGTGTTTCATATCAGAACATCTTCCACCTACCCAACGCTCGCGAATCAGCAACAGGCAGCGAACAGCGCGGAAGCAGTGAGCGGCCTTGCCGGATTTTGAATTTGGCGCGCTCTGCCCTCTCGACTGGTTTCGGTCTGTGCGTCATTTCCGGCATTCACGTGTCCAATCAGAATTGCGGACGCTGAGAGAACCCTGTGGGACTCTGAAAGTGTCAATCGCAACGACGTTAGAGATCTGCGGCTGTCCGACGCCCGTGCTTGTTTTGAAGGGCGTCTCTCAGGTGGGTTCAGAGGCGGAGTCTGCGGTTACCCGTTGAATTCCTGCCGCAGCAACGAAGCCTCGCTGGAAGAGAAGTCAACCGGTCTAGAAGTCGGCTCACGTAGTCGAGATCCATTCGTGGTCGGTCAGTTGGACTGGCCGCTTGCTCGCTCGCTAGCTCGCTCGCTCGCAGGTTAGTCGCCGCCGAGCACGTTGATACGCTACGCAGCCCTCACAGCTGATTCGGCAACCGTGCGGCATTGAGGCTCCAACTTGAAGTCCCTGCGTTTCGGAGTGATGCAGCACTTCCCTGTGCCGACGTCGGAAACCTGCACGGAGACGTATCTTGACGTATGAGACTTTCTGATCTGCAGCAGTCGCTGCAGCGACAGACACCCGAACAGCATATGTGCGCTGCGCCTGTTCGACGTTAGGTCGGTACCGTTGCCGCCACCTGGGACCAAGTGGAAAAGGTTCGAATTCGATTTGATTACATCGAAATCGTGTGTATCGTCGTTCGGGCTGCGTTCGAATGTCGTGTTTCGGATGCACCAGCTCCACGTGTAGTTCTGGAACGCTCTGGAATGGTCTGCGCCGACCGACTACACGGACTAGGGAGTCACTTGCAGTCAGCCCCGTGCCGATCGGGTCTCCGACTCGATACCAGTGAGCTCATCTTGTTATATTCAAGTGCTGCGAAAGTCGAGAGTTTAGGAACTTTCGAGTGCCTGCGCGCGTGAATGGGTGAGTGGGTGCGACACGAGTTGGATTCATCGCTGTCGCCTGCCGTTCGGTAGGTCGGTTAGTCGATTGATGGCCGACTCTGCTCTGAGCGCAAAGTTGACGTGTCCTTAGCATCTTTATTGAATGAGCCACTGTCGCCAGCAGCGTGGCCGTAATTGTGCCCTGCGCATCGCTGCCCGACTCTCACTCCGAGTACGTGACCCGGATATAGTACCTAAGACGGCAGATCTGACTGAGATTCCCAACGATTGGACGGGAACCGTCAACTAGTGTGCGAGCGACAAAGCGCCAAACAGCAGCAAGCAAGTCACTACGCATTCAGTTGGCAAGCCACGCAACTGGCGTACATTTTTCCTTTTTTTTTTGCTCTTTCTACTGCCAGTAAGCGGCGAGTGAGAAAGTCAGTGATGACTGTTTTTGGATGGGAACGAACTATGGTGCGCTTGGCACAACCTCGTTCCAAGGAGCTCCGTCACGCTCGCGCCGGCCAGGTTGAATCCAGGGAGCGTTTGCATTCGGAACGGGTGTGAATTTGGAATTACGACCCGCATTCAGTTGTGGAAAAAGCTCACGGATGTCACTGCTCGGAGTTGAAGTGCTTTGGTAGCGAAATCACAGCGCATACTGTGGAGAGGCAGATTTTCGGGAGTAAACAGCTGATCCCGCTCTGATTGGCGATTTGGTGCCCAGCGTCACGATGGTCAATACAGCCGAGTCGTTCAAAACCTCACCGCTGAATGAGCTACTCTTGAGCTCTGATAGTGAGCGTAATTTGTTAAGAAAGCTCTAGAGAACGAGCTCACTAGGTTCTATTTCTATCGATCGCGCGATGCAACGTGAGAGGGTTCGTGTATGTATACGTGTCGTACGCACGCCAGTGTCGACGGCCTGTTCGAGCTCGACTTCCGTGAAGGGAGGCCTCTCGTCAACAAGTTTCATAAATACAGAGCTCCCGCGCGCACATTCAATCCTTTACAAACGATCGGAGTGCAGTAGAACATTGAAGCTGGTGTACGAATCTGAACGAAAAATCCGACTTCATAGCTTTCATTTCGTTCGAACCGGTGCACAATAGTAGATACCTCAATTCTGATCTTCCCCGGCCGCAGAATCAAAACCACGAATGCTAACGATTCGTTTTTTTCTAAATTTACAGTGCCGTCGTCGCGATCGGCCCGGTGTGAGCGTCGTTGATCAGGGGACCTCACCGTCGAAAAGTTTACGAAAAGAGTCCGGTGAGCCTCCATTCCTTCGCAAGAGCTGACCTGCCTCCAAGATGGAGAACGGCCACGCGAAGACCTACCAGGAGGTGCTCCAGTTCTTCCAGACAGATGCGGACCGCGGTTTGTCCGAAAGCCAAGTCAAGAAATACCAGGAGAAATATGGACCTAATGAATTGCCCGCCGAGGAAGGCAAAGCCCTGTGGCAGCTTATCCTCGAGCAGTTCGACGACCTGCTCGTGAAAATTCTGCTCCTCGCTGCCATCATCTCATTCGTGCTCGCCTTGTTCGAGTCTGAAGACGAGGGCTCCATCACCGCTTTCGTCGAACCTTTCGTCATCTTGTTGATTCTGATCGCTAACGCCATCGTCGGTGTGTGGCAGGAACGAAACGCTGAATCCGCCATCGAAGCCCTGAAGGAATACGAGCCCGAAATGGGTAAAGTAGTCCGCGCGAACAAGCAGGGCGTGCAGAAGATTCGCGCCAAGGAAATCGTTCCCGGAGATCTCGTTGAGGTGTCGGTCGGTGACAAAGTCCCCGCCGATATCCGTCTCGTGAAAATCTACTCGACCACACTGCGTGTCGACCAGTCCATCCTCACCGGTGAGTCGGTGTCTGTGATCAAGCACACCGATGCCGTCCCCGATCCTCGTGCCGTCAACCAGGACAAGAAAAACATTCTCTTCTCTGGAACCAACATCGCCTCTGGAAAGGCTCTTGGCATTGTCATTGGTACCGGTATTGAGACCGCCATCGGTAAAATCCGTACCGAGATGGCTGAGACCGAGGAGGTCAAGACTCCCCTCCAACAGAAACTCGACGAATTCGGAGAGCAACTGTCCAAGGTCATCACTTTGATTTGCATTGCTGTATGGGCCATCAACATTGGTCACTTCAACGATCCCGCCCACGGAGGCTCCTGGATCAAGGGTGCCATCTACTACTTCAAGATCGCTGTCGCTCTGGCTGTAGCTGCCATCCCTGAGGGTCTCCCCGCTGTAATTACCACTTGCTTGGCTTTGGGAACGCGCCGTATGGCCAAGAAGAATGCCATCGTACGTTCCCTGCCCTCCGTCGAGACCCTCGGATGCACTTCGGTCATCTGCTCTGACAAGACCGGCACACTCACCACCAACCAGATGTCTGTGAGTATCACACCGATGAGCACGTTCATGAATTCCTCTCCGCTGTCCCTCGAATCGGAAGCGAAGTTCGTTTGAAGAGCCGTTATGGTCATGACTAGGGCCAGAGACGTCATGCGCCAAAATATGCTCGTAAAATATGCGGATATGCAGGAAAATATGCGGATATGCGGGAAATAATGCGGATTTGCGAAACGGATATGCACCGTCATATGCAGGGAAATATGCGTATATGCAGTAAAACATGGGGATATGCATACAGTGGAATCCGCTTAATGGGACCACCTGATAATGGGACCAGCCGCTTATTCGGGCCAAAATCAGAATCCCCGATGATGCCTATTCCTCGATCGCTTAATAGGACCGGCCGCTTATTCGGACCAAAATGGCCCGGTCCCGATGTGGTCCCATTAAGCGGATTCCACTGTACTGCATATGCGTTATGCAAAGTGCACTCGGATCTGGGAGGAAAAAGGAGTGAGGTCGTGAGGCATATATATAGGGTAAAGGCAGTCTGCATACTGCATCTGCACCATGCAAACCGCATATGCTTCATGCAAACTACATAACGCATATGCAGTTTGCATGAAGTCTCTGGCCCTAGTCATGACGAACTTTATTCTCACCAACCACCATTCGTTCCAGGTGTCTCGATTCATGCTTGTCGACTACTGCGAGGGTAACGACATCAACTTCCACGAATTCGACGTCACCGGCTCCACCTACGAACCCATCGGCGAAGTGTTCAAGAACGGATCCCGCATCGATCCCGGAGATTATGAAGCTCTCGTTGAGTTGTCGACCATTTGCATCATGTGCAACGACTCCTCCATCGATTTCAACGAATACAAACAGGCTTTCGAGAAGGTCGGTGAAGCCACTGAGACCGCCCTGATCGTCCTCGCCGAGAAGATCAACCCGCTGAAATTCGACAAGTCTGGCAAATCTCGTCGTGACGCGGCCCTCACCGTCAGTCACGGAATCCAGTCCATGTGGAAGAAGGAATACACTCTCGAGTTCTCCCGTGACAGGAAATCTATGTCCTCGTACTGCGTTCCCACCAAGCCCAACAAGCTTGGTCCCGGCTCGAAAATGTTTGTCAAGGGTGCTCCTGAAGGCGTGCTCGACCGTTGCTCACACGTCCGTATTGGCGACAAGAAGTTCCCCATGACCACCGCCCTCAAGGAGAAGATCCTGGGCACCTGCCGCGCTTACGGAACCGGTCGTGACACCCTTCGTTGCTTGGCTTTGGCCACCCTCGACGCTCCTCCCAGAACCGATGAAATGGAACTCGGAGACTCCACCCAGTTCATCCGCTATGAAGTCGGACTCACTTTCGTCGGTGTTGTCGGTATGCTCGATCCCCCTCGTAAAGAGGTCTTCGACTCGATCCAACGCTGCCGTGCCGCCGGTATTCGTGTCATCGTCATCACTGGCGACAACAAGGGGACAGCTGAAGCTATCTGCCGAAGGATCGGTGTGTTCACCGAGGACGAGGACACCACTGGCCTCTCTTACTCTGGTCGCGAATTCGATGATCTGCCTATTGACGAACAACGCCGAGCCACTCAGCGCGCTCGTCTCTTCTCCCGCGTGGAGCCCGCTCACAAGTCCAAGATCGTTGAGTTCCTCCAAGCCGATGGCGAGATCTCTGCCATGACTGGTGACGGTGTGAACGACGCCCCCGCTCTGAAGAAAGCCGAAATCGGTATTGCCATGGGATCCGGAACCGCTGTCGCGAAATCTGCCTCCGAGATGGTGTTGGCTGACGACAACTTCTCTTCGATCGTCGCCGCCGTTGAGGAAGGTCGTGCCATCTACAACAACATGAAGCAATTCATTCGTTATCTGATTTCCTCGAACATCGGTGAGGTCGTGTCCATCTTCCTGACGGCCGCCCTCGGTCTGCCCGAAGCTTTGATTCCCGTGCAGCTTCTCTGGGTGAACTTGGTCACTGACGGTTTGCCCGCCACCGCTCTCGGTTTCAATCCTCCCGATCTCGACATCATGGAGCGCCCACCTCGCAAAGCCGACGAATCCCTGATCTCCGGTTGGTTGTTCTTCCGTTACATGGCTATCGGTGGATACGTCGGTGCCGCTACTGTGGGCGCTTCGGCTTGGTGGTACATGGTTGCTCCTGATGGACCACACCTTACGTTCTACCAAGTGTCTCACCACTTGCAATGCCTCGGCGGTGGCCCCAACTTCAAGGGCATCGACTGCAGCGTTTTCCACGATCCGCACCCTATGACGATGGCCCTGTCCGTCCTTGTGCTCATCGAGATGTTGAACGCTCTCAATTCTCTCTCTGAGAATCAATCTCTCCTAGTTATGCCGCCATGGACCAACCTGTGGCTCGTCGGCGCCATGACACTCTCCATGTCGCTGCACTTCCTTGTGCTGTACACCGAAGTCATGAATGTGAGTGGGAATTTGAAAAGTTATCATTCATCTCCATCTCGACTCGCTCTCTCTATGCATTCGAACTCTTCTGATCGGATATTGTTCTCTTTTCTTTTCAGACTGTGTTCAGCGTCTGCCCCCTAAGCTCGACCGAATGGATGGCCGTGTGCAAGATGTCTATCCCCGTCGTCATCCTGGACGAAACCATGAAATACATCGCCAGGACCTACATCGATGGTACGACAAAGCACACACAAACTATTCTTATCGAAGGAGCGATCCTTGGCGCTGTGTGGGCTCTGTATCTCGGCACCGTCCTAGTCTGGTTCCCGTTCTATTAGATTACATTATTGACATTTCCCTCTTCGCGTCGTAGAAGAGCAGCTTAAGCGATTCAATTTTTCCCGCCATCAAGTCTCATTTTCAAGCAACAGCGAAACGAAAACCAACAAAACAACAACAACAACAGCCTTATGCATTTCATTACAACGCTAGCCCTCGATCAAACACGATTCGCTGGATTGAGTCGAGGGTCGAGATAAAACAACGCGTTCGTTCGGAATGACATACAAGATCAAACACGATTTGAAAACGAGATCAATATACAGCGGAGAGGAATATTTTTTCCACCGCTCTCAGAGCCCACAGAGCTGTCCAAACGATCGCTTCGTGTGCAGTGTCTCCAATCCTATCATATAGTGTTCTTAGAATTTTTGCCAGTATTTGATGAGTCTGTGTGTAGAGTTGATTGTCGAACTCCTGTTTCCAGTATGGCAGTTGCGTGCACCCCTGTCCAACTAATCGTATATGAGTGTGTGTTCCTTTGAACTTCCTCTCAAGAGTTCTCCTCTCATCGAAATTCTGATTGTGTGTGCCGTGGGATGTCAGCCCAGCGTACTTACAGTACTAGTCCTGTTTTCCTCTCCCTTCATTTCCTCTGAAACTTTCATAGCCATCGCTAGAATTGCTCCGCAATTTACTTCCTCCATGACTCCGGAACAACCATGTAGTCAGGTCAGTACGGCGTATTCACGTTCCGTGATGAAAGTCGAGTCTCGAGTCAGTCAGTCAGTTAGCTGGTGTTTAGTGGGGAATGAGCAGGGACTGAGCAACGAGGCGTCGAAAGGTCGAGGTGAATTCTTCTCCGAGAAATCGGTCACCTTATATACCGACCTCTGAAAACCTCATTTAGCGCCCAAGTTCCTTAGTTTTGCTTCGGGTAGTTAGGCTCGAGTCCGACAAGCGTTCGGAGACGCTTACGCTTTGAGAAAAGCTTACGCAACAGCCCACGGCAAACCCATTCATATCGAGATTCAGTCGATGAAATTTTTTTTCGGAGGAAAAATATTCGTTCCGAAAGCGGCGGAGGGTGAACGCGAACTCGCATTTGGACAGATATGGTAGAGGATTTTTCTCGTACGAACATTCCCGTCTCTTTTTGTGGGACCGGTCGGGAGTAGTTTGAGCATTTCGGATCTCGAACGTTTTGCTGTACCATCCTCTACTATGTCATGAGTTTGAACCGTTGCAAGAAAGTTTGCGTGGCCAGGGAACAGGATGGCGCACAAGAACTGGTCCGCTTGACTTGATAGGAAGGAGGCTGATTATTATCAACATGATGAGCCGTCGCAAACATATTTCTTATTTCAATCGCGCGTCTGAGGAAGGCCTTGAAGGCAATCCGTTCGACAGCTAGGGGGCAAACGTTTTGTACAGTGTCGAAGAAAAGGTGTGTGTAAATATGAGTGATTTAGACGGATTCAAGGGAGTTCTTTAACACTATCCACCCGTCTCTGAGTCGGTTCTCGAAATCGACGCCAAAGACGAACACGACGACGACGACAAAACGAGAAACGAAAAAAAAAGGAGATAAAGAAACAAGAACCAAGGATTTAAGGTGAAGAAGAAAAGCAGAGATTCAGTGAAAACGAATAAACCTTTCAACTGACGATATCACCGCATGTCGGCGAATAGATTTTCATTCATCGTGAGTTTGATTTCTGTATCACACAGGGACTCACTACGCGGGTTTGTGCCACAGAATACAATGGTGGCTTTCAAGTCATAACCACCCGGCGAGCCACGTCAGATCGATCGCTTTGGGTCTGTTGGCTTCTTTATTTTCCCCGGATATTTTTGCATCGTTCCCTAGGACTTTCAATTTCGTCGCATGACGTGATCCCAATTTGCCGGCTGGGTGGAAGCCGGCTATGCAACACGAGTGAGAGAATCAGTTTCTCGGGGAATAAAATCAAAGGAATTGGCCTAAGTGGCCGTCGCCGAATCGGCCTGATCAAACCCCGAAAACCCGGATTTTGGGTGGAGTTCATTCCCTTCCCGCTCCAGTTTTGGATGGTTCTCCCCCTGAACGCTCTTTTCTCGAGCATGGAGCCTCCCGGACCGCGGGCTGTATATCATCGTTCGCCGATGCTGTTCAAGCTACGAAGTCCAAGGGACTATTTATAGTTAAGAAAGAATGTTCCCGGGATGCCGTGCTGAATTGATGAGATACAATCGGTCAAGGGAACTTCGAGGGATTTCTGGTTAGATCTCTCGTTGTGTCAACTGATTGTGAGTGGGAAACACCTGAGACTGGAAAACTCGTGGTTGCTTCACCTGCCCGCTAACCGACTATCCGGCAAATTCGATGTCATCCGCAAGCATAAGCTAGATTGTACCAATTGTCTGAGACCATTAAGCTCGTAATGGCTCCGTGCGAGATGAGCAGAATACCTCAGCCACGATGCAGTCGCTGCAATTCAATTGGCTTTAGTCATCAGACGCTATATATATATATACACGATCGTTGACACTTTCGGAAGATGCTTCCTTCAGCCTTCTATGTGAGAGTTTCTAGAGCGATGACAGTTTCTGCCGAACAGCTCTTCGCGGTTGTAGTTTCAGCAATCTGACGGGTCTCAAGACCTCCGGAAGAGTTCGATAAGTTAGGTCTACGAATCCCTCGATGAACAAATTATCTCTCAATCGAGAAGCAGTTCTTGAAAGGACTCACGTGTCGGCATCAGGCTAATTTATCAACCGCATGACTTTCTACTCGATGAAAATAAAGCGAAAACATCTCAAATGTTTAATACTTCCCCTACCAATCTGTGTGCTCCTCTGTAACCGTTTTTTTCCGCTAAGATCTCACCGCAGTCTTTGTTCCGACGCCGTATGGTAAGTTACGAGCCCTTATTCTCACAGTAATCTCATGCAGTCCTCGCCGAAGTCCACGGTTTCTGCCAAACTATTCTCGAAATCTTTCCACAAG
Source organism: Neoseiulus californicus (assembly GCA_028455905.1). NCBI lineage: Eukaryota > Metazoa > Arthropoda > Arachnida > Mesostigmata > Phytoseiidae > Neoseiulus > Neoseiulus californicus. The sequence continues at coordinate 21,686,512 of JAMQGS010000003.1, forward strand.
CCAGTAACATGCACTAGTTCCGACAACATCTGCAAGGCTCCAGATTTCCGCTGATAGCGAGTTGTATTCCCGATGTCAGACGAATGTGCTGGTGGACTGCCATGCCTCGTATCATCTCGTTTACCCAAATGAATGTTGTTCCTGTCGTTGTTCGGTCGATGGAAGACATCAATTAGTGTTGGCCATTCTCGTTCCTCGTTGTTCGCGTCGATCATAGATCAAGGAAATTTGAGATCCGGGCGGAACTTTCATTCAGAAGAAAGATTCCTCCCTCGACCCGATACTCCTACGAATCATGAACCCCAAAAGACCAAACCCAAGTATTTACTAGAGTATAGGACTAACGATCGCATGCGTACGTTCAGTTAACGTCGACGAAAAATACCGCAAGCCGAGGTTCTGAAACGTGTGAATTGACTCGCCGCAAGTGAGCTCGGAGCCCAGTGAGTACTGAGAAGCATGAGTTTCCATGACATGCTTGTGTTTTCGATGAAAAACACATGTCTTGCACTAATTTGAACTTCGATCCATCATTTGTTCCTCCATCATCCCGGATCAAGGGGCCGGAGACAAGCTGAAAACTGAGATGATCTTTCCGACTTTTTCAGTATCCATCGCCGTGAAGTAAACTCCTCAACAAAGGCTAGTTCGCAAGGTTGTTCCCTGCACGTTATCGCGCGATGAAAGTCACCGCGGCCAGAATCGCCGGAGCATCCAGGGAGCGTCTAAACACATTTTATAATCTATATTATGATCATTATCACACCAATTTATTTAATAATTCAGTAGTAGCCTCCTCTTTTGAAACGAGTCGTCATCGGACCGTCGCCTCTGAACTGTGAGGTATGGTGCTAGCAACAGTGACCATGATGAACTAGTTCAAATCAGATGTCTCATGTAGAACACAGCAGAAAATTGAGCGAGAAAGAGATTTTCGTGAAAGGGAAACATTTACCGAAACGGTTTGAAAAAGACGACGATGACGACGACAACAACAACAACAGCAACAACAACAACAGAGAAAGAAACTCGATCTGGGAAGAAGACCACGGGTTTGATTGAGGATTTTTGTAAAGCGGTGAAGTGGTTGATTGGAAGATTTAACACTGATTGATGATGAGGATGATGATGGCTACATCGAGTGACGACTATGCACAAACAGAGCACAAGCCCGATCCGATAGGGCGTAATAGACGACACACGAACACAACTGTACAGTACCACCACCTCTTCCAGCAGGTCAGGTGCCTACGTAGTCTGCTGTCAGCAGTTTTAACCTGAACGGCAGCAAACCAGCGGTGCCGGACAGCTGCGCGACATCGACAGCAGCTTCGACATCATCTTCCGTCATCGATAGCTGGCGTGCGGCTGCAGGAGCGGCAGCACCCTTGGAGCTGCCGCTCCTGCGGACAAGAAAAGCATCCTTCGTCATTTGTTATGAACTTGAAAGCCCTAACATCTGCAACGCCTGCGACAAGGATAATTCAAGGTTGAGGGAGAAAACAACAACAACAGACAATCACAAGTGCTCGGCAGCTGCGGGCTGATTGTTGGTGATTCCTGCATTACGATCAATGACGCTAGCCGAGAACATGATTCATTTTAATAAACAGTCAAGAAGCGGAACCTGTCGTACCTAAGAGAGAGTCTCTTCATTTTTCCTCAACTTGGGGCATACGGGTGTGCTGGGCAGGGTAATGCTGTTGTAGTCGCCATGACCGTATTCGTCAAATTCGAGCTCCGAGTGTGCGGTCAGCCTCGCTGCGTACCGACGATCAGAGAACAACTTAGTCGAGGACCTCACATTTGACGATGGAGGAAAACAGTTATCTCGTTTCACTATGAAGCCCTCTTGATGTGGTGAATCGCCGCATTCGGCCTCATAACACGCTCTGGATCATGAGGCCTAATTCCGGAGTCTGTCGTCTGGGAGCCGTCGCGTTGGTAGGATATCAAAAAGGTATCAAGAAAACATTACTTTTTTCCTCTTTTTCAATTACAAACTATGGCTGACAGCCAAGCGCATGAATAGGAATGACAACGTCTAGCTGATGAGCTCTTAGGTGATACTGATTCTGCCGTAGCTATAAATCCTTCACTGACGCAAGAAGTAGGATATTTTTGGGATCATCTTTCGGATAGAAATGGAGAATTTCATTGAGCGCTTCGGAGAAAGAAACTCCTTGCGACTAGGGATCGAGAGAAGGATCCATGATGGAATCATGTGTGTGAACCCCGTCTTCGAAAGTGAGCACGACGTAGGATACGACGGGTCGACCGTGTATGTCTAAGATCTTCAGCGAGATACATTTCTTCAATGGCCAGCTGGTTTTCTCGCGCGATGCAACGTGAGAGGGTTCGTGTATGTACACGTGTCGTACGCACGTCAGTGTCGACGGCCTGTTCGAGCTCGACTTCCGTGAAGCGAGGCCTCTCGACAACAAGTTCCATAAATACAGAGGTGCCGCGCGTGATTCAATCCGTCAGAAGCGATCGCAGTGCAGTTGAAGAGCTGACCTGCCTCCAAGATGGAGAACGGCCACGCGGAGACCTACAAGGAGGTGCTCCAGTTCTTCCAGACAGATCCGGACCGCGGTTTGTCCGAAAGCCAAGTCAAGAAATACCAGGAGAAATATGGACCTAATGAATTGCCCGCCGAGGAAGGCAAAGCCCTGTGGCGGCTTATCCTCGAGCAGTTCGACGACCTGCTCGTGAAAATTCTGCTCCTCGCTGCCATCATCTCATTTGTGCTCGCCTTGTTCGAGTCTGAAGACGAGGGCTCCGTCACCGCTTTTGTCGAACCTTTCGTCATCTTGTTGATTCTGATCGCTAACGCCATCGTCGGTGTGTGGCAGGAACGAAACGCTGAATCCGCCATCGAAGCCCTGAAGGAATACGAGCCCGAAATGGGTAAGGTAGTCCGCGCGAACAAGCAGGGCGTGCAGAAGATTCGCGCCAAGGAAATCGTTCCCGGAGATCTCGTTGAGGTGTCGGTCGGAGACAAAGTCCCCGCCGATATCCGTCTCGTGAAAATCTACTCGACCACACTCCGTGTCGACCAGTCCATCCTCACCGGTGAGTCGGTGTCTGTGATCAAGCACACCGATGCCGTCCCCGATCCTCGTGCCGTCAACCAGGACAAGAAAAACATTCTTTTCTCTGGTACCAACATCGCCTCTGGAAAGGCTCTTGGCATTGTCATTGGTACCGGTATTGAGACCGCCATCGGTAAAATCCGTGTGGAGATGGCTGAGGCCGAGGAGGTCAAGACTCCCCTTCAACAAAAACTTGACGAGTTCGGAGAGCAACTGTCCAAGGTCATCACTTTGATTTGCATTGCTGTATGGGCCATCAACATTGGTCACTTCAACGATCCCACCCACGGAGGCTCCTGGATCAAGGGTGCCATCTACTACTTCAAGATCGCTGTCGCTCTGGCTGTAGCTGCCATCCCTGAGGGTCTCCCCGCTGTAATTACCACTTGCTTGGCTTTGGGAACGCGCCGTATGGCCAAGAAGAATGCCATCGTCCGTTCCCTGCCCTCCGTCGAGACCCTCGGATGCACTTCGGTCATTTGCTCTGACAAGACCGGCACACTCACCACCAACCAGATGTCTGTGAGTATCACACTGATGAGCACGTTCATGAATTCCTCTCCGCTGTCCCTCGAATCGGAAGCGAAGCTCGTTTGAACAGCCTTCATGGTTATGACGAACTTTCCTCTCACCAACTACCATTTGTTGCAGGTGTCTCGATTCATGCTTGTCGACAACTGCGAGGGTAACGACATCAAATTCCACGAATTCGACGTCACCGGCTCCACCTACGAACCCATCGGCGAAGTGTTCAAGGACGGATCCCGCATCGATCCCGGAGATTATGAAGCTCTCGTTGAGTTGTCGACCATTTGCATCATGTGCAACGACTCCTCCATCGATTTCAACGAATACAAACAGGCTTTCGAGAAGGTCGGTGAAGCCACTGAGACCGCCCTGATCGTCCTCGCCGAGAAGATCAACCCGCTGAAATTCGACAAGTCTGGCAAGTCTCGACGTGACGCTGCCCTCACCGTCAGTCTCGGAATCCAGTCCATGTGGAAGAAGGAATACACTCTCGAGTTCTCCCGTGACAGGAAATCTATGTCCTCGTACTGCGTTCCCACCAAGCCCAACAAGCTTGGTCCCGGCTCGAAAATGTTTGTCAAGGGTGCTCCTGAAGGCGTGCTCGACCGTTGCTCTCACGTCCGAATTGGCGACAAGAAGTTCCCCATGACCACCGCCCTCAAGGAGAAGATCCTGGGCACCTGCCGCGCTTACGGAACCGGTCGTGACACCCTTCGTTGCTTGGCTTTGGCCACCCTCGACGCTCCTCCCAGAACCGATGAAATGGAACTCGGAGACTCCACCCAGTTCATCCGCTATGAAGTCGGACTCACTTTCGTCGGTGTTGTCGGTATGCTCGATCCCCCTCGTAAAGAGGTCTTTGACTCGATCCAACGCTGCCGTGCCGCCGGTATCCGTGTCATCGTCATCACTGGCGACAACAAGGGAACAGCTGAAGCTATCTGTCGAAGGATCGGTGTGTTCACCGAGGACAAGGACACCACTGGCCTCTCTTACTCTGGTCGCGAATTCGATGATCTGCCTATTGACGAACAACGCCGAGCCACTCAGCGCGCTCGTCTCTTCTCCCGCGTGGAGCCCGCTCACAAGTCCAAGATCGTTGAGTTCCTCCAAGCCGACGGCGAGATCTCTGCCATGACTGGTGACGGTGTGAACGACGCCCCCGCTCTGAAGAAAGCCGAAATCGGTATTGCCATGGGATCCGGAACCGCTGTCGCGAAATCTGCCTCCGACATGGTGTTGGCTGACGACAACTTCTCTTCGATCGTCGCCGCCGTTGAGGAAGGTCGTGCCATCTACAACAACATGAAACAATTTATTCGTTATCTGATTTCCTCGAACATCGGTGAGGTCGTGTCCATCTTCCTGACGGCCGCCCTCGGTCTGCCCGAAGCTTTGATTCCCGTGCAGCTTCTCTGGGTGAACTTGGTCACTGACGGTTTGCCCGCCACCGCTCTCGGTTTCAATCCTCCCGATCTCGACATCATGGAGCGCCCACCTCGCAAAGCCGACGAATCCCTGATCTCCGGTGGGTTGTTCTTCCGTTACATGGCTATCGGTGGATACGTCGGTGCCGCTACTGTGGGCGCTTCGGCTTGGTGGTACATGGTTGCTCCTGATGGACCACACCTTACGTTCTTCCAAGTGTCTCACCACTTGCAATGCCTCGGCGGTGGCCCCAACTTCAAGGGCATCGACTGCAGCGTTTTCCACGATCCGCACCCGATGACGATGGCCCTGTCCGTCCTTGTGCTCATCGAGATGTTGAACGCTCTCAATTCTCTCTCTGAGAATCAATCTCTCCTAGTTATGCCGCCATGGACCAACTTGTGGCTCGTCGGCGCCATGACACTCTCCATGTCGCTGCACTTCCTTGTGCTGTACACCGAAGTCATGAATGTGAGTGGGAATCTGAAAAGTTATCATTCATCTCCATCTCGACTCGCTCTCTCTATGCATTCGAACTCTTCTGATCGGATATTGTTCTCTTTTCTTTTCAGACTGTGTTCAGCGTCTGCCCCCTAAGCTCGACCGAATGGATGGCCGTGTGCAAGATGTCTATCCCCGTCGTCATCCTGGACGAAACCATGAAATACATCGCCAGGACCTACATCGATGGTACGACAAAGCACACACAAACTATTCTTATCGAAGGAGCGATCCTTGGCGCTGTGTGGGCTCTGTATCTCGGCACCGTCCTAGTCTTGTTCCCGTTCTATTAGATTACATTATTGACAGTTCCCTCTTCGCGTCGTGAAAGAGCAGCTTGAGCGATTCAATTTTCCCCGCAATCAAGTCTCATTTCCAAGCAACAGCGAACCGGAAACCAACAAAACAACAACACAGCCTAATGCATTCCGTAACAACGCGACCCCTCGATCAAACACGATTCGCTGGCTTGAGTCGGGGGTTCGTTCGAAATGACATACAAGATCAAACATGATTTGAAAACTAGATCAATACACAGCGGAGAGGAATACCTATATATCCCACCGCTTTCAGAGCCCGCAGAGCTGTTCAAACTCGCACTTTGAAAGATATGCTAGAGGTTTTTTTGTACGAACATTCCCGTCTCATCTCGTGGGACCGGTCGGGAGTAGTTTGAGCATTTGAGATCTCAAACGTATCGCTAGACCATCCCCTACTATGTCATGGGTTCGAACCGTTGCAAGAAAGTTTGCGTGGGGATGGTGATTCTTGCATTACGATCAATGACGCTAGCCGAGAACATGATTTATTCTAATAAACAGTCAAGGAGCGGAACCTGTCGTACCTTAAAGAGAGTCTCTTCATTTTTCCCTCAACTTGGGTTATAGTGGTGTACTAGACAGGGAAATGCAGTTGTATTCGCCATGGCCGTATTCGTCAAATTCGAGCTCCGATTGTGCGGTCAGCATCGCCACGCACCAACGATCAGAGAACAGCTTTAGTCGAGGACCTCACATTTGACGATAGAGAAAAACAGTTATATCGTTTTACTACAAAGCCCTCTTGATGTGGTGGATCGTCGCATTCTGTCTTGTAACACGCTCGGGATGATTAGGCCTAATTCCGCAGTTCGTCGTCTGGGGGACGTTCGACGTGTTTGTGCTGGGTAGCAGCTGCAATCTGCATTTTCTACAAGACTTACGCGGATTCGATTCTTGAGCCGCGGACTCCAGTGTGGATCGAGTGAACTCAGGACAGCATGCATTTGGACCAAGTCAAGACTAAGGATATCGTTTAAAATCTCATTTATTCAAAAATCTCTCAATCCATTCAACATCACACATTAAACAAATTCACATTCGTATTTCCAAATGATTTTAATGTACCGGGTTGAAGCAAAGAACGCTAACAAAAACCTTGGTAGGATATCTAAAAGGTATCAAGAAAACATGACTTTTTTTCCTTTTTTTCTGTTACAAACTATGGCTGACAGCCGAGCGCATAAATAGGAATGACCACGTGGAGCTGATGAGCTCTCAGGTGATACTGATGCTGCCGTAGCTATATGTCTTTCACTGACGCCAAAAGGAGCATATATTTGGGATCATCTTTCGGATAGAAATGGAGAATTTCATTGAGCGCCTTAAAGAAAGAAACTCCTTGCGACGAGGGATCGAGAGAAGGATCCATGAAAGAATCATGTGTGTAAACCCCGTCTTCGAAAGTGAGCACGTCGTAGGATACGACGGGTCGACCGTGTATGTCTAAGATCTTTAGCGAGATACATTTCTTCAATGGCCAGGTGGTGTTCTGTACTTCCATGTCCGATCCAGCGGCAGAAACACACAAGTAAGGTTCGTCGGCTAGGCCTACTACGCAAACTTGAATCTTCAGAGGCACTCCATTCACAACCTTGTGCTGCTCTGAGGGCTCTCTATTCAAAACTTTGGTGAAATCGAAGCAGAAGATCTGCCGGTCGGCACTCAGTGCGTCGCAGATGGTCTCCATTCTGGAGAGACCTTCGGTGAGCTTCGGGATGACACTTTCGTGAATCCTGAGCGAAAGCCGGACTTGTTGTAGGTCGCGGACCAGACTGTCTAAAGTAACTCGGGAACGTTCACAGCATTGAGGAGCTGTGCTCGAGCGATGTCCGTTCTCAGCTGCCACCTGCCTGTAGCATACCTCTGGGCTTCTTGTGTTCGCTAGGTGTTCTTTGATTTGGGACAAGGTTGCGGTGAAGGAACAAGGACAAGAAAAGAGCATTGCTTCAATGAAACTCGCTGGGAGACGGTTGGTGGTGAAGTTTACGTTAGCGGCGCAAATGACACACCATCTCCGATGAGCACCAGATGGGGGTATGCAGTCAGGGCAGTAGCTGTGTCCTGATGCGCACAGGTAGGAGTCCATGCTGACTCTGTCACAGACGCAGCAACGTTGCAGAAGATCACCAAATTCGCTGACTGGTCGAAGAGTAGCCGGCCCGACACGGAAGGACTCGGGTAAACCACTGAACATGAGTTTTTCCATGGTTATTTCCGATTTTGGCTTCACAACTCACGACAATTACAATCCGGCTCAGTGATGTCGCTCCAGCTCGTGGCGCAGGAGAGCTACCGCGAGTGTTGGACGCTGTGCACGTTCGAATTGCCGTTCGACCTGCGCGTCATGCGTGTTTGCGACTGGCTCCTCCCTGGAAGAACGGGCTGAAAGCGGTTTGACGGGAAAACGCAAACTTCAGCAAACTTTTTAGCGGTCTATTGATGAAAGCTCGGCCTCACAATTTCGACAAATCGTTTAAGATCGAGGCTGATTGAAGAATCCTCCCAAAAGTTGAAGTATGACATGGGCCCAAGCTTCCGACGATTCAGAGTGTCTTGCGAGCTACGCAATATGAAGGAGGATTAGATTATCTGACTTGCTCATTCCAGAGGATCTGTTCCCGCCAATAGAGACCAACTAGAACCTTCGGCATGGCTTGCGGCCGACTGCGCTGTGGGTAAAGGGCGCCGAAAACCGCTATTGCTCCTTCGCTATGATCAGGGCCCGAAATTCGCCATATGTGAACTCGTCGCTTGGCAACATAACGCCAATGAGATAGCAGCGAGCGCAGCGCGGCATCGGATAATTCACTGACGGCGTTGGGAAAAAGAGATTCAAGGTTGTCTTCGGCCCCTCCGAAGTTGGTGATAAACTTCATCCGGAAACCTCGCAGGTCTCGATGTGGCATACATATTCGGTTGTTTTGATCAGCCGTGATCCAATACGCCCGATATCTCTCTTTCAGGTTTCCGAACGAGACATGGATCAGATTTCATGTTCAAGGGGATCCACCAAACCTGACTGGCGAGGTTCTAGTTTCCCTTCCGATTCTCCGGTTCTGGATGCAACCAAAAATCTCAATTTCAGGCATAAGCAATCAGATCTCTCAAGACGCCATGCGAACTTTCTCTGTCTAGACTCCAAACAAACTCGGTATCAAGGGGATGTAGCTCAGTGGTAGAGCGTTCGCTTTGCATGTGAAAGGCCCCGGGTTCAATCCCCGGCATCTCCAACTTTTTGAGAGGGTTCGCCCCGTACGCAGTCTTAGAGTTCTACGGATAGTGGACGAAACTCCCGGATATGATGCGCATCAACAGAGACAATCAAATCGAAAGTCCCGGAATGAGGAGTGCCTATCAGATTCCTCCAAAAAAGTCTCAATCGGAAACCTGCTCTAGAAATCCGAGCCGAGCGTTCTATGCAATCGAGCACATTGCTCGAAAACATCCGCCGCCCCTGTTCTGGGGTAAGAGTGGCGCCCTAGAGATGGAGAAAAATGCCCCCCCCCCCTCAACGTTGAAAGCTACCTTTGTCCGTAGAATGATTGGGGAACACACCGTTCGAGGCCGAAACCGAATGCAGCCCCGCGGTCAACGTGAATGCGTGTATGTATTGGGCTTCAAATCAGCATTGAAGCAACGGAAGGCCTCGATAGGAGCAAGGATAAAGCTCAAACATTGCTGGGAGTTCTTCGAAAGCCGTGCCTCAGGAGGAAACCCTGCTCATTTTGTCTGTTTCGCTGGAAGCCATACCGGCTTCTCTGCCATCAGAATATTAGTATAGTTTCGACTGACAGTCGCAATCCATCTTAAAGTCCCGGTGAAGAGCCTCTAGGAAGAGCCCGAAAAACCGCGGATGGGATCGAGAATCTAAGTCTACTGGTCGATATTCGCATAGATTTTTTCTGGAGCTCTCCACGTGCTTCAAACTCATGAGTTGGATGAGATCCCGCCCCTGTTGCAATCTAACTAAAGATATTACCCAGAAGCGACATAGTGTGCCGCGAACGGCAGAATGAGTTACTGGACCCATAACAAGCGATCAGCACTAAGTGCTCTTCCTTGGAGTACTTTCAATGAATCTTGGAGTACTCGGGATGAGAGCGAACCACTCAGTCGCAAAGCGAGTCTACGTTGCAGCTTCAGATGGGTGTCTCACGAGGGACGACCGAATTCGTGAATTGGGAGCTAGTCCATCATGGCGGTTGAGAAGAATGGTTGAGGATAGTTAGTGAGCCTCCGTTAGACGGCACAAACAGTTTGAACGGTTTCACTCATTGCTCTTTTATGTATAGAATCATGTCTCACTTCCGCGGTCTGCCGCCTCGGGTCCTTTGAGTCCTGCTGCACTTCCGAGATGACGTCACTGTAAAGTTTGCAGTGCAAACTCTCTGATCGAGGGTAGGCCGTTCCCACTATGCGGGGCATCAATGGCTGAACCGCTGGCTCTCCCACTTCTGTGCGTGTCCCTCGCTGCCGGAGGTCGATGTTATGCATCGAACCTAGGAGCCCATACTCAGACACCTCCGCTGGCATTACGTTCTCTAGAGAACTTCAGAGATTCGCACCGCTCTGCTCTTCGTTCACAGTGGAGAGACAAAGATACGTCAGAGTCTTCGGGTGGAACCTTTCTGGAATTTCTGAAAAGTTCCCAACGGCACCCACATGATCGTTCCGAGTCTACTTGTTACAGTTTTAAGACCTCCTGTGGAGTGAACAGGTACGGACTCGTGTCACGGCCGCTCCGGCGTAGAGTCGGGCAGCTCTACCGAGCGCTCCCGTCGTATTGAAGGGGATGTAGCTCAGTGGTAGAGCGTTCGCTTTGCACGAGAACCTTGAGTCTTCGGGGGCGCGTGGAGGTAATCCCGCGAACGGACCCATGCATGGCTTCGTGTTCTATTCCCCAACGACCCAGACAGATTGTCCTTTCGGACAGCCTGGAAAACCGAGGGAGCGCCTCCAAAGGGAAAGCGCGAATCGCATTATCCTCTCCATGGGCGCACTTTCCCTCCAGAAATGATGATGGGCAAGTACGAGCCACGCGCGGTTTTCTATCCTTACACACAGAAAGTGAGGATCGAAGTTGTCACTCCGTTGACGGCTGTCCGACCGTCAGGTGATTCGTATTTATTACCCGTTGTGTTGCTAGTGCGTGGTGTCAGACTCTCGCGGCGGCAGCGTCTCCAGACGATCCTCGTGATAACCCGTTCGCGAGCGTTCATTTGAAAGACAAAACGGATCCGTGGTCCGTTCCGTTCGCGTTATGTGCTTACTGCTATCTAGCAGGTGTTGATCACAGATGAGACCAAGCCGAGAGCGCCGAACTGAACTTTGAAGACGCGAGGCCTCCGTGAAGATACCACCATGTCTTCGATACAACTGGAAGTGCCCGTGCCCCGATTGCAGGAGAGACGTCAATCGTGTCGTCCAGAACGCAAGGTGGTTCTTCCGACGAGCAAGCGCGGCCCGGACTCTAAATACTCCTGGCTCGTTGCTCTGGCCTGCGGTGGGGTGAATCTTTTCATGCATGGCTCTTCAAAGGTGCGTGAGTTTGATGCTCGGATCTCCCTGGCGGCACTTCCTCAGTATATATGTACTAGCGGCTCGATGGGATACATCTCACGCGCCACCGTTCACCCGGAAGATTAGTTGAGATTTCTAGCTAGAGACACAGAGATGAGGGTATGGTTTCCGAAGGAAGTCCCAAGAGGAATCAATTGATAGGGATCTCTTGAATCATGACCGAAATATCCGATTTCAGGTTGTCGGGGTGCTTTTCGTAGCCTGGATCGCTGAGCTGAAATGTTCGCGAGAAATGGCCGCGTGGCCGTTCGCCCTTCATACCACGCTTATCCATCTCGCAGGTCAGTAACTAGTCCGGCCTCTAACCCGCGCGAAACCGCTCATCAATCAATGCTCCGGAGTCGTTCTGGCGTGCCGTTGACTCGCTCGCGGTGAACCCCGATTTCCGTCGTCCTTCTGAAGCCACAGCGTGCAGAGAGAATCATGATTCAACCCCGATCTTCGCTTGAGAGCGGGAACCGATTTTCCAGCGTTCTCTAAATTTATTTAGCTAAGGGCTCAGATTTTCCCTCGCCATCGGCGGCTGATGGAAAGCCCTGTTTTCCAGATCTGCGTCTGGAAAACGTATTTCGCAGTATCCAGCTGCGTCCCCAGATCTATACGTTATTTTTGGTTCAGGGTGGACGGCCGGAATTGTCTCATTAAAAATATTAGCCTGATTGGAAATTGGTACAAACCGTAATTACGCGATCCACGGATGCGGGTAGAATTTATGGACGTTGATCAAGACGCCCACACGAAGTCGCTGTTGAAGTGAAAGGCTTCCTTCGAAGATGTTCTATGAGATCCTTTCAAGAGTGTTTTTTGAGTCAACCAAAACTCAAGAAGCGTTTTCCTGCGATCGGATCAAATAGGAAACCCGAATTCGTCGTTGGATTATGTGCCTTCTGCTTTCGAAATTAATTTTTATGATCGGCTAGATAAGCTAATAAGCTTGTCTGCATTCGTTATCTACAAATAGCGAAGACTGTCTCATACTATGGAATGTTGGATGGCAACATGCCGGAGACACTCGTTCGAGGACATGCTTGCTTCGGCGCGAGAATGACACTTTGAGCAAGATGGATCGAACGTAGAGATCGGAGAGCTTTCGTAATCCCTCTATGAAACAATCTCCTCTCGGAAGGGTGCTCAAAGCGGAGAAAGTAAACAATGGATGGACCCGAGCGAGCCATGTTGCATGAGATTAGAAGGCAAAAAGGAGTCCAGAAAATTATCAGATTATTTACCACAGCTTGGTTAGCCGGTTTGAAATATGACCCCCAAGAAGACGTAGCCTTGGCGCGACCGAGACGCTTCATTGGAGACAATATCAAAAGCAATCCAGTAACACAGGGATTCTCTCACTGAGTATCTGAAAATGGAATCGGAGAGGGGTTCTTAAAGAACGAATTAAAGAGGGCAAAATGAAACACCGAACATGTGAGCCTCTCGGACACATATTCGGAATAGTCCGTGAACGATCTCGAGTGCACACCATCCATGCTTCTGTCAACTACTTTAACGCCCGAACTCCCTCTTTCGGAAATTGGAGGGCAGAGCCTCCCTAGGAGATGAACTGTCTTTGCAGGAGGATGGCAACTTTCCACGAAAATCGAGATCCCTAGGGAACACATGACGCCTTCCTCTACGAAATTTCGCGGCCGTCAAAGAAGCATCTTAATAGCTCGTGATTTAATTGACGAACCTTGTTACCCTACTTGAGAGTCGTAAAAGGTTCAAATTGAGACATCACTCTGCCACTCGTTTCCTTGAGGGGGATGCCGCGACGATGACATCAGGGGCAGAAAGAACGACAAGAGTGAACTCGTAACCATTCAAGATAATTCTCGGCACTCGAGAGAACGCGGTAAATTGCCTCGACTTGTTTGCTAAACTTTGCTGGATGTTTTTGAAACCGGGAGGCGATTGCGCTCTCCGCTGCTGGAACTTCTCCAGAGGTCCTCATCCTTCCATTTACTCGAAATCGCGACCTGTCCATTAAGACTCTCATGGCTCGCCGCCACCATTCATTTACATCACGCTCCTTTCGAAACACGTAGATTGTGTACTCTCCTACTGCTAACGGTGCTTTTCCCACGATACCTCTCAACAGACGAAGTGTCCCGCAATCGAATATCCGAGTTTCATTGACAAGTCTCAAAATATTGGTTTAGCAACGGAAGCCGAGGATACAACTGACGAATCACCTCCATGCTGATCATTTTGTCCTGCCTAAGAACGGCCTAATCTTCTGGTACAACTCCAAAGCACCAAAGATCTCTATCTCGCGACATTTCATTCTGAGAGGTTCGAATACTATCGTGTCGAGACTTCCGAGTTCCATTCGGTGGCTCTCCGCAAGAGTGCTGCCCGAAAAGAGCCTTTCAAACCCGCGACGGTCCCATTCCCATCGCTCCCGATATCTCTCCATAATCCAGTTCGATGTCAATGTGGCCGACCCGTCGTCCGAGGGAGCATTAAATCTCCGAGTGAGCGAACTTTCTATCCCCACAAACAAAGAGAATGAGAACTGTGATAGAAACATAATAGGATATGAACGAACGTGATCATATAGCGTTACAGAATAAAATACGACCGCGAGGCACGGCTCGAGTCGTAACAATGAAGTATCCATCAATCAAAGTTACGACCTCGCTGCCAAGAGTTCGCGTGGTGACGCCGGGTACGAAAAGTCGATCAGATGTCGCCGAACAAACGTTTCCTGATCGAGGAAAGACTCACGTACTCACTGAGCAAAAAGATGAGTTATGCATGCGCACGTCGAGGACCTCACCGCCGACGAGATTCTCGGCGGCTATTGATTGAGCATCCTCCATCGCCACGGTAATCGGCGCAGCCGAAGCTCTGCAAGTACGGTATGCGTTGCAGTGTAGATCAGACGTGTCGCTCTACTCTTGCCCCGCTCTGTCGAGTTCCAGTCCTCGACCTTATCGATTGTTTTCTTTCTGGAGCTCTTTCGGAGACATCTGATGCTGATAAAAGTTATTCCAGTTACACCGCGTCGTGTGGGCTTGCCGTGTATACTAATCTCCGGAAGAAGTAGCAGTAGAGACTAGAATCTGGGTCCAGCCCAGAGTAAGGAAGGAAGTTGAAGACGCCCGTTCCATTTTCAAAGGAGTTTCCCGCAGTTTCCGTTCGGCGATTGAGTCGCGGAATGACCCAAATAAGTTCGCAACCACTACCGAAATCGATCACTGCCCGACTGTGTGATGTACGAGCTCAGAGCGCGCGAGCGGATGCTTCCGCAGATTGAGCGAGCCGTTGTTCTTGATCGCTATTCTAGCCGATGCTTTCGCTTTTACCGCCGCTGGAGGAGGCTTCTCACGCCACAATTGTTAACCGATTGTCGTGGCATCTTGTCGGCTGTTCCAATGTTCATTGAGTGTGAGAGCGTATTGGCCGCTTGACATCAAAGCCGCGTCGAATCTCTTAGCGCATCAAACTGCGACAGGCTACCGTAACCTAATAGCGTCGCATGTTTATCCGGGCCTCGGAGCTCGTGACCTTCGGAGCAGGCATCCCGAGGCAGTAGAACAATGCTTGGGTTGCGACAACATAGAGCTCAGGTTTGTGACCCGATAAGGTGCCAACGGAAAATCATCACGGAAACCGAGAGAAGTACCAGGAATGATTGCATCCTTCTCCGTTGCAAGGTTTCCCTTCATTACCGTGCACAAGCGTCGATCGAGTTGGAAGATGGGTACACACTGGGCCGACGAGCAAATGGGAGGGTTGTCTCCCAGTCCTCAGATCCTCCGTTTTGTACGGTTCCGCTAGCATGTCTATGGTCCATCGCAAAACATGAGCTCTGGCTCATTTGTGACAGGCGGACAGAAAGAAGAATGGTCAGTTGGCCGACAGCGGACCTTTGAAATATGCCTGACGATTCCATCGCACTGTCAGAGCACTGCAGAGGGCTTTAAGAGAATGAATCTCTACTGAAAGGTCCAATGTCGTCATCTGCTCACCGCAGACCCGGATGACCTTCAAGCAATGTTCAGTAAACAAGCCTCTCGCGTCTAATGAGAGCCATTCCATTTCTCTCTTGAATCGTCTCGCGGAGCATTTCGAGGGTGCTTGTTAGAGATTCGGGACACAAGGCCGAACCTGGCGTCCATCACTCGGCTTTGGACAGCGGATGTCCTGTACGGCCCGACCGTTGTGCGTTTGAGATCCACCGAAGATATATTCCAATTTTTCCCACGCCCTGGAAATCTGATGAGGTGCGGCGCTCTCTCGGGATGCTGGGGGTCGTTACTCCCGGTGTCCTGAGCGGGGTGGATATCAGCGGGATTCGGTGAGGCGAGAAAAAAACGGAAATCCTTTTCCGCGGCTCGAGTAGTCTCCGTCAGGGAGGAGTAAACTCTGTATACTGATCGAGTTCGCAGACGCCAAGATACATTCCTGAACAGCCACGATCGAATAAAACAAATAAAGTCAGAGATAAATAATATCGAGAGCACGCACATTTATTATGCACACAAAATCTCCAATTGCAGGCCCCGTTTTTGGTTTGCTGTCAAGACGACTACCCATAAGGACCATCATCATTGTGTCTTCCTTTTTTTCGGCATTATCTGTCGCGCTATGCTATTTCGCACCAGACATTCTCTGGCTATCTGTACTTTTCGGAGTCATCCACGGTGAGCTTATCGGCAAAGCCCGCCCTTGAGGCCTTGATATGACGCGAGGGATTTATGGAGATGCCAATAAAATTCATGTGCGTATATGTATCTGCGCCGAATTGAGCGACCCGAATTCCGAATCCCGACGATATCGTGCACAGGAGCAGCAACATGCGGTGCGGTGCTGATGACCCAGGTCTGCATCAATCAACATTTCGTCGAGAAACGTGGGACAGCCGCTGGAGTTGTCGAAGCCTTAGCAGCCATCAATGGAATTGTTTTCCCGCCTCTCCTAGAGGTGAGTCCTAACTTTCCAATATTTCTGTTATCCACTGAGATGCCACTGAAAGCAGAGATCGATCATTCGTTATCGAAATCAATATCGCTTCTCGTTTTTCAGTATTCTCTCCGCTCATATGGTCTGCATTGGTCAATGCTTCTTCTCGGAGGGTGCGTATTGAATGCGCTGGCATTCTCATTCACTGTCAGATCCCCGTCCTGGATGGTGCAGGATCCCAAGCAGCGCCGGAAGAGCATTTTCAACAACGCCGTCGTAGCGAACAAGGGTGAGCATGCGGTGATATCAGGATGCTGGGTGATTTCCGATCAAGAAGTCACACAACATCCCCTGGAAATGTATCCAGAAGCATCGGCTCAATGGATAGCATTCTTGATGCTTATCACATTCGTCGGATAATTCCAGGCTTGGCCAGCTGGATCAACCATTTCCAAGAGCAAGTCGAGGAAGATTCGTCTGAGGACGAAGAAGACAAGAAGCAATATCAAGGAGACATTAGGTACTACGTCAGCGAAGGAGGTGGGGTGGCAACGTCCCAGGTAAGCTGTTCAATTTCCAAGAAATCACCAACATGATCTGTCCTCGTCGAGAGAAATGTTATTGCGCGCATATGAGTTTTGGAAAAGAAGTTCTTCACCCCATGATATTTAGGTGGATACTGAAGTTCAACTGGCGAGCATCATACATCAGATCAACGATTCATCGAAGTTCATACAAAGCGACGGCAAACTTGACTTCCGCACCATACGACGGGATCTACAGAGCGCACCGACTGCCCCGAAAGTAAAAATTGTGCTGCCCGAGGGAGATGAGGGCGATGCAGAAGAGGGCGGCCAGGAAGAGAAGATCGTAGTGAAGCCCAAAGACAAACCAGCCCCGGTGAAAGTTCCGCAAGAATCTAGCGCCGCTGCTGAACCGTCAGCCGCGTTGGCACCGAACGCCGAAGCGAATCAGGTGCGCTGCTCGAGTCCGCGGATCGCTTATCAGGATATGATGAAGACCACAATAATCCAGTTCGGTAATCGGAATTCTATTTCCAGGTTCTTCTGATGCCATTCCCTCATATTCCTACAGGATACACACTGTATTCAGAGTTTCGGCGGAGCTCTACGACCATAAATCGCATGCCCAAATTACCGAAAGCCCGGCGAATCAAGGAGTGTTCTGCTGTGGGGCCCTGTGAATACCATGATAGCAAACGGTGCTTTGAATATGATCGAGTTAACATTTGACGCAATCAACGTCGAAACTACACTCACATGATCATGTATCATGTATATAATTTCCTACCACCCAATGACAGGTACAAACTTTGGAAGCGTGTTCGACCCTTTCTCACCATCACGTTTTGGCACCTCACCTTCTCCCAGTTTTTGGTGCAACTTTGCCTGGGCGTTTTCCTGCTGACGATTCTCGACTTCGCCACAGACAAGGTCAGCGAGCCCTGAAACGCTACTCGGATTCCAGTCGGTTCCCCGTTCCGACGTGATTTCCGTTCCAAGACTGAATTTTGCTGCTTTGTTCACTACAGGGCTTCACCACCGACGTCTCCGTGTATCTCGTATCAGCATTTTGCTTGGGAGATTTGATGGCTCGGCTCATAACTGGATACATTGCTGATGTGGATCTTCTTCCCATGGAGCTGATTGTCTTCGTTGCGTGCTCTTTGCAAAGTGAGTTCAGAGCCGTGCTCATTAACCTCAAGTTGATCGACTCTCTTAGGTTCTCCATCGACCTCTTCGAAAACCCGTCGTCAACAACGATGTCGAACGCAGCTTCGACGAAACGAACTCCGGGCGCCGCCGATGATTCGACCCGGGATTCTTCATGCTCTTTAGCCACGTGTCATCTTCCAGGTGCAATGTTCCAGTGCTTGATGCACTCCCGATCGTACGTCGCCCTTGTGCTCACTGCCCTGGGCATGGGATGCTCCCACGGAGCTAGGATATTCCTCCTGCCGATGTTCATCACGAAAAGTTTCGGCCTGCGGCGGCTCACACTCAACGTCTCCACGGCCTCCTGCATCTGCGGCTTGCTGATGCTGGTTCGGCCCTTCGTGATCGGTAAATTCCTCAGTCCAATGTCAAAAGAAGCAACGTTGGAAGTCCCGGAGGTCTAAAGTTCTGTGTTCAACATGTTCCAGGTGTCTATCGAGACGGTCAAGGGTCCTATCGGGTGAGTTTTTTACATTGAGGAGCCACGAAAGCTCGAGTTCGAAGTGATTCAGAGGAATAATTATTTTCTTGAAAATTCTTCGTTATGATTGCAACTCATTGCTCCTCCTTTCCCAGGAACTATATCGAGTGCTCTGCGTGGCTAACGGCTGCCTCGCGATAACGTGGCTCTTCAAACTGATGCTGGTCAGGCGACGCGACAGGCCGAATATGACGTTGTAATCCTGACTAAACTATCGACGGGAATCGGAGACAGCGACGGCGGCGTAGCAACGAAATACGCCACAGTCACAGACTACTCGATAATGAGCCGGGAGGTGGCAACAGTGAGGGAATTCTTAGGCCCCATCAATCGGGTTTCCATTGCCGATTGTCAGTCCTCGGATGAAAACCAAAGAAACCGATGAGAGAGTCTGGTAGAAGAAAGTACGACCAATACACCGAGGGACGCGGCCCAAGTGCCAAATATTGAGAGTTCCGCGCACACATTATTAGTTGTATTGTAATGCGTTACGCGCTCGACCGCAGAAACTTTCACTCTGCGAGCTTAGGCTCGGACTATTGGAACCGAATAAATGTTTCCCACCTGGATTCGGATTCAATAACGAAGAACTCAAGGGTCTTAAATCCCACGACGTACAGAGAAGTCAACAGGTCATGATCAACAGGTTATAATCAAATCAAAGTTATCGATCTCATTGCATTGAGGGGGGTTATCTGTCTCATCTCTACTTTGCGGTGACACCACTCACTTCTTGGGGCGGATATAGGAAGCGTTTCGATAGGAATATGAAGGGGCTGTACAGTCGGGCGAAGGAAATAAGCCGGAAACGCAACCCGTAGGCGAGGTATCGCGGTACGTGACAGAATTCGCTTCAAAAACTTGTCCTGCCTGGGGCGTGCACGGAACTATATGTGAGCATGCGCCGTAGTTGTCCATGAAGCTCCGCATGTCTCGTCAACTCCCCAGCTGGATTTCGTCGCGAGGCACGCAAGTGTCTGAAAATCTGGAGCTCGAATTCAGAAGTGGATCCCCAAGTTAAGCAGATGGGGAGGTCGACGTAAACTGAGCTTTCAAAAGACCTGCCCGCTCTCTTGATCGATGCTCCCACGGCGAATGGAATCGAGTGACAGAAACATAGGATACAACACTGCAGTTTTTATTATGGTTCATGTCAGTATTGACCTTGGTAACATTGAGTGTAGATTGTGCGACCCCCAACCTCAGGCAATTACACATTCTTCACACCAACCACGCACTCGGCAAAACCAACATAGTTCCCGCTACCACACACTCGGTCATTCGTGCCTTGTTTCACAAAATAATTTGTCGTTGTTTTCTGCTCCGAACTCTAGCGATCTTCCGCGTCAGAATGAACAATCGGAGTCTGGGGAAAGGTCTCGCGTAACCATCCATTCTTGTGAACAGCGATCATTGAACCAACTGAACAAATAGTGTTGAATCTAAAGGGCTTCGGAGAAGGTTATATTATTGCGTTCCGACTCATTTTCAAACTCATTGCTCGACTCAGCGCCAAGATTCACGATCATGACTTCTTTAATGAGCTGATCCTTGATGACGGCTTCTCGATTTATGTTGCGCGGTATCAAAGAATCAAAGTGAGAACTTTCGTGGAAAAATAGGGAATAAGTTATCTTTAGGCTCGATATCGCTCCATCACGCATTCTCCGGACGCAGAATTTGATGTCTGAGGTGATGTCGCCCGAAGTTTTGCTTGAAGCGCCGGAATCATGCCTCGCTCTCGGAAACCGAAAAAATACTTCACTGGAGGAACCGAGACAACAAACTTTAACAAATCAACCAACCTATATTCGAAATGGATTCAAAGTACGAGACGAGCGAATACGAAAATAGAACTGCTTTCACAGTGACTTCGCGAGCTTTTTGAGCTGTCGGAACTCCAAAGTTCAGCTTGGGCTCTCTCAGAGCTTTGCTGTTGCAGCTGTGCATCCAGACCGGTGATCGCAAGAAGATCTAACGAGAAAGTAGATCTCGCGGACCGTTCGCTCCCGGCAATTAGGGTTGAGCAGGTGCTCCTAAGCGAACTTGAGGAGGGGATTTCGGATCCAAAAAAATAATCAGCATCGAATTTGAAGGTCAAGCACACCTCACGCGGGCCGGCGAAAGCTGGTCATCGGGGCGATTTGGAACTCCAGAGGTTCCCTCTCGTACGGAATTCGCCTCTGAATAGGAATGTCATTGTGTGGAGGGTCCCTCTCATTCGAGAACTTTGCACCACCGAGCGACGCCGCCCACCTCTCCGAGTCGTACTCCACAACACGCTGCATATACTTCAGTTTACCTAGAGCTCATGGATGAAGGACTCTTCTCAGTATGCTTGTTGTTGCTGATCTTTCCGCACTCGTCTACCTCCTGTTCGTATATTTGTATATTTACAGCCGCGGGTCAGTATGAGCCACACACTTTGAGTCGACCAGCCTAGAAATTGCACCGCTGGACCCAAGTCTCGACGTTTCAACAGAACTCAGCACCCAACGATCAAATGCTTTACCCCACTTACGTACAACACATAGCGGACCTCCGATATAATAACAATGTTTGGGTGATTCCCTAATATTTTTTGTCGTGCTTCGCCGCAGTCTTGCGGTTGATCCTCTTGTGGTAGTTCTGAGCCATCGAATTGATGATCGACACGATGAAATACAACACCATGAGCATTACAAACTTGTCGAACACCTGCGTGTAATGCGAAAATGTCAGCAAACAATAAAACGGGAAATTCCACATCATTTGTTTCGCATGTAAGGCATCCGACTCGAATGAAGATGGGGCCGGAAGGGTACAAGGTCAATATCTTCGAACACGACCCAAGGAGTTGGTTCCTGACTCACCCAAGAAAGCATCGAGTTGCCGTCGCCAGCCAGATCGCTCTTCCTGTGCAGCTTGTCTCTCTGTTTCTGCAGGAACTCTTCGAAAGGTGCTTCGATGCGAGGCCCGATACCCGGAACGCCCCTGCGAGAAAATTGTTTTGTGATTTGAGCATAACGACTTTACACAACGATCGATCCCTTCGAGGACAACGTAGCCGTAAACTCGCATATCGCTCATGCAAGCAGACTGTAAAACCGCTCACTTGATTAGATTGAGCAACATTTCGACGTGTGCTCCATCAAATGCAAATATCACAAACAACTTCTGGATGTGCATCTTGATAACGGCCTTGCCTGAAACAAAAGAATTCCGTACGGAACCCTGTCGAAATCGCTCGACGGCTCATAGGGGTTTTGTGGTCGACTCCCGCCTTCAGTGAAATTTGTCCCAACAGGTCCATCAGACGTATTTCCAAGACCCGGCGGAATGCTCCGGCAGCTCAACTCACCGATTAGAGTAGCTCCAAAGAATGTCCTGAACGGTACGTTGAAATGTCCGCACATGAAACCGGCAACGTCGAACAACGGGTTGGGAATTGATGCGCACGCAAGAATGCCGAGGAAGCCGACCTGGAAGAGTTCGTCGATTGAGCATTGTCGCAAACGGAATGTTCCCGAGCCCCGCAACAGGGTTCGATGAGCAAGCGGACTTATTTAGGCGACAAACGTACTTTGTCGATGAGCTTCTCGACGAACAGCTTGGCTCTGTCCCAGAAGGATAGCTGTGTGAGATCGGATTTCTCCAGAGCCTTAATCTTCTCGAGAACTTCGAGCTCATCTTCGTCCATTTCTCCGGAAATACGAGCCGTTCGGGCCATAAAGTAAGGGGGCAATTCTCCCAGAGCTGTTCCGGCGCCCCACATGAATGCTTCAAGTCTCACTTTAGCCATTATGGCCAGAATTCCAGGCGCGACGTCCTCTGCTTTGCCTCCAGGACACACGATCTCGTCGGGATAGGGCGGCTCGGGGAAGTCTAGACTCTTACAAGTAGACGCAGCCAGAGTCACGGCTGCTATGTGCGGACCTAGATACAGTAGGAACGTGTGCAGCCCGGTGCCCAAACCCACCGACGATAGGATGCCGAGCCCGACCCAGTATGCGCACCAGAGAAATGTTCGTTCCATGGGCTTGATCACTTGCTGATGATCGCCTTCTAGCCGATATGCCACCACGCACAGGACGAAGGCCACTAATGCAACGCTGACTCGACCTTTGTTGCGCCATAGCCTGTGAAACGGAGATGAATTAGAAACACAGATTCGAAAGGATGCAATCGCTTCCGAGCAGAGACCATCCTCCCGTTAGTCATATGCTTCGAAGCATCCGTGCCACAGCGGCGTTCACCCCTCCGTTCGAATCAAATAAAGTCAGTTCGACCGGCAATCTCTCCGAAGATGGTACGGAACATACTTCGCAATGAGATCTCCAAGAAGCGCCACCAGTTCCGCGACGAAGTAATGGGTTGTCGTCAAGGGTCGTTTCCATATAACAATACCCTGCCGTTCAGTGTGAAGGTCAACCACGCTCTTCGACGGTGAGTCTTCATTGTCTCCTGGAAAAGGAACGGAGACTTGAAATTTAGGCACTGATTCTTCAGTAATTTCGGCGGTAGAATTGATGTCGAGAATAGGGCTTCATAGTCTGTCTCATTTACCCGCTGATCTGGTGTCCGTCGTAGTTGCATTGAGCGATCTGTTTGCTGCGTTTTGACGGGAACGACCCGGGTTTTCTTGGAGCAAGCTCATCTGGAAAATAGATCCGTCGCCGCTGCCACAGAAGAAATCCACCTGAGGTATGGTGGCGGGGGACGTTTCACCCTCAGACTGCGAACTGCAATTCGAAACTCTCATCAATGAGTAAGCTCGGGATTCGTCAACGGTGGAATTCAGGACGAAAGAAAACTCCTCAGAGTCAAAAAGGGGTTCACACGTAGCAAAAACACCGAGAAAAAGACTCGTTCCGAGACAAACCTTCGCCTTGCGAGATCGAAGCCGCTGAAGTCAGGAAATGACAGTTCGGCTTCACGGGCGCGCCTGTCTGATTCCCACTTCTCCAACTTCCGGATCTGGAACAAGAAAAATCACAGCGTTACCTGTGCGCCTCGATTGATCTCCCACAGGATCTCTTTGATCTCATATGGTTCCTAATCAGTTTTCCCTCCAGTGTAGTAGCGATCCGGGCAATATCTACTTGTCACTGTCAGTTCGCTCAGGAAGATGGCGCGTAGGACTTCTCGATCGTTGGGCACATCGTCCGAATGGACTCCAACGGAGAGAACTCAATTCGTTATATTTCGGGCTTCATGATCAGTCGGTATGCAGTCTGTCGAGGAGTGATATTGAGAGAAACGTCGACAGGTGCCATGAGGGTATTGTTCTGAGACGTGTTTCACAGTAATTTTCTATTCTGTAACGCAGAGCAACAGAGGTACAAGCTCGCTGCCGACCCGATGCGGTTCGGGACATTACCTGGTCACTACTTGAGAGCAGCTGGGAAATCTCAATGACGGTTGCCATTGCTTCCTGCACCTAAGATCTCGTCCGCTTAGAATCACAGTTGCGCACCAGAACACGCGACGTGGATATTAGAAAATTGTCAACCACATGCTCTTCGAGAGCCTGCCGACAGGCTGCTTTCAGCTCGCACTCAGTTTGCGATCAGCATCGCTCACGATAAACTCCGGCCGACTGTGTCTTTTGATTCGCCTGTGTGCCGAGTAACGGACAACACTCGGGAGGCGCCTAGGGCTTCAGTATTGCAGCGCATACAGAGTCGAGACTGTTCCCTCAAAGGCTTCACGAAGACTAGAATACCGTACATCGATGCAGTGCGTGGCGAGACGGGGAGCAAAGGCGAGCACCACGGGTGAGCTGGCGAGGGTCTCCGAGCCGAAGCCGCACCCTGGGCTCCAAGTACAACACCCCCGAAAGAAAGTTTCAGAAGCTTCCGGTCTCCCGATTCAAGACTAGAACCAATCGCCGCACGGCTGATGATTCGCTCGATGCATCGATTGAGACCCAGCATTTCTATGGCTTGGAACGCTGATGACGAGGGTATCGACATGATTAGCAACCGCACTGCTTGGACATTCGAATCATGCGCAAACAATTACCTCGTCATGAACAATTCGTGCGGCGAACGGGTCGCGTTATTATTGCTGTTACACGTCGGATACTCCCACGTGTTGGAATTCTCATCCCGTTGCATCGTCTCGCTCCTCTGAGATCATGGAGTTCATTCGACGAACCAGATGTAAAGGTATCGCATCCCGTATCAACAATCAACAATAGAAAGCGCACCGTTTGCGTGAACTTTGCAAGATCTGAGCTTCGATCACATCACATCACATACAATATAAAACTGTACCTCAATCTTTCCTCAAATTCATTCTTCTTCTCGGAAACGCGAAAGGTCTTCATACGAGCTGTTCATCCTCGACCACGCGCGCAGCTGCAGCCGCTTAGGTGAGATTGAATCGAAACACAGATGGCTCGTTTCGGGATGTTCGGTGGATAAAATGCGCCAATTTCGAATTGCGTGTGCTCTTTGAGAATCGATACGCGAACTTGAAACTGTGCCGCTTTAATATAACTGCAAAAAGATTCCAATACAACATCCTGAGCATTCATACTGAAACTGCGCGGCACTCCCACTCAGTCACAGTACCAATATGCTCACACTACGATTGCAGAACCGGAAAAAGGCGATTCCTATGCAAATCGAAACTGTCCATTCAGACCACGTAAGATACCAGGATTGCTCGGACTATGCGATGTTGGGGAGCATATTGCACATGTGAAAGTCTTACTGTATTTGTACGACTTTGTACGAGCCATATATGGCAGAATAAAGGAACAAAGTCGGCGAAGGTTCGGTCGAGATAATCGGAACAATTCCAAACTCTCGTCTATACGAAAATCGGCGCCGAACGAGACTCCCAGAGTGTGACGTAGAGGACGGTCTTTCTCAGGATGCCATCCGCGGGGAAGGAAGCGAGGCTCCACTTATTCGGATCATCACAAACGATCGATGGAGGCAAGATTCACCTCTGCTCGCGCAGGTGAGATTTCACGACCACTCAAAATATTCCCGGACACTCATATCTTCCCTAGCTCCAAAGGGTATCCGAAATACGACCCCAATCAAAACACTTCCGGTGTTGTATCTCGATCATCTGTTCCTCGCGTCAAAATTTCCTTCTCCGGCCGCTCATCGATCATTTTAACAGCATCGGATGCGGTTAATAAGCGTCGCTGAAATTCGAACTCGAGGAATGTCGAGTGCCATGCGACCGGTAAGCCAATCAATCGACTTAGATCAAATCGGACCCTAATCCCATAAGTATGAGGCTTCCATCGGAATCAACAACAAGTTATTACGTTGACTCGCACGACCCGATCACATACGACTCTTCATGTCGCTTTCGACAGCCGTCGAGAATATCCTCCGCTCTGCCTAGAGGCTTCAGCACGTAAAAATCGAGCAGAGAGAACATCGAACAGAAGAATCATAAGAATTTCATTGGATTGAATTGGTTGGAACGCGCGATCGTTGCGCACCATTTGAGCATCCGTTTCGTGAGGAAATTGAATACTACTCATTACTTATGGCAACCCGCGGGACAGGCCTTTCAAGAACGATGCTCTCAGTTGGATATGAACGAATTTCGTGGCCGGTGGAATCGGAGACCTTCGCGAATTCCCACTGTTAGACACGTGACAGGATCGTGAGCTTTGACCATGAACCGTCGTCCGCTCACCAACCTGCATCTCGTAGAATAACGAGGTGAGAGGAAAATAGGAGGGAAACAGATCAGCTGACTTCCGACCTAGGCGTTCCAGAGACACGTCGCGAATGTTTCCGACTGGGGAGACCCTTCGCTTTGTTTTCCCACAACGTTCTGAGGCTAATTACGTAGTTCGCACAGAATGCGGCTGTTAGAGCAGCTGATGACGTAGTCAGTGAATCTTAGAAAAAGTTTACAAGGCACACAGCGCCTCAACCGGTCGCCACTCAGATCGAATTTTTCGAGTACTGACCTCCACTGAGCGCGGTGGATAGTTAATCGGATGACAGCAGCTCGATGTTCTCAGATTTTTCCGAGCATGGATCCCGAGGAGTTTGGACACAGTGCCAGCGGTGTCACGACTACCGTTCTCCTCCTCCGGCCGCGAGAGTGAACATCGCCAACAAATAGAACATTCAGCCCGGCTTGTGGATCGTTGCAGCTGATTCGATTGCTGTCACAGAGCGCGCCGTTTTCGAATCTCTGCGGATTATTATCCGCGCAGCAAGAACGGCACTCATGATCGCTATATGAGACTGATGAAGAAAATCCTGAGGGCTTAGATGCATATTCAGGAAGTTGTTCAGGAAGACGAATCCGCGGTAATGTACCGCGGAAAGCGTTGATGACAGGGAAGAGGGATTTCAGCTCGAAAGAACATCCCAGAACAGACAGGACTCAGAACTCGCGGAACTGTATTGTTCGAAAGAATTGAACTGATCTTATGCGCAGCCAGAGCAACGAGTTTCCCAGCAAATACTCGACTGACGCAACGACGGCTTGCACAACTCCACGCGCATTGTGCTATCCTCTATATCAGACCCCCACTTCAAACTCTTGAATTTCAATTCTACAGTTTCAGAGTGCTATTGGAGCTCGAACAGCACCACGTCGTGCTAGGGCGAGATCTGAGCCGTGGTGGCTCAGTTTGCCTGAAAGGCATCCTGTAAAATATGCAATTAGCTCATGAACTTTATACGCGGAATGGTCGCTCTCCGGCCCTGATTTGTTGGATGTAGTGTCGAGTGAGATCATGAAAGCCTCCCCAGCTCCCGCTCGTCGTGACGCTAGACGATCGATAACGAGAGCAGCACGACCATTCTGTCGAGAATGAACGTGTTTAATGATAAAAACTTCGATTCTCGAGAGGCGGCAATGGTGAGCCGAAGCTCGACTGCTCTTCTCGCGACATGCACTTCTGCTCCTCACTGGAGACGAGATCGATTCGGTGGACATCGATAAAGGCTCAACAGATGCTGTAACATGGAGTTTCGACCGAAATCAGAAAGCCACGTACGATCAAGCAGTTCAAGGCCGCGAAGTCGTTTCCAGGGAGCCGGAACTCGGAGATCCGAGACCATTCCATGTTATCTTGGGCACCAGAGACTGACAGCTCCAAGTTTCGACTGCCCCCGATGCTTGCGATGAATCGGATGGAGTGATCCTCGGAATCTAGCCTAGCCATTGAAGGTTCCGAGCCATGTCGGCAGACTTCCCTGAAGTTTATCAACCTACCATTTCATGGCGTTTGTTGCTGCCTCTCAATCCACGTTGCTTGAGTTCTTTGCGAAGTTCGTCCTTTGTGATTTTAAGATAATCGCCTCGAAGCGCCTGAGATTTCCTCCTACGGGTGACGATATCTCCATTGACGATCTCCATGTTGGCGAAAAACAGCGACGAAGTTGGGCCCTCCACTTTAACGGGTTGATGGGGTATGTGGCGACGAGAACAACAGCAGTGAATGCATGAGAGAGTCTACAAGTTTTGGGTTAGTCGGTAGCGGCTTATTCCTCACGAGCGCTGAACGGAGCTCAACGGGATTTCTTGACTCAACACTGAATCACAGGTGCCTCTGGGGCACATGGAAAGTATTCCCGGAGCGCGAGTACCTCGCTCGTGGGGTCTGCACACGAATGGATTCACACCAAGCAACGCCTTATTCTTAAGCCGGTTCGTTAGATGACGTGCACTTGCTGGCACGGCTCTCTTTCGCTTCCTGAAGTAAGTTTGGTCGGCTTCATGAAGGCGACCGGCCACATCAGGGAAGTATGTTAGCTCTATTCTATCATTGCAAGCTCTGTCTCAAGCGAGGCACATTGGCCTCCAAGATTTCCCAAGTAGGCTTTCCTCAAGGGGGAACTTCTACGTGAGAGTGCACGTAGAGTTTGAGAGTGAGCGCCGGTAAATTTCAAAAGTTGGCGCGTCAAGACTGCATGGTCGACTCTGCCTGCCGGGGAGAAATTTCTCCTTCTCGTCCCGATCATCAACAAAGTAGAGTGCTGGCGCCGCTGGAACACGAAGCGTGTTTGAATGTTTTATGCAGCAAAACAGGCGCTTTCATAGAGAATTCGGCCGGCACGCCTTGACATCTGGTCGGATAGCCTCTGAAGTGTCCGGATATTGGAACATCCATCCGACCGACGGTTGGAGTTCGTGAGCATACCGGCTCAACCGCGCGCGTGAAATCCACTGGACGGCTGTAATTCGACGGTGACAACATACGGAAACTCTGACAATGCTGAGGCGTGCGATCATCACGGCGCGACCTTTGCTTACCCCACAGACTTCTGGACCGCTGCGTCTCAATGGCGCGGCGATACAGAGAGTTCAGGAAAGATACTCCTCAGGACTACCGATGAATAAAGGAGTTCTATTCGTTCCTCAACAAGTAAGTCCGAGAACCTAGTGGTGATAGTTCAGCCTCATCGAGTTCGTAATTCGAGGGAAGAGTTTCATCATGATCGACTCTTTCAAACCTTCATGACGGCAAGTGTCAACGAGGTCGACCGTGTCCGGGCATGCTCAGCGCCTTTTAGAGCTCTGAATTGCAGAGGACTTCGATGGACCGCGTGATTTCTTGGAGTTGGCTGTCACCAATGATATCTCTACTTCGTAAAGGATCGAGTGCACTCATCTTATTCTCTCTCGATTCAAGGAAGCCTGGGTTGTCGAGCGTATGGGCAAATTCTACACAGTTCTGCAACCGGGGTTCAATCTCTTGATTCCGATAATCGACAGAGTCAAGTACGTCCAGAGTCTCAAGGAATTGGCTATCGATATCCCGCAGCAGAGTGCGATCACCGCAGACAATGTCACTCTCAACATTGACGGAGTCCTGTACCTGAAGGTGAGTGGAGAAACCTCAACTTGATTCATGATGAGGATTCTTTCATTACCACGACGTTTTCCATTCCAAGTCAGAGTGGAATTCGTTTAAAATTGCGAGATTTTTTTTCAGGTTCAAGACCCATACAAGGCCAGCTACGGAGTTGAGGATCCGGAATTTGCCGTCACACAGCTGGCTCAAACCACGATGCGTTCCGAGCTGGGAAAAATTGCTCTAGATTCCGTTTTCAAAGAGAGAGAGTCGCTCAATATAGCAATCGTAGAAGCAATCAATAAGGCTTCCAATGCTTGGGGTATTGACTGCCTTCGATACGAGATCCGTGACATCAAGTAAGAATGACGGCGCTTGCCAAACTATCTTCTTTATTCATCGCTGCTTCACGGTTGTTCCACTCTAACACGACTTTCGCGAACGCGCGGGAACTCACAGATTACCGAGTCGTGTGATGGAAGCCATGCAGATGCAGGTGGAGGCTGAACGGAAGAAACGTGCTGCCATCCTTGAATCTGAGGTCAGAGCGACACTAGTGAACATCATTCTATGTGTACTCATCATCCCCGCGAGCTTCTCCGGACGAATCCGCTCCGTAGTGCTCGGATTGGTCTGAAGAGTCGTATCGTTCTTGTCTCCACATACTCACAGCACGACGACATTGTTCCTTCCTCAGGGAGTACGGGAAGCTGACATCAACGTTGCCGAGGGAAAGAAGCGAGCGCGAGTTTTGGCCTCTGAAGCTGAGAGAATCGAACTCGTCAATCAAGCCATCGGAGAGGCTGAATCCATGCAAAGAAAGGTAGCCACTGCTGGTGTGCGACTTTCCTAGGGCGAATTTGTCTCTAGATTCGAAGTGAAATCTGCAGAGTTTCGTTGCCATTTCCAGGCCACTGCCAAAGCCGAAGCGCTCCGCGTGGTTGCGCAGTCTCTCGATCAACGAGGTTCAAGTGCTGCATCCCTGTCTGTAGCCGAACAATACGTTGCAGCCTTCTCCAAACTCGCCAAAGAATCCAACACGATCATGCTTCCCTCGAATTCCGGTGAGACCCTTACTCGCTTCTGCTGAATAGTTTCCGTCGAACTTTGCTGATTTCATGATGACACACCATTGTGCGTTCGGGCATGGGTTTCTGAGCCATCTTGCCCTGAGCCTGGAAAACTTTCTGCAATGACACGAAAAATCCCTCAGGTGACATGTCGTCCATGGTCGCGCAGGCCATGGGGATCTACCAGAAACTGAACAAGCCCAACACTCAAAGTTCACATGACAGCTTTGACGGTGAAGATCCTGGAGAATATTTCAGCGACCCAGAAGATGCTCCTCCAAGCAAGAAATAGGATTGTGAATGAACGATGTTATTAAAAATGATGATGATTTTCGGAATGTTTGAACTGGGTTATCTTCTGAACGCAGCGGCACTCAATTCCGCGACCTAACCAACAGGTGTTGCCCCCGTCAATGTCACCTAGAATCAGTGTGCGCTCGATCGCCGCTGCTTACAAGGAAGGTCCACGACCTCAATCTCCAAATTTCCGATGAAGATTTGAGAGGGTCATTGTTTCGTAACATTGGTGCCAAAAACTTGGCGGTTTTTCGTACAAGTTTCCAAGGAGATTCGAAGTCGGGGTTGTGAATTATAAAATCTAGCTATGCCATCATTACTGGAAACGGTGTCTCTCCCCATCTTGGAGGGTTGCCAACTGCGAGGTAGGGGTCTCGGCAAAACGGGAATACAATTTCCACCCCACCTTCGATCTGTTCAATTCATATGTCATTTCACAAACCGTAAAGGAGCAAGTATGACGAACATTATAATAGAAAAATCAATTTCCCTCCCTTACAATGAAGGAAGGGTGCAGCGTTTTTATTGATATTCCCGGATGACAATTTGCCTGATATTAGATACAGCCCGGCTCATCTCATCTCGATTGAACAATTCACCGATTTGAACTTTGCATGTTATTCTTCCCTCCAGCCCTGGGAGCGGACTGCTGCTTCGGCCACCACCAACAGTTCTGGAGCGTCCTCAGTGGTTTCCATCTCGTCTCAGCCGCTCTCCCGCCATCGAGCTCTCCCAACTTCTGTGCAACGGTGCCCGCCATTTGGAAATTCTATTATCAAAACTAGAGTTTGGCCGAATTTGTTAGAGAAAAATCAAGTTACAAATGAACGGCTTGCCGAACAACCCACCGCCCGCACGGTTCCCATCGCCGAATCGGCGCCATCAACGATGATTTAGAACCCGTGAACTTTCAACTGCTCGGGCTTGGCGATGTTGACCTTAGTGAGGAATTGACAAATATTGTTTCTCTGGTCGCCCTGAAGTTGGATGACCTCTCCGTACTCAGGATGCTCGACGACGGTACCGTTACAGGCGAAATCCTTCTTGCATGCTCGGACTATCTTCTTCTTGTCAAAATCATCCGAAATTCCCTGAAAGCGGAACGAGTTCTTTATTGGATTCAGATCCCGGCGATTGAAGCTCTAGGAATCTCAAATCTTCAATTCACGGAGCCGCCAGCAATCTATGTGGACGACGGTGCGAAAGCGGCCCTATGCAGAGTACAACTGTTTATCTGAACGAAGGCGTCACAGTGACACGGACGAATAGATACAACAGATATATCGGAGCGCACATTGAATGTTTCTAGCGGCACCGGCAGTTTGGACAACGCTCCAGAATTAGCCGATTGGCTTGGAGGAACGATTGATCAACTCAGAATGGAAAACAACGCGCGGGCCCCACAATTCTAGGTTGGCGTGACATCGAACGCGATGACGAAAGCGAGCATTCTGGAGCATTGAACCGGGTTGATACTACGTCTAAACCGGTGTGAGTGCCACTCTGGATCTCTACAAGCGTTTCACTCTCGTTTTAGACAATCAAGCCTCGGGGGAATATATGTGTATAAGGGAGTGAGTAGAGTGAAACGAATCCGTGAAAGCAGCCTCTGGTGCGAGACACCCCTGGCTACGGAAAATTCTTCTTCTCATCCTTTTGGGGAATCTGCGCAAACACTGAAAAGCGAGAGTTCGCAAGAAACTCGTCTCAGAATCAGAAGGACTGAAAACCTTCGGGACTGATTCTGGTACAGCGTCGAACGATGAAGGTTTCGGTATGAAGCTTTTCATGGAGCCCATCACTTCCGAAAGTACATCGACGCTGACCTAGTATACCGTCGTTTGTTGAGGCGTTGCGCATCGCAACAAACTCTTGAGGATGTGTCTCGTGGAGCCGAAACCTGCTTCATCAGCCATGCCATCATATCCCCAACGACGACTCGCTTGCAAGCATACCAGAAGACGCTTTTAGGCAGTTTGAGGAACTCCGATCTTCTGAGTCGACTTGATTCCAGCGTGCACCGATTCTTTCTGCTCGTTAGATTGTTTCAAATCAAAATCGAAAAGGCTTAGCCTACCTGCACGGTTGTGAGGGTCTTGCGACCGTTACGCTGCTGGATACGGATGTGAATCAAGCCGTCCTGCACGCCTTGATCATCACCTCGGATGGCGTCCGCAAACGGATCAAATGACTTGAGGTTCTCGATGCCCGACATGCGAACTCGGTGAAAAATGTCTGTCTACGGAACGAGAATGCGTTGACAACAGCAGTTGATGTTCTAGAACTGACCGCTCTGAGTGAGGTCAAGCGATAACTTCGCAAAAGTTCACTCCGTGGGCAAGCGTCTTCAGCGACCGTGCGAACAACGTTTCAGTGTTTTGTCGACGACGACAACGACTCTGCTGCTGCTTGTGGTCGAGGGCGGAACTGACCGATGAAGATGTGTGAAATGAGTTCGGAACGCAACGCTGAGTATTGCCTGGTACCAGACGACGTGATACACAGCTCTGATAATGATGATCCCTGCTGAAAATGAGCGCGCGAAATTCGAACTGCAACGACAGTGGGCTCTCGGGCTAATCGAGGGTGCTCGGAAAGTTCCACAGCGGCTGGAAAACGCGACATGTAGGCCGAGTGTCTTCCTTTGCGCAGAGACTATCGTGAGCTTCCGTCTTCGTCGAATCCATCCTTCAAACACTACTGACGCGTCCGCATCGGGGGGGCCACCGTTCGTTGGTACCACGGTGGCCGTAGACCTTTGATGGTACTCCGGATCTTCGGAGAATGGAGCAGTGCGAGTTATTCTCAGCCTTATCGTATTCGGAGCGCCACCGTTGCTGGAGACGATAGGGATTCCATTGACCCTGATTGAAAATGTTGACGAGAATCTTACCAAGTCCACAACAGATGTCTCCGGGGATGTCCGCCCCGCAGCGGCGAACCCTGCCGAAGTGCCGCCCAGGGCCGACCTCGAAAAATCCGGCAAACCCGGAAAATGCCGCCCCTGGGACGCGTCTCCGACGCGGAGCGACAACCACAGCAACGAAATCAGTAACATGCCGCCCCCGTCGGGAGTTTCGGGCGGGGGGGACCAACCCCCGCACCCTCTACGGCCCGACACACGGCCTCGCTCATCCCACCGTCCGGATGTCCTGGGCTACCTTTTCCCAGACAGTTTGGATGGTGCTGAAACACCATTTGAGGCTCCCAAGAGGCCACTTGCCGTCCGACAACCCGATCGCCCAGCACGATGTCATGGCGAGCCGAGTTCCGGGAGACAGCGCAGACTTGGTAACGTACAGTACGGATCATCCCAAGTATTGTCATCGACGCTCCGTATCCGAAATGGAACGTGTCTGGCCATGCCATCTCGTGAAGAAGTACGTAAGCGAAGTACGCACACGAGGCGTGAACTCAAGCACTACGAGTATTGTAGTTCCGCGGTGGTTCGTTCGGGAGCCGTGAATGCACGGCTCCCCCAAAATCTCTCTGTGGCGCCGCCGGTTGGCCACAGCTGGTTCGAACCCTCTAGCCCTGCTATTCGGGTCCGCTCTCATATCGATCGTCTCGAATACTCAATCGCTAAGGCCTCCCGACGCCTCAGATTTCGGGCAGAGCGAGGCCTCAATCGAAATCATGTGGCCGGTTTCTTCAGATAGGCGAACTTCCGGCGAGATTGGCATCCCGGTGTCGATACACTGCTAGCTGGTACGGAAGTTGACGTCACTCCGGAGGGAAAGCTTCTCCTTTTGAGCCATTTTTCGCCTCCATCCACTCCACCGCTTCCTCGGCCTCATGCCAAAGCTGCTTATAACTGGATCGTTTCCTTTGTCGAGCATGAGATTCATTGCGTATCAACCGGCCTTGAGCGTTCCCTGACAATCACTCCTGACAGGCTCCCGTAAGT
Source organism: Neoseiulus californicus (assembly GCA_028455905.1). Classification (NCBI taxonomy): domain Eukaryota; kingdom Metazoa; phylum Arthropoda; class Arachnida; order Mesostigmata; family Phytoseiidae; genus Neoseiulus; species Neoseiulus californicus. Next base: position 21,721,134 of record JAMQGS010000003.1, read on the forward strand.
GTCTTGGGAAAGATTCGCTTCAATTCTCGCTGAGCCTCTGACACTCATCCTCACTCGCTATTACCTTGAGAGTGCAGTTCCTGTTATCTTCGAAAAATCGATGGCTACCTCCTCTTCAAGAGGGAGAAACGGCATATGGTTTAAAGCAGGGGTTCTCAAACTGTGTGCCACCGGCACCCAACTGCCGCGAAGTGCCGCGGCACTCGTGGTGCCGCGCCTGCATGTCCTGCGGCGTCCCAAGCCTGAGGTTCCGCGGGATATCGCCACCAGAAAAGTTTGAGAACCCCTGGTTTAAAGTATCCAGACTGAGGAGCCCAAGTCTCCTACTTTCCGAGACGCTGACTTGGGAAGCGTTTGAGCCTCGCAACCTATTCAGGACCGTTGATTTCGGCGGATTAGGCTGTCTGACTGATTCGGGAACTCGAGACTCGAGAGTCTTGTAATACTTCTGGGCGAAGCATTGGGCCACCGTAACTTTTGTGCAATTTGAAACCGTCCTGACTGGCCGGTTCCTGCCTCACACCCTCGATGCGGTACCGTCGTCTCGAATCGAGACGGGTTACCGTGGCTCTCAGAGTTTTCTCTCGCGACCGGTCATCCAGGCTATCAGGTTTTCACGACTCCTCTATTTGAGAGCGTGGACGGCGCGGCGTGCCTTTGCGACCCGGCCTCAAATGGATGAACAGTCAAGCTAGTGATTTGAGTGCGAGCCTAGTGTATCGCATCCTCAGATGACGCAGAAGGCAATCCCAACATGTTTCAAAGACCTCATCGACTCAGCGTCTGACATCCCCAAACTTCGTTCGCTCATCAATGCTCGGTCAGGACTGTTTTCCGGGCTCTCATGCTGCTGATGCGATGTCTATGCATACAGCTCTCATATGCTCGTCTAGAATTGCAGGGAAACGAACAGGAACACTTTCGAGATCATGGGACGCCACCGATCACTTCTTGGACCCGGTGTATGACAAATAGACGTCTCCTATTTTTCAGAAATGTTTCGGGGCACGCCTTTCGCGTGAAGGGTTCAATATCGAGACCTCGGCTTACCTTGACCCAGATGTCCTCTCCTCCACTCCCCAAAACTGTGTAAGGATGTGAAAAGGACGAAGATGGATGCTGACTACTTTCCGCAGTCGACCTTAATATCGACGGCAACGTGTCGATGCTAAGCGCGAGACTTGAGAGCGGCCATGACCCCTAGATACCTTCCAGGATCCTGTTCATGGCCGACAAAGCATGTCAGGATCGTATGTCTGGTTCCCATGATTCCAGCGGGTCGGTCGCGATCCTTCAACTTCATCACGGCACATCTCGGATTAATTTTCTAATCAGGCGGGAGTCAATAGCCCGGCTTGTGTGCATCCCGAAAGCAAAGATCATCGTCTTCAGTGTTTTTATTCCGCCGCTGACGAACTTAATTTTTCCAATTCTAACCCCCTCTTCTGTATGAGCGGCGTTTACATCGGTTGATATACGTTATTTGGATCGAATATCTACCGTGGCGTGCTTGCCTCTCGGGAGAACGCCGTTCTTCCGTTCGAGCCAATTGCGATCCTAGTGTGTGGGACGTCCCTGGTGCATCATAGGGAGACCTGCGAAACACACACGACTTAGCGCAAACGACATTGCACTTGTGAACCTGGAACGTGAGAACGTGTTCAAGACTTCCGCTCGGCGAAGCGCTGGAACCTGATAAGCAGGGCGCAGGACGCAGTGTTCTCGGATTCTGTTTAGCGTTTTGCTAGAAATCAGTTCGGAGGAAACTCGCGACGGTTTTCTAGAAGCGACGGAACTACTCGCACAGAAACAACCATGCAAGGCACGCGCCGTTTGCAGAAAGTACGTACTCATTCTCAGTGCCGACAGCCCGCCGATTAATTTGGGTCTGCCTGACGGAATCGCCTAACTCTCAGCCTCTCAACTGACTGCGGCTACTCTCGTTGAATCGCATGCTTCGTCCTCCCGTGCCGAAAATCTCCTCTTGCGATTCGGCTATGTATGATAACAAGAAACCTGGCGAAGCGTTCAAGTTTTCCGATGATTCTTTTGCTGCTGTGTGAAGGATGATGGATTACGCTATACACTCCATCTCGATATCAGTTTTGATGTCGTGTTGAAGCTGTTGCTAGTGTCGTGCTCATAGAATCTAAGTCCTGGTGCACTGATGCTGATTCATCAAAGATCGATATCGCAGTCATTTGAACGTCCCTGTCATAAGCAGAGCTCCAGAGAATGAACCGAAACTGAGCATTGATCCAAATCTGAGCGTGTACTTCAGCTGATGTCACATCTAGAGAGCAAATCGGATGTTCAGATAGCTCAAGTGACACCATCGTTGCATTGCCCAGGGTGGCGGACCAATTATGATCCACCTCAATCTGTTGTCATATTTTTCCCTCTCTGACTTCCCCAAAAAGACACCAGGAACTCGGAACTCGAGCTTGCGAGCCGTAAGGAGAAAACTCAGAACAATAGTAGGATTCGATCCCTCCTCTCTCGAATCTGCTCAACCAAGGCAAACCAGTTGAAAATGTAGAGAATTGAGGGTTCATGGCTTTGCGGTTCATAGTTCTGCTGTTCTCCCATATACCGGCCATCTCGGATAAATCAGCTCATCGATCTCAATCTTTGCAGGAGTTGACGGACCTACAGCAGTCTCCTATGAAAGTTTTTCGGGACATTCAAGTTGATGAAACCAACATTCTCCTCTGGCAAGGACTCATCGTACCCGAAAATCCTCCCTACAATAAAGGTGTGTACCCGATGACACATTCGTGGTTAGTTCCCAAGCTTCCTGGACAAGTTCCCAAGTCTCTGGGTGAATGGATTTGCTGAATGTCGTTCTGAATATCCCTGGATTCGTCTCCATGCCGAACATTAGGGGATTTTGTGGCACCCGAAGAGCTATAGGGTCCCCAACGTCGACCTTTCATTCGTATAGGGAGTTTTGAGCAAACACGCTCGTGGTCGTGAGGTGAGAACTTGATTTGAGAATGGGACACGAGTTCGTTTGGAACTTGAGGGTCGGAGCTCTATCGCCCTCAGCGTTGAAGCAGGAAGGCTGCAGGTTCGACAGAAGTTGGCCTTGCCCCCGCGTATCGATTCATGGAATCGTTTGAGCGTGGGTCGCGTGTTTCATCGATTGAGGCGGCAAATCGCATCCTATTCGTCACGGACCCTCGGGATCGCATTATTCTCATGAATACGCTTGTTCATATCACGAAAATCTTGTCTTACGTGCCGAATGGCATGAGGCGGCAAGGATGAGTGACGTGCAAGGTCATGATGAAACATACGTGCTCAGCGTTGCTCGAGGATTCGAGGTTTGCCGAAGACTACTGGCACACGACGATATCGATGATTAATTCATTGACAAGATCTTGGCCGTCTGCAGCTGTGCCCGAGAGGTCACGAATCTGTGTCAAGATCTCGACATAGTCCCGGCATCGTATGTTTGAATAGTACGTCGATAGCTTGTCCGGCGCTTTCACCGTTCTCTTCATTCCAGGAGCGTTCCGCGTTGAAATCTCCTTCCCACCCGAGTATCCCTTCAAACCCCCGAAAATTATGTTCCGGACAAAGATCTACCATCCCAACGTCGATGAGAACGGACGAGTCTGCTTGAGCATGATTCTTCCCGACAATTGGAAACCAGCAACTCGGACAGAACAGGTGAACACATGAATACATCACACATTCAATTCCTAGAGAGAGAAAGGTTTCTTCGGCTATGAGTCGAGGAACACGTCCAGTAACCGGCTGCTTCTCGTCCTGTTTAGGTCATCCACGCTCTGGTCACGCTGGTCAACGAACCTGAACCCGACCATCCTCTAAGAAACGACCTTGCAGAGGAATACACGCGAGATCGTAAAAGGTTCATGAAGAACGCGGAAGAGTTCACGAAGCGACACGCCGAAAAACGTCCCATAGATTGAACTCCATCATCGAGTTCGCGCTTTTGTTGGAGATTATAGAAGAAGAGAGTAACCAATGTCTCCGGAGCAGATTATGAGCACCAGTAGAGTGTGTCTGAGAGCGTATATAGGGATCTTAGGGGGGAAAGTTGAGGAGGGGTAAGTTACCGCGGCCTGAAGCGAATCTAAGGCGCTCTGTCATTTGTAATCCGAGGAAGCTGCACGGGATGAGTCGGGAGAGTTTTTGCTGCAATGCGGCTATATCCAAATCTCCGATCTGTCGAGCTTGTATTGAATTTCACAGTTCTTTGCTTCTTATATCCACTCCCAAAAAGCTGATGCTCGTATCGGGTTTTTCCTCCTAATTGAAAGCTTTGTCTACAGTCATTGCATCGGAGCTCGGTGGACAATCAAACGATTCCTTCCCTAAAGTTCGAACCACAATACGATCTTCCAGGATCTTCCAAGTGTTGATCGCGTGTGCTTTTAACCAGCGCATCGTACGCGGCTGACCAGTGCTTTGCTTCGGGTGGTGATTACGAGTCAGAGGTTCTTGTCCGACACAAGCCCTCGATGCTCAAATCGTAGCAGATTACTCGGAATAACGGAGATGTGATGGACGGAGCATTGTGGTGGACAAGCAAAGAGGGGAGATCTGGATCAAACTAAAAATTCTATCGACTTTTGGATGTGGTGCTGTGTGTCTACCTTAAGAGGGGGGGCTATGGATTCGGTCTTGAACACGCTTGGAAAAAATGCTCGTGAAGTGTTTCGAGGGACGGTGTGAACGCACATGCAGCTGATCTACGCTTTCAGATCGGTAGACTTGTTAGTAGATCGGGAATTCGCACGCGGACGAGAGGCAGAAATAATTTCAAGAAACCGTTCCACGTTGTAGACCTCGAATGAGAGTCACGCGGTTAACCCTTCGGTGGAGAAATCATGTTGAGAATGAAGAATAAAATACGAATCGAGAAAGCTTCACGAGCAACACATCGTTTCTCATAGGCCACGGAACGGGGAGCTCGCGGAACTTTATTCACGTGTCACTCAAGCTTTTAGGTTTTTCGTTTTTTTTTCCAACGGCCACTGTTGACTCTCACCGACTGGAAGAAATATTTTCTCGAAAATGATTCAATAAAGGATGAATTCACATATACTTCTGAGTCTCGTCGGATCACTCCTGACTACTTTGGAGCTTTCCATCCAATGAAGTGTCCCTCCAACCCTAGGGATGCCTCAAAATCTCACTCAGCCACGACCAAGAGTGTGGTCCGAACGGTCCAAGGAGTTGCCTTCGAAGTGCCTTGGAAAGGTTCAGGCCGTTCCATGTTATGTAAGAAAGAGCTGAGAAAGGGTGTAGCACAAGTTTTTCTTCGTCGTCGAACAGCTACCTAGTGCGATATCTCATTTGCCCAGCTCTCTCAGCGGAATGCAATACAACGGTAGAGAGACCAATCGGTCGACGCACCGAGCGAACCATCAACCTACCTGGAGCCGATAGTCAGGAATACGAGCGATTAGAAGCAGAAATCAGTGGAGCTGTGGCGTCGAGTGTTGCTCGCACCATGAAACCGCTCGATTTGGCTCTCGGAGTGTTTTTGCTCCTCGTGGTGGTGTCAGTGGTGTCGAATGTCGTGAATTCGCAAGCGCTATCCGAAGTGGTTGAGGCTGCAGGTGATGATCCGGACCTGGATCAGTTCGAAGATGACATCCCGGATTTCAGCGCCGAGGACAGAAACGGAATGGACCCAAACTGGAAGTTGTGGGTATCGCCTTCGCGTCTTACCGGATTCAAGTTGTCATCGACGACCACGTCTTTGGAACGCTATCAGCAGAAGTTAGCTGACCGCGACTTCGCGAAGGCGACCGCCGGCATGGACAACGAGACGATTTTCCATCTAGAACCACTGGACTGCCGTCGTTCAGGACCGTACCGTAGTTTCGACGGAAGCTGCAACAACTTGTATCACGGCTGTTGGGGACGATCTGGCGAGACGTACGGTCGTCTACTCAGTCCCGATTTTGGCGACGGACACGATTCGCCGAGGAAAGGAAGGAACGGGAAGAGACTTCCTAATGTCCGTCTTCTGTCAACTCTAATGCAGGGCAATCAAATCCAGTCGGATAAAACAGCTTCCAAGTATTTCACGGACATGACTGTTCATTTTGGCCAGTTCTTGGCCCATGAAGTCTCATCCGCGGCCCCGTACGCTGATACGGAAATACAGAATGGAAAGATTGTTCAAGTCACTCCTCCTTGCTGCCACACAAGCAACAAAGACACCGAGTGCAACGAAATCCTCGTTCCCGACAACGATCCATTCTATGAGAAGGGCCATTGCATCGAACTGGTTCGCTCAAAGTTCTACAATTCCTCCGAGACCGCCTGCTTGAAGAACAACGGAGTTCCCAAAGAGGTTCGAGAACAGGTGAACGCTGTGACAGCTTTTATCGACGGATCCCTCGTATACGGATCGTCGAAATTCAAAGCTGAACCGCTGATCGACGACGACGGAACAATGCTGATCGATAAAAACTCCAAGTACATCAAAGGAGGTCTGATGCCGCGAAGTGACGACGAGGGGTCCTGCTCGAGCTTCTATCCTGGTTGCGATCAGCGCTGCTTCAAGGCTGGAGACGTTCGAGCCTCCCTGACTCCGATCTTGGGAGCGTTGCAAACGATGTTTCTCCGTCAGCACAACAGTATCGCCAAGACTTTTATCGCGAGAGGCTGGAGCCAGTGGCAAGTGTTCAACGTGTCCCGGAAAATCGTCGGAGGCATGCTGCAAGTGATCACCTACAAAGAGTACCTGCCGCTGATGCTCGGCTCTGCCGCGATGGGTCGCTTCCAGCTGAGCATTCCCACGCCCGGGTTCAGCTACAAACCTTCGCTGAACCCCTCACTTCTCAACGCGTGGGCGTCGGCCGCTTGCCGCGTGTCCCACTCGAACATTGCCGACAAACTCAGGCGTGAAGGCGTGAGCATGATGAAATGCCCCACCCTAGCCTACGACATCAACAACATGGATACTTTCTGCAAGCCCGACACAGATCCGGTCCGTTCTCTGCTGGTGGGCGCATGTCAGCAAAAGATGCAAGATCTGAACACGGTCTACTCATTGCAAATCACCCGATTCCTCTTCTCGACGCCTATGGTACCCGGAAAAGACCTGCGAGCGATCGATTATCATCGAGCGCGAGATCACGGCATCCGGCCCTACAACGAGTGGAGGAGATTCTGCGGATTGAAACCTTTCGGCTCGTTCGACGAGATGAAGAGGGCTTTTTCGAAACAGTATAGCCCGCTTATAAGTAAACTCCAGATCGCCTATTATAACGAGATCGAAAACCTAGACTTCGGCGTTGGTGCTATTCTTGAACCTCCGACGTCGGGTTCCACATTCGGACCGACAGTGACGTGTCTGTTCGGACACCAGTTCCACCGCCTCAAATATGGAGATCGTTTCTGGTTCGAAAACCCCAAGGTGCCGACGGCTTTCACTCGTGAACAACTTAATCGGCTTCACCGAGTCACGCTCGCTGGACTGATCTGTGCCACCACGGACGTTCAACGAATCCAGAAGAATGCTTTTCTTGTTCCCGGACCGAATAACCCGCTCGTGAGTTGTGCGTCGCTACTGAAAGAGCAGGATCTCAACTTGGATTCGTACCATTATTAGTTTGTTCGCAACAATAAATTATCAATGGTGAGATGGTGATCGCGTATCCTTGCTCCTGTTTTGTGGACACGTCGTTCGCAGCTCAGTCCTCCTGTAGGCTCCAGCGCGTTGTACGCTGCCCATGTACGCAAGAGACGAAAGACGACTCCGAGTGGAATTGTTTCAATCAACATTACATTTTTATTCACGGCGGCTCCACGTCGGGCGATCGATCTGATGTGAGCTGGTGTTTCTACGTACATATATGAATGCGTCTGTATGTCTGCTCTTGTCCGTTTGGTTTCTTCTTCATCACCAGTTCTCTATTCTTGTACCGATCCGAGGTGGCAACGAACCTGCGGCCTGTTATTATATACATAGCGTCGTGAAATATATTAAATATATAAGACTTATTGACTGGATGTAGCTTTTTCGTGTTATGGTATCCTTCCGAAGCGAACATGAAACGATTAATGTGACCTGCACATTACGAGTATCGATTAACATTAGTGATTTGGTTTATCCAACCGGTGAAATAGGCCAGGTTCGTGTAATAGGTTGGAGTAGCGAGTTGCTCGCAGCCCAGATAAGAGCTTGAGATCCCGCTCAGCTGGTAGAAGTTGTCGACACGACAAACTAGGGGATTGCCGAGCCCGACGATAGGTCTGCGTTCGCTTTCGATGTTTGAACGTTCGCACGCACCCGTTCGTTCGGCGAGGTCCATCTCGCCCGCGCAAAGCTTCGTTCGCTGACCCGACGATGCTTCCGCAGTGGAATTTTTAAGAGATGCCAAATCACTGCACACTTGCATATCGAGTTTGTTGACACGATCGTAGGTCAGCTTGAACTTCGTGGGGGTTTCTTGTCGGTAGGCGGTCAAGGTGCAGCCTTCCATCGCAGGCTCCGGCCTTAGAGTGGATGGTAAGCAGATGACGCACACGACGCCGTTTAGGTCGATGAAGTCGTGTAGTTTAAGGAGTGCGATGTCATTTTCGCGTGTTTGTGCGTTGAAATTGTGGTGACTGTAGATCATGGACACTGTTTTCGTCTGGGAGCCGACGGGTCCCGCGGCCATGTTCACGTAGCCGATTTTGGCCCGGAGATCCGGTGGACTGGACGTGCTGTAGTTGGCTACGCAAGATGCGGATGTCGCGATCCATTGGGCTCCAATTACGGCCCCGCTACACAAAAGTTTGTCGTCGCCATCGACTATTGCGGCTTGCCAACACCATTCGCCAGGATTGGCTTCGTTCTTGCTGTGCCATCTCTTGATGTGGAATCCGTTCAATCCACAGGAGCTTGGATGAACTCCTCCCGAGTTTTCTGAAGGCTGCTCATCGAGAGTGAGGTTCGCGGAGTTGACCTCTTTTACCCGGGCAACGTTGATGTCGGTCGGGGCCCAATCAGTGAGGAACGGGCTGGTGAAGTTCCGCATCCCTGTCGTTTCCTCCTGGGAATGCTGCTGCGCAGCTGTTCCATGATGTTCCGTTTCGGCTGTAACGACTTCTCTTGCTTGCTCTTGGTAGCTCTGCTGGCTCATGTCTTGACCGAGCTCGCCGTCGTTGTCTCGTTCCTGGTCCGCATGAGTCTCTTCGGTATTTTCCTGAGGTCCGTCATCGTGGTTGTCTTCTGTCGGCGCCATCTCATCCGAGTTCATGTACGGTCTCCGAGTGGGGGCGGTGCGGAACCTGTGGTGCGAATTCAGGTACGGATGTGGTCTTTGGAATCGAGTTCTCAACGGATACTGCGGTCGCTCTACCATTTCATCACGCTCGTGTTCGGGAGCAACCCGGCTGGGCGCAAGATAGGTATTCCTATGTCGCATTGATGGATGCACTGCATGTCCCTCATGGATCGGTCTCCGGTAAGAAAATGGAGGAGTCACCATCGGGGGGCGCTCCAGTTGGGAGAATCGCGTGTCCACTGTTGGCATCGAAGGCGGAATGGCGGGTTCGATCACGACCTCTGGTGGATCCGTTGACTCTTCCGATCCGAGCTGTTCGCTTGCAGGAAAATACTTCGGCTCTTGAACATAAGTTGGTCTCAGCTGAGCTTCCTCGGCTTGCATGTGCTCTTCAGGACGTTTCTTGCGTTTCGTTGTAGTCTCGGATGTGATTTTCGGTTTTTTCGTGCTCAGGACGGTGGTCAATATACTATGTAAAAGATTCAGCTTCTTCTTGGCGGCTTCAGCCGCTTCCTGCTGGGCCTGAACCGCGTCCTGGCTCTGGCTTTTCGCGGATTCGTCCTGGGCTTCTAGATCTTGTTGATTCTCCTCCTCCTCATCATCTTCGTCGTCTTTCTTACCAATGCCTGTGCAGCAAAGACTGCCGGTCGGACAGATGTCGTCGGAGATCCGCATAGGATGTTTGCACGTGTACTGGAAAAAAACTGGCACGCATCTGAAATACGAATTCGACTTTCTGTAATGAATTGGTCTCTCCAATCTTGAGATTCATATTTTCGGACGAGAGGTGAGAGAGGTTCATCGGTCGATTGAGAGAATATTTCGAACCAGCTTTTGAGTAGGTCGGTCTATGCAATGGGCTACCGCGAATCTTAATACCTGAACCGCACCGCGTTTCTGCGGTGAGTTGCGTTCAGATTAGGAACGTGTCTTACTGACCTTCCCGCGCAAATATTGTCGTGTCGATCATCTTCTTGAACGGCGTTATTGTTGCTCTTTGTGTCATCCTCTTCGGCTCGAGTGGCGTTTTTCTGCTCGGCCGCTGCAGTTCCCACGCAGCACACACGCCCCACAGGACAAACGTAGCTAGTTTTGTGCTGCGCATCGCAGAAGAAGCTGAACACCGGCAGAACACAATTTCCGGGACATTGCGGCGGCTCAGACACAGCGTTGATCGCATTCGCTGTCTGCGTCTCGTTGACCTTGGGGAAGAGTTCCGAAGTCAAGCTCCCGGTCAATTTTACTCAAAATATTCATACTTCAATACGGATGAACAGCTCCTCGTTGGAAAACGAGAATCTTCCAGCATTTCGGCACTGAAATAACTGCCATCATGATTTCGACGTCCGATAGCTGAAGAGACCGGATGAAGAAGCGAGTTTTGCAAACTCTCAAATAGGATCGTGATGAAACTTCACAACGCCAGGACGCATGTTCTTTCTGAACGGAACCAACAGTGAACCGATTGCGGCCGCAAGCCGGATCTTGTGTAGGCAATGCTCCACGCTACTAGCACACAAACCCCGTTTCGCTTTGGACAACACTAAATGCTTCGTTGCTCCCTCATCAACCAGTCTACGCTGAGAGACATCGGATAGTCCCATTCTGTCGGCTATGGCATCCGATGCGAAAAACGTTAGGTGGAAATCAGAGGCATAATTTGCCATGAGTTCGGTCGCAAACCGACCGCAGCGAATTCAGGCATGAGCTTCTTCGAACTTCCCGCCCCTGAAAACTTTCAGCTTTGGGAGTCTATAGAATGAAATCTCTTCTCTGGACTTCCTAAGAGACGCGGGAGCACGAATGGGTGAACCTAGTTGCGCGGTACCTGTTTCATGGATTCGTTCTCTTCGAAGGGAATTTCGGTTTCGTGCACGTTGCTTTCAATCATTTCCAACTCCGCGTCGTTCAAATTTAACGGATGCCTTCGTTTCGAACTTGGTTTCGTTTCCTGAAATGGGTGGTCTCATCGGAAGTTGGCCAGGTGGCTTATACTTGAGAATCGCTAACGTACTTCAGCTCTCGAGATTTGTTGTGCTCGTGAGAGTCTCACCTGGAAAGGATCTTCGTTCTCGCTGGATTCATATACCAACGTGGAAGCCGCCTCGTCCATTCGACGTGTCGCAGATTGCTTGGAAGGTTTTCGGGTGGTGGTCACGATGGTCACGTACTTCGGAATCTCAGGGTACCTTCAATTCGAGATGATTTCTCAGTTACACTTTAATATGCGGTTTGGGCAGGCCCTTCTGATGTTCTTTATGAAATATTTCGAATTACCCTACCTCGTTGTCCAGACGTCTTTGGATCCGATGACGTGATACACTCCGTTGCCGGCAGCGATGTGCATTTGAGGCCTCTTAGTTGTTGTCGTCGTGCTGTGCACGTAAATACGGTGGAGCTCGGGTTGCTTATGCTCTTCTTCAATCTCGATCTTGAGCCCATCTTCGAGTGAATTTTCTTGCGGCGGCGGTGTCGTCGTTGTTTCTGCCGTGGGATCTTTTTGGCGGATCTTTTTGACCTTCTTATTCTTCTTCGATCTGCCGACAGCACCATGGCGCTTGAGGAACTTCGAGGCTTGTTCGGCTCCCTTGATGCAACAGCGCTGGCTCGATTGTTCGCACTGGGCATCCTCATCTACCTGGCCGCACATCAAAGCGGCAAAGACGTCGATGCATTCTCCTGAGCATGACTTCCTAGGTTCAGGACTCGCAATGATGGGGGCAGAAGATGGAGCCAAAGTCGTAAGGGGAGCTCGCGTAGTGATTGTCGGTATCAAGCCGTTTGCTGCGTACAGTGGGAGCAACGGCGGCCTCGTTGGATACAGCAGCGGATACTGTGGGTTATAGGCTAGCATCTGAGGGTAAGCCATTGGCAGTCTCGGTGTGAACAGCTGTTGGAGTCCAAATCTGAACGGCGACATTTTACCCTCTTTGTCTGCAGTGGTGGAGTTTGTGGGTGTTTGAGGACTCGCACTGGCACCTACTCCCCCGACGCCTCCTCCAACTCCTCCAAGTAGCTTGAAGAGTGATCTTGCGTTACTCGCACGGTTGCGACCCTCGACTTCGACCGCAGAGTCGTCAACAGAGAGCGTTTCATCTTGGGGAAACCTGCTCTCAGACACTCGTAGCCTAGGCTCGGTCGGACGCTCCAAAGAGGGCGGGAAAGTAGAGTTTTCAGTGATCGTACCCACGTTCCCGAGATTGGTGACATTCAGAAGATACGAGAGATTTGCCAACTTCGAAAGGAACGCGAGCCCACCGAGGTCGGTGATATTCGCAAGGTTTGATAAGAAATCCCCAGGTGACTCATTTCCAGGAGTCTCTGCGTCTGGGTTCGAGACGCAGGGTCGATTTTCGCACTTATCTGGAACAACCCTCGTCACCACTGGGACGACAGCTGGGGTTTGATCGTTGGCCATACCGAGCAATTCTGCTGAGCTATCATAGAAAGAAGACTTGCCTGTCTGTTTTCCACGATTCCGTCCACCCGTCGACTTCTGCACCAGAATTCTACTCCTCTGATATCCTTGTCGGGAACGATTCCGCGGCTGGTACAAAACCACAGAGTCATTATCCTGCTTGTCAAAGTGCAGAGTCTTGGATTTCACTTCTTTGGCGGGTAGAACTACACTTTCAACATCCATGCGTCGTGAGATTTCCGGGCTTGGTGATGACAGATCTCCTCCTTCGGTGCTTTCCGCGCTTTCTTCGTCGTGGTCGTCGTTGTTGATGAGCCGAGGAGTTTTCAAATCGTGAACGAGCTCATCGGTCACGTGGTGACTTTCCTCGGAGTGCATCGAACGGAATTCCGCTTTCAGCGGTGGCTCCAGATTCCGGCCCTGTCGGGCCTGGGTGGCACGAGAATTGGGTTGCCCCAGTTGCACTATAGTCACATTATTCGAGGCGTACGCTGCCTCCAGAGGCCACAGTAGCGCCAAGAGAGCAAAGAGACTCGCGAGCCCGCGCATCGTCTCTGTTACCGTTGATCACCGGCACGATCGCAGCACAAATGACGAAGCTCCCCGCGACAATGCGATGCGGACGCTTGGGTGACTGGGTGGAGTTTCCCTTCCTACTGGCTTTCGGGCACGCTCTGAAAACCGGCACCCGTTGACAATGCGCTACGGGGATGCCACTGCTTACCACCCTGCGCGGGGGCTGGCTCATTTTCGAATAGTTTACCGATTTGCTAGTTTCTCAAACTAGAAAGTCAGACCAGGTATCGTCATGGGAATGGGCTGGGAAAGCCGTCATTCATCCCAACATGACTTGTGAAGTCCTCCGTGGGGTAATGAGAATTCCTCTCATGGTGGTATCCTCGAGCTTTCTGATCGGTTTGCTTTGAGCCCTTGATGCGCCCGTGGAATCGGCGTGAAGTCAGCACAACGACGCGATTGTCGTCGGTCGAACAGGACAGTCCTGATGCAACATTCGTTCTTGGCTATTCGCTACGCTGAGGGAGATACCGAAACCCGCGGAACCCCTTCCGGGGTGCGCGCGGTCACCGAGAGACACCGCTACAGCATTGTTTCGTTCCGATTCTCGCTCGGTGGTCATCGAAAGTGCTCTGACTCAAAATCGTTCGCAGTGGAGTCTGGAATCAGCATCTTGAACAGACTGCGTGATGCCTTTCTGAAATTAGAAAGCTACTCTTTTCGGTGCATCGTTCCCGGAATATCAGCATAACAATTGAGATTCGTTCACTCCCGAAAATGATACGGCCTCAGAAAACAGGGAACCCTGTGTCAGCGTAGCGCCGTTCAATCGCTGCCGTTCAGTGCGTGGAATGAATATTCGCATCAATAGTCAGCCATTCAGCCAAGCGGCCGACGGGTGAACGTTTGATCCAGAAAGTCATCCCACTGTGTCACGCCGCAATTATTCAAGAATGATGATCCCCTAACAAGATTTCTCGCTGCCGCTCGCTTTCGCTTTTGCTTCCATCTTGTCACTGCGGCACGCAACGCCTCAGCCAACCAAAAAAAAAGTCGTCCAGCCTAGCGACTGATCCGAATACCGCGAGAAATTATTCTGAATTCACTTTCTTCTGCACCCCGTCCCGGGTGGAATAGGCGCGTTCTTGCTCCCGGGCCTCCCATCTCCTGAGTGGCCCGAGTCTATGGTTCGGAAATGATGGAAAGAGGGAGAGAAAACTTGCCCCTGTCATCAGACGAACTGGAAGTGAGCGTGAGAAATATCACAACCAAGGAGGACCGCTCCTGGCAAGGGGAATGCCCTCACCGGAAGCTTGTATACAGAGTGGTGCCACAATCAATTTTTCGGGTTTTTCTCGAGAAACAACAACATGTTAGAGAGAAAGTGTCATCGATGACCCTACTCGGAATTCGATTTTACATCTGATGAGCCTCACAGGAGTTCCCGGTTAGTTGGGTGTATCTCAGGAAAATACAGCATTTCCGAGGAAAAAACATCATTCGAATTGACGTTCGATAGACTTATCGGAATTCGTCTAGAACCCCGTTTCCGGGTCCGAATTGCCCCCCATGTCCTGGTTTCGACTCTTTTTTTTTTTAGGAAATTTTTTTTTGGGAATTTCAAGCTTGTTGTTAGAGAGAGACAACATCAACTTCCCTCGAAAAACTCATGGAAAATGAGTCGAACCCAGGACAAAGGGTCAATTTGAACGCGGAAATGGGGTTCTAGGCGAACCCTGATAAGTCTATCGAACGTAAAATCGGACTTTAGGTGTAGTCTTCCATGATATTTTTCCTCGGAAATGCTGTATTTTTCTGAGTTACACCCGAATATTCGAGAGTGCAGATTAACAATATGTAGTGCGGTTTTCCCGTCACGTGATGAGTTTTTTTTTGTTGCTGAAAATTGATTCCTTCCCCTCAACATCTATCTCCACGGCTCGGGATGGCCTTATTGGCGAATTTACACTTCCGAACGAACCCGTCTGCGATTTGAAACTGAGTGATTTGAGTCGGAAGAAGTTGTGAACACACTCAAGAGAATGTACTGAGAGCCCACTTATCATCGTTTGATCATGATAATCGACATTAATGTTTGTTCCGATTTGCTCAAGAGATGTGAAACCCGAGCTCGGAGTGGCGGCGAGCGTGATGTTCGAAATCCACATGGCTCTCTGTATGAAATCATTCCGGAGTTCGAGATCGTTGCGCTTGGGGCTCGAGCGCCGAGTGTTCAAACCTCGTCAACATCGTTGCCATGAGTCACGAACGGAATCTTGCGCCGGCCGAATGCCTCCAGAGGAAGACGGGTATGGCTACCCCTAGATGAGAAGATCGAGATCATCAAGCTCCTTGAGGAAGGTTTGAGTTACGCTGAGATCGGACGTCGGAACAACATGCCCGAATCTTCAGTGAGGAGAATCTTCCAACACGCAGATGAGCACAAAGCGCTGTGTATGGCCGAATGCTCTTCATACGTGTCGAAAAATCTCAGGACTCGAGACCCGCGACTGGGCCACACAGAGAGACTTTTGTCACGATGGATTGAGGATCTGAATCAGAACAGAATCGCGGTGAGTCAACGGGAAATCCAAGCCAAATCCTTGAGCCTTTCTGAAGACCTCGTTGGATACCATCAACGTGAGGAACAACCTCGTCAGGATCCTTCCAGTGCAAGCAGAAGCTGGTTCCAGAAGTACAAGGAGCGTGCAAGCCTCAATATTCCACGTTTTCAATGCGAATCGGCGAGTGCTGATCAAGACGCGGCCAGATCCTTCTCTGAGAAACAAACTGATGCCGATGCTGGTCAACCGCGCTCACTGTGGCTAACTGCACGTCCGCGCCAGCGCGCACAGGCAGATAGCTATCACGACGCAGTACCGAGAGAGTCCGCCGGGTGGCGCTGCTCGTCAGCGCACTCGGCCGGCACTCTCAAGAAAAGCGAACGATACTAGAAAGAGCTGATTCCATATGATACGTAGGTAGGAGTCCGAGGACTATAAGAATAACAATGAGATGATCAATAAAATGAATGCCAACGCCTCTTCCGCGGAACTCAGACTCAGACAGGGCACAGCAGACGACGCTGACCGGGGGTCAGCTGTCAACGTCTGATACGTGCAACAGTGCAACTTCGGGGACCGGTCCAAGCAGACGGTCAAGGGCAGGCTTAGCTTGCAAAATCTGAACAAACTGAGTTCTGAACCGAGAAGACGGTCGCGGCCGGTACATTCTATCCTTGAGTGTCTTTCTTCCGGGGATTCGGCAGCTGGGTTTGTGTCAGTGGTGTCAGAAGAACAAGTGAACCCGCGCTCGAGAGCGACATCCGAGCACGTGGTATCGGCGGGAAGCCCGTGAGCGAAATTACATCGATTAAAAGATTTCGCCGTGGTGAAAAATCAGGATGACTGTCGACGTCAAGCCAGACGAGCAGGAACAGGAAGCAGCGGAAGCCTACGCAGAAATGAAGCGGGAGGTGAAGCTGTCTAGCGAGCTCGTGACAAGAGCAATCGCAAAAGTGCGGACCGCGGTCGCGGCACAGCCGAGCGAAAAATCCATCGCAGAGCTGAGAGCCGCGGCGAGCATGATGAAGAAAACGGCGGACCGTGCTACGAAGGCAAGGAGGGCTTTGCTCAAAGCGAAAAGTCTGACAGCAGAGGTGCGGGAGGCTGAAGAAGCCAAGGAACTCGCATTGGAGGCAGACATCATCGATTGCGAGTATATGATCGAGGCATTCCTTAGGCAGCATGATGCAAACTCCTTCGTAGAAGAAGACAGGCGACAATCAACGTCGATCCAACACGAGTCCGGAGCGTCCGAGCGACCGAACTTGAACTCGACGACGAATAGTGCACAACCGGCAAAGAACAGCTGGAAAGAAATTCTTCAGAGGGTCCCGAAGTTCGCAGGAGACCCGACTAAGTTCAAAAGGTGGAGGAATGCGTTCGAACTGTATGTGGATTCAACGTCGATGGACCCGCTCGAGAAATTTCAACTCATGATGAAGACGCTGGTGGGCAAGGTGCCAGAGTGCGTAGCCGTGTGGGACGTGTCCGCGGACAATTATGTCGACGCCAGGGACACGATCTATGACCGGTACGGAGACATCTCTTTGGCAGAAGAGCAACACGTCGACAACGTTCTCAACGCGTGCCTGAGGAAGGACGTCGTGACCGACAGAAAATTCATCGAATTTGTGGACGTGGTGACACACAACATGGCATCCATCGTCAACCTGGGAGCAACCTACGAGGGTATGTCACCTTTTGTCACGAGAGTTATAATGAGAGCGCTTCCATTCGAACGCAAACAGCGTTTCGACGATGTATTCGTACCAAGCGATGACGAGTGTAGACTGAAAGCTCTGTTGGTTTTTTTGGGTGCGGAGAGGAAGCAGGTGGAGAGGCTGGTTGAAAAGCAAAAAGGCAGCCCAAAACCTCAGTCAGAGGGAAGAAGGGCGAAGTTCGAATTCCAAAATAGTCAGAGAACGAATGCCTCCCAGTTCAAGAGATTCGAAGATCGAAAATTTAATCCCGCGGGACCATCGGGATCAACGGGCAATCAGTATTCATTCGTCGCCTTGGAAAACCAATCAAATAAGCAGCAGGTAGATCATGCATGCATATTCTGTTCAGAAAAACATCCTAGTAATAAGTGCAGGAAGGAAATGTCGATAGACGAGAGAAGGCGGTGTGTGGCGACGAAAAACGCGTGTTACAAGTGCTTGAATCGGAATCATAAGGTCGACAAGTGCAGGGCAAAGGGTTGCGCGAAGTGCCGAGGGCGACATCACGAGATGTTGTGTACCAAAACGGACGACATAGTGACGTCAGCTTCACTGACGATCGCAAGCGGGTTCGCGAACGCGAACATGGTCAAAATGCTCGAGGTAGCAAAAAGGATGATTCCGACAGGTTTCGTCGAGATAATCGGAGATGGCCGCCGAACAATCGGCAGGATAATGTTGGATACTGGTAGTCAGAAAACATTGATAACGAATAAGTTGGCCGAAGAACTCAATGCGAGAACTGTGGCCATGGATAAATTCTATCTCCAAACGGCAGGGCACGCGATGCCCAGGAAATGCAAAGGGAGGATCGTAGAAATAACTCTGAAAAGTCGATTCTCAAATAACCATATGGTAGTACATGCCACGGCATTAAAGAATGTGGTCGAAGGCGAGCTTCCGAGAGCCAACTTCAGTGGAAACATCTATCCGATCGCAGATAAAAACGAAGACCATTGGTCAGAGGAGATTAGCATTCTAATCGGAGCAGACTTTCTTTATCCCATTCTGGGAACAACAATTAAAAAGATAGAGGGCTATTTGGCCATAGAAACGGCGTTCGGATATTTCGTTTCTGGTACTGGGAAGCATCAAGAAATTCAGGTGCATCCAATGTTGGAGGAGGTGGTTCAGAGGAAGAAGGAGTCGTGGTGCGAGAAGGCAAACTGGCCGAGGGAAACGGCTGTGTCTCTCGCCGCGGCGATTAAGGCGAAATTCGATCCAGAGGATATCTCGTTCTTGTGGGAAACGGAGCTGCTGGGCTTCGGGCCAAGCACGAAAGAGAGCGACGAAGCGTCGACTGAGGAAGTCATGAGGTTCTTCAGAGAAACCACGAAACGAGACTCCAACGGACGATACATAATTCAGTTGCCGTTTAAGCCGAATTTGAATACGCTTGGAAGCAACCGCGAGTTGACGGAACGTCGTCTGAGAAGTTTCCTGGCACAAGCGAGGAAAAACCCAAAGCTTCTCGAAGCGGCGGACGCGGAAATTCAGGACCTGCTGAGCCAGGGATTCATCGAAATCACGACGCCACCGCAGCCAGGAGAACAAGCGCATTACCTGCCGCTGCTGGCAGTCATCAAAAAACAGGCCTCCGCGGAGGGAAAGCTGAAAGTCAGATTGGTCAATGATGCGAGCGCAAGGTCGAAGGACGAAGCCGGGCTGAACGACGTGCTATTTCAAGGGGGCAATTTAATTGCCGATCTGATATCCGTAATATTGAAATTCCGACAGTTAGAGGTCGTGATAACCGCGGATATCGAGAAAGCATATTTGCAAAACGAGATAATACCGGAGCAAAGGAAATTCCTACGGTTTCTGTGGCCGTTGGGTATTAGTTCAAATCAGAGAGCCCCGGTAAAAGAATTACAATCGTGTCGGCTGTCGTTCGGTCTCGTGAGCGCGCCTTTCTTGCATTGCGCGACCATCAGACTACATCTGGAAAACGAAATAAAAAGGAGGCCCAAGGATGCCGAATTGTTGGAATTTGTCAAAGAGTACTTCTATGTTGACGATTTAATGGCAGGCGCAGAAAGTGTCGAGCATGGCAAGTCGGTAGCGATGACGCTTCGAGAGGTTTTCGATGCAGGATGTTTTCCGTTGAAAAAATGGGCAACGAACTCCGCGGAGCTGGGTTTGTGACAGGAGGTGTGTTGGATACCATCAACGTGAGGAACAACCTCGTCAGGATCCTTCCAGTGCAAGCAGAAGCTGGTTCCAGAAGTACAAGGAGCGTGCAAGCCTCAATATTCCACGTTTTCAATGCGAATCGGCGAGTGCTGATCAAGACGCGGCCAGATCCTTCTCTGAGAAACAAACTGATGCCGATGCTGGTCAACCGCGCTCACAGCCCACGAGCCCTCAAGAATTCCCGCAGCAAATTCAAAGGCTTGGGTCACAGAGGCTCTGTTCAAGGACTAGTTCGACGGCTACTTTTGGCCCGCGACGAAGCAATTCTGTGATGAGGCAGGCATCGATTCCAAGATTCTCCTCATTTTGGAAAGCGCGCGGCTATCCGATCGACCTTGCAGACACCAATGAAAACGTCTAAATCGTCTTCCTTCTCCCCAATACCACCTCTTTGATCCGACCAATGGATCAGGGACTCATAGCTACTTTCCAAGCCTATTACCTATTCACGAAATATTTAGTCCCAAGCAATCGAGCAGTCGTCTAGGGAGGGAATCACAATGTCTGCATTTTGGGAAGAATATAACATCAAAAAGTCCATCGATAACATCTGCGACGCGTGGGATGAGGTGTCCTCCGGAAGCACGAGAAAGGTGTGGAAACACATGCTTCCACCGTCAGTGACACCTCAGGTTTGGATGTTGAAATCTCTGGAGTAACTGAGAGAATCGTGAAAATCGCGCAGCGGTGTGGTTTCAAAGAAGTGAGCTCTTCCGATTTGAACGAGTATATCAACTCGACACCTGAGCCGCTTGATGATCAGTCGCTCATCGAGATCGAAGAGGAAGAAGAAGAGGCTGCGAAGCCAAATTGCTAGGAGCTAGTCGAGATTCTGAGATTGCTGATAATCCGGTGGAAAAAATGATTCTCGTAGATTCTGATTCACATCGAAGTCAGAGAATATGTGACGCGTTGATCGGAAAACTGCAATAACTCCATTTTTCCAGTTGCTGGGGAATTCCATTTCTACTTTTGATCGAGGTTTTGACTCTAAAGTCACGATAAGACTTCAGTTATAGATTCTTGCGGGCGCCGTGAGCGTGGCGCGAGCGAGTTCGCATATCGTGTGGACCCAAGGGCACTCTGCAGTGATAAGGTAATTTGGACTTACTGATATGGCCATGGCCCCCCCCCCCCCCCCCTCGGTACGCTACTGATGATGGAACGTCGCACCCTTCCTCGAGGTGGTCCGATCGAGTAATTCAAGGAAGGGTGCGAGGTTCGCGACTCCCCTCTCATAGTATCTAATCCGCGAAGACTCAAAATTAGAGGCAGCATTATCGAGCTAGCGGCAGATTCCAGCGCTACCATGAGCGAGCTCTCAATTCTTGGGCGAGGCAAGAACTTCTCGAGTTTAAGCCCATTCAATTTCAAATGTGACCCGCAGAATCGAATGAAGAGCGCGGAAATGGACTTATTGCGGTTTGCCGATCAACGTGTCATATAATGACGTCTATACGGCTATTCGTCCGCACAAAACTTTGCATGATTATCAGAGTCAGAATCCGGAGTAGCTCCCGAGCATAGACGAGACACTTTTTTCTCGACTATGCTGTTATTTCTTGACAAAAACCCGAAAAACTGACTGTGACACCACCCTGTATATTGTATATCAATAGCACTTGTCATCCTCGCTGCGTCAGAAGTCTCGTCTTAGGAGCGAACCTTCGGAGCAATCGTTCTCGCTTTGATTCTCAGTCGATGAGAATGCAGCCGTCCACAGTTCGAGCGGGTCGCCGGCCGTTATCCTTCGATAAGCTTCCGTTCAAGCCGAACACTGACCCTCTTTTCGAAAAGTTTGAATACCTCATCTAGATATTAATTAAAAGTTGCCCACACCTTGTGGGACAGATAAATGGTACTTCAAGACGCACGTTGTTGATCATCGGCCGCCTCCGTTCTGCTCAGATTCTGAAACGATTCGGTTGGGAATGATGTAGGTTGAAAGTGCACTCAAAAATGAAGCGAGTCGTCCCGAAGAACGGGAAGAGATAATTCGAGAGAGATAATTCTCCGAGCGGTCGTATCTTCCAATCTCAACCCGATGCCAGCCATGCTTCGACGCCCTAAGTTGTTCCCGACAACGAAATTGCTCATCAACAAGTGCAACGCGCGCGGTGATCGCGATGCACGTTGATCTCAGCGTGTACGTGCTGTTTTGGAGTGTTATCTCGGCTTTTCTCCTTCACTGGCATGGATTCAGGCTTCGCGGCCGTGGTTCGTCCCAGACGGATCCGTCGAGATTCCTCAGACTCGCGGCTGTCGTATGCGTCCTCGCGTGGATTTCACAGGCGACAATGGACCAGCTTTCTGTAGAGACTCTTCGAGGGGGAGGAAGAGCCGGACGACGATATTTCGACATCGATGAACCGGAGGAGGAACCGGACCCACCCGAAGAAATATACCGTGACTGGCGGCTCCTCGTACGTTTCCAAGAGTGGGGTGATGAAGCTCTATTCACGCTCGACGAGATCAGCGAAATGCTAAAAGCAAAGCGTGTCAGAACCCGGTTATGGCTGATTGAGAACAGGCTAAAAGTGCACGAGGTGTTCATGCTGTGCCAGTCACAGAGCTCAAAACGGGACAAAATGGAGGTACACGATGAGCTCGATAACCCACAACCGCCATCAGATTTGCTCCCCGAATGGGTGCGCAAGTCCAGCGAAATAAAAAAATTCGAACTCGACGACCAAGGCATGCCGATAATGGCTCCTGATCGACCAGAAACCGTCAACTTGACCCTCAGGTCGGGAAGAACTTTCACGATGGATGCAGCGGAATACGAGGATCTGAGATCCTTCAGGGAGTTTGAGCTGCGAGGCACCAAAGTAAATGTCGACGGTGCAAAAATGGAGATGAACCTGTCTGAAGTTTTCGAATGCTATGAGGCTCTTGGACTCTACGCTGAGGACCGGCTTACCCGTAAATTTGTTCCCCTCAATGAGTTCCGTCTCCGGCAGCTGACTTACGACAACCCCGAAGTAAGAATAGGAGACGAGTGGGAGCCAGCTACAACGACCTTGATCAAACGGATCGCCGAGGAGCATTGGCGTAGCAAGTAAGTGGATCAAGTTTTGAGATAAGTCTGAATGGTTCCATCGTCCCCCTCCCACTCATGCTCTGATGTGTTCAGTGCTCGGGTCTACTTCGAGGCTTCGCAAGTGGCGTGACCGCACTGCGACGAGAGCTACCTTCTCGGAGCTAGAATGCACACGGGAAGCAGAGATCCTCAGAGAAGGGAAGAACTCATCCCCACCGTTCGTTGCAGCCCGTTGCCGAATTGGATCGTCCCAAGGGGCGTCATGGACGAAAGGTCAGTTTAATACTTTTCCACCGGCAGCAATCCTCGTATCTCGATCAACTGGTGTCGAGGCTGTAACTTGTTGCCGGTGGTTTTGAAAAATCCACGGATTTCTGACCGATAGACGACGCCAGATCTTTCCAGCTCTGTGACGTTTCAGAGGGACGCCAGAAAAGAAGGCCGCCGCACGTTCAGGGATCGAGGGGTGAGCTCGCTCATCATGGTTTTCGTTCGCACAGGCTCGGATTTGGCGGGGTTCCTTTCTAGGAGTTTCGTGAGGGCCCTATGCCCTGAAAGAAGCGCCGTGTTGCGGGATAACGGTTGCCCGTCGATCCCAGAGCTCTCATTTCGGATCATCACACAGAACGACGGCCTGGCTTTTCGGCTGATCGTTACCGAGGATTGTTACGAGCGCAAGAGCCCTCGCAATTCTCAAATGCAAAGAATGGACGAGTTTAAATCTTACAGAATGTTTCCCGAGCCAAAACCAATCACCAGACTTCACTCGGCGAGCTTTTCGCGACTCGGAGCTCACTGCAAGTCACGCTTTCTTCCAGGCTCGACGACTTGCCGGCCTTCCGGCTCGATATCGCACATATCGGCGGGTTTTGTTTCAATGAAAGTGCACCGAGATTCACCGAGTTCTGTCGTTCGGACTATTGGAAGGCCAAAACAATGTAAATTTTCCACGGACTGTTCCGGGGTGTGACCTTGTGACCAAAGCCTCCTCAAACTTCAGATGTTCTAATCGCATATCTTTCTAGCTGGACCTTGATTGGTGTTAAACCTTTGAACCCTGTTCGGTTCAGATTCGTCCACAGGGCGCAGAAAGAAGATATATATCAAAATCTCACATGTATGCTCTCTGTGGTATCGGTATGAGGAGAACGGAATATTTTAGCTGTGAGAGAATTATTCGTACGCATACATTTCGCATTACTCCTTCCATGTCGCCAGCGTCCGATATCGGAAGATACTGGTTCGAGAGATTCAGGACGTATGCTGTGGGGCTGACGTCGTCAATGGCATCGTCAACCTTACCTGATTTGCTCGAGACGGCCTTGCATTTCAGAAGAGAGTGAGTTGATTGTATCACTCCCTCGCACTCCTTTGAACTTGTATACATTTGATGACCAAAATGATTAATTTTCATTCCCCGGCTATATCGGCACCGAATAATTCTCCTCCTGGTTTGGATCCACAGGTTGGTAGCGAGTGTCGAGCAATACCTGTCACTGTGTGTGACACTCTACGAACTGGTCGATTTTGAAGGTAATCAGTCAATCGCAGACCTGGTTCCGAACAGGGAAATGACTTTCCTCCTTTTTTTTCTCATCTACATTTTGTTACTGAATCTTTTCACAACACGAAAGTAAGCGTCGGAAACTATCTGGCAAATCCAAACCTGGATACGCGGTCCTCTGCTCATTCGTTAGCCTTGTGAAATCCAACAACAATCGTAGAGCGGTCACGCCGCATTTCTCTCGATGATATTTTCCAAGCCATCGGTTCCGGACGTGGGTGCCTTAGGCCAGCCGAAGGGCCCAGAAACGGCTGTGTGAGGCCCGGGGGTCATCCAGAAATATCACATGTAAGGAATGGGGTGCGACGCGCTCTGGACTAGTTCGACAATGCAATTGCACGCCGTGCTGAGGGGGAGCTTTACGCTGACCGTTGTTGACCTGGTTTGGAATTTGAGAATAGCAAACCGTCATCTGTGGGCTTTTTGGAAAGCAAATATATGAGCTTCATATACTACGATGTCTAGGAATGCCAATGGCGATTGGGGTCTCCTGGTGTTGCGATGCGTTCGCTAGGATGCCTTGCAAGGCGTCCGGCAAGATGCTCCCGTGATGGACGCACCATGGGTTGGAGTCGCTTTGACCCGCTTCTCGAAAACGGGATCAAGAGGATCAATCCGGCGATGCTTTTTTGATTGGGCGGCTCATCTTGCAACCAGACCTCTGCAGCTTCGAAGTTCGACTGCCGGCAGGATTCATCCTATATGAAGAGTTCGCCGTTGAGTTAGCGATCGAATGTGTCTCTGTTGACACGTGACACTCGCCAGGTGTCAATCGAGCGAGGGAACAACGCTGTCCAGTCTCCCGAAAAAACTGTGTTGCAGGGGTAACAAAAAAGGCTGATCCGCTCGGAAGTGCGCGTGCCCATGCATAGAGTCTGGACTTGTTGCTTGAGGCGGCCCAATGCTGAGTCCCAGTTGATCATCCCGATTCTCCTCAGTTGCTGCCTAATTCGTGGTTTGCTTTCGCAGCTAAAATGGCGGAAAGTGGCTTGAACTTGGCTGATTCTGGCAGTGTTGAGCTTGACGCATTGAGAGAAGCCATACACGGATTCCATCCGAATGTAGCAAGAATCAACTGCCGATACAGCTCCGTCGACGCCCCTTTTGAAAAAAAACCGCGGAAAATCCTATATATGGTGGGGCTGTGCTTCACACGCAACCTGAAACCAGTCGATTGCTTATCGTCTCCGTGAGTTCTCATCCTATGGCGCTGACCCTCGTGATTCGACGTACTTCACTGATATCATGAATATTTTCTTGATTGCAGCAAGAACTGCCTGGGGCCTGATATTACCATAGCGTCGGCTGACCCACCCCAGGGCGGTGCGGATGCCTGATCCACTGTTTCCAGCCCTCCAGCAGGAAATCGCCACAAGGACAGAAGCCCGGGCATGGGGAAATTTGAATTTCCCTGAGCCGTTCATATCCAATAAAACTATCACCGAACCATCGAGCGGGAGCCTAATGAGAATTCCATGCCTTTTCATGCTTCTAGAGCGAGGGTCCCAACAGTATTCTACGCCACGGTCCTTTTCGATGGGAACAACAGGCCGCGCCCGACCATTGAACAATGTCCGAGACCATTTGATAATGTGCGGCTGCTTTGATTCGATCGGAAAATCGGAAAGAGCTGTCCCTCCCGCAAGCCATGAGATGCGGCTGTCCTGTTTTGCTATGTTTTGTCATGAACAAATTCATCGTACGAAGTGCTCATTGCAAGGACCTTGATTCATCTTAATAATCTATACCCTGTGGCCTCCCCGAGAAACGACCTCTAATCATGATGTCGCAAGTACCGTAGATGCGTTTGCACATCCAATCATCTCTCATAACTATTGATTCCATGCAGGCAATGGATTTTTGACGCCCCACGATTCGAGGCCGACGACTGCGACTGCGAATCGGTCACCTGCTCTCGCAAGTGGACCACACCCGTCGAACAGAACGAGCAGCATTCTCAGCAGATTCTTCCCAGACGCTCGCGGAAACGAAGCTTTATGAGAAACGTCGATAACGGGTTTATTCAATTGGTCAACAGACAACTCGAGAAAACGCTCTACAAGGGAAAGTTCAGATACAACCTGCAACAAGAGTGAGCACCAGGAGCATGGCTCCAGAAACAACACATTATAGCACATGCTACATTGCATACTTCTGCCGCCACTAAAAAGCCTGCTATTCATCATTGTTCTTGGCCCATTCAGCTAACCCTTTCTCGAATAACTTCAACGTCATGCCGGAGCTCCCAACGTAAATGGCTGTGACTCCCAGCTTCGAGATATCTCTGATGTTTCGCGTTTCATCGTCGAAGAAGATCATATCTCTGAATGAGATGCCCGAATCCTTTTTGAACCTGGGAAAAAAACACCGCCCATGAAGTCCTCAATCGTGGCATGTCGTCTCCCTCGACGGCGATGGTACGTCTAATGAACACACTCACTTGTTGAAATGGGTAACTTTACAGCCTGGGTAGATTTCGCGGTAGTCGAAATATTCATCCCAATCGAGAAGCTTGATGAGTTGATTGGCAACCGATGGGGCATCCGTTCTCGACGCAGCCGCTATCTTGTAACCATCATTTCGAAGCTTCTCTAGCAGTCGAGGGACCTGGCGATAATGGGAAAGATGACGAAATGATCAAGCCCGACACGAATACGGGGACGACAGAACATTTCGCATCAGGCTTGACGAGTGGACTGATATTTTGGAGTCACTCCGGATCGATGCCGGCTGGAACGCTCCGGGTTGACTCACCTCTGGGAACGGTTTGACAGCCTGACCACTCGAATCGAATACATGTCCGTCCCTATAATCAATAATATATCGTAGATTCCCGACATCTGAGTTGAAAAAAAATCCGGAAGCGTTGCGATCGTTTTTGCAAAGCTATGAAGAGATTTTGTCAGAAATATCACCTGTCTTTCCGCAGAGGTGGATCTACCGTGCAGTCTACATGCTGAGGCCACAGAGTGTAATCTGAAAACCGAGTTGATGAGGGTGAGACAAAATTTTGTCTATAATCTTCAACTGAGATATAATATCTCGCTTCAGGGGAGAAACAACGAGAGATTCACAAGCGTGAGTTGCTGAGAAGGCTTTGTCGCCGAGTGTCGTGAATCCTATACAGCTGGTAATGACCTCTCGCCCTCAAATCGTGAAGTCGAGAGCTTCACAAAAAATTGAGGATCGCTCCCCCTCCCGCGATCGGTAGATTGTTTGGCGAATTGATCGCAAGCATTCAAGCGCCTTGCGATACTTTCGCTGCTTGAACGGTTCCGTCGACACGACCAAGGAGGGAGATAGATTCTGGGACTCCATTCAGAAACGAGGACATAGACCAGTGATCTGACGGGAGGAGCTGCGAACCCACATTTTTCGTGAAAGCCTCCATTAGCCAACTATTGGAGACTCACCGAGGTCGAACACTATGAGCTTCGGCTTTGCCATTGAGAGAAAACGCACGGGGCACACCGACAGTGATTTCAAAGGCACCGCCGCAGAACAATACAGAGAAATGAGGAGATGTTTGTTTTGAATAATTGTTGCGATTTTGATTGCTCGCGGCGTCAGAGTCTTGAGTGAAGACGTCTCGTGGAACCAACAGCGTATCAGGAGCGGTGCTGGTGGCAGATCGGATTCTCCTTTCTTTAGGGATATTCAGGGCGCGAGAACGATCAGTTTCAGAGCGGCTCGGAGGTGCCAGATCGGTATCCGCCCGAAGAAGTATCAGCACCAGCCTCCTTCTTGAAATTGGGAACGTTTGCTCTGAATATCGCTCAAAGATGGTGATTCAATTCATTGAAGAGACGCCGGAAAGAAAGGACCGGTGGACCCACTATCTTTACTCTAAAACAGACATAGAACTCTTGAGATCTTCGCCAGCAGACGACTCCTGCAATGTCGATGGTGACGATGATTTCTGCTGAGAACACATCAACTATGCATGCGAATCGGGTTTTTAGACAGACTACTGATCGACGGCTGAGGTGACGGAAAGGAAGAATTCCGTGGCCCACGACGTTTCCAATGATATCCGCGAATCTCGAACGCTAGCCATGACGCATCGCCGGCAGCGTTGAAAAGAACCACATGGGTTGTGTTGGAGTGCGGTACCATAGACGGCCGCTCTTGGCGATCGTCGCTGTTGCGCGGAGAAAAGCTGGTATTCCGAGAAACAGCGATTGATATTCTGTCATGATTCAACCTCAATTCAACCTTCGATTCGGCACTACTGCAAGCTCGACACCACGAGTGGCACGCAGTCTGTGGCGTTTTGGGAGATTTAGGAGGAATTTGATGCCTCCCTTGGAAGAACAATCCTTTGCTGGAGTTGTTGATGAGGTCAACATCTGACTCGCGTCGGAATCTTTCATAACCTCGAGCCCGGACCTTCATGCAGAATGCATAAAAATAAATGCATTTTGCACAAATCAGACGTTGGAGCATAATTACGCATCAGCCTTATCTGCCTCTGCGACGAATTCAACCGTCCGCTTACCTCGGAAGTTTGCCTGAAACTATCGAAATCCTCGAGAAGGGGGGCATTTCCCTTGAAGGGAGTACCAGTGTTTTCGGGAGCTTGCTTCTTGACCTCAAGGAAACCCCAGGCGTTCTCGATGAGCAGGTGCGCCGTAACTGCGAACTGGTTCTGGAAACCCTGACCACGATCATTTGAAGAAGGTGGCGGACATACACCGCGAAATCTTATGCTTGAAGGCGGACCACCGCTCAAGTCCAACGCAACTCGCATCCTTGACGTACGCGCCGATCCCTTCAGTCGACGTGGAGAGGACATTCTCATTCTTCAAACATACATAGAGCGATCGGAGACAAAGTTTTGCCTTCGAAAATCTCAACCAAATTCTCGTTGTGTATTCTGATGAAAGAAAACTTGACCTCCTCGTGTGAATCTTAAAATACATATTTCCATTTTTTCAATGCATAAGTGCATGCATATTGCTTACTTGTTAGTGCATGAAGGTATGGGCTCTATTTATAAGGTTTCAAACCCACGAGCCCGCCCTCTCGAAATACCGATACCGAACACGATCGATCTCCATGCATTCTGACGAGCTCGTTGCGGCGCCGGCGCGTCATTGCGGTATCATCTGCAGGATTAAGTCAGTGAAGCCTGCTGAGGCATCACCCATCTCGAAAGCTCGGGTGGGTAAAACCAAGATCAGAACTTCGTGCACTCGCGATCGGCTCCAGTTCGACGATGTGGGTTCGGGGGGAGAGGAGGAAGGTTGAAGGAGTTCTGACTAGCTCCGGATCTCTCATATGAGCTTGAATCCACGTTTGAATACAAACATTTTGAGCGACCAACTTCACCACACCAACACCACTCAGTAGGCGCTTCTGGTGAGCTTCACACCAGCGCACGTCCATGATCCCACAACATGTACCTCAGCCGAACTGCCAGTCACCACCACTCATACCTATCCTTTCCAACCCTGGCGGCAGACGGGAATCGAACCGCCATCGAGTCTTGGTTACATGGAATAGCACTGGCAAACGGCCGTGTCAGCAGTTGTTCTTGGTCTGATTGTGAGTTTCCCGCAAACGGGATCGAACCCGATTTCTATCTCCTGCGTGAATGTTTCCATATTTTCTTCCGCATTCGTTTCAGGTGGGATCATCTGAAAATGATCTAGGCTAAGAGTGCATCTAATAATTAGGCGAGTCGTCGCGAAGATCGGAGGGAGATCATTCGAGAGAGATAATCTTCCGAGCGCTCTTATCTTCTGATCTCATCCCAGGGTCAGCTGAGCATCGCAGCCCTAATTTGTTCCCGACAACGAAAGTGCTCTACATCAAGTGCGACACCCGCGGTGGTCGCGATGCAGGTTGATCTCAGCGTGTACGTGATGTTTTGGAGTGTTGTCTCGGCTTTTCTTCTCCACTGGCATGGATTCAGGCTTCGCGGCCGCGGTCCGTCTCAGACGGATCCGTCGAGATTGCTCAGACTCGCTGCTGTCGTATGCTTTCTCGCGTGGATTTCACAGGCGACGATGAACCAGTTCTCAGTCCAGACTCTTCGAGGGGGAGCCGCCGGAGGAAGAGATTCCAACGCCGAACAATCGGAAGAGGACATACCCGAAGAAATATTCCGTGACTGGCGGCTCCTCGTACGTTTCCAAGAGTGGGGTGATGAAGCTCTATTCACGCTTGACGAGATCAGCGAAATGCTAACAGCAAAGCTTGTCCAAACCCGGTTATGGCTGATTAAGAACAGGCTAAAAGTGCACGATGTGTTCAAGCTGTACATGTCACAGAGCTTAAAACGGGACAAAATGGAGGTACACGATGAGTTCGATACCCCACAATCGCCATCAGATTTGCTCCCCGAATGGGTTTGCAAGTCCAGCGAAATAAAAAAATTCGAACTCGACGACCAAGGCATGCCGATAATGGCTCCTGATCGACCAGAAACCGTCAACTTGACCCTCAGGTCGGGAAGAACTTTCACGATGGATGCAGCGGAATACGAGGATCTGAGATCCTTCAGGGAGTTTGAGCTGCGAGGCACCAAAGTAATTTTCGACGGTGAAAGAATGGAGATGAACCTGTCTGATGTTTTCGAATGCTATGAGGCTCTTGGACTCTACGCTGAGGACCGGCTGACCTCTGAATATGTTCCCCTCAATGGGTTCCGTCTCCGACAGCTGACTTACGACAACCCCGAAGTAAGAATAGGAAACGAGTGGTACCCAGCTACAACGACCTTGCTCAAGTGGGTTGCCAGAGAGTATATGCACAGAAAGTAAGTGGGTCAAGTTTTGAGATTGGTCTGAATGGTTCCATCGCCCCTCTCCCACTCATGCTCTGATGTGTTCAGTGCTCGGGTCTGCTTCGAGGCTTCGCAAGTGGCGTGACCGCACTGCGACGAGAGCTACCTTCTCGGAGCTAGAATCCACATGGGGGGCAGAGATCCTCAGAGAACTCATCCCCACCGTTCCTTATAGCCCGTTGCCGGGTTGGATCGTACCAAGGCACGTCATGGAAAAAAAGTGAGTTTGATACTTTTCCACCGGGGGCGATTCTCGTTTCTCGATCAACTGGTGCCGAGGCTGTATCTTGTTGCCGGTGGCCTTGAGAAATACACGAATTTCTGACCGATAGACGATGCCAGATCTTTCCAGCTCTGTGACGTTTCAGAGGGACGCCAGAAAAGAAGGCCGCCGCACGTTCAAAGATCGAGGGGTGAGCTCGCTCATCATGGTTTTTGTTCGCACAGGCTCGGATTCGGCGGGGTTTCTTTCTAGAAGTTTTGTGAGAGCCCTATGCCCTGGAAGAAGCGCCGTGTTGCGGGATAACGGTTGCCCGTCGACCCCAGAGCTCTCAACTCGGAACATCACACAGAACGACGGCCTGGCTTTCCGGCTGATCGTTACCGAGGAAAGTTACGAGCGCAAGAGCCCTCGTAATTCTCAAATGCAAGGATCAGACGAGTTTGAATCTTATAGAATGTTGTCCGAGCCAAAACCAATCATCAGATTTCACTCGGCGAGCTTTTCGCGACTCGAAGCTCACCGCGAGCCACACTTTCTTCCAGGCTAGACGACAAGCTGGCCTTCCGGCTCGATATCGCACATATCGGCGGATTTTGTTTCAATGACACTGCACCGGATTTCATCGAGCCCTGTCGTTCGGAGTATAGGAGAGCCAAAACAATGTAAATCTCCCACGGAGGGTTCCGGGGTCTGTAATTGTGACCAAGGCCTCCTCAAACTTAAGATATTCTAATCGCATATATTTTTAGCTGGAGCTTGATTGGTGTCAAACCTTTGAACCCTCTTGCGGTCAT
This sequence comes from Neoseiulus californicus, assembly GCA_028455905.1. Classification (NCBI taxonomy): domain Eukaryota; kingdom Metazoa; phylum Arthropoda; class Arachnida; order Mesostigmata; family Phytoseiidae; genus Neoseiulus; species Neoseiulus californicus. The sequence continues at coordinate 21,753,220 of JAMQGS010000003.1, forward strand.
AGCCGTCAACGATTGGGAGAAAAGAATGATATACGAAGAGCTCTCAAGTAAGCTATCTGTGGTATCGGGATAAAGAGTACGGAATATTCTGGCTGCAAGGGAATTATTCGTAGACATACAGCTCGCATTACTCCTTCCATGTCGCCAGCGTCCGATATCGGAAAATACTGGTTAGCGAAATTCTGGACGTATGCGGTGAAGCTGACGCCGTCAATGGCATCGTCAGCCATCCCTGATTTGCTCGAGACGGCCTTGTATTTCAGAAGAGAGTGAGTTGATTGTATCACTCCCCCGCACTCCTTCGAACTTGTATACATTTGATGACCAGAATGAATGATTCTCATTTCACGGCTATATCGGCACCGAATAATTCTCCTTCTGGTTTGGATCCACAGGTTGGTAGCTAGTGTCGAGCAATACCTGATGCTGTGTGTGACACTCTACGAACTGGTCGATTTTGAAGGTAATCAGTCAATCGCAGACCTGGTTCCGAACAGGGAAATGTCTTTCCTCCTTTTTTTTTCTCATCTACATTTTGTTACTGAATCTTTTCACAACACGAAAGTAGGCGTCGGAAACTATCTGGCAAATCCAAACCTGGATACGCGGTCCTCTGCTCATTCATTAGCCTTGTAAAATCCAACAACAATCGTAGAGCGGTCACGCCGCATTTCTCTCGATGATATTTTCCAAGCCATCGGTTCCGGACGTGGGTGCCTTGGGCCAGCCGAAGAGCCAAGAAACGGCTTCCAGAGACCCGTGGGTCATCCAGAGATATCACATGTAAGGAATGAGGCGCGACGCGCTCTACACCAGTTCGACAGCGCAATTGCACGCCGTGCTGAGGGAGAGCTTTACGCTGACCGCTTGACCTGGTTTGGAATTTGAGAATACCAATGTATATATATATATACCACGGTGTCCAGGAATGCCAATGGCGATTGGGCTCCCCCGGTGTTAAGATGCGTTCACTAGGGTGCCTTGCAAGGTGTCCGGCAAGATGCTCCCGTGATGAACGCACCACTGGTTCGAGCCGCTTTAGCCCGCTTCTCGGAAACGGGACCTAGAGGATCAATCCGGCGATGCTTTTGTGATTGCGCGGCTCATCTTGCAACCAGCCCTCTGCAGCTTCGAAGTTCGACCGCCGGCAGGATTCATCCCCTTTTTTTTTCAAAATGGGGGCCCCGGGCGACAGCTAAGTCATTACTTCCGGGCCCCGTACCTAAGACCTGCATTTCAGCAGGGTCGGAGGGGTCCAGCTCCTTTTTGGACACTCCGTAAAAAAGTTGCCCGAAGTTGGATTTGATCCCACATCCTCCCGATCGTGATGGCTTCAGCCACGGCTATTCAAACGTTCACGCAAATGCACGCCGCTTAGAGCGCTCGGCCATCACGTCTGATTCATCCTTTATGAAGAGTTCGCCGTTGAGTGCGCGATCCAATGAGCCTCGGTTGACACATAACACTCGACAGGTGTCAATCGAGCGAGGTAACAACGTTGTCCATGAGTAGAGTTTGGACTCGTTGCTTGGGGCGGCCCAATGCTGAGCGCCAGTTGATCATCCCAATTCTCCTCAGATGCTGCCTAATTCGCGGTTTGCTTTCTCAGCCAAAATGGCGGCAAGTGGCTTGAACTTGTCTGCTTCGGGCAACGTTGACCTTGCCGCATTGGAAGCAGCCATAAAAGAATTCCATCCGAGTAAAGCGACAATCAACTGCCGATACGACTCCGTCGACGCCCTTTTTGGAAAACAACCGCGAACAATGCTATATATGGTGGGGCTGTGCTTCACACGCAACCTGAAACCAGTCGATTGCTTATCTTTTAGGTGAGTTCTCATCCTATGGCGCTGACCCTCGTAATTCGACGTACTTCACTGATATCATGATTATTTTCTTGATTGCAGCAAGAACTGCCTGGGGACTGATATTAGGATAGCGTCGGTGGACCCACCCCAGGGCGGTGCGGATGCCTGATCCAGTGTTCCCTGCCCTCCAGCAGTAAATCCGGAAAGGACAGAAGCCCGGGCGTGCGGAAAATCGAATTTCCGCGAGCTGTTCATATTGAATAAAACTTTCACCCAACCATCGAGCGGAAGCCTAGTGAGAATTCCGTGCCTTTTCATGCAGCTAGAACGAGGTTTCAAACAGTATTTTACGCCACGGTTCTTTTCGATGAGATCAACAGGCCGCGCCCGACCATTGAACAATATCCGAGACCGTTTGATGAGCTAAGTGGCTGCTTTGATTCGATCAGAAAATCAGAAAGAGCTGTCCCTCCCGCAAGCCATGAGATGCGGCTGTCCTGTTTTGCCATGGATTAAACGAGGGAGGTACTGAAGATGCCCAACGCCGAAAAATCTGAAACTCGCGCTGAAACTTCTCCCTAGGTGAGGGTAGAAGAACCCTAGAATATTATCTGCGTATGGGCAGTTTGAAGGTCCAAACGGACAAATCGAAATCGGCCCTTCAGCATACAGTCTATGGGGTCTATGGTCCACAGGGGAGGGAATGCTGCAGAATGACGACTATGAGCTTTTTATTTGTGTTATCCTGAGGATTTTACGCGGGATTCGGCGTCAGGACTTGATTAATGAATGTGGAATTTGACCATACAGCTGACTTTTAACATGGACGGTCACCTTGTCGGTCGATTGCTCAAGAACCTTCAAGAGCCAGGAGGCCGATTCGGCCCAATGGTTTCGTTGGAGGTGACGACATACTCGAATTAGTTCGCCACTTGCAGCAGGTCCGGAAAATTAGACAAAGGCTTGATGCGAACATGATGCCAAACTGCTTTTAAGGAAATCCTGGACCGTATACACACGGACTTCTTCCCAATAGACTTCAATTCAGAAGTCCTCTGTTTGAAAACTTTCTCATACGCCGGATTTCAGGGAATTCAGGACATTGTAGTCATGTTTCCCCAAAAACCCATGGCCCACGGAAGGTTCCCGACATTGCGATTTGGCCCGCGGAAGAAACTCGGTGGCCACCACTGCTGTATATTAAGATCACTTGTCATCTCCGCCGGGTTAGAAGTCTCGTGTTTGGAGCGGAACATTTTGATACCATTATCAGCAGTTTTTTTCGGTCTGCTCGTGGGTCTCCCGCAAACGGGAGGCATGACCGCTTCCCGTGGCGAGGCCTCCATTGTTCTAACCCGATTTCCATCTCCTGCGTGATCTCCATATTCTCTTCCGCATTTGTTTTAGGTGGGACTATCTGAGAATGATGTGGGTTGAAAGTGCACTCAATAATGAAGTGAGTCGTCGCGAAGAACGGGAAGAGATAATTCGAGAGAGATGATTCTCCGAGCGCTCGTATCTTCTGATCTCATCCCAGGGTCAGCTGAGCATCGCAGCCCTAATTTGTTCCCGACAACGAAAGTGCTCTACATCAAGTGCCACACCCGCGGTGGTCGCGATGCAGGTTGATCTCAGCGTGTACGTGATGTTTTGGAGTGTTGTCTCGGCTTTTCTTCTCCACTGGCATGGATTCAGGCTTCGCGGCCGCGGTCCGTCTCAGACGGATCCGTCGAGATTGCTCAGACTCGCTGCTGTCGTATGCGTTCTCGCGTGGATTTCACAGGCCCAAGTTCACCAGTTCTCAGTCGAGACTCTTCGAGGGGGAGCCGCCGGAGGAAAAGATTCGAACGCCGATCAATCGGAAGAGGACATACCCGAAGAATTATTCACTGACTGGCAACTCCTCGTACGTTTCCAAGAGTGGGGGGATCAAGTTCTGTTCACGCTCGAGGACATTCTCGGAATGTTAGCAGCAAAGCGTGTCCAAATCAAGATGCCTGAGATTGGAAATGAGTTCGAGCTACCGGTGGACGAGTTATTGTCTCTGTGCCAGTCAGCGAGCTCTAAACGGGACCACATGATATTGTACGATGAGTTCGGTACCATAGGATCGCCATCAGCATTGCTTCCCGAATGGGTGACGAAGTCCGGTGTAATCAAAAATCTCGAGCTCGACGACGAAGGAATGCCGAAAATGGAGCCTGATGAACCAGATACCGTCATCGTGACCCTCAAGTCAGGAAGGAACCTGACGATGGATGCAGCGGAATACGAGGATCTGAAACAGTTCAGGGAATTCGAGCTTCGTGACATCAGAGCAGTTATCGGCGGAAGAAACGTTACGAACCTATCTGAAATTATGGAACACTATGAATGTGTTGGACTCTACGCGATCGACCCGCTGACCTCGAGATATGTTCCCCTCAATGGGTTCCGTCTCCGGCAGCTGACTTACGACATGCCCGAAGTAAAAATAAAAGGCGACTGGTACCCAGCTACAACGGCCTTGATCAAGTGGGTTGTCAGAAAGTACATGCACAAAAAGTGAGTGGGTCGAGTTTTGAGTTTGGTCTGGATGGTTCAATCGCTACCCTCCTGCTCATTCTGTGATACCTACTTGGGTGTTCAGTGCTCGGGTCTGCTCCGATGCTTCGCAACTGGCGTGACTCAACTCCACCGTCCCTTACAGGCCGTTTCCGAAGTGGATCACCCCGTATTTTACCATGTCGAACGTCATTAATGAAGAGTCAGTTTGATACTTTTTCATCCACAGCGATTCTTGTATGTTGATTAACTGGTGCCGAGGCTTGTTGTTATCTTTTCGCCGAAGGCCCTGAAAAATTGGCAAATTTCCGACCGATAGAAGACGCCGGATTTTCCAAGCTCCGTGACGTTTCAGAGAGACGGCAGAGAGGCAGGCCAAAGCACTTTCAAAGACCGAGGGGTAAGCTCGTTCATCGTGATTTCGTTCGCACAGGCTCGTATTTGGCAGGGTTTCTATCTAGAACTTGCGTGTGAGTCCGATGTCCTGAAAGAAGCGCCGTATCACAGGACGGCGATTGCCCGTCGATCCGAAAGCTCTTAACTCGGATCATCACTCAAAACGACGGTCTGGCTTTCCGGCTGATCGTGACCGAGGCATGTTACGAGCGCAAGAGCCCTCGTGATTCTCAAATGCAAGGAATAGACGAGTTTGAATCTTATAGAATGTTTCCCGAGCCAAAACCAATCACCAGACTTCACTCGACGAGCTTTTCGCGACTCGGAGCTCACTGTGTGTCACGCTTTCTTCCAGGCTTGACGACAAGCCGGCCTTCCGACTCGATATCGCACATATCGGCGGGTTTTGTGTCAATGGCACTGAACCGAATGGCGTCGGGCTCTGTCTTCCGGAGTATAGGAGGGCCAAAACCACGTAAATATTCCACAAACTGTTCCTGGGGCTGGGATTGTGACCATGGTCTCCCCTAGCTCGGGCCGTTCTAATCGCGTACTTTTTCAGCTGGAGCTTGAGTGCTGTTCACCCTATGGATCCTCTTGGAAGCGTGGCCATCAACGATGACCTGAAAGCTGAAATCTACGACAAACTTAAAGGTGAGCTACCCGTGGTATCCGGATAAAAAGAAGAAATCTTCTAGCTGCAAGAGGATTATTCGTGGACATACAGGTCGCCTCACTTCTCCCTTGTCGCCAGAGTCCGATCTCGGTAGATATTGGTTAGCGAGATTCTGGACGTATTCGGTGGCGCTGACGCCGTCATCGGCATCGTCACGCCTCCCTGATTTAATCTTTCATTCCGGATACTTCAGAAAAGAGTGAGTTGATTGTATCTTCCCCTCGCGCTTCTTCGAACTTTTAAATATTGAATGACGGAAAGGATTCATTCTGACTCTGTGGCTATATCGGTCCCGAATAATTATCCTTCTGGTTTCGATTCGTAGGTTGATAACGAGTGTCGAGCAATACCTGATGCTGTGTGTGACACTCTACGAACTGGTCGATTTTGAAGGTACAGACAATCGGTCCTGCTCACGAACAGGAGTCCTCTTTCTTCCTTTCTTCTCGTCTACATTCTGTTGCTTAATATTTCCACAACACGAAAGTGGGTATGGGAAACTGTTTCTGCCAGATCAAAACCAGGATACGCGGTATTCGGCCCGTTCGCTAGCCTCGTAGAATCCAACAACAATCGTGGAGCGGTCACGCCGCATGAATATTTTATTTTTCCACTCCTAGCCAGCGCTTCCTAATGTGGGTGCCCAGGGCCACTAGAAAGGCTCAGAAACGGCTTTGTTAGGCCCGGGTGTCAACCAGAGATATCATAGGTAGAATGGGGCGTGATGAGCTCTGGGCCAGTTCGACGGCGCTGTTGCGCGTCACGCTAAGGAAGAGCTTCACTGTGGTCGGTCTCGACCGAAATCGGCAATTCAAAATACCAAACCGCTCCCTGTGAGTTTTTGTGGCACGCGAATATTGCGGGCATGATTTTGAGAGTGCTGGCTCATGCTACGGGGCTGAGACCGTTGATTGGCGTGTATGAGTTCTGACGTCCGGGAATACCATAGGCAATTGGGTTCTTCCCCCGGTGTCGAGTTGCCTGCGCTAGGATGCCAAGTAAGGTATCCGGCACGATGCTCCCGACACGAACGCGCACCGTTGGTTGGAGTCGCTTCCACCCGTGTTCCGGAAACGGGATCGAGAGGACCGATCAAACGGTGATCTAGTGATTGCGCGTCTTATCTTGCAGCCAGACCTGGCTCGCAAGTTTGAAAATCGACTGTCGCTAGGATGCATCCTGAGAGAAGAACACATCGTCAAGTGCGCGTTGAAGGTGCCAGCGAAGCGAGACTGCAACGCTGTCAAGTCTCCCGACAAAAATTATGTCCGAAATTTGCTGGAATCGACCGACGAGGACTTGGCCACTACAGAATCGCCTCACAGGGGGCCGATGAGGGTTGATTTTCTCGGAAGTGGGCCTGTCCATGGAGAACATCGGGACCCGTTGCTTGAGGCGGTTCAATGCCGAGTACCAGTTGATCATCCCGCTTCTCCTCAGATGCTGCCTAATTCGTGGTTCGCTTTCGCAGCTAAAATGGCGGCAAGTGCCTTGAACTTTTCTGCTTCGGGCACTGTTGCGCTTGCCGCATTGAGAGCAGCCATAAACGAATTCCATTCGAGAGAACCTGTGATCTCCTGTCGATACGGCGTCCCAAATCCTGACCCTAGAAAGCACCCGCGAGATATCTTGTTTATGGTGGGGTTGTGCTTCACACGCAACCTAAAACCAATCGATTGCTTCAACGATACGTGAGTTTTCGTCTCATGGCGCTGACCCTCATGATTCGAAGGACTACACTGAAAACATGAATATTCTTTCAACTTGCAGGGAGACAAGCCGGCAAATATGTATGGTGGATAAGATTCGCATAGAATCGCCGGAAGGATAAATGCCCCAGTGTGCAGGGAATCTAACTTCTCCGACCCGCTGATAACGAATAAAACTACCACCGAACCATTGAGCAGGGGCGTAGTCGCGCGTTCGTGAATTTCGTGCTTTCCCATGCTTCTAGAGCGAGGGTCCTCGTAGTGTTTGACGCCGCGCTCATTTTCCATGCGATCAACAAGCCGTGCCCAACCTGCCCAATCAGCAATATACGAGACTAGCTTTGTGGCTAATATGATTCGATCGGCGAATCGGAACTTTGTCTCTACCGCAAGCAATGAGATGCTGCTGTCCTAGATAGTGAAGGTAAACGAGCGCAGTATCACCACGCCTCGTCTCCACTTGAAGACCCAACTCGCAAGTAAGCCAGAATAACGGCCGCGGTGCACCAGGAAAGTCTCAACCTTCAGTTCCCAACATCTCCCTTCTGAAGCTGAAGCTGCCGTATCCCAGCGCCTACCCTGAACGAAACAAAATTGACCGCTAATGTTTTGTCATGGACAAAGCTCATGGTACGAACTGCTCATCACAAGGATCTTGATTCAGCTTGATGATCTATACTCTGCGGCCCAACCGGGAATAGTTCGGTTCCGTGAGCGCGAATTCCCTGGATCCCGATTCCCCTTGAGCCTGAATTCCCGCGAGCCCGATGTCCCTCGAGCCCGATATCCATTTCCTCTGATCATGACGTCGCGAAATTCTTGGATGCATTTGCACATCGAATCATCTCTCACACTTGATTGCGTGCATACAATGGATTTTTCTACGCGCCACGATGAAGCTCCGCTTTCTACGCTCGAGGCCGACGACTGCCACAGCGAATCGGTTACATGCTCGGTGATCAACTCTCGCCAGTGAACCACACCCGTCAAACTGAACGAGCAGTCTTAGCAGATTCTTCCCAGCCCACACGCTCAAGGAAACGAAGCTTGATGAGAAATGTCGATAACCAGTTTATTCCATGAGTCAACAGACAACTCCAGGAAAAGCTCTACATGGGAAAGTTCAGATATAACCTGCAACAAGAGTGAGCACCAGGATTATGGCTCCACAAACAACACATTGTGGCACACGCTACATTGTATAACTTCTGCTGCGTGTCGAAAGACTGCTATTCATCATTATTCTTGGCCTATCCAGCTAACCCTTTCTCGAATAACTTCAAGGTCATGCAGGAACTCCCAACGTAAATGGGTTTGACTCCCAGCTTCGAGATATCTCTGATGTTTCGCGTCTCATCGTCGAAGAAGATCATGTCTCTGAATGAAATGCCCGAATCGTTTTCAAAACTGGGAGAGAAAAAACACCGCCTACGAAGTCCTTCATCGTGGCATGTTGTCTGCCTCGACCAGAAGCGATCGCCAGAAGAGGTAAGCCGACCAGGAAAATATCAAATGATTGACCTGAGAAGCAAGTCATCATCGGAACTTCCATCCAATCTGTTGCTGCAACGGATCAGGTGCTTCCGGCAGAGAGTTGTCATTTCGGCCTGCATGGGGAATTTCAATGGTTGACTCGAGGAGACGGGTTGTGCGGCTGTGCGCATGCAATTCCACGCGGCCGATTGAATAGGTCTTCGGTTCCACAGATCCGGGAGAAACTATCGGTTCGAATGGCTAGAACCAGAGCTGCTGAAACCGCTCCAGCTTTGATAACCACCGAGGCTCCCGACTCAGTTCCGGTGATTCCTAAAAGGTTAATACTTGATCACACGAGACGAAAGTCGTGTGCCAAACATGCAGGGGAAATGCAGGGTATCTCATTCATCCCAGCATCAGACTCCGAGATCAGTGACTCACTGCTAGGCTTTTCTTTTCAGGTCCCGAGAGTCCGATATGAAGGACGGACAATCAGCCAAGCATCAGAGAAACAAGCCGGCGATATCAGAGGAATATGTTGGAAGAGTTATCCGGCCAATCTACCTCATCGATTTCAGTGAGGCAATCTCAGATAACCTTAAGAACTCACTCACGGGAACGTTTGGCGTTTGGGGGGGGTGGCGCACATCGACTCAAGCTTCCCAAAAAATAATTGCTGGCGACGCGGCTGGTGCCAGTGTATAGCTTACATCCCTCGGATACGTTCCCCAGATACGTTGACGCACCCTGGGAGATGTACGTCGTTGAACGCGAAACAAACTCCAGAATGGTTGACCCTCGTGGAAATTCGGACGGATAAGGTGTCTCTGGCTCGGGAAATCTTGCATCCGGATGCCGAGCAACGTGGCCAGCGTTGTCTATCTACCTGACTTTCACGGAAGGCCAAATCGATGTACTGCTCTGTACAGACGTCAGGATATCGTTTCTCTCGTGAACTGGAATCGAGGGACAAGATCAAACTCCGGATTCTGCCCTTCCCTTGGCTGCAAACGGTTCGCCGCCGCCATACTCCAGCGAGAATACAGCGACGAATCGGATCTTCCTGGCAGTCAGATCGAAGCATAGTTGGAATATCTTCGATGCAGTGACGTGCACAGGGCATGCGGAACGAAAGGCATATCCCGAGAATCAGCTGGAGGTGGGACAATCAGGAACCTCAGCGAGAATGCCTCTGGAAAGTGACCTACGGGGGGCGGAAGACGGAGTTCTAATCATGAAGCTGTTCGAAGTCGTGCCGGAGAAAGATGAGCTTGTCGTTCTAGACTCTAGAGTGAGGGCCGACGCAACTGTAATCTCGGGATCTATTGTGTTGAGGTTGAGACCAATACAGTGTGTTCGAGTTGAGATCCGGCGTATTCTCAATCTTTTGAAACGAAATTCACCAACGATCTCGAGGGAAGTTCAATACAAGGCATTATAAGCGCCCGGGAAAAGATCGCAGCTAGAGAATCCTTGATGTGACAAATCGATGCGGCTCGGAAGCCCCCGAGGACGGCAATCAGCGAGGATAGCGCCACCGTTAGCATTAACAGATTGAAGCGAGACTTCGTGAAGTACGCGTCACGGCCAGCCGAGGAGACTCGGGTCGTGAAGCGATAATAAGTGAAATAAAAGAGTTAAATCGAGTTACTCAGTGTAATCCCTCTTCCTAGAGAGTCCATCCAGGTTCCCCCGACAGAGGCTGTTACAACGTATTCCGAAACTAAGAAATCCCCCCTTCGACGATGAAAAAATTATCATATTATAACGCAAACACGGTATTGTTTCCCCTATGAATGCCCTCAGGAACAGCCAGAAAAATCAAGAGAATAAGGTGGTGTATTTTTACCTTTCACATCGATTCGCACGCTGAATTCAAACAAGGCTAACCACTCATGGTAACGACATCTACCATCTACCACGATGCCTTGCGAACTTCATCCTCGGCAAAGTCACGAACCAATTCTGTGAAATCTTTCTCATCTGTCAGTTCGTGCTCATTCGAGACGATCGCCAGGCTGTTCAGACGCGTGTGTGGCACGTAATTTTCCCGCGACGGACTTGATCGCCCGGGATGCCGCCCCCGGGAAGTGCCGAGGATTCCGGTAACACATGAAGACTTCATGCTATCGAAGATCGACTGCTTCCGAAATTATTAGTCTCATGATGAATCGAGCAGCAATGAATTCTTGAAGTGCTCTCCGTCATAGCTTTTCCATGGAGTCGCTGATCTGGGCGGTACAAATCAATTGTTCCCGTAAACTTGAATGCATGTACGTGGACACCCTGGCATCGATGACAGACACTCCTTTCTCGGGCCTGTGGAACCGCTGCAGTTGGCAATTCGAAGAACATCGTCAGCAGAGGCGCTGAGGTCGTCACGATCGACGCGCGGCGAGATCTCATCTACCATCGATTCTCGAGAATCTACGCGGTGGCGGGTGCAGACACGATTGGAGACGGTGGGAGCACCGAAATACTGCAGGAAGAGCTATGATTTTCACTCATCCCGGAATATCATTCCAGATGACAATGACAAATAAACTAGGGATGAAACTTCTCATTTTTACATAATAAGACTGTGTCAACACAAGTAAGGATGCTATCTCAATCTAACGGATTGCTATGGAGCAGTGTGTTCTACATTCATCCCGTCATGTTAGGGCCGAGGAATTAGTTGCTTCGGTTGCGTTCGAGGTTGACGTTGTCTTGGTTGTGGTCGAGGTTGACGTTGGCCCACTTGCGTTTGTGGCATGTCCATTATCGGTCGAAACCGTCCATGACGTGGATTCCAAAAGTCCTGGGGAGATTCGTTCGTAGATCATTTTGATGATGAGCAACGTTTGAAGCCAACCTAAAACAATGAGCCCAGAGACCGCAAGGACCGCGCACACGTTGTACCAGAGTCTAGTCGCTGATGTGACACCGCTGAAACTCAGCTGAGGGCTTGCACTCGTCGTGGCTGTGAAAGACAAGGTCGTAAGAGAAGTACCTCATACGAGAGAAGATCCTCACTCTGAGCGCCGCAGAGAAGAATCTCTCATCTCGTGCAAGACCGCTTTTTGAGGGAGTGCGGGGGTGGGAGGAGCAAATTGTGCTGGCAGTGAAATCTTAAGGATCCACCTCCGAGACTGCTTCTTCGCTCATTCAAGGTGGACAGTGCTTTGCGTATGGGTTTTGATGCTTGATAATGCTTTGATTCATTTCTGCTCGATTCTCTGTATTCGTCCGGACCTGAGGACATCGTTCTTCAGCGAGTTCGAACAGGGCTCAAAAACATTCCAGACAGTCTGTCGCTGCTTGCCCCCGAATGTTGAGCGGATCCGTCCAACGCACCACAACAGGAGTCAGCTCGGATTGTGTCAAACCATCCTATGCGGAATACAGAATCCGAGCAGCGATAGAGACACGAGAGTAAAAATCGAGAAAATACATCACCATCCTGAATCCTGACAATGCTCGATTCGCAAGGTTTTGAGATGAGGGATATAAATCATCGATTCGGGCAATAATCGGAAGATCTTCGAGCGTAGAACCTGTCAGCGACAATCTTGCTCTGTCCGCCGTTTCCGCTTTCATTCTTTTTCAACGGCCGTTTTACAAGACAACGAATACGTGAAGGTGCCGTCGCAATTCTGAGCTCTTTGATTTCAGCAGAGACGAGGCGAATTTGAGTTCACGACCCTGCCTATGACTCACGGCCCTGACAATCATTTCCGCTAAATCAATATCTGTGAACTCAAGTCATGAGTTTGGCGAATTCTTGTGGCTATCGGGAGCAACCGGAGAGCTCGTAGGGGGCTGTCGTGATTGTTGGAAGCGAGCGGGCTGGTTATCAGAATCGGCAGCAAGATTCAGCTCTACCGCTAGTTGCACAGACCTTGGTCAGGTGCGGGCTCTTGGTACGATCTGGCGATTAAGCGTGATTAGCGCATCCTGCGGTGTGTGGTTCGTGGTGGTTGATGATTAACAACGATTTCATCTCAGTGTCCGAATTCATATCCATTCCCCTCACCCGGATTGGGCTTGCTGCGCTCAGAAAAAATCAGTGTGCTGATTTCCCAAGGAAGCGAAATTTTGATTTTCGCGCGTTTTGACTTAGCGCTACGAGCCATACTTCTTCTCTCCTCTGTACCTCCTCCTCATCAGGGTGAGCCGCCATGCTGGATTGTGTTGACGCTGCGGCCGAGAAGCACAGCTCGTCTCCGTGCTCAACTTGGCGGCTCTCTTTCAAGCGCACATTCTGAATCACTCGAAATCTTGTACCATAAGTGTCTCACTTGCGAGCCGCAGGATCTCTCATTCTCTGCGATAGCTATTTCACCGCACTTGGCTTGAAAGAGCGTGTTCGAGCGAACGCGGTCTCGAGTAGACAGTTCAGACTCACAGACAGCGAGCTGTGCGGCTTGCGGTCGGCTCCGACCGGTTTTTCAACCCTCAACCTTTTGGTTTTTTATGATCGATCGAGAGGAAGTGCGAAACAGTGCTTACCCTAATCTGTGTCCTGGTGCACGCCATCTCTCAACACTGACAGGAGAAGTTTTCTTGGAAAACAACGTCAAAACCCTCTGGCAGCTCTTTCACCCACCGCGCGGTCTTTATACAGGTGAATAGTAGTTCTTTTGAATGGAGATCTGACAGCTGTTGGGCTGGACTGAGCTGATGCAGACGTTATGAGCAGAGTAATTTCCTTTTGGCCTATGAAATCCGAAGCAGTCCGACTCAGGAATCGGAGCATCTTCAAAATTAGAAATCATTGATATTTGATGGAATTGTTTTAGAAGTCGAGCTTGGAATTCTCATGTTGATTCCATATTCAGATTGAGTCATCACACGGAGAAGTGACAAGGAATCGGCATGGAATTGGGGAGGCCAAAACCCCTTCAAGTGAGTTGACAAAAGCGATTATGCTGAAGCTCTACTGTGTTTGTCGGTTCGCTGACATTGTCTCTCTCTTCCTAGAGTAACAAAAGCAATCATTTTTGCAGAGGATACTCAGCAATGAGATGATCAGAATGCATACCCACCCAACGCCCGGAATCTCATTGAGTGAGAAGCAGGGCGATGAGATCTCAGAGTAAGATAATATCTCATAGCTGATTGCTGAGTGTATGGGAAACCGGTTTCCTGTTCTTCTTGAAGTTCCTCATAACGTCGTAACCGAAGTTCTCTCCCTTTCTCTCTCTAAGATGGCTTGTTGATATTCTCGGAGCTGCTGGGACGCTTTACGAGGGAGAGAAATTTCAACTCCATTTCAAGTTTCCTGATGATTACCCCTTCAAACCTCCAAAGGTGGGTGCGAGTCGAATGAATGTTATTTCTGCAGACGATCCATAACTTAACTGGATTCCGAAAACATTCAGCTGATATATTTGCAGGTTCAATTCGTTGGTCCCAACATACCGCTCAACCCTCATGTATTCTCGAATGGTCACATTTGTTTGTCGATCCTGACGAAAGAGTGGGCACCCGTTTTGAATGTTCAAGGAGTCTGTCTCTCGATCCAGTCCATGCTTTCCTCGTGTAAACTAAAGGTAACTTATTGGATTTCCGACCGGAGCTGGTCCGTCTCCACCTGCATTGCTACCGTGACAGTTCGAGAAATGGTTCGGAACCGGGGGAATGAGAACGATTATAAACTCGGACTAATTTTGCAGAAACTGCCCCCTGACAACTACTACTACCTTCGGATGCTGTCGACCAATCCAGGAGCTTACGTGTGGCACTACTACAGTCAGTAATTTTTGAGCCTACCATTTTCATTCATCATCCGTTCACTCCACAACGAGCGCTAACCATCATCGTGTCCCTGTTTCCAGATGATAAAGCCTGAAGGGTGTCTCGGCATTGAGATTAGCCAAAACGTGCGGATTCATTCTGGAACAAAGCTCCGTCCGTTCAGTGTTCCTTGTTCCCTTCTTGGCGAAAACTCATGGCTGATACGTGTATCCATGAAAACGGCTGTGTTCCTCCCGATACCATCGAGAGTTTAATTTTAAAGAAATGATATCATCTGTATACTTGCGCATCCATGGTTCAGGATCAACGGGGCGATCATATGATCAGCCTGAATCCCCTGACTCAAAAAATAAATGATCTCGATTTTTAGCACTCGAATCGAGTTTTTTGGGATGGGGGAGTCGAGTGATCGCGAGGCCGCGGCTCTGGCCTGAATAGGCTATGCCCCATTTCGTTCTGCTCGCTAGGGAAGAATTCCGCGAGAATCAAGATAGCCTAACAACACGGGTTTCCAAGAGCTAGCACTGAAGAAAAGGGAGCTGGAATCATCGACTGCGGTCCGTCCGAGCGTCTTCAGGCCGAGATGAGTTACACTCCCGCTCACCTCCAGCTGCCCTTCGTTCATCCTTCGACCAAAGTTGAGGTTCCTGACCGAGCAACAGATTTTCGAGGAATCTCCTTTGGGCGAAACATTAGCCCTCCCGCATAGGAAACCCCGGCTGCGCCATTGCACTGGTACTTGTGGGTTTGGTTCCCTCCTGGCAACAGCACACGCGACTAACTCGCCGGCACGCGGCAAGAGGCGGCTGAGTCCCACAAGTACCCTTGAAGGAGTTTCCGATTTCCAGACCACGCAAATACAATCTTCAGGATGTGATCGAAGCTAGATGGACCGCCTCGTACTTAGTGCAGCAAATGATCCGGGTCTCTTCAAAGACGATGTATCGTTTCCTCGTTTGGCAATTTCCGACGAAGTCTGGAGCTTTCTTCTGCGCCCGATCATCGATGGCCTCAAACATGCGGCAGCCATAACGCGAAGGTACTCATCAGCGAACGGGCTACTGAATCAGCCGGTGAAGTTGTCAACTAGAAGGCTTGTTTTTCGATGTTCAAACAGGACTGATTCGCATTTTGAATGAAGTTTGGGTTGGAAAGTATGGGAGATCCGTGCCCTGCTAGGAAGGCGGCACTTCGACACCGTTCGGACGCACGACTCCAGGAGATAATGCAGTCGCCGACTATGAAATCAGTGGCGTACCGAGACCGAGTGCCGCCCGGTGCGGAAACTCGAAATTTGTGGAAAATCGGAAAATGCCAGAAGCGGCGGCCGTTGTCAAGCTGGAGCGGCAACCAAAAAAACAGCACAAAACCCGGCCGCCCTCCGGGACGTGCCGCCCGGTGCAGGCCGCACCCCCGGCCCCTACGCTACGCTACTGTATGAAATTACTCTCTGCTTGCGTGGTTCCTCGATCACCCCATATATGCTGTTTCCGAAATTCGTGCACAAGGCACTGTCGTTTATTCCTACAGTTGATCCGGAGTGAATGTGCTGTACAATGCGCAGCAGGCTGTCGGCTGCCCGTTTGCTCGGCCGGGTGGGTCTCTGTACAGCGCGAAGGTGCGGTTTTGTACCCCAGATTCACCTGGGAATCGCTAAACAGGAATCAGTTCATCCTATCGCCCTCTGACTCGCGTGTCGCATGGGTTGGGAGAAGATACTTCCGATAGACTGAATGCGCAACTGCTCCTCTGGACATTCCCAGATATGTCAGACGCATGAATTTCGCTTCCAAGCTTACCTGAAATTTTGAGTCCTGGGACTCTCAGAAAAGCGGTCTCTGGCAAGCCAAATGACCCAATAACCCATTTCAATCCTCCCAGTTCGCCAACCGGATTATCTCCTATCTTGATGTCCAATGGAGGACCGAGATTTTCACAAATAATACCAGGATCGGCTAGCTCGTCGAAGAGGTTTGAAAGTCAGGAAAATTCTGCCAATACCGTGCCGGGAATGAAAAACGTATCGAACCACTTCCAAAGTACAGACCATTTTGATGCACAAAAAGAGTAAAGTTGGCGGGTTCATTGCGATAGAATGGGATGAACTGAGCTGTTACGTTCAGATAGTCAGGATATTCGAAGAAGACCATGTAAGCGAGGCTCGTGAAATGGGTCTGATTTTTTTTCATGTAGCAGTTGGCAGCCAATCTGATATGGTTTTTATTCTCGTAGATTGAATCCCCAGCATCTGCGGCATGGGGATAATTCCTGAGGAGACTGCCCAGAATATCACCGGTGGTTGGGTTCGAGAGATGTTGCTCGACTAATAACGGGAAAAAGTTGCCCGCGGCTTCTTACCTTGAGCTTGCACATGAACAAGCATAACGATGCCTGCTGCAAGTAGATACATGGACGGGCAAGCGGCGTTTCGGAGTGATAACAGCAAATAACACAAGATTATCTTGGTGGATCTGCACTGGTCACGGAGAGTGGCGTTACATTGAGAGGGAGGTTCTGACGAACGTATGGAAATCTCGAAAATTCTGACAGCTGCGGACATCCTTTCATACACCGTCGACAGCTCGGAATTGCGTAGCTATTTGCCAAAACGTTTTGCCAAAATCATACGCTAGCTCTGTGAGTTCCAATGATCTTGATTCCTTGTAGCCTGGTTCCCCACAGGTGGCACTATCGTGAAATCTGCGCGATGGTGGCTCGTTTTCCGGCCGCCTCGCTCCGTTTTGATGTAACATCAGACCGTTTCTTAATAAGTTAGCTCTTTCCTGGGCGGGATGCGGCGACTCGAACAGTACTAAGCACAGTAAGGGTTCCTCCATCGCCCCGTTGCTTTTTCACCTCAAGAGTTTGTAGATTGCACCAAACGTACCAGTGGAGGGGAAAGAACATGGCGCTTGAATCTGTCATTCTATAATGGAGGATTCCCGACGTGTGTTCCTGATTCGAAAGAGAACATGTTTTGAAAGAATCAAAAACAGAGGACTCATGGCGAAATGGTGGCTTTCGGAGGAAATGAGGAGCCGAACAGAATGGCTCAGAGTCGTCGCCGATCACTTTGTTTCAAACCTCAGAGCATCATCATGTCTCTTTGGCCCCGTGAAACGGTCTTGGCCCCTCATGTAAAGGGGGGCGATCCGAAACCCCGCACTCAGCGTTGAAGCGAATCAAAATCAGAGGAAGCGGAAACGATCGAGAGAAAATCTGTCCACAACTATCCTTGAACTGGGAGCGTTTGTCCAATTGCGATCCCGGTCAAGGCACAACATGATTTGATGTATCCATGCATCGATGTGCTTCGAGGAGAAAGACGACCAATATTGAAGGAAACACTCACTACAATCGAGATCAGGTCTCTGGCTCGGGTTTTATATCGATGTCCTCAAAAGGTGGCAAATTCAAAACAGCTTTGATAATCTCCAGCGTGTGGTAGTTCATATCGGACCGTTGATGTTCGAATTTGATGTTTATCAGCTTGTGGAAGTCCAAAGCGAAGCGCTTCAGCATCAATTCATGGATCTCAGCCAACGAAGGATACTTTGTTGGCTTTTCAGTCGGTTTCGGGATTTCCGGATTCTCATCATCATATGCGAGCGGAAAGTTATCAGGGTGTTTCGTGCGGAATTCCTCGGGACTGTCGATCTTCAGAATCTTGCGTATGCTGTCATACGTTTCACCTTTGAAACGTAACTGGCTTATTTTTGTCATGTACCTCTGGAGCGCCAGGTCATCGTAGGCTTGCAACGGTAGAATCAAGAAAGCCAGATTCAGAACCGTGAACACAGATCGTGGACACGATAACATAACCTGAATTCCTCACAATGTCGACCACGATCCAAATAGTGCCGTGAACGAAATCGCGAGTCATACTCAGATGAAATGACGATGGTACGAATGATGGCTGCAGAAGCAGAGCGAGAATCCGGACGGTCGTCGGATCGGTTGAACAACGATCTGCCCCCGGAAAGTGTTTTGAAAGGTGGAAACTCGCGCGGGAAGCCCTCGCTTGTATTCCGCGCCAGCGGGCCATACCGGGATCGTGGCACGATGCTCTATAATTTATGAGTGTGTTTCCTCCGGAATTCGACGTCATCTTTGTCGAAGAATGCCGCGAGGGGTATATTTTCGTGACGGCTCGATTCTGGGTGAGCACTTCCCTAGAATCTGAAGGGCCGGGAGATATCCTGCACGCGTCGCCGTGTCATTGGGGATCGTGAAACTGCGCGGTGTGTCGTATTCTAAGGAATCGAAAACAGTTGCCCATCAAATACAATCCCAAGAGGAACACTTCGAGCCGGCCTGAGCGGATAGAGTCCATGTAGTGGACAAGAAAAATTCGATATTTACGCTCGCGTCAATCCGGCCTTGTCGGAACTTTCTCCTGGCCTAATCTGACTCGAAGAGGAACTCGATTTGAATGGATTCGAATGGATTGTTATAGCCGATTCGTCAAGGAATCCCTGTGTAGATTTTTGGCGGTTGTCCGCACGCTCTGTTGCTGTATGAGGGGGAAAAACGAATAAGAGTGATTCTGTCAAGAGTTTGCGGAGAACTCCCTGATATTTCCGCAATAAACCGCTCTAGGTCGTACAGGAGAGTAGACCGAGTGAGTAGATTACAACGCCCACCCCTTTCTGTCCCAAGGAATCGACCGAAATCTCCGAAAATTTCACGGATATCAGCCTCCTCTCACAATAATCTTGGAGATGTCCTTGCGTCGAGACGCATCCTGTCGCAGATGACGGGCACCGCGAGTCCGGCCACCGACCGAGCGATGGCCGCTGTCAGGCTATGGGACCATGCAGCGGTATATCTGATATAAATCGTTATTGTCCGTCTGACAGAGAACGTGGCATTCGCCGATCCTCAACAATGCTGTTCCGATCGTCGTGCATGCTGGTGATGCTCGTTACTGTTTTGTTTCCGCCGAACGTGTCCTCGAAAATGAAGACGAATTCCGTCGAGGGCTATCGCAAAAGGATCGCAGCCCTCCTGAAGCAAGGGAAAACCTATGAGGAGATTTATAAGATCATGGACATCTGGTGGCCCGAGGATTTTCCCACAAGGTATTCAGACGAAGGTGGTCGGGCGGATGGCTTCGTCGGCGCCGGCGAGGAGGATGCGATGACCGAGATAATAGAAACTCTCAAGAAGCGTGTAGCCGTGGATCGACAGCTAATGAAGGATCATCCCACGGGACCCAAGCTGACTGCTGAAGCCCTGCGAGTGATGAAATTCGTTTCGAATATGCAAGACAGTATTACCGAATAGGTCCGCGATATTCAACATGGAGTGGTTAACCACTGCAGGTGGACAGCCGCCTTCCGGTGATATCAAGACTGCTCTGATACATACGCAACAAATACAAGGGATCCTTATCATCAATTTCAATCTTGCTTATTTTTCATATATGCCCTTAATTCCGTGTCTATTGATTCTCTCTCAGCTCCACACAGTAGCGTCCAAATCCGAGCGTCGAAGATGTTTAGGCTACTTTTTTGTGGCGTCCGACGTTTGAGACCTCCTGGATCTCTATCACCGAAGTTCAAGTGGCGATCCGGGTACAATTCGAGACAGGGCTCATTCACCCGCAAGTCTTGTCCTAGCATTTCCTCTGACTCTGCTCTAAACAATCCGAATAATTTGTTCCCCATCATTTGATCGAGTGGCGGAAATAATCACTCCAGAAGAAACATTGAATTTCGAGGCTAAATCGCCGACGACTCGACGGAGAACCTATCGCTTCGTTATCAGTCACATTTCATCACGTATCGAGTGGCTTGCGTCTGATCTCGCCAAAATAGAATCAACTTTGCCGATCCAGGCCAGAGTCTCGACTAGCGGAAGGATCGAGGGGTACCAACTTGAACGTCAGCTCGAGAGGTTATCTCATCAATTTATCTCACCTTCGAAACCCCAGAAGGCCTTGCGAAGCAAGCGACCAGAAGCGCGACGGTGCACAACCGCACACACGCGCACTCTTACGCTCACAACTCGTGGGACTCACAATCAAACAACCTTGATCAGCGAATCCACCGAATAGCTCCTCACCTTGTTTGGTGAGCTTAACTGTCTCCATGTGGAATTACCCGAATCTGCAGTTCTTCCTTCTTTCTCAGAGGAGAATACCGGATGGTCTGAACGATCGAGACTGGCAAATGAGGTTCGTCAGTCGTTGCCTGTCACACGTCCTCTGAGGCCGGGACGGGCGAGAATCCCTTCCAGGTCGAGTTTCGCTTTCCTTCCGTGATCTCTCGGAACATCATTGCGAGTGAGCAGCCTGCGACTCTCGAACCAAAAGTTGTCAGATTTTGCGCCGTCAGACCTTCGCCAAAAGATGTCGAGGTGAACTCTTTGGTCCTGGTCTTGAGGCAAGACGTCGTCCAACCATGGAACGAGGCACTCCACGGCGCATCAGACTCTTCTTGAGCCGATATTCGGTGATTCCTGACTGATTCCTGACCTGGCGTGGAATGCTCTTTCGTTTCCACCTGCTCGTATTATTCCTATCCCGCAGTCACGCCCAAGGGCATACCCAGGATTTTTCTTGGGGGGGCCGAGAGCATTTTCGCCCTATCTTGGGCACCCCGAGCCCATATCAGCCCCTCGTCTTCAATTGAGAATCCTATCCGCATACTTCGCAGTCAGGGGAGTGTAACGGTTATCCGCATCTCTCTTGATAAACAGGTAGCTTGGCAGGAAAGTAGGAATGAGAGGTATCTAGCCTTCGAATTTGCCATCTCCCGAATCGAGTCGTTGCTCCCACAGGATCTGGGAAAATTCTCTCATCACCGAGGCGAGCGGCTGTTGACCTCGTATTCGCACTTTCCGTTGAGACCCTGTAAGATCTCGCTGGATCTCGGTGATTAGAGGGTTTCCTCGCGATTTGGGCATGCTCGGGGACGTTAAATCAAAAAGGTCACGAAGGGTTTTGTTCTACGAAGGCGTTGCTGATACATCGGCGGTACATCGCCAACTGAGGGGAAGGGGTGCATAGGGAAATTGAAGCCCTTGATCGGTGCATGGCTGATCGTTTTGGAGGAAGTTTCCGGACACAGTTGGTCAACTTCGTGGCCTCGTTACCTGAACCAGGTAGGAGGCTCGGCTCGATTCAATCAGAGAAAAATTCCGAGACAGTAAATGTCGGACCATGTGGGCGGTCGGGACCACCGCGCTGGTCTCGGTTTGGTTTTTGATATGACGCCGATGCTTGACATCCAGAGTGTCTCGGTATGGGGCCAACGACGAAGTTCCTATTGACTGCCATATATTACTTCCTTCCAACGTTACTCTTTTCGAGCTGTGGGGTCGCCGCTGGTCCCATCAACGATCGAATTGGTAAATATGTCATCGATATCACGAACCTGAGACAGGCCGGTATCCCCTGGGAGCAAGTTGAATTGACGATGAGGCTCCGACAAGAAGACCACGATGAGGAGGCAGCATCCGAGCCTAAGAAATTGACGCCCGAGCAGACAACGGACCTTCTCCTACGCAAATTCGCCATGGATAAAGTCAGGCTCGCCGAAAGTTTCAAGAGGTTAGCCATTGATGAAATTGTGAATCCCAACACAGTGGAAACTATAAAGTTTGTCAATGAGCAATCTGTGAAATAGCGATATGACGGTTATGCGCCGTCAGCTTTTGCTGAAGGAATCTCTCGTGCAATAAATCACCACGTTGTTGGTTGCCGTTCTCGGAACTATCTTGAGAGGAACCGGCTCAGGAGAATTCATTCCAGTTCGAACGGCAGGCAAACGTGATTCAAAAGTGCATGTGAACCTTCCATCCGGCCACTAGATCGACGTCCGAAATCTCCCACGTCCAACGCCCGCGAAGTTCCCTGCTCGGGCATCTCCGGGCCTCGCAACCTCAGGGCTCTACTTCTGTTTCCTCTACCCGCGCCAGTCTCTTCACTTTCTCCCTGAATTCAGAATTCCTTAGGGGCGATCAAGGGGTCGCTTTGACCACGGCACTTTCCAGGTCGCGCCAAGGTCATCGCCTCTCGGGGATCGATATCGACCACATTCAGGACCGCTGTACAAGTCTCTGGCAAAACATCTCCCATCGTACCATGTCGTGATATTCATCCTGCTAGGTAGCAGTGTCTTTCTACAGCGTCACTTCGAGTCTCGTTTCGGTTCTGTGTTGCTCTCTGAACATCTGAACAGAACCGCTATCTGTACCCATGTAGAGACGGGTTGAACGAACGGCTCCCTCTCCCCCCGGGGAAAAAACCCAAATTTAAAAAAAAAAAACCCCCCCCCAACAACCCCCCAAAACCCAAAAAAAAAACCCATTTTTATTTTAAAAAACAAAACAACCCCCCCCCCCCCCACCCCCCCCCCCCCCCCCCGTTGTAAGTCGATCAAGCCGGATCCATCGTACCAGGTCCCTGAACCTGTTGGGTTTCGGATAATTTGAGATCCCACCCTGAGATCCTCCCGGCGTTTGACTCGTCAGAATTCCGCCCACCGATGGCTCATGAGCTTGCTTGCAGATCTCAGAGGCACAGAATGGTCCCATATCAGCATATCAGAATCAGCACATCAGAATGGCACCATATCAGCAGCGGACTGGATTGTCATACCACGGTGCAGTCGGTTCTAATCTCAGCATCGAGCTGAAAGCATTTTGACTGCCACGGTCATTTCGGGACCCGCGATTGTCAAGCTCAATTGCTTCTGCAAAGGGGGTCAACAACGAAGGCACAGTCTGTGTCATCGCTGTCATTGACATCGTTTCAACAGACCTCGCAGTGTATTCATCGAGGACCTGATCCGTTGATCAGCGAGGGTGAAGGTCCTTCAGATCCTGATATCTACAAATTCTACAAACTATAGTCCCAGGACATCTACAGTTTACCACCCTCAATGAAGAGAGTTCTGATCACTTTATGTTACGTGATTATGTGTCTCGAACCTGTCAGAAGTGCTCTGTCAAGACAGGCACGTGACGTCGCATCAGAGGAACACATGATAGATCATCATGTTGAGGTTGCACAAAAACTCCGCAAAGAGGGTAAGGACTGGGACGAGGTGGACAAAGTTTTGGGTCTCTGGTGGCCCGATGACGAAAAGCTCAATCGAGAAATCGACCAGGCTAATGAAAACATCAAGTATGAGACCAATTTCGCTGGTGAAATGGATAAACTGTATGACATCCTCATGAAACGGTATGCTGCAGACAAGGCCCGGCTCCTCGAGCTTCCAGACGACGCGCAACTCAGCCCAGAAGCTGTCAGAATAATTAAATACGTGTCTGAGATTGAATAATTCAAGGAGTGCAGTAAATACCTACCCCCTGAACAGAGACGATTCCGCAGAAAACGAAAGCCATCCTGCCGGCATCGTGACCTTGAGCTTGGGTAACGATCAACGAGTCCAGTTCCTGACAAAAGAATGCGAGCGTTGTTCAGGTTCGAGAATGGGGTGCGGCTCCAAGCAAGAACAGGTCTCCACAAGACGATCGCGTTTGAGCAGTGTTCTGATCGCAGGCTCCCAAGAATCATACACGCCCGCTCGGAAGTTCATTCTTCGGGGATCCGAATCTGTGATGGGCTAATAGGGGTTGGAGCTTGAACTCCTCTTGCGGCATCTAGTGAAGTGCGATGGAATTTTCGTTTGAGAACCCTCATTCTGGAACCGACCGTGAATTTCTCGGTATTTCTCGACTCAAGGAGCTGATTTTCCTTGTCGTACACAGATTTGGACGATACCTGAGCGCGATAGAAAATTGGCAGAGCTGACTCCCATAGAACTTCGGATACGCCCGGGAATTTCTCGGCTTTTTTCGTCTCTCTATAACTTCAGGGAAAGAGAACGAATTAGAAGACCGTTAAAGTAGGAAATCATATTGGAAATGCTGTAGTCTACCCACCACAGGGCTCACAACCGGTTTTGCGAACTTTTCTGCGACGCCGCAGCTCCGCACAAAATGCTACTCTTCTCGATTCTTTCAAAGTTCAGCGGTAGACACATCCGAATTTTCCTCGCGCGCACGATTCCAGTTCATTCTTTTGAGCGTTTTCATGACACTCGAGGAGAAAGATCCCAGAGAAAACTCGGCTCTCCAACTTAAGAAATTACGAGAAAATTCCTGGCTTGTTCGGAGATTACTGAACAAAACCCATCGGTCCATTCCGGGGACGAATCCCGGGGGGGAATCCACTGGAAGCACATATTTGATCTCCGCCCCGGCAGGAATGTAGTTCTCGGTCTTCGGAATCCCACGAGAAAAAGTCGTACATACTCAAATGCTCGATCGAAGTGTGAATGATGGTCGGAGTGCGTCTCGAGTAGGACGGTGGTGGGACCCGGTTCAGAGGTGTGCTCGGGTGAAAATCGGAGGGACCAGGGTCCCTTCACTGTATCCTATCCGTATGAACACCGTATCCAGATGAACAGCTACTCATCGCGGTTGGGGGATATTTCTTCTCCTTGCTGCATAATCTAATATGTTGAGATTCCATTCATCATGGAATCAATAAGGACTCGATCTCCAGGCGAAGTATTCCGGATGCATGAGGTCAAATTCGATACTCTGGAACCGCGTCGAGGCTCCGGGCCTCAGCAAAAAAACGTCCGGGCCCCGCTGTGAGGATCAGTGCTCTAGCCGTCGCGGCACACAGCCTTTCTCTTGGGTTGGAAAATGAATCGGAACGGAAATCACGCCGATCCACTCGAGCCAGCGTGCCGAGGAAGAATGCAGATTTTGACCGATACGTCGCCGAGATGGCCGCATTCATGTTTTCAGAACTGGCTGTTCTCGCTGAGCATGGGAAGGCACAAGACATTCATTGCCGAAGTTCGGAGTTCAATAATATATTCCTGAACTTCGGAGCTCGGGATGTATTTTCATATCCGGAGTTCCGGTCTTAACTTCATTCTCGTACATGAAAAGAACAGAGCGAACACCTGGTTCCTGCTCAACGTGGCTGTCATACCACGACCCGCGGTCCCATAATCTCCCTCAAATTCGGTAACGAAGTTCAGGATGGAACTCTCGCTTTTCCATGCCGCAAAAATACAGATTTTCTCTTATTTGCTATCAGCAGAGGTCGTCAAGCCTCTGTGTTTGCCTCACACTCGAACTAGCTCCGCGTGAACCAGCTTGCCGCTCAGGGAATCCTTCGGCATTGAAGGGAATTCTGCGGCTGTTTTTGTGACACTGGAAAGGCGGAAGGCTAGTCGGGGGCGTGCGGCAACGGCCAGGCCTTCAGTCATTCTGGCGACATTCCCGACGAAGGCTCCATTTTTCTTCGGCGACTTGGCTTGAGAGATTTGCCGCAATTTTTTTCGTCGCACCAATCTCTTTTTTTCCAGCCCCGGGAACACGCTGGATATT
Organism: Neoseiulus californicus; assembly: GCA_028455905.1. NCBI lineage: Eukaryota > Metazoa > Arthropoda > Arachnida > Mesostigmata > Phytoseiidae > Neoseiulus > Neoseiulus californicus. The sequence continues at coordinate 21,778,929 of JAMQGS010000003.1, forward strand.
GCAAGGGGCACTCATCCTCCAGCAACTCATTTTCTCCTTTCTGGAACACTGTACGCCGCCGACCGCCACTACGCGCGAGCTCCGAAGACGGTCAGAGGAAATAATCGTTCGAGGAGTCACATTTTCCCGCATCTTGATAGGGCTGTATGTAATGTGATTACGGAAGACTAGATCTTGGTCCAGAGTTCGCCTTACAACAGTCTCATAATGACACAAGCCCTCGGACCCCGCGGGCTTGTTACATCACTCGGATACGGCGATCTGCTCGAGAAATACCCTCCAAGTGCGTCATGACGTAAGACTCTCTAGGGTTCAGTCACCTTGGTTTTGCACTCGGCGTTCGGCTCCGGCCAGTGTCATCAAACATCTGACAATGAGTGGGAGCCGAGAGCGCTCCCCGAAATCTGAGCTACCAGCAGGTCCGCATCGAAAAATCGGAGGTTTGTCTACCAGAGGAGTTGTTACTGAGGACGGAGACGGCCGGAACATGTTGATACAACATCATGTAGCATCGCGAGCGCTACAGCGGGGCGACCGATGACATGATCCCTCTGCAGGGGTTCGATTCGATTTTACGAAAATGAGGAACTCCGAGCTATTACTGTTTTGCTAGGAGAATGAGATAAGGTGAATTCCATGGACTCAACGTGGTATCTCCCGCGTCCTGTTTCCGACAAATCCGGTCTGGTAACCCAACGCGTCTGACACGCAATCTGGGGGGAGGGCTTGTCATCTGAAGCATCCGCTACCAGAGAGGTCCGTCTTCCGACTGGGTTCTCGCTCCAATCAAACAAGAAAGAACAACTTCTTATCCGGGGGATATCGAGGTATTTGTTCCGATGAGTTCTGTTCAAAGTTCTGTGCTATGAGGTTCGAGTCTGAATCAGTCAACGCACCGCTCCGAGCCACTACCTCGCATCCCCGACCGTTCCTCGAGACATGGCGAGGTTTCGTAATCGGCATCGCATTCTCGTAACTCGGCTTCTGAGAATACGGAAAACGAGAAGACGAAGGAGTTCCCGCTCCAAGGCGAATGATGATGACAAACGTTATCTGATCAACCTCGAGACTCTCGTTCACCCGAGCCAACGATTCGCGAAGCTCTGTTGTTAGAAGCCTCTGTCCATTCCGAGCAACATCCGCAAGACGTAAACAAGCAATCATCCATCTTTCTCTCATTGCGAGAGGAGCTCGGGACGATGACAACAAGGCAACAAGGACTCGGTTGCCATCATGAGTGCTCCCGGACCAATGGAAAATTTTGTCTCATGAAGAAGCCGGCCGCCCGAGGCTAGCCTGAATCGTGAAGCATGGGTGCTGAAAGTGTCGACACAGGACTAGGTCATTGTCTTCACCTTAAGGGTTTCTGAGCATGGAATGGTTCAATTTTGACTCTCCTCAGAAAGCCTCGAGAACGGCTCTAGCTCTGAACCCGGCATACCCGAGTTGGCACTCCTCGGGCGTCGTGGACAACGAGGTCGCGTATTTTATCCCGTCGGTTGGAGCGCATCGGTTCATTCGGAAACGCGACTCCACAACAGATTCATCGCCCTCTGCTGTTTCCGCAGTCCTGTGTCCTGCGCTTCGGACTTCAGGTGATCGCCTCCTCACAGTGGCGCCTGATACCCCCTATCGAATAAAACTGAAAAAACTCCCCCAGCACAAAGGCTGCGGAGACACCAACAGTTACCAAGCCACCCACTTCTAATATCGCCATCCGATCCGTGAGGATCCGCGGAAGCGCTACCACCGGGTAACTTCCGGAGGACGGGCATCTCGCAATCGACGCCTCAGAGCAGTCCAGAGAAGGAAGAAAATAGAAAACTATTCCGACCGCGCAAAATCAGGGGAGTGATGAACATGATTATCTTGCTATCATTCCTCTTTACGAGCCATCAAGACATCGGCTCGACGATCTGGGATTAGCCGGGATTTTCCTCCGAGCAACCCATGAGGGATGCTCGCAGAATACAAGAGCACCGTGCAATCAACAGGCACTTCCCGATAAAGGGGCGACTTATGGGGGGGCTGAATAATAGACTGGGTTGCCCTCGAACTCGGTGGGATATCAAATATCGTATACGGATGTGGGAGAAATGTTTCTGCGATGTTCGTTCATTTTCCGCAAAGCATAGCCGCAATTTTTTGATTCCTTGATTCGCTGTACGGTAACGAACTGTGTCGTCAGATGTGCGAACTCCCTCGTGAGCAAAACCTGTGGCGCTTCCGTACGTCATCATCGTGTCGCCTCACAGTCCTCTGCAGAGAAAGGGCAGCTTAGTGGCGGGTGTTTTCGAAACATAGCTCCCTTTCCACAGTCTCTTCGGATACTCTCCCAGCTGACGCATTAGACCCCACACACACTCAGTAAAGGACCACGGAAGAGTGAGGAACGGACCAAGTTGAGGAGTGCCGAGGTAACGTGAGCGGCGCTGGGGCCTGCCGTTATTTACGTTCAGGTAGGTGCCAAGATTTCGAGAGCAGTTTGCATCGAAGACCGAACCATGCTGAACTCACATGTTGAAGAAGTCAGCTAATTCGAACACTGATGTAGCAGTCATATCGATGAGTTGAAACAGTGGGGTTGCATATGAAGCTTCGAAGACGGCGGTCTCCTGGGTCTCCCAAGTCTTCCAGCTTCCATGATTCTGAATGTGACACTATGATCAACGTTACTTGGGATCGAGAACCACTGGATCATTTTTCTGTTTACCTTCCTCTACAATTGTGTTGTGATCTCGCTGCGTCCTGATGGCCCCATTGTTGATAGTTGAAGGGGCCGGAAGTAAGCGTAAACCCGTGTGGTCGGGCAAAGATGTGCTCATTTATTCGAATCAAAGCGTAGGCTCTTAGCAACTTTCTCCGTATCATTCAGTCTGACATCGGAATACGCCGAGTCGTCACTCATTGTCAGCCCGCATTCGTACGAAATGCGTACCTGGGTATCCCGCGCAGAGTACACCGAGCGCTCATTGTTCAACCTGCTCCGTATCCGTCCAAAATGCGGTGCCGCTGTGTTCGCGGCATAATTTCGGTCTCGAATTCCGCCGATCCGCGTGAATTTTTTGCGGTGTCCCAAACTCTTCGGTCGTTGATTGGGGAAGAAGCATTTTCCATCCGTAACATGGTAATCAATCAGAGTGGAGCGGTTACGCAGACTCTGTAAGAGCAGCAGCCGAGGGAGTCATAGCGTTTGAAATGGATTCATGGTTCCTGCATACAGAGGTGGACTTGTAGCTTTGAGGCCTTTTTCGTAGAGGCCCCAATATCTTGCGAGACGGATGGCGATGTCTACGGCGACGAAAACGACGCTTCACAGTCGCGCAACCAAAATCTGAAAGACTGATGGATTGATAGGCAGACAGGCGCGCAATTAGGGGGCTTCCTGAGCATTGACGCGGCGGTCTTCTTCCTTGACGAAGATTGTTTTGTGTAAGCCGTGTACTGATATTCTCTCGAATCTAACGTCATGTTCACGGACGCATACTAGCGTAATGATATATTCTCTAGTGTGTTCGCATGGTCATAAGAGCATCCTTGTGCAGAACTTCTGAACACTAGCGAATGTGGAGTGAAATGAATGGGTCGTTTGCCTCAACGATCTGCGGGAGAGCCCTTCTTCTGATGATGAGTTTTCGCTTTTCAAGCTTGTCTGCATTGACGAAGATACTTTTCCCTTGGCGGTAGATGTTTTCCTCCGCTTCGTGACGGAAATTATCGCGTATTTGATCAACAATGACGCATCGGAGTGTTACGATGTTGCGAGCGACAGACAGCAACGTCATCCGCTTTGAAAGGGGCGAACTGAAATAAGTTGTTTCATTTTTTTCTCGCTGATGTACCGCTGATAAGTGGGCGAATCTTTTTTTTTGTGAGCACTGCGATCAAATCTCTGTAGAATCGATCGAGAAGCCTGGACGAGACACTGTGGCCGACGAAAAACAGTTGCGGGAGCGATTCTATACAATCGAATTCAGGTTTTGTCTGCTTGGATCACGAAGAAATTTTGTCTTTCCGTGTTCAGCCGTTCGGAGGGTCGTCGACACGGAGATCGATGAAACAATCAGACGACTACCAGTAAATTCGGGTCGGCCTAGAGTTTGTTGTCGCGAGTACGGAAGTTGCGGACCTGCGCTGATAGATTCAAAACAAAATCGATGACTAACTTCAGCGCTGCTCTCTTCTGCTGGCGATCAGAAGTCCTGCGTCGCTCGAGCGGCCGTGCGCCGTAGATTCCGAAGCGAAGTGACCGAGTTCTTACCAAAACGACTCTGAATCTTCCGTTCTATTTTAGGGCACACTCATGACGGCTCCTCTGGGCACCCGGATGGAGAAGTGCAAGCTCAACAGTCCTCCGAAATGCGTAGATTACCTATCAGCGTTACCGAATGAGATTCTTCTCAAAATCTTGTCTTATTTGTCGGCGAAGCAGATCGTGGCACTGGGTCGCACTTGCCGACGCTTCCGTAGGATTTGTTCGGACGAGACTCTGTGGCGGAGGAAGTGCCTGGAGAAGAAGTTTTGCAAAATCGATGCCGTTCTTCACAAAGATGAGGTTCGTATACTCGCGACCCGTACATCTTCAATAATAATTGGAGCTCGATTCGGAAATCCGATTGAGAATCGTTGGGACGGGTGCATTATGTTAACGAGGGCATGAATCTGGAACTGCGTAGATGGTGTTTCCGCCGACGATCCTCAGAAACTCATCGATGAGTATCATACGCGCGGCGTGTGTCGTCTTTACATTACTCAGATTTGAACTGGATATGATCTGACATAAGTCTTAGCGCTTGTCTGTCGCATCAAGCTCCATGGGATCAGAATCACGGAAGCTGTTTTCTCCGTTTGTTCGACTCGCAGCTTGAGAACTTAGCCCCGAGTATCCCGATTGTCGTATCATCAGAATAGTACGGAGAGAGAATTCGATGATTGATAAAGCTCATGGTATCCAGGCCTCTCATATCACGTCTCATAAGTTTCCACGGGCCCACCGTCACGACTCCGAGCCTTCCGCCACTCATGGTCGTGAGCTGCTGCTCCAGATTGAGTTTGGTATCGGAAATCGAACGTTTCTAAGCCGAACGCTCGAACCACTCGATCCTAGCTGTCGAGGAGAGGCTGAAAAATGAATGTGTTGTCTATTGGTTCCGGGGAGAACTTCCGAGGACAGTACCAAATCCGATCAAATTTATTGATAGCGGTTCTGCGGCCAGACATTTCTGACTCGTTCAAGTCAGAACGGCATTTTGGAGTATGACCATTCTAACCCTTGCAGCCTGAAGTTACATGGAAACGTTCATATATCGTCAACACGAAATGGACTCAATCTCCACTCGAGGACCCTGTTTGGTGCGCCGGCTATCATATGCACAATGAGCGATGCATCGCGGTTTATCGAGACTGGATCGTGGCAAATCTCTCGAGGACAGTTCTCGGGGTTTGGAATGCTAAAACCGGTGAGTAACTGTAATCAGACAGTTCCCAAACACAAATTGCTCAGTTTCTCTGAAAGCATGAGCGAACTTGTCGTTAGTCTGGAGGAGAGGAGGAAGAGAGAGTAAACGTCAGCTAGGATCATTGATCTCATCCGTTCCTGAGAGGTCGCGCGTGTGCGAACAGCCGCTATCTGAACATCTGAACAATCTGTCACCGTGGGAACCCGATATATTTCAAACACCACACTGTCATCATAGTATCAACAGCGATCATCGTGACGACGTGCTTCTTTGGTTGTCAACACCCGCCCTGGTGTCTTACAGAGCGACATCAATTAGAGCCCAATTATTTATTTCGGCTCTTCCGTCTTCAAACAAATGGTTATCTGACAAATCCTTGAAAACGAGGCCAGTCAGTATCCGACCGGCTCTAAGGAAGATCGAGACTCCGTGTCACCGGTTATCGGAACTGCGGGCGGACTCCAATTTGTGGATTCGAATCCTCAATCACGGCGGTTCGCATTTGACAGAATCGCAATTCCTTCTTACAGGTTGCATTATATGGCAATTGATAGGACACAAAAAGTCGTTGGTTCGCATCGAGTTTGTGCCTCAGAGCTCCCAGCTAGTATCTATCGCCAAGGATTCAGCAGCGAGACTCTGGGACGTCTCCGTTGGCAAAGCGCTGCATGTGTTTTCGGGGCACACTGCTAACGTGACATGTTTTCACATCCACAAAAATAAGTGAGTTGTCAATCTCCGTCGTCGCCTTAAACGATGATGTCCGTGTTTGGTGATTCGTTCCCCGCCGCCGCCGCCGCCGCTTCGATGATTTCCTTCCACGAGGACCAACACCACCATTCGTATCTATTCCAGGTTGCTGACGGGTTCTGAAGATCGGTCAGCTCGTTTATGGAGTTTGACCACGGGCGAATGCATCGGACTCCTCCAGAACCACAAGGATGTTTTACGACACGTCGCGTTCGATGATCAGCGGATCGTTATCGTGGCGTACGATGAAATTTACGTCTACGACATGTCGTTCGGGAAGCCACTCTACACGAGAGCAACGCAGACATCGATTTTCAACCTCGAATACTTCGACGTAAGTCAAGTTTTTCAACTCTGAATTTCATAACAGTCGCGCCGGCACCGCCTGGTTTCCGCGACGGAAGTCAACTTGTAGAGTTCGAGGCCTCCTGATTCTGCTTGGCCTTCACAGGGTATCGCATTCGCTGCGATCCACAGCTCAACTATCGGTCTGACACTGGACGTCATGAATGGTCAGTGGATCTCGACGATCGATATGGAGAAATTCACGCGCTACATGTGCTCTAGCACCAACCGGATGATCACGGGCAATTTGGAGGGAACCATCAAGCTGTGGGACATCCGGACGGGCAAGTGTTTACGTCGCTACGAAAATGCGAACCCGGTGTCGGCCGTGGCCTTGAAACTGTCCTACATGATCTCGTGCTGCTTGGAAGGAGACGTCTTCCTCTTCGACTACGGAAGCGGCCAACTCATACGACGACTCTTCACCATTGGCTACTCTTGGGTGCGAAAATTCACGACATTTGTAGCCGACGACACCAAAATCGTCGTTCCCTTGAAAGGCCGGAAGCCCTACGACTGCTTGGCGGTTTGTATTCAGGCTGATTTCTTCGCGTGCGATTAGTCAAGATTCGATTCGTGTACTCGACTCGATTGCTTTCAGTGGAGTCAGGCATCGCACATGTTTCTGATCGTGAGTTCCTCTTTGCAGGTTTTCCACTTCGATAGTGATGACCACATGCCTCCAGCGCGCTCTGAACCCGTTGAACTTCTACAACCGCAGCTCACATATAGATTTGCGAAACGAGTTCAGATCGAACGCCGGATTTCGAATAGGCTACAACAGACATGATGGCCCTGAATCCGCACCGATGTGCGCTCTCACATATTATAGTCTCGGAAGCGGGAGCTATTCCGCCGATTTCTAGAACCTCGTTCACGGAGACTTGACTTCAGCTCTGAGCGATCGGTGTGCCCTGGAGCTCAGTTGCATCTATGAAGATAGTCCACCTACTCGACGCCGCAACGAGAACGAGCGCTAAGCTCGTCCCGAAGCATTTATCCAGTGCTGCCCATATTTTATGCAAATCTCAACTCCGGAACGCGATACAGGATGAGACGGGGAATTCCAAAGGATCTCTCGCTCGGGCTCCATGTCCCTTGAAGCTGACGTCTCCTGAGCGGTTCACAAACTAGCTTAAATGTTGTAGTCCGTATAGTCTCCTTCAATTTCTAGTCTCAAATTGCCGTTCGGAGTCGATTCGGATGATTGTTCCCGAATCCTAGACGGTACGACCGCGTTGCACGGACGTTCCGGGAGGTATGCGCTGGGACCACAGCCCTACTGACCGACGTCAATGCCGCAACCTCAAAAAAGGTGTGGCATCTTCTAGACAAAAGTTTTAGACCTCAATTAAAGCGGACCACGCGAGTGGGCTGAATGTCCCATGTGCGTCCGAGTGCGATTGTGTGAGTGTTTCTTGGCAATCGTAGAAGAAGAAGGTGGCACAGATGTCGCGTTGCTGCAGAAGTGAATGTTTGTCGTGACTCTCCAACATCGAAACTGATTCGAGTCGCGTCAAAGCTGAGCTTCGGTGCTCAATCGATCTCCGGAACAGATCTCCTGCCCATGAATCAATCCGAAACTTGTGGCGAAAGACTGCAATTAGCAGCAAGTTCATCTGTTTTCTCCGAAATTGGCCCGCAATCAGTATCATGAGCTATAGTATGACCTCGAAGCGCTGTAACTTTACAGGGAGAATCGACCTTACATGTCGCGCCATTGTCGAACAAAGCGGGTTTACAGAGAAATCAGATGTCCGGGATTTCGTGTCTGGTGAACTCTGTGTTCTCGGTTCAATATGAATTAATAAATTGAGCAGCAATATCGTTCTTGATGCCATCAGCTCCGATTCTTGTTGCCGCTTCCAGCAGGTGTTGCTCGATTCGATGGCGATCATCGATTCTATCACGGAGAGGAAGAAAAAAAAACAATTTTCGGTCGAATTCGAAAAGACCCCTTTTCTGAATCGCTCCCTTGCGTCGCAATTGGCTCCAACTAGGATGGAGGAAGTTGTTGTTGCAAGCAACGGCACCAAGAGAGAAGATTGTGCACAACGTTGATGCTGCCTTGGACCGACTTCTTTGGATCCTCGTGATTTCCGCGTCATGTGCCGAGAAATAATTGAGGCTGAGGTTAATCACAACGGAGTTGGTGATACGAGCTCGACCGCGCTCCATCGCAATTTTATCGACCCTCATTCCGTGAGCACTGTGTCTTCCATCAGATGCATGGCAGAGTTCCATTTCGCCAGTGTAGTGCACGCAGCCTTCATCGAACCAGTCGCATTGTGCCATGCCGGAGGACAACGAAGCACGTTATTTATGCGAGATCAACGTCGGAGCAATCAAGGAATCCGCGGCGAATGCCTACAGTGGCCTATCGAGATACAAGACCGAACTGCTTGTATGCTGTGTAGTATATCTCATGTTCTTCTCTGGTTCGAAGAGGGCATCGGCTCGAATGGGGGGTCTTGTTCAGAGCGAAACCTGGACGGAGGTGCGAAGAAATTTCGACCGCATCATGGAGGCACAAGAAATCTCGCAAAGCCCATGTTCTAAACTCCTCATCGCTGCTTGTAAATTCCCGGAACCCAGCAAGCCGCCTGAGCCTGATGGCCGTGTGCAGTACGAGCTACCGTCCCTCAATCAGTTTACTCGGATGAATCAGGATAACCGACTGATCCGCGATGTCGAAGCGTTCAGGACGAAAGTGGGAACACAGGCGCTTCGCGACTCAGAGTACCAAATGATCAGGTTCTACGAGAGTTGTTTGAACCGGAAGAGCTCCGGTCGAGAGTCCCGCCAGCGCTTCGTAGAAGAACTCAGGAAGATCGGCTTACTGCAAACATCTGGACCGGTTCTCCCGGTCCTTGCCAAACTGGCCCTCCTCTACGGCATCCACAATCCTCTCCTGGACTTTCATATTCGTTATTCAAGTACATACGGGGGGTACTACATTCACATCTTTCCCTACAATACGCGAACTTTGGCTACCGTGGAACCGACACCTCCCGAGGATATGCGGTTCAACGAGACATCAGAGACTATTGAGAAACTGGATGCCGCGCTAGAGGATATATCCGGAGCATTCAACGCCGTCGGTTTCAAAAACGTTTCGGTAGAGGAAATGTTCGCCGAAGATGGCATAATAGAGGTCGGCTCGCATACTTACGATCAGTTCGTACTCCTGAACAAGTACGTGACCTCAAAGCTGACAGAGATTTCCAACATCATGTGGCAGGGCCCGGTGTCGGAGTCTGCGACCTTCCACCTTCTTCACTTGACAAAAAATTACACGGAATGGCATGGCTTGATGAACGATAGTATCCACCACTACTTGAACAGAGGTCAGCGGGATCTGGTCGTTGTTGATTGTCCGCACGAAACCTTCCATTTACTGAGATCCGTCGAGAATTCAGAAGAGCTAAGGGAAGTTTTCAGGATGTACGGTGTCGCCGTCTTCACGCAGGCCATGCACAGAATCTCCGCGGAAAGTCGCGTGCACGATCATCTGGCGACCGATCATTCATTCATCGAGATCTCGGTGGTGGAGGACTTCTGCTTCCATCAGGTGAGCTTATGAATTTTCTACCGCGCTTCTTCGTCTCCGCGTTGCTTCTTAGGGTGACAGTAAACTTTATCCCCGAGTACCGAGTTGAAGGGGAAGACGCTCTTCAACGATCTAAGTCGGCCCTTTTCCATGGATGAAGGCTCGAAGATTTTTCCCGCACACTTTCGGAGCGATGCTCGGTCGCGAGCTCGAAAGTCCCATCGCCCAAGATGACGTTCGGATGATCATGAGGATGCTCCTGCTTGCGATCAAGTTGGTTAGCTATCTGAACTCTGCTCCCTGACGCCGTCCTTGGACCTGAATTAGGTTGAACTTTGATCAACCGATGATCATGCGTTTGAACAGCGCAAGCCCTGCTGAACTTGTTGCAGGTGGTTGATGATTCGAGCATCCAGGGAATTCCGGGTTTCGAAGACCTTGGCAGTGAGATTGCGGCTACTTCGCTGTTCGTGGGCTACCCGAAACACCTCGACCTACTCGGGACGACGGAACACGGGTCTGATATCCGGTCGGATTATTACATGAACGTCCTTGGAATCCTCAAGAGCCAGAACGAGAAGAAGTTGAGCGTCATGGGTAGGACACGCGTTATTCATGAGGACAGATGGCCGGTCGTTTCCGTTGATGTGAGTCTTCAGACAATACATACCATGAGCCGTTGTGAAATCAGTCATCAGGTCAAGAGCAGGTGGCCAAGAGACGTTAGTTGAGTGCAAGAAGACCCACTACAATTTGTTTCGGTAGGATTCCACGTTGTACTATGGATCTGATGAACGCGTGCTCGTTATTCCCAGCGAATGGATGATGTATCCGTATTACGCTGAAGAAACCATGTATCTAACCACATTGGGAGCCCTTGGATATGCAGTCTCGCAGCGAATCTTTCATTCGATCTACACAAGATTGGGGATCGCGAATCAACTCGACTCGACAGCGGTTAGTTTCGAATATTGAGTGAAGCGAATTCCGTCTCCCAACCTTACTTGGATGCCATACAGAATCCGATTTCGCGGTGGAAAAATTGTTTCCTGGGCTGCAAAGAACCTCAATTCCAGTCCCTCTACTCGTGCCTGCTGAATAAGTTCACGGCGATGGAACGCTACTTCACCCGACACAAGTTGCTGGAATACGCTTTCGTGAAGAATTTCGCATTTCAAGCCGTTATTCGAGCCGCGGAGATTCTGCAAGAAGAAAGTTTCGATTGGAGCGTCGAAGGCTCAGACGAGGCGGAATGGAAGAAACTCGTTATCATGTCCATGGCGTTTCCTTCATGTGATATTCCGAAGAACGCGGGGAATCCTGTGTTAGAGGAGAGACGGTATCTGACTACAACGGATTTCAGCATATTCATGGACCAAGACTCCACAGACCTTGAACGATTCGATCCATGGAATTGCAGCACGAGTCTGTCCGGATCCAGATGTATAGGTTGAGCGTACTGACCTTCGTCTCTACCATGCTCCAACTTTCGTATCGGATGCCTATTGTTGTAATTTACCTGACATGAGGGTGTTGAAGTAATAAACGATGGAAGGAAGAATCGCAATCCGTTTCTCTCCGATGAGAATCGTTGTGCAGACTGGATTTTCGCTGGGAGCCGAAGTTTCCCGATCAGTCTCGGACGATTGAAAACTCGTCCGAGGTCGCACATCGATCTCATGACCAGCGAACTCCATATCATCGGATTACCCTAAAGTCTTGCGTATAACGAACCCGGTTTTCCGGAAAAGTGTCGATCGTATAAAGAACTTTTCCTATAAAGGACTTTTCGTATAAGGAACTTTTCCTATAAAGGACTTTTCGTATAAAGAACTTTTCCTATAAAGGACTTTTCGTATAAGGAACTTTTCCTATAAAGGACTTTTCGTATAAGGTTTTTTTCCTATAAAGGACTTTTCGTATAAGGAACTTTTCCTATAAAGGACTTTTCGTATGAAGGACTTTTCCTATAAAGGACTTATCGTATAAAGGCCTTTTCGTATAAAGGACTTTTCCAATGAAGAACCAGTACGAGGGACGAAGAGTCCTTTATACAAAAAGTCCCTTTTTACGAAAAGTCCTTCTTTATACGAAAAGTCCTTTTATACGAAAAGTCCTTTTATACGAAAAGTCCTTTTATACGAAAAGTCCTTTATACGAAAAGTCCTCTATACGAAAAGTTCCTTATACGAAAAGTCCTTTTATAGGAAAAGTTCCTTATACGAAAAGTCCTTAATAGGAAAAGTCTCTCTATCGAAAAGTCCTTTTATAGGAAAGTTCCTTATACGAAAAGTCCTCTATAGGAAAAGTTCTCTATACGAAAAGTCCTTTATAGGAAAAGTTCTCTATACGATAAGTTCCTTATACGCAAGACTTTAGGGTACATCTCATTGTCAGTGGAGCGTGCAGAGACTGATGCGCTTCCCTGATGACGAAATTGTTGTCAACCAATCAATCACTGACAAGATTTCAAAGCTAACCTTTGGAATCGGTTTCACCCCCGCTCTACGAATGACAGCAGCTCATCGACCAGCTATCTTTCCATCGCGTTTCGGGTCAAGCAAAGTATTGTCCGGGAGAAAACGAAAGTAGATCGCTCGTTCTCGGAGGGATCTGATCGATTCGTAGGAATGAATCTTTCCGAAAACTTTGAAGCGATCGAAAACTTATGCAGAGCCTATCATTCCTCGCGGCACATGGGGTTGTCCGGCAGTCGCAGGAGAAAACGCGCCACGACGGGGACCTCAGAAGATGAAAGGCTACAATTCTACAAAGTCAACTCGACGGCGATCACACATTCTGTTATCACGCGGAACGTTTGGAATCCGGCGAGGGCAAAGCGCTACTTCGACAAAGTTGCACCTTTTCTGCGAGTCCGATCCTCAAAGTCAACCAAGTCCGATGGACGACGGAAATCTCTATCAAAGTTCAGAATGGGGAAAACTCGAGTGTTCCGGTTAGCTGGTTCCATTCAACATTAACTCATTGGGTTTAGATGTTTAATAGTTCCAAAATTACGGGAATAAACTTATGCTGCTGACAGAACGAGCAATGTTAGGGTGGAACAAGTTGCAAAAGAACGCATATTTCGATCGATTCGGCTCCCCCGGAAGCGATGGACTAGCCAAGAGTGATCGCTCCCACGAGACCATGGGTCGACCATGATGAGAAAACAACGGCCGAAGTTCTAAATCTCGCGACGAGCATCTGTGTGTCCCGTTCTTGTCGGGGCGTTGGAATATCGACCTCGCCCATGAGCTCCAAAGTACGTCGGCCATATTCAGCAATTGAGGGGTGCGAATATTTTGGGAAAGCGGAGCGGACAGCTTAAGCTCGCAACGCTCAGCGCGCATGAAATTTCTACCGGTCGAGTGAAATTGCTTGTCGATCATCGGACGGTTGGTCCGAGAACTGGAACGACGGCTTCCGGCGTCATCAAATTCTACGGGATCTAACAGCTTTACAGACAGTGTCACCCAGGACGCCTTTCTCTTCGCGCAGCCTACCCACGACTGACCTTAGAATAAAGTTACTATCTCAGAACAGTCACATCAGTCGCTCCTTCCATTTGTTCGATTCGTAAGATTTCCAATGCGCGATGCCAGCCGTGTCTGAGATAACGAAGATGCCTCACTGTTTGGTTGCTCTGACTGAAGCCGCGTCCAAAAGTCTCAATATCGAACCTCGAAGGTGGTGACGAATCAGCTGAGTGTATTGCCTCATCTTCGTTATCCCGCCATGATCCTCACCAATCTGTGCACAATAAGCTTAAGGCTTCAATCAATGGTTTGATCGAATGACAGCCCCAGCGGTTTCTTCATCGAGTTGGACGGCAGGCGATGAGTTTGGGCGATCAATCGGACGTTCCTTGGGCCAATGCCACCCACATCCTTGGGTACAGATGTGTGTTTGGATTGAAACCCAATTACCAGTTCGGATACAAGCCCGTTTGCAACCAAGCGAATGCGACATGTGTTCACGGACGGTGCGCTTGCCGTCTGAGTTATCACCAAGTCTCGATAGACAGCTGTGTTCCAGGTACCCTAGAATTTTCGGGAATTCCCTCCTTCTGATTGTCAGACATCGGGTCTCAACAAAGTCATGTCTTCCTCTAGATGAGCCGCCTAATCGACTGTTCCTGAGTTTCTTGTCCTGGTTACCGTTGCTATTCCCCATGGTCCTCTTGGTGGGCATCATCTACGATGCCATGATGAGCTACATCTTCACGGTCGCTGAGACCGATACGTTCGTGGAAGCTGACATTGAGAGGGCGCGGTCCAAGGTTGATCTTTCAGTTTTGAACTGAAACGCTTAGAGGCATTGGTCCAAGAGGAGCTCATGAGCATATACATGCTGGGTATTGAGGCGAACTGTAGAAAGCGTTTCCTGTTTCCAGGCGAAGTGGGAGGACAAGCAAGGCGTAGTGAGAATTATGGCGACCGCGGACGAACTAGAGTACGATTGGGCTTATCAGGAATCAGAGACAGAAACCGAAGACGACTTTTCCATATTGGATTGAAGGGATCGATAGTTTGATAGTTTGCACTGCGTGCACGATGCCTTGGCGTCGTAAATGACCTGGGAGACGATGGACGCAACGCGTGCTGGCACCATGACGTTTCGCTGTTAAGGCCTTTTGCCTCAGACTTGTCTCTCAGTTTCTACAAAGACATTGTGCTGCCATGACAAGCTTGCGACTGGCGCTGATTCATTCTGCGCCCACCCCACTGCATGAACGGACCAGAAACTCAGTCGGCTGCATATACAGAGTGATCCGATTTTGAGCGCTCACTTGACGTAGATCGAACCCGGGAAATCGGGAAATTGGGGTTTAGTGGAGGAAATAAAAAGTTTGACGTCGAAACCCGTGGGAGTACTACGGCTTTCTTCCGCAGGAACTTGTTTCATGAGCCGAGGACGGATTGATTCGTCTCATTCACCCAGAATACGAGTCGGGGATCCTTGCCGAAAAATTGCACTGACTTGTTTTGCGTCGCATTGTCCGCAGAGAAATCACACGCGGCAGCAGAGAAGCTTGAATGCGTACCCGTTGGATCCCGCAATTCACCGCCATTTTCAGCGCAGACTCAAACACTTCGAAATCCATATGTACGGCATCTCAGTTTAGGTAAGGCTGATCTTCGCGCGGCTCCCGAGGCCAGACCTCCCGCGCTAGGCAAAGCTCACAAGACCGATCTGTGGGGTTGAAAGCTCTCCCACCTCAATATATTCAAGTCTCATTTAATCGAAATGCCTCTAAGGGCTTGGGATGTCATTCAGGTCACTCGTTATAGTGAACAAGAAAAATACACGTCCAGAATTGAAAACCTCGACGTGGTTTGGGCAAGTCACCTTCCGTTGGATTGGCTGAAGGTGGCCGACATCGACTGTGGATTGGGTGGCGCCAGAACCGCGCTTGATACTTGCAAACGCTTACGATTTCATGCGGTTATCTCACCGCACTCAGAAACCGCTGTGAGTTTCAGTAATCGTGGCTCTCTATCTCCTCAACATTCAAACGTACCATCGTAGCACCGAGACGTAGCTTGAGCCGTACGCCTATGGCTTCAATTTCCACAGGCAGCCGCACGTCAGATGTACATCCCCACTGATGCTGTCAGTGGGAGACGCGGGAGACGCTGTCAGTGTCCAGCATGATCCTATCATGTCCAACGGCTTAGGGATCTAATTCACGGCCGCTGTGTCGCTGGAGCTGACGCGGAGTTTGTATGTCATTTTCGATTTCGACGTTCACGACAAGATCGCCGAACGTCTCTTGGATATATGTATGCTCAGAGAGTGGAGAAAGCTCCTTCCGCTCGTGTGACTGGCTCTTTGACCAACCGGCGACGTTTGCAGTCATTTTTGTGGTGCCTCCGTAGTCGAGCTTCGAACCAAGTTTGATCGTGATTTTGCGAGTTCGTATGTGTGACTGATTCATGGCATACGCTATAATGCTTCGGATCGGAAGTGTCAGCCAGAATCAATGACGGAGATCATCCACAGCGACGAAACTCTTTATCATACGAAACTCTTGCAAACTTTCCACATGATTGACGATATCGCGGAGTTGTAGTAGACCTGGAGTCGTGCTTGCATGTTTGACCTCTGCTGCGACGGTGTCCCATAACTTGCGCCCACCCCACATCGTGGCGAGATTGCGAATCCTCCCATCGTCATACTGTGTACATGCTCACCGTTTTTACTCACAGTTTTAAGGATACCCATGCATCTATCTCGACTTTTGTTTTGATAACTGTGTTCAGAGCGGCATGCGCGGCCTTGCCGCATTCCCGGAGCTCTCGTCGGGCGGACCTCTCATTCGGGCACATCCTTCTCGGATCATCAGGACGCGAACCCGAGCTTCGATATCTCTGCACCCGATGCCGGCTCGAGAGGATTCCGGAGTCGATCGCAGATCTCTTCGGAGATCGTCTTTGGTCGGGTGTTCCACATGCTCAGCTCGCCGCACTGTGAATATTCGCGACCATAGAAGAGAACGTGTCCCATTCAACGCCTTATCTCCGGCCGTGGACTTGAATGAGACCTCGGCTCGGAGCGTCGATGTGTGGTGGGTTAGATAGGAAAACAGGAAAAGCCCTATCGTGCCGGCAAATGACCTTTAATGCACCAGCGCGCTGGTTCAACTCAGCTATGACTCCCTCCTAAGATCGAATGGCATCGCCCGCCAATGTAAATGATGGCTCCTTCCTCGTCCGAGTTCTCCACTGTTGTCGGGAACGAGGCTAGCTCCACGCCCAAATGCCGATCAAGGTCGAGTTTTCTATCAGAGAAGTTATTCTACGATTGGAATACGGTTTCCGAAGAATCCTTCAGTGTCCTGGAATCTGTTTCGTTAGCGCAGGGCGAGATTGATCAGCCATTCTCGATTCAGTAATTTCCAAGGACATTATCGCGTGCTCTGTCGCTGCCAAAAGGTCGAGTTTTTTTGCGGAAAGCGATCAGCAGCTCTCCTGAGCTCAAGGCAGGCGTCCTTGTAGATGTTTGTATCGAGCTACAACAGGTGAGCTATTGTCTACGAACCGATCGCCGATCGCTTATCGCGGTTACTCCTATGGGAACACACGAAGATCAATATATGACTGAATTGACAGCGGATGGCATCCGTCCGAAATGGACTCGTGCTAGGGTCCCAAGAGCATTCCTCAGACGCGGGAAACCACTCTATGTCATGCACAGAACTCCATATCCCTCCTACATGTTCGTCGGCTCGTTCGTCAGCAATCTCGCTTTCCGACTCGTGGAGACGACCGGGAGAACCTGTAAGCCGCCCAAAACAAGTGTGGCTAAGTATGGTCCTCATTTGAACATCGTCACAGCTATGTTTGCCGATGTTCACCTATGTGAAGGACTTGGTTAGCGATCGGAATGTTCCTTGCGATATTCACGGAGGACTACGGGATCCGGAGCTCGCGAAGGACACATCCCGAGTGAACGATTTAGGACTCTTTGCTCCCAAAGAATGATTTTTCCAACTCACGAATGACCAGGTGAGTCCGCAAAACATCTCGATATCAAAACCCAGAGAAGGATCGTTGACACACGAAGAGTTTTCCAGTGTGTTCTTCGACAGAATCGCCGATTGCAAGTTAGAGCCCGTGTAAGGAGCCGGCGAATGACCCGGAAAGCTAACGGTTCTATCCTCGAATATTGCTGCCGGAGCCAGAGTTTCTGAGCTTCTGAGTCATTATGCCGACTCGAAAACGGTGGCTTGACTCTCCAAAGTGCGCTCGAAATCCGTCGATCGAACGGGCGAGGTCGACGATTTCTCTACGGCGACGGAGGGCGGCTCCGAAGGCAGAAAATTCTTCGAGCTGTGCTCAGGGCGACTACATAAATCTAGACCAAGACAAGTGAACTCATTTCGCCTTTCGTTCTTTCCTGCTCGCAGCCTTATCTCCACGGTGATTTAATGCCAGGCCTCGGGAGTGAACTCTTGCTATGCTTCTCGATAGTTTATTGATTCAAGACGTTCAATAGAATCCGAGTCCAGCCTCGGAAGCGAGAAGACGAAAGAGAGTCTTCCCGGGCTCTCATTTCAGCGAGATCACTAAGAGTTCGGGGCCAAGAGAAATTATCCAATTGCCGCCCGGCCAAGAGATGTCGGCTTACTGTTAGCTACGTCGATACTCGACGATGGCTTATGACCCCTCGAATGATGCATTTACCTAGTTCGGAAAATTATGTTTCACAACGGACAACAACGGAGGAACCATGAGCAGACGGATTTCGGAAGGAACAGGGGTTTTCGAGTTTTTTCTGAACACTTGAGTTGCAACATCTCAGCCGGTGGCGAAGCTTAACGCCAAATCTTCTCGGACTTGAGAGTTTCCTCAGAACTCTTTCCCGATTCAGCTTTACTTCTCGGCTGCGAAGAATAGAAGTCTGAGGAACCATGTTTTTTTGTCAAATTCCACACTGACATCTTGAGGTTCTCCTGAAATATCTCCTAGTGACAATCACGGTTATTCCGATTTCCGTGGAAACAAGTCGCTGCTGCCGCAATCTCGGAGGATTCAATGAATTCCACGAATCCCCATCCGAGAGATCCATGCTATGCGTCGGCATCTGCGTCACGAGAGACTTGAGCTGGTGAGGAATCTCAAGCTTCCAAATGCGTCCAGAAATTGAAGACAGGAGCGATCTTCTATGTGAGGGTTTGTCTCTCGAAGGTGTTCCAAAACAGTAGAAAGGAGAAGACCGAACCCCGACAGCTTTGTTCTCCGTCCGAAAGTATTCCAAGCAAGGAACAAGGAGGACGACCCGAGACGACACGAAAAGATAGCGAAACAGAAGGAGATAGTGTTTTCGGTGAAGAATCCAGATGGAGAAAAAGGCGGACGGCGGTGGGACCTTCAACATATGAGAACGGTTCCTTTCTGATAGGAAGTCGTTGCGTCCTCACTCCTAACTGCGCTGGTGTGAACATTCACCCTCTCAGCACCCAGCCAGCCGCCACCAGTGAGCAACGCTCGAACAAATCTCTGACAGGACAGATCATGAAGCAACCTCAAATTGGGTCTGCATACCGAACAGAATGCTGGATGATTTATTCAGCCTTTAGAGGTTCACTATACATAGCTTCTCAGTGGAAACGCGACTTGAGAGCTCGCGGAATCCACGCAGCTTCCAGCGTTTCACTCACGAACCTAATCTCCGTTCAGAACAGTCGAACGACTTGTTTCCATCCCGAGATTAACAGAAGCCTTCGAGCTCCGAGGCTCCAGATGATTTTTTTCCGGGTGTCTGTGCTTCCATCGCTCTACCCGTTTGATAGTCTGGGACAGTTTCTCAGGGCGGGTCGAAAGAGGAAAGACCACTGGTGTTTCGGACGAAGCCCATCGATGTATTTGCGGATGTCACAAGGGTCACTCCATGGTGGCAACTCCATGTTCTGAATGTGTTTAATCGTGGGAATCCCATTATCCGCTAATTGAAATTTGATGAAACATACATCAACAGGTTAGCGGAACAGCTCGTCACTGCGTCGTCGACAGAAGTCGATCCGAGCTCGCCGGGAGACGCGATTTATTTTCGGTCCTCCGCGAGTTTTTGCAGGGTGTCCCGATGCCGCAGAGAACAAACCTCATCGTTTGAATTGAAATCAAACACTATTCTGGTTTGAATTGGAGTGAATGGCAACCAACGCGGGTTGACGTTCTTTGGACAGTTCTAGAGCGCTTCTCACAAGTTAGTGGGGAACTTTATTGTTCTCCTGGAAAGTTCCTTGTTCGGGAGAAATGGCATTGTGTAGCCAAGGACTTGCTCTTTGAAATGGCATCGAAATTGTGTTTCAAGCCCCCTCTGCTTGGTCTCATGTCCGAAATATGACTCCAAGAGAATATCGAGACCACGCACGAGGAACTACGAAAAGAAATTGATCGAATCGACCGAAAAGAGGAACGTGAGGCACTCAACGAGAGGCACTAAAACATCGATGTGAGGGCCTAATTAGACGTCGACGTAAATTTGCTCAGGTAGACGCATTTTCCAGATATCGATGACTGACCGGCGCGAAATAGCGAAAATCGATGTCTCTCCGGCCCGTTCCCGAATCGAGAACAGAGCCGCCATGATCGTGATTCGAGCATCCAGGGAATTGAAGAGCGTTCCATGGAACGAACTTTTTACAAATCGAGAAACCAAACTTTCACCGACGGAATGAGTGAGCAAGACGCTTTCAAATAGTATCGCTCTTATTGTTCGTGCTGCGGTCGCCGCAGGAAATACTGCAAACATGGAAACAAATTCTTGAAGTAGAAAATCATCAAGTTTCCCGAAGCGTTCTTCGCTCTGAAATCCGGAGGCAGAGCTTCAAAATCTTTTTAAAGCCCCTCACTTTGGGTTCGACAAAATGAAGGATTTTCCCTCGGAAGACATTGCCCAGAGCTGCGCGCTCCCACTCGGTGAAAGCGAACAGCGAAAATAGAAAACAAATAAAGCTTTAGGGATTCCAGCGAAGTCTTCCGAATCCGCAGTCTCATGAACCGCTCCCAATGCTCGAAGAGCATTTCACCACTCGAACGCAGAACAAGTCGCGACGGCGGACGTCGTCGCTGGAGTCGAATAAAGGTCAAGCACTCGGCGCTTCCTTTCATCCAATGAACGACAGCCGATCGTAGCTTCAGTCGAGCATGGCGCCGGCTAATTATGACGAATTTTCGAGAATGCACGTTTTCATTCAGTTCCCGGCCGATTAATTTCCTGAGAGCCTACTCCAATAACGATGGTATGCCATCCACTGCCCGAGTTCTCAAGCGGGGCCCATTCCATTCCGTGCTCCTCGCTACTCCTTTCGGTTCCAAGCCACTCTCGCACACCCTGTTCCAGCCTCGTTCGCTGGAGCCGAATTCGACTTCAATGAAGCTTGACGACAATTATTCATTTAGGACCGACAGCCGGCCACCATCCGAAAATTGCAAGGAAAGCCCCGTCCGGCGATCCAGTCGCCGTCCGTTGACAAAGTTCGCGGGAAACAATGCTGAAATTAGAGTGTCGTTTGCGAGCCTCGTACGATATATCTTGCATGCTGTCGTTGGTCGGGAAATTCGATTGGTTGCAACGGAATTTCTGTCATATATCATTTTTGGGAGCCTCGCGCCGCCCTCCGTGAGTTAATAGGCGACAAAAATCAAAGGCGACCGTGATGTGTTGCAGAGTAAGAGCAGTTCGCGATTTCGGATCGGAGCTGGACAAACCGTTGAGCGCAGCGCCAAGTGTTTTCGATTACCTCTCCTTGGCCCCGGGATTCTTTCCTTCAGCTTCCAGGCTCTCCTCCAGATCCGCGTGCTCTTTTTTTTACCCTCAGAATGGCGAGGCGAATTCTTGATCGCACATGGTTCCCGACACCACCATATGCTGGTTGCAGTTTCGTGCAAGGCAGCGTTTTATTTCCCATCGTATGCTCATCGAATACATCATGTTGAAACGTTTGCTGGCTGAATAATAAGTACCAATTATTGGAAGGCGGACAGGACGAACATCTCCAGTCTTACAACGCTGCGAATCGACCTGCTGTTCAGCTGACCACGTGACTGGCTTGCCTGCGGGTGCTTGCGTTGTCTGCCTTCTGCGAATAACTGAGCGTCCGTCTGAATATCGCGTTCTGCGAACTCAGTCAGTCTGCATGGAAATCGGGAGTGGAAAGTTCCCGCACACGGAACTTCGGTTCTTCAGGCCTCCACCTCGCTATGAGAAAGAATGTTCCACTTCTTTCACCTCACGGGCGCTATAAGAGCAGGGAATTTCTCCCTTGGTCAGCCAGTCTTCCGCGTCCGTGCGTCCTCGGAATTGATCGACGAAAGATTCAGATTTCCCAGTAAAGGGTAGTAGATGTGGTCTTCCATTCACGTCCTGTTGGACGGGAGACGATGGCAGCCAGCACCGACGCGGCGTTTCCGACTTGATTGCGGGACGGAATTCCTCCTCTTTCTACAGCATGTCGTTCTCCCGAGGGCTTTGTGGGCAGCCTTGAATGTGCGAGCCCGCGCAATCTGTTCGCAAATACATTTATAGGGATTATCCGTGAGGGAGGCAGAGGAAGAGAGAAGAGAAGCAGAGAAAGAGAAGGAAGAATTATGCTGAAACTGACTTGTGCGTCTGACGGTGGGAGTTCGGCAGCAGCAGACAAACCAGGTCAGCAGGAACGTTCATTATCCCAATCCAATATCAGAGCCCGTTTGCATCTTGATTAACTTCGACGACTTTGGCGAGGAATTCTATCACAAATAATCTCCTTAAATACACGTTCGCTCAGCAGACAGTTCGTGCAGCTCAGATAGATGGCCGCCGAGAAGCTTGACGAAGCGAACCGTTCTGTGCGCGTCCTCAGCCAGCTCGTTTCCGGAATGCTTGCAACCGCAAATCGAATATGCTGCTATCTGCGAGTTGTTTGCAGGCATGAACACTGGTCGAGGCATCGCATCTTCACGAGAAACTTCATCAAAGACGACGTCGTAAACTCTATATCGCTCTCCTACAGTCAAAGCTTCTCAGGCAGTCAGCTTCACTTACAAGGCCTCGAAGTTCATGCCGGAAACTTCTTTTTTGATGTCGCCGACCTCATGAATGATAACTCCCTTCCGTCAACCGGGATCCTCGACCGGGATTTCTTCGTGTCGGTCGTAACCAGACGCAGCAACACAGGCGGCAGTGTTTGAGGCCAGAACGGAACACCGAAGAGGGGAAGGAAATTGCTCAAAAACCCAAGACAACCTCTGGTCAACCAAAATCACGTCTACGGGTGGTTTTTGGCATCCTCAACATCGCTTCCCGGCAGCGAGGGTGAATTTTGAGGCGAGGGAAGCGGTTAAACCTCGGAAATGACGACGTCGGCAACCGCGTGAGACAAACAACAAAACGACATTTTTATAAAGCTCACCAACGATGAACGTCGCGCCTATACCGCTACTAAAGCTGGGTACACTTTTCTGAGCAAACACGCACATGTTTGCGGAGATCGCTGTAGGCTTAGCTCACACTGCAAGCATTACGCGACCATGGCACTGAAGTGCATAGTTTTCAACCTTCTCCCCGGCCGTAACCGGAGCTCCTGGCGAGTCGCAAGTTCAAGGCCCTAAATAGCAGAGCGGCCGCTAGCCTACGCTCGGATTAGAACTCAACATCAGTTGGCTCTGAGGTCGTTGTCGAGGGCTACGATGAGACATTGGTTGCCATCTTTTTCCTGGTATGGGCCACTGCGGATGTTCTCGTAGCGACCGAGCATGCGATTCGCGACAAAGTTCCTAGCTCGTTGTCGTCCCGTACATCTTGATTCGCTCCCAAGTGACGTCGCTTGACATAGACAGGAAACGATCGACGAGCCATTGGGGTAGTGTGGGCAGTTTTCCTCGCAACGACTCGGACAACGATCCATTGAGAGTCGATTGTTCTGAGTAACGGTCGCCATCGAGGATGTCATGCGAGTGCGAGACAGAAGTAGCGGGGACAGAGGGAAAGAGAGCGAGAGGAGAAGATCGCGGGTCACTTGAAGGCTGTACATCGCAATGGGAGCAAACTCGGACAAGTGCTTGGCGGAACGGAATGGGAGCAAAGCCTCGCATGCGGAACTTTGGCCATTCCACGCATGAAGCTCCAAACTGGCTTCTTGGAGGATATTTCAGAGACAATCCCCAAATGAGTTGCTACCGATCTCAGGCTGGAGCACATCCTGCTGATACAATATCTGAAGTGTTGATGCAATGCCCGGTTTATCGTGATCGACTTTCTCGAGCAGCCTTCGACGAAGCTGTTCAACCTCGGATGGGCAGGACGAGGCAAAGAGAGAGAGAGAGGTGCTTTCAAATATTAGTAGACTCGTTTTTAATTATCCGGGATCGCCGGTGCACTCCACTTGCGCGTCGCGTGCTCCCAATCCGCTTGCACTTGGCTCCCTTAGTCGAGGCGTATGTCGAGTGGGAATTATGCTCGACGAGATTGTGAGGGCATAGCGGATATACAGCCTGAGCACCGAGTCGCCCGCCGTTTAATCTAGCTTTTCAGGAACTCTACTTGAACCCAATCAACGATGTTTGAGAGCTCGTTGAGGATGAGTCGACGTTTCCTTTCAAGTTTTCCGCTCATCCCCGGAATACGCTGCGAGCATCGTCCGCTTGCATCGCGGTGTCCGAAGAGGATCAAGGTTCCTATGTGCTCCCGGTAGTGGTAATATTCTATCAGAGCAGAGCCTCAGTGTCTGGTCGGACGCAGCCAGTCGCAAAGGTAGACTGAAATCTATAACACAACCTTTTTTGTCACCGTCTAGCTTTTTCCCGCATCAATGCTTGCTCCGAAGGGTCGCGTTGCTGTCGTTGCTCGAGAGTGCTCGGGCAGGCAGTCAGTCTCGGAACTGCATGCTGGTGTATTGCATCATAGGATGCTATAGTCGGTGGATGACAAGCACTCGTTTGTTCGTTGAGCATCTCAAGAGACACTAGAAAGTTGCTCAGACACAAGACAGTGATAAAGAAGCCATTGACACGTGCAACGAACAGCACCCGCGAAAGGAAGCAAGCAACCGGGCAGCCACCTGCAAAGCAGTGCCTGAAATCGATCATGAGGTCCACACACGGGGAACGATTCAGCTTCGATGAATAAATCACAAGCACCAATTGTACCCGAGGACGGGGTAAAGGTCGTAGGAGGGAAGCGTCGTCGTACGAATAGAAGACCGATCCTATTCTTGTCGTCGGTCTCGAACAACTCACACACATCTGCTCGACGGCGCGGTTGTGGTTCCGTGCGGAGTTCCAGTTCGAGACGCAGGGCTAGTATCGATCAAGAACAACATGATACTCCGGCTTATCAGCTCTCTGCGTAGATCATCGGAGTCAGCTCGTCGGGCAAAGGGTGTCGAATTTCTGGGCAGCCAGTCGAATACCCCCGGAAATCGCGGAATCGGAAGAAGCACCAACGAGATCGAGGAACCGTGAGATTGAGGCTTTTCCTCACTGGCCCAAATGTGAGCAGATCGGAGCTTTCTGAACGCGCGTGTCGATATCGATATGGGATTACCTTTCAAAGGAAGGCAATCACGTATTGGATGACAATACGAACGCCAGTCCTGATCCGGAAATAACTTTCGGACGTCAGCTTGTGGAGGAAATTGAGAAATAGATAGCCGCTGATCAAATCACATGACCTGTGGTCCTGCGGAGCTTTTTCTTTGGCCATCCAATATTTTCGTACACATGGCACGAACATCGGATAATTCGGACGCAAACCGTAAGTCAAGCCATCAGGGTAGGTTCCAGAAGCATACATGAGCCTTGAAGCGTTTTCGCGGGCCATCTCTGCAAGCGACAAGCAGGCCGGAGATTGAAGTTTGTGATCTCAAGAAGTTCGGCTTCTATTAGACTTCAAAGTGTTCCACGGTCTGCGCAGGTACCGACATCACGGCGTAATTGCGGGATTCAGCTATGAAAGTTCGGAAACTCGGAGTATTGATGGCGACAGGCCTATCATGTGCGCTTTCGAAGTTTCGGACGTCAAAGAACGTCGGGTAGAAAGTTTCTCCAAGCTTGGAAATTTAGGTGACAAATGAACTGATACAAATCACTATCTTCTGCTATAAGAAGACCGGAGAGCTCGATCGAGAATTTCGGTAGCCTTGGTCGGAGGAGCTTGGCTGAGCCTGCTCTTCGGGGAAGACTTAGCTACCTTGGGGAGAGTCTGATCTTCTCATACACTCCTGAAGTGCTTCCTTGCCTGGAATTAGTCGTCATCATTTTTCTCGTTGCCGCTCATCGGGCCCGGGAGAATCAACACGTGTCACGGCGAGCACGGCGAGAGAAGAACACGAGCTTCATTTTTCTCAGTCCAGGGCTTGCGTCGCCGGATCGCACCTGAAATTCAAAGCGATGGGCCACAACGAAAAGTTTGAACGAGCGAAAAGAAGGAAGCTGGCAACGATGGGAAGCCTAGTTCCGGGATGCCCCGTGATCACCATTTCCACAAGCTTTGCGGAAATGCACCTGGTGTCCTCTTTCCGTCCGCTGTGAAGCGCTACATGTCGATATGTCCGTCACGTTTCACTTCCGGATATCTTCTAAACGAGTGTTCTCACGCCCCATTTTCGCACATTTGCGTCGCACATGTTGAAGTTCACGAAAAACCGCCTAGAACCTCTCCAGGGCCAAACCACCATCAACTCGGGAACGAAGAAGAGATATCGACCTTGCAGCCCATGGATATCTCGATGATATCGAAACTCCAGTTTTTTATTGTGTTCAGTATGATCCATCGAAACTTCCATTCATTAATTTTTGGTAAATCCGCACTCTCAGCCGGCAGATTATAAAAGTCTGAGTTCCCGTCGTATAGTCTCATATCGCTAGCCTGGTGAGTGGTCGACTGCCTCAAAAGAGAGACGGCTGCAGGTTAGAGGCGCCGAGGTTCCACAAGGATGGACGAGGGGGCACCTCCCTCCCTCCCTCCCTGCCGGCTTATTTTCCTCCAACGGGCGGATAGGAAGAACGGGGCCAAGACGGGGTATCTCGGTTAGCTTAGAGCAAGACTTATCGGACGATTCAAGCGTATTGCACTGGAAAGACCTCTAAACCGCATATCAGGGTAACCAAGCGAGCGTCCAGTGAGCAGAAAGGCTGGGTAGTATATGACGGGTTCGCAAGAACTGCGTCACTCTAAAGAGCTCCCTGTAGATTCGAAACTTTTTTTCGGCTTCGAAACGACCGAGCCCCGGTAGAGTTTCAGGACCTTTCTACGGCCCGGAAACTTTTTCCGCTTCGAGGACTGTGTTTGCTCCTAAAGCCTACTGGAGCTTTGTGGGACTCGCTGAGTAAATGTGGGCGGCCGTTCTGAGTGCGCCCACGACCGCTTTTCCATATTCCACG
The DNA here is from genome assembly GCA_028455905.1 of Neoseiulus californicus. NCBI lineage: Eukaryota > Metazoa > Arthropoda > Arachnida > Mesostigmata > Phytoseiidae > Neoseiulus > Neoseiulus californicus. The sequence continues at coordinate 21,805,904 of JAMQGS010000003.1, forward strand.
TTGTCACGCTGGTAGACGTGTCCTCAAGTACGCCGAGACATCTTGGGGAAGACTTCAAAACCTCAACCTTCTGAGAGCGCGGAATCAGGAGTTTGTCAAGAGGATTGAGTGAACCGCATGATGGGCAGGTCAGGCCAGGGGTTTAGAAACGTTTTTTTTCTTCATGATTTCCCGCAGATTTGTTGGTTGGGAGGATCGCGATCCGCTTGCTCAGCGCGGAAGGAACCGTCACAGTGTGCATATCGTCGAGCCTGAGGTCAGGAGTTTGCAGAGTAACTTCACAGACGAACTTTCCGAGCGCGGGTTTCGAGCGGTGGCGTATTCGGAGAACGATTCTCGTAACTGCGCACGTCCTCGTCGTTTGCGAGCGCTTTGCATTGCATGGCTGAGAGGAAAACGAAAACTTGAAACATTGCGCCAAGCCAGTTGGAATGACGCCGATAATGCTGTGCTATGCGAGCACAGGAAAGCTCTTCGTGCGATGGAGCCTCGCAGTTTCGCGAGTGCTCCTGTTCCCTTTCGATCCTGGAGTCGATTTCAGATTCAATCACGTTTGGTTTCACGTCGAAACAGATTTCAGACCTCAGGAAAGACTTTCAGCGCTTTGCAATTTAGAACTATTGTCCGGATCAAGTTGGTACTACTCAACTCGCGTGCAAGGTGCTCGACACGGGATATCACTTGGGATAGATTACCCTTTAGATTCGTCAACCCAATGCGGGTGTTGAGTTCCTCCAGAAGTCCTGCGCCGGCGCCGCTCGAATCGGAACGGAAAGTACTGCGCTGCAAACGGATAGTGACCGGCTTCCGGACAACCACACACATTCTCTTTTATAACCCCAAAACTTCCCCCCGGACCCCCCCCCCCCCGGGCATCCCTTTTTCCCCCCCCCCCCCCAAAAACCCCAAAGACCCCCCCCCAAAAAAAAAGGGCCCCCCCCCCCCCCCCCACCGGGCCACAGGAGGGCCCACCGCGCCCCCCCCCCCCCCCCCCCGCTGCAAACGGATCGTGACCGGCTTCCGGACAACCACACACATCTCCGTTTTATCAGTAGCGTCGGAAGCTTTCCGCAGAATTCTCGGGGCGTGCATTCGCCGCCGTAGAAGAGAGACACGGTTCCAGGCGACGAGATCCCTTTCGAAATTCCACTTAACGTCGCAGCCTCCTGGGAACAACACGCCCCCCCCCCCCCGCATCGATCAATATTTTCCCCACCGGAGATTCGCCAATCATGCTCACCTGAAGAGACTCCAATGGATCAGGTTACCCCTCTCTCTTCGGGGCCAAAAAAAAAAGGGGGGGCCCGGGCGTGAAAAGACGGAGAGCTGCTATCTAGACCATTCGACGGGTTTTGCGATGTTGGAAACGCATTTTTGAAATGAGGCGTCTGGGAATCATGCCAGCATCGCTCGTTTCCATCTCGATTCTTGAGGATGTCCTTGCATGAAATTCTAATGCTCATACCGACTCCCATATCACTTCGACGTTTCGAGTCTGAGATCATCTCAACCCCGATCCCGATGTCTACGATCTGGATCCCGGGGCAGATATTGAAAGAAGACTTCCGGGATTGGGCTCGTGACCGTGGATCCCTGCTACGGTCAATTGATTGCTCGCTCGCGACTCCATCTAACAAAAGAACCTTAATAAAAGCCTGTTTGCTTTCAGAAATCTGACGATCACATCCGACCGGCGGGACAGCAGAGAAATGCTTCAACGCACACTATGAAAAAGAGGGTGAGCAAGGGCAGCAAACAGTTGAGCGTGTAAATATTAGCGGATGCAAATATTCAACACGATGTTGAATGGCTTCGCGGTTCACCGGTTACCCTGAATCTAAGTTGTCAAAATCGATGATTCGCAACACCTTGATTCGCTTTCCTTCATCTTCCAAACTTCTCTCGAACTCCGCCGAGTCCGCGCAGGAACCAAGAATGAGCCAAGTTTGAGTTTCCAACTTTGCCACACTTGAACGTTCATTTTAAGCCCTGCAGTCTGTGTGGAGGAATTCTCGGTTGGAAATGCTGGGTGTCGTGCATTTGGTGATCTGTTGTGCTGACATTCATCCGCAGCTTATATCGATCCACCGGCTCATCAGCCGTTTTCTGCCTCTGGGCATCTTTTACGTCCTGTTCCACGAACGCCCCGCGCCACGCGCTTTACCTTGCCGCGCGTTCAGGAGCAGCAACTGCAGCAACAACTACTTGTGCAGATAAGGTTGACAGCTCTTTATTCTGGATCATCGTCGGAAGTGCAGCAGGAAGTTCGGCTCGCTTCCCCGAGAGATTGTCTCTCTGCTGCATCAGCAGTTCGTCCCGGGCGTCAATATCAACCGACGAAGCCTACCCGCCAGCCAGCCAGCCACCTACCTCCCAAGCTGCCTACCGTGGCTTCTCATCTGAATTTTCCATTCGAGGTTTCCACCGATTTGCGAAGCTACTCTGACATCCGTCGATCGTTCAATATCAGCTCGGAGGCGACTTGCTGCTGGTGCTGCACTGCCGCCGCTATTCACGCTTCGATGAAGAATTTGTTCGAGTTTGAAGAGAAAGAGCCCAAAGACCTGGCCAGGAGGGTTTTAGCGGAGTAGAGAGCGCGCCCGAAAGTGGAGAGTGCTTCAAATCCTGCCGTTTTCGCTTCCCGATCTTGATCCAAATCCGCTGTAGTTCTCCGTTTCTAGCAAGTACTCTGCACTCTTTCGGGACTCTGGAATCGTCATCAGCTCTTGACCACGCCGGAAAGCTGCGGAACGAATCTCGCGCGGCTCCGAAGCGGATGAACGGAAGAAAAATTCAGAAAAAAAAACAAAAAACAAGAAACACGAAACACGACAAAATCGAAGAACGATATTCCCCTGGAAAGGGTGGCAACGCCATCGAAACATCTGGAAGGTCTCGGTTCGGTGGAGAACCGTTGAGAGGAAACAATCAAAGAACGACCACCCGACATGCCTGTTGGTCCAATGGGTCGGTGAGATCGTCGATGCAATCGGGAGATGTAATCGAATGAGTTCTTACCATGTGCTTTGTCAGCAGCCAGTCTTACCGAGCTTGATGGAACCGATCTCGGAAGGGGGCCTGGAACAATGAGAACGGCGGCGTTATTTCGCTCGTAGGTGATTGGTGAGGTCTTCTCATGGCGGCTCGGTCGTCGCTCTCTCTTTTTCGGTTACGAAAAGCCATTTTCTGTTCCCAGGTTACGTCGCTTGCCTCCATCGTCACCAGCAACGAGAGCGTCGTCGTCGTCGTCGTCGCCGTCGTCGTCGTCGTCGTCGTCGTCCTCGGGATCGGGGAGATCGGATCGGTATGGATTTTTCGTCGGGGAAACTTTTGCTTTCGGGAAACATCCTCTCTCGTTCCGTTATCATCCACTAGAGCCGTTCCGTCGGGCAGGCGGGAGCTGACAATCGGATTTGGTTTCTAATCTAATATTAATTGTGTTTTCTCGTCGAGCATCAAACGCGCATCGTTCGTTCGTTCGTGGTGTTCATTTCGTTTGCTATCAAGTGAACGCGGCGAGATGCTTGCCGTGCATCTTCCTGAATATCTGAAACTCAAACTAGCGAGGACCGGCGAACGACAGAGAATGCATTGCTAAAAATTGCAAAGCCAGCGAATGGGGATTCCCGCTGATTTCGAGGCTGTCGTCCGCGCGGCAAATGCATACATACATACATACATGCATACATACGAGCGAGCCGGCGTGCACGACCGCGGGGATTTCAGGAATGACGCGCAAAGTTTCGAAAAACGATGTTGTTGACGAAACGGTCTTCTGAACTTGCCGCGGCTCAAACGACGCGATGCCGAAATAAAAATCCCGTATTCCGAGAATCACGGCGCAACGTGTAAGCTTGACACAACCGTTTTCTCACCCTGCTCAAAGGCATCGACGCCATGTGCGGATTGCTTTTGATACGACCTACCGGATTGGGTGAAGGGAGCTCAGGTCTCCCCGAATCGGCTGAGCAATAGCACTGAACTGCATGAAAGTCCGCTCGTCCCAATGCGAGAGTTCAATCGGCAGAGCTGAATCTTTGCAGTCCGAGAACTGATGTCGGCGGTTCTCACCGATTATAATTGAGCGCACGAATCCATCTTCCGATTTCTGGCGCAAATATATTGGAACTCTCCGTCCGTTGTCCGGGTTTTGGTCTCGTACGCGAAGGTTTGTCAACGAAACTGCTTTGGCGCCAGAGTGACCAGTTTGCCAAACTTGATGACATCTCGGACTGGCTCGCAATAGGCACGACGGCCAAAACAGCGATACTGAGTTTTTTTTCCCCCCCCGAACTTCCCCCGCACCCCCCCAACCCAACAAATATTTTTCCTATTTCCCACCTGAGTTTAATAAACTTTTTAAAAAAAATTTGGGTTTTTGGGGGCTTTAAAAATTTTTGAAAATTTTATTTTTTTCCCCCCCCTTTTCCCCCCCCCCCCTTTTTAAAAAAAAACCCCCCCCTCTCCCTCACTCTACTTTTCTTTCCCCCTTTTCTCCTCTCTCTCCCCTTTTCCCCCCCCCCCATATTTCTTTCCTCCCCTTCTTCCCCCCCCCCCCCCCCCCCCCCCCCCCCCCCCCCCCCCCCCCCCCCCCCCCCCCCCCCCCCCCCCCCGCGGCGCTCGTCTCACAGTCAGACCTCGTGGCTCCTCGAATTCCTCCTTCTCCGAGACACAGTTAACTCCGCCTAATCCGTGCATCGGATCATCCGCTTAATCGGATCGGGAACGCTCGATCCAAAACCAAGCAGACAAGACAAATTCCCGTCGGTTCCCTCGCATCCCACACATGTTGCAGGGAAAGGGTCTGGTTCTGATGTGTACCGAGCGAGCAGAGTACTTTATATTGAAAACAGAGTCAGAATCAGAAGAGCTTGACTCCCGACCAAATATGTACATTCGGTCGGTCTGATGCAGAGGGTTTATTTAGGTCCAGCAATATGGAACGGTCTCCTAACGATAAGGGAAGGACCCCCCGAACCTTGCCCAATTTTTGAACCTCTGAAAACACGCAGTTGCTAGACGCGTAAGGATTTCTGATGAGCTTTTCCGCAAGCCAATATCTTCCCTGTTTACTATTCATATATCAGCTGGAGTTTGCGAAAATCGGTGCGCCGTTTTTTCTCTGAACGAACAGATGGAGTTTGCCGGTTTATTTGGGAACAAGATTCGCGAAAGGGAGTCTAATAATGTGAGCGCAGTGGATTTTCCTCCTTATCGGGGCGGTCCGCTACTCTACTCAGTCAGTGTTTCCCGCCGCCACCGCCGCCGCCCTGCCGCTAGTGCGTCGGAGGCGACTGCTGCATAAAATTGGAGTCGATCCAATCGACCAAGTTTGTTCGTCGCACCAATCCGGAAGACCCAATAAAGTGGGAAGCGGCGCACCGCTGTTTTGCAGTGGGCTCCAACTAACTCCTCATCACGGTCCGTGTTTCACTTGTCGACGCTCCCGACCGAAGAATATGAGAAACGTGCCGACGAATTTCATTTCCCACCGTCAAACCGGATCGGAAGCGATCTTGAGGAACTCGATATAGTAGAGGGCTCGAGAATCGAAGCATTGGCATACATGGACGATGTCAACACGCCCCAAACGCCATAATCGTACGATGCGCCGGATGACATCAGAAGGTAGAGGCTCCTGTAGTCCCCGAAGAACGGATCGAACCTGAGATCGCCGAGAGAACGTTGGATCCACACGGGTGGATCCGAACAGACGGATCCGCTCGTATCGGCGAAGGCAGGAACTCGGAGGTGGCCCCGAAGCACTAGGGCAGCAGGAGGAGAGAAATTCGACGTTTTAGAAAATTGCAGCTATCGATAGGAAAGAGGGGAAGGGGAGTAGTGAGGCGTTCTCGAGGCGAAACCAGGGACGACCGGAGGAAGTTCGAGAAGTTTCAGGGATGCAAATCGTTTGCGGATAGCCTCGCACCACCAGCGAGCATCCGCCACCCTCCGACCGGCTGAGCCGACGGGCAATGATCTATTGAGGGCTTATGCACAAGACATGTGAGCGTGTGTATGGCTTCAAACGCTGCCCTTAATCCAGGGATCAACGTTAATTCCTACGGGTTTTGTCGTTGCGCAACTTGTTCGAGCGATGTCGAGCAGCAGTGTGTTGAATGCAGCATCAATCTGTTCATCGTAAAGGCGGCGCCCACCGTTGTTGTTGTGAGCAGGTCACGGGGTGCGAGATTGGCGGAAGTTGGACGCGAAAAACTTTCGTGTGGGGGCATGCTTTCTCTGCGACTCACCGCCTTAATGAACCCACAGCGACATCGCCGAAATATGATATCAGTGTGGGAATGATCCCGTTGCGAAGTTTCCATGAGACTTTCCATGATCTGGGTCTCAACGAGCGGGGTGCGGGACCCGACCGTCCTTTGCCGTGTTTGCGACCGCGACTGTTCCTGGATTATGGGGTACTACGTCACGATAGGTTCCCCAGAATTAAGTTGTAGTGTGAAGTTTGCATTTCAGGAATGCAGTTCCTGAACGGTTGCGATTGCCTTGGGGAAGCGCCCTTCGATCGTGAGATCAAGTAGTAATTTATGGAAGCCCAGAATCACGCTTTGAGAGTCATCGAGTTCCTCGGAGATTGTCGATCAATGAGTAGTCAGAGGCCGCACGAAAGGCGTTCAAGACACGATGATCTTCGAGTTGGGGTTTCGTCTCGACAATGAGTTTGGTCGCGAGAAATGTCGAGAGAGCTTGGTGTTCACGGAACAGAAAAGTCAGTTTGAAGCAAGGCTGCTTGAAAAGAGTCCCCATTCGGCTACGGGACTTGATTAGGAATATCAGAGTTCATCGTTGCTCACGAAAACGATGACAACGTGCAGTCGGAATGGCAGCTGAGAGATCGCAGAGTGGTCGGAAGGTGAAAACAGAGGGGTGCAGAAAAAGCTACGTGCTCCTTGAATCAGACTCAAGGCGAACAGAACGAATGTCCTCAAGTATTGATTCGGATACCAAATGCGGAACTATGGATCCGACATCAAGTTGACGCTAATATGATCATTCAGATTCGATCATAAATTCGACTGCAATCGATTGTGCCTGGACGGCCTTGGAGCTTGCTCTGCATCAAATAGAGTGGTCCCAAGGAGTCCAGTGGTTCGTTTCCATACGATGTTGTTGGACAAACGGGCACGTGCCACATATGTAGGTGCCACGTTGATCCGATATTCGATCAATTTTTTTGAAACTTTCGAAACTGTTGAATCTTTTTTGTCATTGAGATCCGATGGATATTTCTGACACTTGCGAGGATACCACATCGACCGCGAACGAGCCAGAACGGGCACCCTGTGGTTCGCGATGGCAGCAATTTGGGGAAGACGCCGAGAATCGATTGAATCGTCTGTTCAGACACCATTTAATCAGGAGAAGAGCTGGTCAATGGAGCCTCGAGTCGATCGCCGAATATAGTCTAGGAATCCAGTTCCGTCCAAACGTTTGCTCTAAAATGTTTTGGTCGGTCCGTCTCTCGACTGGAACAGTCATTCTCCTCTAAAATAGCATCATCTAATGCCGCGCTCTGTCCCAGGACCAAGTCTCCGAACGCTTCCGGAAACGGCCGGCGAACTTCTCGCATCCGTTTGTGAGCGCTTTTGAGCGAATACGGGAATCTTCAGTCGCCATGGCCAACGTACTGGCCAACGTGCCACCCGTGACGCGAGCCCCTCAGGCACTATTCGCGCTTGTACTTCGGAGGATTGACAACCGACCGACCACCTATCAGGGCTTGTGAGAGGATTTCTTCAGAGTAACTCTCATCGGCACTCATTGCTCAATGAATGTAGGTATGCGGAATATATCTGCAGAAACGTTATGTAACCTAAAGATGGAACTCCGAGTGTCCGAGTGATAATTTGGTTTTCCACCATTAAAACTTTCCTGATCATGATCGTGGGGGTGCTTAGTGTGTTTAGTTGAAAGCTTCCATTCGCTTAATCAGGTTACAGAGTTTTTAGGATGACAGAGCTATTAGTGACCGAAATGGCTGCGCAGTAATGACCGCATTCGGTTCTCCTGTCCTTTGATAACGGGATCGAGAGCATGGCCCGAACCGGAGAGGGGCGTACATATATCGAGTTGCAACGTTTTGTTCATCTGAAGTCCTAACTTCCGGGGAAATAAGACACGCGGACGGTCGGCTATGCTTCCGCGGTCATCGGGGATTTCCGCGAAGTCTAATCGCGAAGAACGGTGACCCCCAAATGTCGCGAACGACGGTTCAGTACAGGGACAGAAGCAACCGGATTCGAGAAAAGATCCCTACTCCCATGCTCTCGGTCCCAGGATGATCTCACTGAGCACCGTGTTTGAGGGATTCCAAGGAGCTGTTCTCACTCAGACGAGGACGCATACGCCGCAGGTTGGTAGTCGGCATCGGCTATCGACTGTCAAGAGCCTCCCCTAATGGTTGTCTTTGCGATCGCCGCTCGAGGCCTGCGATCAAGGCTACGCGTGCTCGTATAGCTTCGGATGTAGGGCTTCTTTACAGCCATTCAAAGCGTTCCCCATATCACCAATAGCCTGTAGGTCAGAGTGTATCTGTCTCGTACGGCGCACGCAGTGTTGCGAGACTTACGATTCGATTGATAAAACCTCACAATGTTGTATTGGATGTGCGCCCCAGCACTGTCGTGGCGTTTGCTCCAAACCTTAGATGACCTCGAAGATCACATGACCGAGATGTTTCAATTCATGGATCGATCAAACGTTTGATGTTGTTTTATCGATTGAAGGGTCTCTTCGTATGAGCTCCATCAGGCGCGGGAAGTATTCAACCTCGCAATCCGGGATTCCATCCAATTGTCGAGATATAAGGTATATCAAATTGAAACTCTTGAAGTTGCTGGTAACGATTCCGGGATGCTTATCTTGAGCCTCGATAACATGAAAGAGCGAACATGGAAGAAAGTCGGCAGGGAATGTACCGACGCCGATGGAATCAGCGAAATCCGACGGTGCCGCGGAGGAGTTGTCTGTGCCGCTCTGCTTTTCGCTGGACAGCCTGAACCATCGAAGGACCTCCGGACATTCCAAGACTTGACGACATCAGATACGAAAAGAGCAAACATCATTAAACTGAGCGTCGTCAACGTTAACACAAAAACTAAAAGCCTACCATGGCAACAAGACTGAACGATAATGATGTCGATCTCATCCAATGGTTGGAGTTCGTCGTTTCCTGCTGAGCTTCAGAAGCTTCTTCTACTGTCAACAGATCCGAAACGAGAACGCAGACGCAGAGCGTTTACATTGCTTCGGAGGGAGACGTGTAGACCCCACGACGCAAACACAAAGAGACCGACCAATATTGAACTTCGATTCCTGCGAGCTCTTGATCCGGTAGTTGTGGACGAACTCACCTGAAAACGCACTCACGTACTCGACCGAGGTAAGGATTTGCTCAATGCTTATCGAAAACTTGTGAAGCTTAGGTTGTGAATACAGGTTGGCGAGTGAACTGTTCCGCTGCTCTGTGCCCGGATAGAGAGTGAGGAAGAGATCGAACGTCAATAACGCGAACCGAGAAACCTCCTCGAAGTCCCAAACATCGCTTGGGACATAACACTCGCTACCATGATCCTCCCACCAAATCTTCGATTGGGATTCTCCCAGCCTAGAGGGAGATTTCGGGGTTGAGTAAATCATCTGCGTAAGCCGGACAAGAAGTTTCTTGGTCATATTATATTATGTGGGTGGATCTCCCGGGGACTAGCTATCATGTAATGTTTCGATCCGTGTCGTAACTCAGGCTCTCGGCCGCTGTCCCTGCATCCATCCAGTTGCTTTGCAACTTGCAATCCATTGTCGATCGCAATCGATCGTTCAGTCGATACTCGCGCTGTTCTCAAGATTTCATGCGGGTTTTTCAAACTGTTGCGACCCTCAGGCAGCATCCGTGATCTCTCCCCTGGAATCTCTTCTCTTGAAGCCCCCTTCGAGCGGTGATTTTCTCGGTTTGGAAGAAACCCTAGGGGGTACAGGATCATCGTTTTCAAGTGATCAGTGATCACAGTGATTGCACTGGCATCAAAAAACATGTTCCACGTGAGACGAAGCCTCTGGAAGAAGAGCCTCACGTATCGGGAACTATTGTTCAGTACGGACGACTCGTTATACGCTAGGTTGTACTTACGCAAGGTTCGTTATACGCTAGGTGCCCCATACGACAAGTTCTCGTTACGCAGCGTTCTCTGTGAGCGCGACTTTGGGGTACGCGGAACTACATTGATGCGAGTCTCGGTAATACATAGGTTACGCTGCCTTCCGTGAATTTACATAGGATCAATTCTCAGCCTTCGAGAGCTATTTCCAAACCAGGCGACTATTATCGTTTCCATGTATGTACTGACCTGGGGCCGGCTCTACATACATTCACATCGTTTAGTCGTTGAAACGACACAAAATGCAAATTTTTATCAACGATGAGACCAAAGAGGGTTCCGAGTTGACAACTGTCGGGCATAATTCAAGGTCGTCACCTCACTCTGGGCCCGGAACTTCTGGATTTGGGGATCGCGAAGCTGAATCTGTTCGCCACCAACAGGTAGCGCAGCTTGTAACCGAAGCAGCATCTTCGGTTTCCGCATCATTATCATCGAGGATCATTTCCCAAGGAGATAGGCAAACGGACTGGGCACGATCCGGTTCTCCATTATGCTCATGCTCAACGCAGGGTTGGCTCCGATTTCAGTAATTAATTGGTTATTCGTCTACCCACGCAAACGTGTTCCGTAGTCCAGACAATGGGGGGAAAAACGAGCCATTTGAGACCAGAGGATATAATTCGGAGGACGCGGTTCCCAAAATCGCGAAAACACAATCCAGATCCGAGTAAAATCGAAGCTCTTGTGGTTCACGGATGCCACACGCGCAGATGCGGACAGTATGGAGAAATGGTGGAAACGGAGCTACGACGTTTTCGGATTATGCTTTCTGTTCGTGCTCCGTGACATTGTGTGACCCGAGCTGCTGCAAACTCGCAGACATGCATCCGAATCATTTGATGCCACGTGTAGCCGACTGGATGCGACCGCTAATGGCTAGGGCACGCAAATGGTGCTTTGTGGGAGCGTTCGAGTGGAAGAGCAGTCTTGTCAGAGGATGCACGCCGCCGGAGAACATGAGAAGTGAGACCACTGTTGCGAGAGAGGAACGTAGAATGAACCGGGCGTTCAAATAAAACCAAAAAGCAAATGTCGGATCGAAGGCATCATTTATCATCAACGGTTATGAACGGCGCAGCGGTCGTGGCTAAATGAGCCGCTACCGACCAGCTTAGCGCAGATGCAGTGCGTTCATCGCTAAGTATTTCTCTGCAATCAACACGGTGCGGCAGAGGATAAAAACTACATCGGAATAACGACGCTCTCTCACGCGATCCTCTGCGGTATCGTGCTCAAGACAGCGCAACGTCGGAGAATTTCAATTCAACTCGTTCAAGGAAAACCCATGCTCCTAGCTATAATGTTTGGAGTGTTTCTGTTTCAGAATATACAGAGAACTTCTACCCTCGAGTCGAATAGGAATGAGACAAACACACGGATTTTCTACCCTTGGATTAAGATACCCAAATATCGGCGAAAACAAATTGATCGAAGCGAATTTCTGATGGGAGGAGCTTGCTCGTTCTGTCTGGACGTCCGCCGGCATCGTTCTCGAGCAGACACCGAGCCGGATGAGCGATTGGAACGACAACTCCTTGAGCGTCTTGTTTTCCTTTTTCGTGTATGAAACGAGTGTTTGCCGATGGCTCTGACACCGGTGCAGAGAAGCCGGAGATCTTCCCACGCGTTTGCCCAAACGCTGGTTCGGCTCTCTGAGTGAGTAGATGCCGACACACCGAACGCTGACTGAATCGTTTGGAAGTACCATCTGGTTTCTTTTTTTTTTTGCTCTCCTTTCATCTTCCCCACGAACGCCGCTTCAGCCCGGTGGTGCCGACAGTTTTCACGATGGCAACGCTTCTGGAAGTCACTATCTTGACCCGACCGGTCGTTGCGCATATTTTTTTTTCGTCTCGAAGTCAGGCTTTCGGAAGTCGGAGACGGCGATCAAACGAGAGTAATCTGTGAAGGGCTTACTCACTTACATAGCTGGTTGAGACATTTGACAACACGCTGTGCTGGCAATCGAATGAAGAGATTGAAACGAGATAACAGCTGGGACTCGATGAAAATGTCGCCTCGTTTCTAGTCGCTGTTTTTGTTTCTAGTCGCTGGCGAATTTGAAGTCACGGCCGGTCGGGAAATGCGACCGAGTGGAGAACAGACTCCCGGAGTTTCACGGAAAGCGGACTGGCCGACACCCGAGGGAGAATTCAGTTCTTTTTATCCGAAGATAATCCTACGGCAAGCTGCACAACGGTTTCCGGGCTCCCAACCCTTGGGTGAATTCTCTGGGAAAACGTGAGATGAATTGTTAGAATTACAAACGAATTGGAGAGTTTTTTTCTTCAGCTTCAGGATCGGGGGTACGGTGCAAACGCGATAGATAAGAAAATCGAAGTTTTGTATTCAGCGAGGTTTTGATTCTTCAAACTCAATCGACTCGGGAGAAGCGGTCTGCCACTGGCGGCGGCGTTTCAACTGAGGCATCATACTCTTACACCTCAACAGTTCATTGCCGAATTTCGCCCGAAACCTGGGATGTTTAGTTCCAGGTCCGAACTCCGATGATCGATTCCATCATGTAGAGCTGGAAAGCCATTGCTTAGCTAAACTATTCAAGGGCGAGCTGAGAGGGAGCATGGGATGGAAAGAAAGTACGCGATCTCTTGGCGAAGCTTATCAGCTAATCAGTCGATTACCCAATGGGCTATGGAAGCCCGTGATTCTACTGCTCCACTGTGTCATCGTCTTTCCCTTTGAATGTATGATAGAAATGAAGACAGCGCATGGGTTCTGTGTGGCTCCAGAGGTATCGTCGGAGAGCGATGGAAGTATCGCCATTGGCCGGTACGAAGCTCTGAAACGATGAGAGCGACGATGGCGTAAACAAACACACGATGCTTGTCTTGTGGTCACGTCGCGTCGGTCGGTCGGTCGGGACGGATGCCCTTATTCGCCGACATGTTGACGATCTATCAGCATGACAAGTCCACAGATTCACCTGATACCTAGAACAGTTCTATAAATACTCTTAACGACGACGGTCTCGATACTTCCGCCGGTGACGTTGTGGAGTCGCCTTGTTCTTTGGCTGAAACACACCAGTGGGACACACGGCGGCGCCCACAACAGTCTGCGTAAAGCGTTGTCTATTGAACGATGAGAAGATAAAGCACCTTTCGAGTGGCGATCATCACCGTGCTCGCTGCGAACAAGCAACATTCAACGGATCATGCTCGAAAATCCGCCATTCTCACTAAGTCTCCGCGTTCGAAATTCTCTACCATCCCATTTCGAGACAGAAAACAGGAATCTGCACCCTTGACGTAGCTTCGGAGATCTGAGTATTTACTACGACGCGATGCTCTTCTTCGCTCCATCTCAACTGCAGAGTTTCTGCTCAAGTTCGTTCTGGTACTTCCCGACGTAAAAACCCAAGTTTTCCACAAGAGGCTTGAAATTTGACCTTTCCGGCGAATGAATCCGGCGATAAAGAGCATGCCCAGCCCAAGACGTCGTAGAGTACAAAAAGCAAAGCTCGCTTGACCCCGACTTGGCTGCGAATTTGTTTTTTGATTCACTCACCGCTCATCACTCAGCTATTTCCAGAGAGCTCGTTTACACCGGACCCTGGAAACGTGGAAGGAATCACGTTCTATGGAAAGGGCTTCGGAGAAATTCGTAGGATTGCTACCCGGGGAAGTCTTCCGATTCGAAAGAGGTATGTACATGAATATGGAATCTATCAATATAAGTTGAGCGCGGGAACTCGCGCGTTAACCGCGCAAAGTCAAATCGAAGAAAAGCTTCCGAATTCAAGACTTTCAACTCATGGGAGATGAGGCCGCCGAGCACAGGGGGTGGTTTCCTATGTTTGCCGCTTCCGAAAAATCCCACTCGTAGAAAGCCTTTTCTCGAAGGGCGGCTCGCATTCTCCCACCATGTTTAGGACGACGACAGGATACCGAGGACGAGTGTTTCTGAAGATGAATTTGAATTAGAAGAGCATGGCGCTCGGTTTAGCGAGCGCAACCCCTTGAAGTCAAGCTCAGGGTCAGGGAAACCTTCACAACGGAGCCAGGCAGCCGGGTGGGTGGCGGGCGGGCAGGTTTCGAGCAGGCAGCCTGGCAAGCGGGTAGCCGGGCAGCCAGCCAGCCCGCCAGGCAAGTGCAGCGCCGTCGTCGAAGTCGCCCGGTGCTCTTTCCCGAAACCCTCTCCAGATTCGGTGTTGTGCCGAGGCGTCGTCGTATTGATTCGAAAAGTTGAGAGTAAGAGAGCCACAGAGAGTCGGAGACAGACAGACACCCTGTGTTTGGCAGCAGTCGTGCTCGAGCCAGCAGCGAGAACGGTTCGATCGCACTGTCGGAACGAACGTCCGCTGAGCAATGTGATTTGTGTGATCAGTGCAGTTGTAAGCTAGAAAGACGTCGTAGGCTCGGCCATCGTCGATGGCACCACTTGAGGCAGCAGCAGCAGTGCAAGCGCCAGTTTCGTGTAGTGGTGGATGTTTTGATCTGATTCAGGGGCAAATGTCGACGTCGAGGACGACGACTCGCACGGACGGAACTATTTGAACGCGGGAATCCGATCCGCTGCCTCTTGGCACGATGCGTGGATCGTTCCTGAGACCACTGACGCGACGACTCAGTTTGTGTCTTGCGCTCTGTTCTTTGTCAACACTCGCCTATATCTGCCTACTTGGTTCTCCGCGACTACAGCTGACTTCGTCGCTCAATGGGCTCGTGGACGACCCGGGGGGCGAAGATTCTCCGCAGACCGGATCCGCAACGACGGCCGGTCGTGAACTGACTTGTGACATCAATGGACTTCAGCATGTTGGCTGTCTTCGTGACGGTTCCGAAGTGTTTCTGCCATTCAGCTTCATCCGCAAATACTTTGA
The DNA here is from genome assembly GCA_028455905.1 of Neoseiulus californicus. Classification (NCBI taxonomy): domain Eukaryota; kingdom Metazoa; phylum Arthropoda; class Arachnida; order Mesostigmata; family Phytoseiidae; genus Neoseiulus; species Neoseiulus californicus. The sequence continues at coordinate 21,820,925 of JAMQGS010000003.1, forward strand.
GGTAGGGGAAGCAGCTCACTGAGAACATCTGATCGCTAGTAGGTGTGCCAGCCGGCCGCCTGAGGAAAATTCCGTGAAATAAGTACTACTAAGTACTAAATCAGTACTATCCGGAGTACAGTATGCATCAAATAAACTACGACATGAACGAAACACGAGTGAAATTGAGTCACGAGCTTCTTGTTGTTGATGGAAGTGGATCTTTCATTAAGTTTGGACCAGTTGAGGGTATCCAAAGAGAAACCCAATCGATGATATGGCCACTCATCGGAGCTCATATATCCGATGTTGGTGGTTGGAAGCTCGAAACTCGAACAGAGACTCCTCTCGAGTCTCTGGTTGTCGCTTGATCGAGACAACCACAGCGAAGTAGCGTACTCAGATGTGTATCCGGTTACCTAATGCTTCCGGCGTTCATTCTGTCATCCGACCATTGTGTTCGATGGTTCGACCTATTCTCTATTAAGAGTAGAGCTTCAAGCTTTCCAAACGATCCGTGGGAATCGAATAGATTTTCGAAAGCGCTTCCGCAGCCCTGTGAACACGCGTTCGACATTCAGGCTCAACGAACACCCACGGACAACAATACTAGAGTTACAGTGTGAATTATATGATCACCGCACTCAGCGCTTCACGCTCGAGACTCACCTCGAAGTCTGACAAAAAACCATAGTTTACGTAGTTTCGATGTTCCTCAGTTTTCTAGTTCTGACATGCCGAGTCTTGTGACGTTGAGGTTGTGCGCTCAACGCTTAGCGTAGTTCCCGCATCGCTTATCGTTTATCGTCGTCCGCTTATCGCAGACGATCATCTCGATCGATTCGTGCGTCAATCTCACAGGTGTGCATCAATCGAAACCGATGCGTATCGAGCTGCGTTCCCACACGATGGTCGCTCGGCAACCGATGTAGGGAATCAGTCCGAGAGCAGGCAGGTCACGTTGAAGTGTTTCTCTCTCTACGACGACATAACAAAGTCTCTTTTTGTCAGTTACGTGCTGTCAATTTGATACGGCTCCAACTCGCTGCGGGGGGTCGGAACTTTGGCGCCTCCAGCACGGCCGCTGCGCTGCGCGGTCGCGCTCAGTTACGACACTGAGGAACAAGCAGCAGCACAAGTTCCCGTCCCAATTAGAATAACAATTCTCGGGCTGGGGTAAGGGGTAACCAGCTCGGGGTAGGCCCTCTGGAGTTGTTGGGCCGCTCACGAACTGGGCCTCTTCTCTCTCTGAGCAGCTTCATAATTGTGAGGAATAAATTCGTGCGTTGGAGACTCTTCAGAAACTCTGGAAGAGACGGCCAACAGACCGCTTTCTAAAACTCTGTTCCAGAAGTTAACATGTCATGTGAATGAACGAGCGAACCAACAAGCGACCGACTGACTGACTGACTGAGTCAAAATGTATGGCCGAGAGTAGAGAAAAAGCCGACGATGGGGAGTCGGCTTCCGCTTGCCAGTTTCGTCATGACACATGAGCCGGCGGCGGCACAGCACGACAACTAAGTTTGAAACGATTACGCCGTTTCCAATTGTTGTTTCCACTGTCGTTGTTGTGGCGGCTCCTTCGCTGTTTTCGTTGTAACAGTCGACGAGGTTGTCGTTGTTGTTGTTCTTGACGTGCTGAGCATCAGGCCGATGTGACAGTCGGAGCGGGGAGTTCGCTAGTCTGCCGAGCGAGCGAGCGAGCGAACGACCTACCGAGAGGCACGGTAAAGTTACAGTTAGATGCTATTCGAGAGTGAAGTGGACGTGGTACACCGGCTCGGTGATGTTCGGGGCATGGCGGACTTCATTAATTCAGCTCACTCGGCATTGCTGAACAGAAAAGTTTTCGCGAGAAGTTTGGAAAATGTTTCGATCAGCCCCGTGCGCGAGTCCCAAGGCTCCGATCTGGAATGTTCGTCTTTCTAGGCGTTAGTTTCTCTGGAAGTTCCTGGATATGTGTTCTAGTCTCAGAGGGTTTAACGATCTCGGTTCGCTCGCTCAGACGTGGAGATAATTCCTCCTCAAGCGAGGAAAGCTGCGCTCGCAGAAAGCTTGGAACTGCTTTTCGTGACGGCGCTCACTGAAGAATCTGGAACGATCGTCTCCCAGCTTCGAGAGCATCTTTTGTGGTCGTCCGTTCTCAGGACAGGATGAGTTTCTGTAGATGGAATTTGCGGCGGAAGCATAACAACATGTATGACAGCATGCGCTTCTTGTTCACAGCGAAACAAGACTCACAGTTGTGAATTCCAATTTGAGTGTTGGCCGAATAAGAAGTTGTTGGCGCCAGCCGAGGATTTGACCCACGGGCTCCTCCGAAATGCGCTGAGAATTCGGGACTGGAATCGTACCGTGTCGGAACGCGGTGAGAACGCATGCTTGCGAAACCGCGAGACATGGCACGTTAGTAAACCCCGCAAAGCACCTCGGTTGTATTTCGCAGTAGAAGCCCCCCTCGTATGGAGGAAACAATCTCAATATGCGGGCATACCTGTACATAACTACAATCCTGAAACGGAGATAATCCTCAACAGAGAGAACACGCCTCGGGTCCAAAAGCCATAGTTACTCAAAGACAGCTGATTGGTTTAAGAATCATGTTCGGGAGCGGGAAAGATTTGTGCGATCTGTGACTGGTCCTGCATTGAAAGGACACTCTTGATCGAGGGATCTGATTCTTGTGAGAAAACGTCCCCACAGGGGGAGAAACCCGGGCTCTTCCGTTCTCTCATTGGTTTTGTTGTTACAAGAGAAGCAGAATCGTTTGAATCGCTCCTGCTTTTACCGATTTGAAATGGCACCAGCTGCTTCAGAACAATGTATTCAGTGTTTGGAAGCGTCCCGACACCCGGATTGCACTCACTTCAGAAAAGAGGGGGAAAAAGAAGAAGAAAAGCCTGACTTCGATCGGGCTCCGGAGCACAGCTTGAGGCGGATCTGTCGCACTGGGAACTCATTCTACGATCCATCTCATCAGAGCGAAAACAAGGCAAACGCTCGACAATGCCCGTGTTAACCCTGAAACCACGAAAAATATCATAAAATTCGTGGGAATAAAACGATTCAAACAAAAAACTCCTCTTAGAATACAACTCATAATCTGTGATATCAATTCGAATCGTCATATCTATACCGAATATTGCGGTTATATGCTAAAGACACGCTCTTCAACCGACGTTCATTCTTGTGGGCTCTACAGCTTCGGCGGCCGAGCAGACTTGTGAGTTCTAGGAGCCAGTTCTCGAAATTGTGAGCTTAGTTTTTAGAGATTTAAAAAAGTCTCTCTTTTCTTTCAAACGCAGCCAGCGAAACAATCCTTATATTCGTTTCTCTTCCATCCTTGACTTCTCACCTCGGGCGACCAGATGCGGAGCTGTTGCGAATCCACACTCGATGAGTTGTTCGTGGTGGGGGCAAACACCCGCCTGCGCTCGATTTCACGCTGTGAATTGATTTATCGAGATGATATGTCAAGCACGCCAGCATGTCTCAATTCAGCCGGATTACGACGTCCTCAGAATCAGTGCGATGGTGCCTTGTTCTTTCTTCGACCGGAACCGATATGTCAAACCAATCAGATCGAATGAGGAAAACAGCGTCGAATGAGTCTCATTCAGTCACCGTTGGTCTCGAATGTCTCGCCCGACACCGCTGATCACCGCGGTAATGAGTTAGAGAGCGGAAGACGGAACTCGATCCCGTCGAACGATCGCCGAGAAAGCGTTAATCGAATCGAGACGATGTAGAATTTCCTTGACTGTTGAGTCCCCGGCTCAACGAGTTTCCGGCGGCGCGGCGCATACATCGAATCGAGCTAATAGCACTCGTTGAACCGAGGGACGTGCACGATGAGGAAAGGACTCGCAACGTTCTTGAATTCGAGAATTCTCAAAGAAACCTCAAGACCACAACCGCCGAAAAAGCGGAAAAAAAAACTCAATCAATGTTGCAGAATTGCAACTCTCTAACAAAATTGTGATTTGTCGCTGTGGTCTCCGAGTATCGGTGGCTCTGAATCGAAGCTGAACGCGATCGATTCGATAGACCGAACAAACACAGAGCTCCGCGCCTGTGCATTGATCTCAAACGCACTGCGACGCACAGCCGGTCCGCAACCATTCTTACGTCTGCTCGCTTTAGGCGCCGAAGAAGCCAAGAACCTCGCAACGACGACAGCTCTAATTCATCTTCTCAGAGTTTGAGCTCGTCTTGAAGGTCTTGGTTTCATTCCAAAATACGGCCGTGTTTGATTCAGCCGCCACTTCTCGAGGCTTTCGGGTTCAACGGGTGGCGGCGGGTTCAAGAAAGTACGTTCACAACATGTGCCGCTGCTCACGTGTGAACCTGCGAGGGAAGAGGTTTTCGGAGCCGAAGACACGTCTTCGGCGTCCGTCGCACGTATTCGTTCAGATTCATCGAGTATTCATTGGTTGTTGGGTCACATTCACACTGCGTCACCTTCTCAGCCGCCATTACGAGAATCGAAGCTAAGATTGCTTGAGGATTGTTCAGGTGGTGACGGAGCGAACCGCCCGTCTGCATGCCTGCCCGACGCCGACGCCGCAATGGCTAGATAGCTGTGCAGGTCCGTGTGTAGTTTTCATTGTTGTCGCTATTGTTGTGCTCAGCTATCGCTAAAGACTCGGCGAGACAAAAGACCACCGGCCACCTGCCACCACCTGTTCTGGACTGCTGTCTAAGCGCAGTTTCTATGGAGCCACTTGGTCCCTGCGGTCACGTAGTCAACACCCAGCCAGGTAACGCAACAGCTCCCATTGTTATTTCAAAAAGGCGCCACCGGGTCCTCTCTGTTCCTCTAATTCTTTTTTTTCCCCGCTGTCTCCTGTCTCCTTATCCCATCACTCTCTCTCTTTCGGTCTTATCGCGTTTCTCTGAACGCGAATAATTCGGGGGTGAAATTTCCGCAACGTCAAGTGCGACTCGGATTGAGCGTGGAGACTGCTCGGCAGAAGACTCGATTCGGTCGAGTCTCTCCGAATTCCCGAGTCTCATCTCAGCGATGCGACGACGAGTTTTTTTTTCAGCAACGAGAACTTCGAATCGTTCCGGTGGTTCTTTCCGGATTGCTTCACCATGCTTTACCGTGATTGCTTTCTCCGGGCAACAGTCGGAGATATCAAAAACGTCGCCCTCATTTGGCGCTAACGCCAGAGGTCTCTCGGCGTGAACCTGGAATCACCATCTGCACGGAAATACGCTGTACGTCCTCCTTCGAGTACGAATATTGAAGCCCTGATGAGTGTCGCGACCCAGATTCAGATTGCTTCGTATATGAAAAGAAGAAGTGCATCAAGGAAAACCGAAGTTTCGGATTCAAAACCAACTGCTGTGGTTCCAAGCGACCGGAATATGTATTGCGACACATCGGAATGCGCAAAGTCGCATCCTCATGAAATCCTGGGGTTTGCAATAGTGAAATGCGAAAAGGATCTCAACTTTGATGCTTGCTCGAAAGGTTTTCAATGCAGGAACCTAGCGCAGAAAAGATTCGGATTTGAAGGAATTTAGTTTGAGAAAGCGAACTTTGATCCAATGTGGATGTTCGCTCACGGGTCGATGCTTCCAGCTGCGTCTCTTCTCCAGCGAAGAGAATGCGGTCACGCTTTTTACGTGCAGGTTAACGTCTGGGAAGCACGGAACAGGATCTGATTGGGAAAAATGCTGATGCTTTGACAAGTTTCCCTCATTAGACAAGAGCGGTTACCCTCGACTCGCGTGCTCCTGCCATGCAGCACGTCGGAATCTAATATTTGCTCAGCCGTCGAATCACAGGGAGAAAAGGGTCTCCCATCCGGATTTGCAGTTCCCTCGTCCCCCACGGCCGCATTTGCTTACATGGTGTGGGCGCCGTCCGTTTTTCCCGGCGGGAGAGCATTTTCCCAAACCCTTCCGTAGCACCCTACGCTCCTTGCAGCGTTTCTCATGAAGTGGCCTTTCTTGATTTTGCCGGAGCTGCTCTATCTGGACGTCTGATCGATCCTCCTCACTTGGATGCATGAAACCCGTTTGCTAAGCAGAGCTGCGACTGCGAATTCGCAAACGAGCTCCCCGTTACTGGAATGGAGCGGAATACAGTACTGTGGAGAGCGCTCGAACGCTTCATTAGTGGACAACATGATTATCGATTGATCCGCCGCTTTGTGAGATCGATAGAGGCTATCTTGCAACGTCAGACGTGAACAGAGCAGTCCATCTCCGACAGATCCCTGCAATAATATTTTGGAAGCGGGCAAAAAAGCCAGTTCTGAATATTTTGAATATCAATTCTCTCATTCCCGATTCAGGAGACAGACGTCGAGCGCTGCTTCGAGTCCTCAACGTCTCCGAGCAGGGAACTCTGTGGCGCTTTGAAGAACTCCTCAAAGTCTGATGTGAGCGCTACCTGCCCGATCTTCAGCTGAAACCGATGGTTGCGAGTTTATGCGAGACGTTCTCAAAAGAATATTCATCGGCGATTCCGAACCATTGAGATTCTCCAGATTCGTTTGTTGTGAGCTTCTGTCGAATTTCTGCCGTTGCGCTGAATCTACGCCGCTCCGAGTGGGGTTGACGTCGTAACGTTTCGTCGTGAGCGTTCGCTGTGCGAGATTTCTTCCTGTTTCCCTTTCAATTATCCACCTATGAATTCGGCAGCATAGATAACAAAACATGGATCTGAAGACTCGAAGGTGGATGGCGGCGTGGCGTAAGAGGAGACGATGATGAAGTCGTATCGATGGTATGGGATTCGATGAACGATGATAGGTACTGTCCGAGTTGACAATGCCCCAGATAGACAGTACTGTGCCAAGCTTGACGGGGCCATTATCTTCGGCAGATTCTCGTCGCTGGCGACTACCATCACGAGGATTATTTCTCATTCCGTATTCATCATCGTTATCGTTCCGATGATGAATCGCTTCAGCCGAGGGAGAGAAAGTGAGACAACATGGTATCGCAAACTTGACACATCTATCTCGAGCGTGTTGGCTGACCAAGCGAGTTGTGCGTGATCTTGCTGTTTTGCTGACTTGGTCAGCGAGTGACAGAGCAACCTAGTAACTGGCTAGCTTAGCCTCCCACAAAGAGTTATCGATCGGCGACCGGTTGTTCTCTGCGGCGAGCCTTTAGATTGTTTCGTGTATTATGTCTTTCATCATGTCGTTGATTCAATCACAGTCGATGGCATCATGACATCTGAAACTCGGGCGTAGACGTAAATGATGGAACTGCGAGGGGCTCCTTGGGCAACTTCAGGGAAGCTTGCGAAGGATGGAGGGATGCAAAGCTACCAGTATCCACTCAAGCCAGTTGGAGTTGAAGGTCGTGGCCGTACGAGAACCTGTAAGGAATTCAGACTTTTCAGCCGATTAACTGAGGGGAAAGATAGGCGTGTAGATATAGCGCCGTCGCAGACCCATGTTTAACATATTCAGCTACGAGACCAGAACAATTTAGCCGGCTTCGTCTGACTCGGTCCCCTTAACGGACGATGCGAAGCATCCTTTCAGCTCTCCGGTTCGAGCCCTCACGAAGCAACCGGTTGCATAATTAATTCTCGGCTTACGATACTCGAGCCCTCCAGTATCGCTTGCTCACTGAGCCAGCCAACCGACCAACCAACCAGCCAGTCTCTCATTCAGTCACTCAGTCAAACAAGGAAGCAGGCGGGCAGGCAGGCAGTTCTCCCGGTAGGCATTCATTCGGGCCAGCAAACTGGCAAGCAGGTAAACGGCCGGTGCTGGGATGAAAACATTTGTGAAGGTTGTTACCGCAACGATGATGACGATGCTGATGACGACGAGGTAACGGGAGAAAAGCGCCTGATACAAACTTTGCCCGTTGCTAACTCTTACGACACAGTTGTTGATTCGTGGTCACCCATCACCCGATCCATCCGCCCTCTCGACGAGTGAACAATTCTATTGGAGGCAATCCTCCGTCTACCCGCTGGTAAGTGGCTCCGTCCGTAGATGAACTGTCGACGAGAGATCGCGTGAGTGGCCGGTTGCCCACCGGCCTGCGTTTGTGCATGTATCAATGCTCGGTGATGAGCATCCGTACACTTCTACGGATGAGCTGACGACGAACATGAACGGGTCACATCGAAGTCATCGGATCGATTTCAGCGATAATGCAAGAGACAGAGCATGAGTATCGGGCAAGAACTTGACTCTAATTTTAGGATAATTGACCTGGGGAGGCCATGCTGAGCCTGCGAGGCCTTATCCGGATCGATGCCAACGAGTCTCCGGAAGACCCGACTGCTTCTCTCGGGAAGAAATTCCCTTGAGCGTCAGCGATATCGCGAAATATCGAGAACTGGATTCCCTGTCATTCGGAACGGTGTGCGGTGTGTGGACGAGTGATCGTTTGCATCAGACCGTGATTATTTCGAATTCTCCGTTTGGAAAAGATGGGTGACTTGAGCGAGACTCTGAGACTTGCGGCTGCACCACATGTGCCACCTCACTACCGGACGCGGTATTCGTGGTTATGCTGTTGCTCAACTTTGTTTCTCAATGCAGCCTCGAAACAGTCGAAGTGTGAAGAAGAAGAGAACGGTTCGATAATATCGAGATAGTCATCGAGCGTCTCCCGCGTCGAGCGACACTCGAACGGAAGAAGTAAAGTTCTCCACAACAATCGAGCGCACCATCGTTCGCCCTCCTTGCCTGTTCGTTCCGTTCCACTCCCCATCGTTCACTCGTTCGCTCCTGTATTCCCCGAATGTCCACTTCCTACTATGTACCATGAGGCTTTTGCCTCATTCCTCTCCACCCCTGGCGCTCGGAACTACACTCTTTCAGCTGTCCGACATAGGAACAGGCCTGGTTACCGTTCTGTGTCTCCCCCTACCTACTTCGGTCCCATTCCTAGTGTGTAGAAGCGAAGTCGAGTTCGAGCTCGCGTCACGCTTGGTCGCTGGCATTGCTTTAGACCTTTATCCTCACTCCTTGCAGTCGAGGACGGGGATGGCCACAAATCGAAGTTTGTGCAGACTTTTGTTCCATCACGCATCGATTGGTCGTCTTTTTGCCTCTTCTTGTTCCTCGTTGGCCAAAAGCAAACCCGCGACGAGCGAGGTGGGCAAAGTACGAGATTTTCGAGACGCGGAGAGCAGAAGACTAGAAGCGAATGGTTTGTCCGAGAAGTATTCAGATTCGATCGACCACCGATTTATCTCAGAGATCTCATCCTTCATAACCCATGAACCGAAAATGATTTGAATTGTTGAGGGTACCTTGTGGCCTCCACGAATCCGATCGGTTCCCGGGGATGAGCTGGAGAAAGAACCGAGGAAGAACAAGTCGGGAAAACAGTGTAATTGAAACGAATAAAAGCTGATATATGAGGCAATGGCCGTCAGCAATAGGTCTCGGAGAATGCCGTCGGGGAGAAAGCACAAAAAGCTATCGAATTGCGAGACGAATCGGCAGAAATAGTTTCTTCTCCCTTTCCCCGTGGCAGACGAATGGGCTGTGACGCTGAAAGCCAAAATGGTCACCGCAACACTAAATAAAGAAACCCATTTGGCATCTGCGTCAGCCACCTAGGCCAAAGACACCCACAAATCACAATCGCATGGCTCTCGGAAGATCCACAATATCAAATGGATAGCAAAAACTGGCGTAATCGGTGATAGAAGATCAATCCCATCACGTTATGGAGCCTTATATTCCGAGCACTCACAACGAGACGTTCCCGCGAGGTTTTTCTTCGACCTGGAAACGCTGGGAACATCTAAAAACGGGGTGGATCTTCCAACCAACTTCATTTTCACACTAACACATTGCGCACACCTCTACTGAACTTTGTCATTGTTCGCGGCTGGTGCTGCTGCCGCCGCTGCTAATCTGATGTATTGATTTTCAATGAAGGATCCGTTGGTGGGCTCGCTGAACGGCTGGCGGGCGCTCGGTCATAGTGAGGAGGGCGAAGGGGGTGATGTGTTCCGTCTGTGCTCTCATCTCTCTTCGGTGCTATCTACACCGCCACTGATGGTTGAGCAGACGCTTTTCCATTCCGTCATCATTGGATGTGGCTCGCGTCTCTTCACTCTCCGTGACTCATCCCTCCTTTAGTGGATGTTCGCCCGTAGGGTTGCTCGGTCGGTCTGTCGGTCCGGTGGTCCGTCGTCGGTCCCTAGGAAGCCCGGGGGCCACCAGCCGGTCGGTCGGTCGACGACTGCTGCCACTGCGGCGGAGGCGATCGAATACGGTGGAAGATGCCGGTGGTGGTGGTGATGGTGCGACTCGGTGAAGGCAGAGATGAGTTGGGGAACATATCTTTTGGTCGGCGAGGCATTTATCCTTTTCCATCGCTGTTTGGCACATGGTTTGCGCTCCCGCTTCCTGGCGGGAGTGCAGGAGGCCTAGCGGGCACAGTAATGAGCTCTTTTATGGCTTGATTATGTACGTACTAATCTCCTAATCTCTGACAGGGTTGTTCTATCGCAAGCGCAGTCATATCAGCCAGCTCTAATAGTGTTCATCCACACGATCATCATGATTGTCTCCATGGAGCACGAATTCCCGATGGATTCGGAGTTTCAGTTGAAGAACCATGTCGAGAGAGAGAGAGAGAACGCGGCTTTCGAACTTTGTTCCAAGTTCGACCGTGTTTGGTCGGATTCAAACGAGTTCACGTGTTTTTTCGCATTACGCGCTTTGAATGCAACCAGTAGATGGTCGGCAACTCCATTCGTATGGTTATGCATGTACATATCCAATTCGTTGGAGCTTTCATCGATTCGTTCAGTCTGCAGACTCCATAAACACTTCGCTCTATTGTAGAAAGTGAAGGCGGTGTTTATCAATCAATTGCTTTTATGTGAGTTTGTCGCGTGTTCCATCAATCACAGTCGCATCTGAGCGGTAGATGGCTCAGGAACTCCGGAACTTGCCGCGTTGAAGCCCACATAGACCTTAGTACGACTACTCGAATGTTTATTTGGCGCTTCGATCGCAGCATACAGTTCCATCTGCGGCCTCGAATTGTCGCTTCAAATCGTGGTCGCAAGACGTCCGCGTACGAATTCGTCAATCCATTGATCACTCATCATCAGTTCGACATTCATCCATCAATCTATATCGCAAGATTAACCATGGTTCGGTCGCGTGAGATTCCTTGCTATAGAGAAAGTTGCTGAAATTAACTTTGTTTCTTGTTCCAGGTGAGCTTCCTGCGATTTAATGCTCGAGACGACGCCAGAGATCGATCCAAAGAATGAAGAATAAGGTAACGAGGAAGAAACGAGAGTCTTACCCTCGGACTTGTGGGAGAGAACTCCAAGCGAGAATCTCTACGTGAGGTTCCATGAAGTAGTTTCGATATGGAGCTCCCTGCTGAGCCCTCGGCAACCTTGTTTGCAGCCTACTTGTGAGTCAGCGAGGCGAGGCCTATTAAATATCACTTAATCTCATCCTTGCTCACTTATCCTTTGAGGCTTATCTCGAGTAGCGTCGTCGTTTGACATCGCGGCACTGCACGCAAACAAATATTTCGTCGTTCTGCGTTGTTCCGTTAATCTCAGTCAGTCGGCACGGAGTTCTCAGCATTCTGCGCAACGACCGGAAACCAGAAATCTCAAGCTTCGGATTCTCTTCGAGTTTGAAAAGGAAATCTGTGGAACTCCGTTACCTGACGGTTCCCTGATTGACTGACTGACGAGCCGAAGGGCTTCGACTTGTGGGACGCGACGACGTAATCGACTTTTATGACGTTTATCAAGGAGGCTGACGGGGAGTCGTCCGGTCGATGGCCTGTCGGTCGCCTCTCTCTTTGGCTCCAAGTTCTCCGTTTACTGAGGGCGGGAAAACGGAAGAAACTTTAAGCACGAGAAGAGGTGCTCCTTATCAGCCATCGCGCTATATCTCAGCGATGGTGGTGGAGCTGCCGTTCCCGTCGCCGTCGTCGTCGACGTCGTGGACTCAGAGCCCGCTGCAACTCCTCTACGTGTACGAAGGACAACGCGGGCGAAAAGCAGAAGTAGACGGGCGGGTGGAAGGGAACGCTGCTCACTTTTTGCCCAAGGTCTTCATTATTTAGAGAGAAAAAAAGAAGATTTGCTCCCGGTAGCTACGAGGATACCACTTAGCTCAGGCGGCCGAGTCCTCTGAGTGAGTGAGATATACGACACAGAGCAAGAGTTCGAGAGAGAATGTGACAGGAGAAGAAAGAGCACGATAGAGAAAAATAGAGGAAGGATGTCGAGGAACGAAAACGTGCATGAGGAGGATGAAGAGGAGGAGGAGGAGACGAACGTCCTTAGGGCTTTCGTCATCGTTTTATCATTGCTAGTGCTCTTCACACAATCCATTATTTTTCCATTGACAGCCTTGAGGAGAAAGAAGAAAGCAAAGGCGAACAGCGAGGAGGAAATGCGCGCGCGTTTGTTCGTGCCCGAGGATCCCGGCGACGTCTTTTAACGATTCACATCTGTCTTGACACTGCGTTTGTTTCAAGAAAGAAAGAGAGACAGGGAGAGAAAGAAAAAGGGAGAAAGAAGGAGTGGAGAATAACGAGCTCAAGGCAGAGGAAAGACTTGCGGTGCCTCGGTGCCTGTACGTACGAAGGAGGTGCGCGTCGATGAAGGAGGGAAGGGAGGAATGTGGAAATGACAGGGGCTGAGGTAGAAGTAGATCGAAGAGAGGACAGTAGATGCATAGAAGAAGAATTGCTCGGGGACAGGGAGGATTGGATTCAGAAACAGAAAGCTAGAGAAAAGAGGAATGGAGAAGAGGTGAAAATGGTGCAAATTCGTCTGTTGATGTCGTCCTTGTCATCTCAATGTCGTTCCCTTCTCTCTCCGTCAGCGTTCGCTGAAGCATGGCATTCTGTTCGATCTTTTTATTCTCCTGTACGTTCTCCCTGTTAGTTCCGCTTCTCTGGATTCTTGGATAGCCAACTTTTCACCGCCTCTGATGCCGCTTCTCCAGACACTGGCGGTCTTGGTTCTGTGCCGAAAACTTCCAATCCGTGGCGGATATTTCTCTTTGCTGCATCCCGACGCTACGAGTCGTTTTGCTCGCGATGTCACCCGTCTGGTTACACATACGCGTTTTCGGTCGACAAGGTGTAAAGTTGTGTGCGGCCCTCCATGAGCGTGATTTGAACTGCGTCTTTTTCGATCTCAGTGGGAAAGAACTCAGTCTTGTCGACCGTGGAAGAACCTCGGAGATTGAGGTGCTACAACGCAAGAAGTGGTCGTTGAGACCGAGGTTTGGGGCGACCCAGAATCTGACTCTGAACCTCGAACTGAGCGAGCCATTCGTTCGGGGCCTGAGGGACTGTTGTTGGGATGTCGCAGTCCTTGCTTCTACGAAACAGGTCGCCGCTCGGACCCAAGGAGCGACGCGCCGTCTCGACGGCGACAGTTCCATCCGACAATGGTGTTGCAAATTCGGTGTTTTCTATGCATCAGCAACGGACATCTATATGGACATTACTCAGCGGCGCGCGCTGACGGGCTAGCATAAGAGCACACGACAACCAATCGCCCATCCGACAATCTTCTCTCTTTTTCACTTCGTTTCCTCTCCTTCCGTGCCGACAAGGCAACGTCGGCGGTTACTTGCGTACAGACGGCGCAGGAGAAGGAGATAAACACATTTGTCGTGCCGCTGGTCTAGTTGGCGACTGCTAACACACATCGGAAGACATACAAACAACACGAGGCCAACACAGTAGCGCCAACTACACCCGAACGCAGGAAAGGAGCTGCTAACGCTACGGCTGCCTCTGGTTCGAATGTAAGCGGTATATACTCGAGGTTCTGTGACTTGTCTCCCTGTCTGCCTTCGGCGGAGAACTACTACCGGTCCTAGGCTCCTGAACATCCTGGCCCAGGCTCACCACCTTTGTACTGCTGAGAACTCTGCATTAGGTCCGGTGGCGGCCGTCGAATACCGCCGGGCATGCCGGCTGAGCTTGAGTCGTGTTACAGGTCGCCTGAACCTCCTTGCCTGGTTCTATGGCCTTTACTCCTTGAATTCGCTCTCCGCGAGTATCCGAGACCCCCCTACACAGGGGGGCACAGGCATCATCCCCCGCCGCGAATTTCCTTTGTACTATCTCGGTTCCTGTTTCTCATCGGCTCGTCTGTGCTTTGTGGCACCGAGTCCCGAATCGCCGGCCCCAAACCCCAACTGGGTCGCTGGCGGAAACCCTGACGGAAACCTCGCCGTAACTCTTGAGGGACAACGAGCCTCGGAATCTTCAACCTTTACGTTAGCGCTGCCTGGCCGCATTTGGTTTTCTGTTGAAAACAGAAGAGCCTTTACAGAGGACTGGTATTCCAGCCACGGGTGAGCCTGTTACCGGTACGAATTGAATTAACTCCGCTTGGCTGAAGTAGAAGCCGTCGTCGCTGTCGTTGTCCCTCCCGTGAACCAAAGTAAAGGCTGCTTTGAGGTCGCTAGACTTATTCGTATTGTTCATCTCCGCATTGCAGCACGCGCGCACGACGCACCCTTTACAGGAGCTGGCCAGCCAGCCAGTCAACGAACCCGCGCAGGGCTCTCGAATGCAGAAGAACACTGAACGGAATTCACTCGTTCGTTTGTTCGCTCGTCCGCTCGTCCATTCGTCTGTGTATCTGTTTGCGTTGAATCGCAATACATCGCTTCATCGAATAGATCAATGCCTTGTTGGCGGGTTGCTCGGGACGAGGAACTCGGTTTACTTCAAACAGAATCTCTTACCCGCAAGCTGGGGAATCAAGCTATACGACCAACGCGGTGGCTTCGCTTGGGCTCTTGCTCCAGACTGTAACCCACCGCTCCTCTTGAAGCTCACGGAGTCTCCCTCGTCCTCGACATGAGTCGAGCATGGGTTGACCCGTTCGTTCGACGTCGGGGCCACTTATGCATTCGCGGCTCCGCGACCCTCAGAGATAACTATCCCGCTTCCCCGGCTCTCCCGACGAATGCCTCTAGCGGGGACCCTGTCGTGGATCCCCGCCGGGGACGCTAGCTATCGGGGACCCTCCCGGAGACCCAGCCGAACCGGCAGACTGGTGCAATTAAGCCGGAGTGCAGTTGGAAGGCAGATTAGCTGTCGACACCTGCCTGAATAAGAGACGAAAGAACCTCGAACGAACGAAGTCATTCGAGAGAAGGCGCGCACCGGAAAGAAAATGGCACCCACTCGCGCTCCCGGGGACACGCGGCGACCGAATAACGAGCTGCTGGAGGTAGAGCCTCCAAGAAAACGCATATTGCTGCTTCCATTGGGTGACTCGAATAATGAACAAGGCAAGCGAGCACGCACGGAAGAGCTGAGCAGACAACAGCGGACTCTCCGCTCAGCTGCGAACGACAAGCCGACGAACGAGCGGAGCAAGCGAGCCAGTCAGTCAGTCAGCAAGCGGGTGAACAAATATAGAGCTTGCTCTAACCGCGGTCCAGAAGAGGCATACGGGGACAAATATGCACTCGAATCGGCGGCGAACGCAAATAACAAATCCTAGAATAAGCGAAGCCGAGTTCAAGTTCTACGATGGAAATCTCAAGAGTCTTCAGATGGATATTACGCGGGGTTCGGGATCGAAAAGCTGCGGACTCTGACTCCTTTCTAGGAGTTTCGTCTGATATTGCAAGTGAATCTATGATTCCATCCGTTCGCTCAACGTTTACCAAGGTTTCGACATCGATTCCCCGATCCACTGAAAGCCTTAGATTGGCCTCATAGGCGGGTGGGACTGTGTACAGTCACCGAAGCCACCGTTGCGGGGGCCAAATGGGACCATGCTTCGACTATGAGAAGTTGTCTGCTGGGAGTTTTCCCTGATTGAGTGTCAAACGAACAGGTCGAATAGCAAGCTCGCCCGCTTGTCCGGGCAATCTGCCAAGAGGACACTCAGACTTCATTGGTCATGAGCACTCGAACCTCCTGGGGTCAGGTCCTGACAGAAAGGATATCCATAGAGTGATCGGAGGTTCTCACACCGGACCGTCTGGAGCACGAGTGTCGAACGTCCAGTTTGATCCGCTACGAAGTCAGGACCTTTCGGTAAACGAGAGGGACCCC
Source organism: Neoseiulus californicus (assembly GCA_028455905.1). NCBI lineage: Eukaryota > Metazoa > Arthropoda > Arachnida > Mesostigmata > Phytoseiidae > Neoseiulus > Neoseiulus californicus. The sequence continues at coordinate 21,836,942 of JAMQGS010000003.1, forward strand.
CAGAAGCCGGAGAAATGGAAGGAGGCTCCATATGGGCTGCTTGCCCACATCGGTTGGTGAGTGAGATGGGAGCAGAGTAATGAATAATGAGTATGTGATGAAAAATAGACGTCCCAAAGCGAACTGTAATTAGTTTTGTTCGCTTTGACGCACACGGATACAGCCACCCATGGAGTCGGATTGATTGGCTTTCAGATACACATACATATAACACGATGTATGTATGTGTATCAGCTTCCTTAGCTCGCGCGCTCGGGTGATCGAAAACGCGCGGAAAATAATGAACAACACAACGAGAACATCCATATATTTGTCTCGACGATGCAAGAACCGTCGTGCCGTGAACTGATGCGACGTGGGAGATCTTTTTTAGAGGGATCATTCCCAAGAGAGAATGTGAGCCAGCGTTGATTCTGAGGGCTCAACCACACTGACACGAGAATGAATGAGGGAAGCTTGTGATGAATGAGGTAGAAACTTCTGGAGAGCACCGAGAACATCGTCATCAAACAATCGCAACTTCCTACTTGAATAGGAATCATGAATACAGAGCTTGGAATGAACTTTAACTTTTGATGGACTCCTTGCCATGTTGGTCCTTGTTGTTGTACGTTCGCGTCGCAACAACGTGGAATTCCCCGACTAGGAATACGCATCTGCACCGGTTAGCTGGCTCGGAAGATCCAGACCGGCCATGCAGGGCAGAGAAAGCCAGCCGACCACCCAACGAGACATCCAGGTTGATGGGCGGCTAAAAAGACGAGTAGAAGGACAGGCACGCAACGTGTGTGCATCAGTCGAGCTCGAAAGTTTGGGACCATTCGTGACTTTCACGTGACGTGAGCTCAACATACCGGACTCGAGTCACGGTACTTTCCCGACTGGCTGCTTAGCCGACTTTGGAGTCGCTCAAGGTCTTCATCTCGCTGACATGTGACGGCTCAACGATTTTCTCAATATTCTCCCTTCGATGCGATAGCTGGACGGCTCGATGGACGGATTGAGCGAGCGAGCGAGCGAACAGATGGAATTCCCCTGATTAGAGAAAGTCTGTGATTTTCTCCTTGTGATCAGCAACCCCTTTCCTCAGACCCCCTGACGAGCTGATTAATGCGAGTCGAGCAGACATGAACGTCACACGAGCCTGCTGGGTGATTGGTCGGCGACGAGTTAACGTAGTTTATGAGTCCAGCGAGAAAAAAGTTTGCTCGCCGACGACGGTGAGAGTAGACCAAGAAGAAAGTAATAGACGAGAGGACAAAAAGAGAAAAGATAACAGCGTTCAAGGGACACGAAATATAGGAGGGTAAAAGACAAGTGTGCGTGCGCGCGAGCGAGCAAGCGATCGTGCTCATACTTTGTGTGACATCGTAGTGTAGCCTGAGGCGATGATGAACTCACGTAGCGACAAACAGGCGAACCGGCGGACGGACAGTGGGACATACGTATCCTCATACAACCCAGAGTGAGCGAACATCGACGCGAGCGGATATTACATTTCGTCCCGAGAAACGGGAAAAAAGAGAAGGTTTGCTTCCTTCACGCGTCTCGGAGCCGTTCCGGCTTCCTCCTTCGATGCTTTACACAACAATATTAATCAAGCGATCAAGCTTTCCTCCTTCAACCAGGTTGCTGGAAGGATCTTGGAGAGCAGTTGGACCTGCTGCAACTGCCGTAACCGATTCAAGAACAATCGTGTGTCGGTGATGAAGCAGACGAACGGCAATCGGGGAAAAGATCGCATCTTGAGTGAACGTAACCGATGACCGACCGACGTTGAAGGTCAGAAGCGCGACGAGGAAGGAAAATATGAAAACCTTAGGCATGGATGCGTAGTGTAACCCAAAGCAGACGGTAGCAGCCACCGGAGCAGAAGAGGGCTAGAGTGGTAGACGAGGAGAAGACAAATACAGGAACGATTGGAGGCAAATATCGAGAGGAGAAGGAAATAGGGGAGGGGGAAGGAAAAATAACGGGGTAGAAAGTGAAAGTCTGGGGAGGGGCGGAAACGAGAGATAGAGAGAAGAGCGCGTGGCGAAAAGCAAGGCTGCATGAGCGGAGCAAAAGGACGGGCAGAGAGACGACAAGAGGACCGAGCGGCTTGTCAGTCGGTAAGTGGAGGAAGTCATCAAGTCGAAAGGGAAGAACGAACAAGCCGTCCCAACTTCGCTTTCCGTTCCTCTGTGTGTTGCTGTGCTATTGACGACGGTGCCGAAGTCGAGGGTAACCTGGGCAGACGGGGACAAGGAGAGAGAGAGAGAGAACGAGTGAAGAGACTCGCCAGGGGCTGAAGGTGCCAGTTGTAATGCCATTGACGTTGGCGCCGCCGGTGGTGAAGCCAGTTACGGCGGGACTACAGCCGGTCGTCTGTGTTATCCCGCTAGTGAATTAGTGAACTCTTCGTTCGGCCGCTCAACTGTCGCTTGCTCTGGTCTCTGTCGTCGTCGTCGAGCGAGCGAGCGAGCGAGCGGGGAACGATCGAACGAGGCTAACTAACGAACCCACCAGCCTACCAACGAATGAATGAATGTACTTCCTACTTCCGCAGCACAGTCAATGCGTACTTCACGCTAAGACCCATTCGCTCATTCGTTCACATTCAGACAGGAATGTCGACCGCAGTTAGACCAGCCACCCTGCGGGTCCAAGACCTCAAACGAATCCCCTGTGGCAAGCCCGATATATATTGATGACGAACGACGAGCTCAGCTGAGATGGCATAACGTCTTGATGGGCAAACATTCCCATGTGATTTGAGGTTACGCAGCGCGTCTTGGGCGAGTGAGCGAAATCTTGAGACGAATTGTTGGAGTAGTCCTGGTTGTGCTCGTCATGATCGTTGTGCATACTTCCCTTCGACGCCATTCCCCGTTCCCGGGAATGACTCACTTTGATGAGCGTCCTCTGTGACAGTTGTTTGTTCATCATGCTCGTGTTTGTAACAAAGAAGGCAACGCGACAACCGACTGCGGACCGGAGAGAGACACACAGAGGGAAAAACGAGCGCGGAGAAGGGTGCCGACCCCGGTCGGCGGGAGATGCAAGGAAAACAGCGCAACGGGCGGCTGCAGTTTCAGAAAATTCGAAAAAAGTGACACCCGCTCCGCTGAATGCAACTAAAACAACAGCAACAACAACGTTCCCCACTATAGATAGCTGTTTATGTTCGACAGCCATCCCCCGGCCTGCTCGTTTCTGCTCCTGCGTGCTATGAGCTTCAGCCTTTGTTCTTTCTTCCGCGCGTCTCACCGGCTTCCCGCGTGGGCTACGCCGCCGGTTCAAGTCGCAAACGTCTTTCCGCTTTCGCCCTCAAGCAGCTGCATCTTTGATTTCGCGCGTGATCTAAATGCCCCCATCTATTCTCCTCGACCAATCTGCTCTCCTCCGGTTCCTCAATTCCGCCAATCGAGCCCTCAGTCTCAATAACTTTCCCCCCAGCCCACCGGGCCGTTATTCCCCTCGTTGACGCGCACCTTTTGCATTGCGTCCCCAGCACGAGTTCGTCGCTTCTCCAAAACATACTGCAATATATCCTGTTTCCGTCGTCTTCCACCACAGCTTGGATTGTCAGCAGTTTCGAGTCTATCCTTGACATCGGCGAATTTTGAGCCGTGATTCAGCCCGCTTGTGCTTTTCCGCCATCCGCCGAGTTTTCTTTCCGCATTTCATCCCTCTTTCTCTTAACCGCCGTCATCCTCATGTACTTGCTGCGTACCCATCCCATATCCCGCAGCTCATTTCCTCTAATGTTTTCCTATTCGGTTGCAAGCTTCCCTCTGCCTTTTCTTGCTCACCCCTCCAGTGGTCGGTTTGCCTGCGGCCGAACCTTCAATGGTATGTATACAGCTGGCTGCTATTGCTTTACGGGTCGTATGGGCAACCTCCCCTCCTATTAGCCAAGCGTAGTTGGGGCTCCTCCTTCTTCCATTTAGCGGCCCCGAATCGTTCCCCGATCGCCCCCATGATGTTTAATTTCCCCCCTTCCCCTATTCGTGGTAACCCCATGTTCCTCTCACCGTTTCCCTTACCGGTTACGTCCCCTCCCCCTCCTCCCCTCCGTACCGACGTTTCCAACTCCTCACTCACCGAGATTCAGCTCGTGAGCCTAGTGATCGCTCCCCGGCACTCTTCCTCGCTGCGGCTCAAGTTATTCCGTCGTTCGCCTGTTTCCACTCTCGAACAAATCCGTCCGGCCCCTTGTTGGTTCTCGAGTGCGCCTGGCAACGTTATCGTCTGCGTCCCGAGGACGCGGCAGAGCTTCGGGGGGTAAAGAACGCAATCTGTGCGACATTTGGTTGCGTGCCGTTGCCTGGTGGTGTTTTGACTGACTTGTTAGTGAGTGAGTACGGCGAGGAATTTATACTTTCGTTACAAACTCAATGCCAGCCCATCGATCTCGCGGTTCACGCGGATAACGGATGAGCCAGCCGTCGGAATCCTGAGAACAAAGGACGGAATCCTTTTCCGGTCGGTCGAGTCGAGCACCAGTCTGAATTCGACGGAGGCGAATAAAACAACGGAACGGAGACTTGAGGCGCGGCTCATGGCAGCGTAACCGATGAGGAGGAGAAGACGACGAGGACGAGGTGGGGGAACTGAGGCGAATGCTTGCAAACGAGCTTCAGTGCAAAAACGAACGACGGAACGCGGGGGTCAAATGCATGATGTTTGGAACTAGTTTCGCAGAAAAAATTACAACTGCATCATCCCCATGGACTCAGTTCTTGTCCCCACGGCCGCTGTCGTTGTCGTCCCGTTGATGATGCTGATAACGATGAGGAAGTTTGGCTTGCTGATTTGCAGGCCGGGGAAACGGCTTGCAGCACGACTGCCCTCCCTGCGTGCATTCGAATTTCGGATATCGGAATGAGGAGCACGCGTCAGAGAGAGAGAGGGAGAATGCGTCTGACAACGGAACGGAGAGTGTTTCGTCGATAGATAGTGGAATGACATTGAACATTGACTCCATGACCGAGGGAACACCAATACGGCCCGCGACAACAACGACGGAGGCAACAACTTCAGCAAACAGATAGCCACTGGAGATACGGGAGCTTGTGTGTGCAAAGGAGAGGATGAAGAGGATTCGGGGGGGGGGGGGGATCGATATTAAAGAGGGGAACAGAGGAGTTCAAGGAGGAGGAGGAGGAGAGAGAGAGAGGAAGGAAGGAACAGGGAACTGGCGATTGAAAGGAACAAGGGTTCCACTGCAGTGAACAAGATCGGAAGGAAAAGCAGAAGCAAGCGTGAACCCGCAGAGGAAACTTGTCGAGATAAGAACAAGAGATACAATGCTGAATCTGAACATTCTGCTCCCCGCTGTCTTCTTCATCAAACCACACCCGATATGAAAGAAAAAAAGAAGACAAGTGCACAGCCCACTGGACGTTATTCCTCTCCAGCGCTAAATGTCGTCGACGCCTTATCTTCTCCTGCCTCGTCATCGGGGAATCTACTTTACATGGCTACGACTCGGTGATGCTTACGGCCACGCCGTGCTTTCGTCTTCCGAATTGAAAAGTAGAGTCGGATGCCTTTCGCATCGTTGGTAGCTCGAGAGGACTCGCGTACGACAAACTTTGCGGCAATCGGCTTGGTTCGGAGTCCAGTCGAGAACGAGGATTTACCCTTCCTGATCGGAAACCCCTGATCGGAAACCTCGGATCGCTGTCATTTCTGCATCGAGCTCGGTGTACATCAGTGTTTTCATGAATATGCGTTCTTTCCAGCGCTCAAGTGTATCAAAAGTTGAGTTGCAAGCCTTTATCGCGGTTTCTCCTAGAACTTCTACTAAACTAAACTCTTTGACAGCGTTCTGTCGTCGGTTTCAGCATCAACTGCCGCATCAGCGAGCGTGGCAGTCGACTTTGGCTCGAGCTTCATAGAGGGAATGGTGACGGGAGCGCCTCGGCGTTATCTTTCTGCTCGGTCACCTCTTGGTTCCCTTCCTTGCCGCTCTGTATTCTCGTTTATTCTCGTGGTTCACTGGGTACACGGAGTGAACGCTCGCCTGCTTGCTTGCTCGCTCCCGCGGAACTTTCCGAGGAACAGAATCCGAGGAACAGTTCGCGTTTCCGCGGTCCTAATCATTGATAAACTGCTCTGTGATTCGCCGAGGTCCTTCCAAACTTCTAGCGGTATCGATTCTCTGTCGATCCGCCGACGAAGTTTCTCGATGACCGTGACGATGAGGGGATTGCGAAGGTTTATGATCTGACAATGCTCTGAGGTTGTCAAACGTCTCGTTCTTATCAAAATGAGCCCTGCTTCCGATCCGTTAGGAACGAGTAGAGTTTGACGAGACTTCCAATCACTCGATTTATCGGACGGAATGCCGGAACGATCGATAAGGATTCCGGCTATGCCGCCTCTGATTAAGCATCAATTTGTATGAAACATTCAATTGCCTTCCATTAGCGGACCACGGATCCATCAAACAGGATGATCGCGGTCCGTTATGAATTCCTGTTAGCAGTCGCGCATGAGCTCTAATGCGAGTTCAGATCGGAGCACGGCCCGAGTTCCTACTTCTCTACGCAGTCTTCTCGGAAGGACGACGAGTTTTGCGGCATTTCGTGTGCGGTAACAACTCTCAAAAGGGTGACTCATGAGCGTTTCGGGGATTCAAGGGTTCACAGGGTTTACGATTGTTTTCTTGTGTATTTACGTGTGTGCATTGTATAGGGAAGATCCCCGGAGTTCGAAAGAAGGGTCTGTTTTCGAGTGAGAGAGAGAGAGACCTTATCTGTTCCGTCGGTGAAGACCAGCAGCTTCTCAGTGCGCGGCCCACGAGACAGACCGAGGCGGGGCTCGTTCGAAGGAAAACACGGACGCGATGTCGACCAGGACTGCGACCGTACGGCTTACCTCTGTTCTGCTTCGTTTTCTATGTTCCGGGCACCTCTCTGAGTGCGGTCGTTGAAAATAGAGGAACAGGGCGAGCGAGCGACCAGGGAAAGAAGCAACGACGACCACGACAACGACCGACGACGCCAGCGCGTGGAGAAACAAAGAGGAAGCGGGCTCGAAGGTTTCGCTGAATGTCCCAAACCTTTCAAATAGGCTTTCTCGAATAGCCGACCAGCCGAAAGCCGAACGAGCAAACGAACGACTGACCAAACAGACTCTCGGCCTGCTGATGGTGTAGAACATTGAGGAGGGAAATCGCCAGGACGCAGGAAGCAGGGCGAAGGAGCACCGGGTCGAATGGAGACGTTCGAAGGTTCAAAAGGCAGAGAAGCAAAGGGAGAGCCTGCCCCGTGGGGAAATAATAGGAGTTGGCGAAGCCTGGGCGCGGATCTATGACAGAGTTTGGTTTAGGGAGCGGTAGTAAGACGCTGCGAGGAGGTGAGGGTGAGGAAAATGCTGCTGATACGACCGGTGGGTTAGGTGGCTATGAAACGAGGCAAAAGAGTGGTGCGTCACGTGTCCGTTCACTCCATCGATCCGGTTCCGCCTCTCCCCGATTCTCCTTCGAGCTTCCTTTTCATTTTCTCCTGGTTTTTCCCGTTATTTTCAACCAACTCATACATCTCGCGCTGCGGCCCAGTTGAGAACCGGGGTCTGTTCTCTTTCTGTTCTTTTGAAATATAGTATCAAACGACGGACGAAACGGGAAACAGACATGAGCGGCTCAGGATCTGCACAGTCTCAAGAGCGCGGCCGGCGAAAAGGAGGAGAGGAGCAGCGAAGGAGGAACAACATTGGTTCGTCGTGATAAAAGCCACCGTGTAACGGACTGAGAGAAAGTGTGCGCGTCTCCTCGAAGGCCGATGGAACCAAGCACACGAGACGGGGAGGAGCTGCCGGCCGCAAGCATTGGAGCCCAATACCTTCAAGGGGCAACGATGGGGCCGATGAGGTAGAATGGAAGTTCAGGGACAAGGAGTGAGGGGGGAAGGAACGAAGGATATGGGTAAAGAAGAAAAAAGCGAAGGTAGAGAACGGAGATGATGGGGCGAATAAAGGGCAGGTCCGAAAGCAGGTCCAATGCCAGGGGCAGGTCAAAGACGAAGAGGCGAACACCCCTGGGATGAAGCTTCTATGCGTCCCCTTCGCCCACCTTCTCGCTGGTTCGTTGTTTATCATCGCTCTGCTCGGTGTGTTCGCCTCCCCATGAGTTGACCTCCACTCCCTTTCTCCTCTCTTGGCCATTCGTTTCCGCTCGTTTTGCCCACTCTGTCCGAGCGTCCTCCTGCCGTGGTATATCCCGAACTACCATATTCGTACGTCATTCCGAAGACCTTAACGAAGATTGCGATTTCGCACAGGGTCGAATCAGTTCTAGCGGGTGGATTTAGACGGCTACGGGCGAAAACAAACCTTTTGTGGACGAGGACAAAACACCAATGTCGAGCAAGCTTCCATAGCTGCGGAATGGCTGCATTGAATAGAAGCCTCCGGAGTAGGATTGCGTGCGCTGTCATCGACCGAAATTTGGGAAGGCGGAACGACGCTCTGAGAAGAGGAACGGAAGGAAACGTGACGTAGGAGGAGCTTTTGGGGGAAAATCGAAACTTTCTAATTGAGAAAATTGGGGATGGGCGGCATCATGACGATGTTCCGAAACGCTTCGAGGGCGGCTGTGTCATTGAAATTGCGGGATATCGGCGATGCGACTTCGTCCATCATCCACTTTCGCTGCTTCTCCCCTGGTTTTCTGCGCCCATCGTTTTTATCTCTCCAACTCCTCTAGTTCCGCTTCGTAACAATGTAGCGTCAACAGCGCTGGTTGTTGAGTGGACCAGAACGGAACCGGCGATCAAGAGCCAACGACGGCGACGCATCATGGACCAAGGACGCAAAAATCAACAGTCAGGAGTAGAACGAACGATTTGAGGACCTACCGGCCTTGGTTCACCAACAGAAGACGGAATTGGCGCGAATCTTCTCGTTTGACGATTCCTTCGTCTTAAGGAGTCCAGGGGAATGCTTCGCAGACAAGACGGACAGGCTGTCCGTGGAGTTGGCACAAGTACGAGCTTTTCTCGTGCAATCTCTCACTTGTTCCCGCTCGTGCGTTTTTCTTTCCCTGACACGGAATTTCGTCCGTCTTCCACTGTCTTTCTCCTCTTCGGTTTCGTCTCTCATCTTGTCCCGTCTCGTCTCTCTGTCGTCCACTGGCTCCATACTATCTTACTTTCGGTTGCTCTAACCGACTTTCTCTCTCACTTGTTTTCATTCTCTCTGGCTCGGACGGGCGCTCACTGCCGATCTGGTGATTTATTCATACGATAAAACATTATCGCTCGGTCAAACGGAGTACAACGATTCATTTTCAGCGACGGCCCAATGTTTCGGGCTGCGAGGAGGGCGTTACGTGGAGCGAGCGAGCGAGCAAGCAGGCCGACCTCCGGGCCAGCGTACGCTGCGCTTCACTTCGTTTGCTTTTCTTGTCTTGCCTTGCTGCGCCCGACCGTCGCCTCTCCGCCTCGATCTCGCTCATCCGCTCCGTTCGCGGAAGCAGCGAATCCGCGGTTCTCGGTCCCTCCTCCGGCTCCCCTCAGCTCAGGTCTGGCAGTTGGCGTTTGATTCGTCCAGCCGAAACTGCGCTCGATTATCTCGTTCTGAAACTCTCGGTTTTTACCTCTGCCGTTTCGTCTGCGGCCACCCGCTCATACCTGGCCTGAACCGGCCGTTTGGTCCGTCGACTCCTCTGCGTGCAAGCCGTCCTTTCCCCGGACCCCCTCGACCCTCCGAGACCTCGACCAGGGGTCTGGGCAACAGTTCCGTAGGACCGGCGACGCCGGCGCCGTTTTCCCGGTTTCGATTGCTCAGCGCGAGACCCGCTTCGTCCATTATTCACCCAATCCACTCGATCCGCAAATCGTTACCCCCGCATCACACAGCTCGGACCTCTCAACGAAGGCTTTGACTATCACCGTAGTCGTCGTCGTCGTTGTCGGTGCTGTTGTAGGTGTCTCTGTTCTTGTCGTTGTTGTTGTTGTTGCTGTTCTTGGCGGTGGAGGTGTTGGTAGTGGTGTGCTGCTGCTGTTGGTCATCAAAATGTTGGCTCGTAACGGACACGTAACATGAAAATGCCCTCATGGCCAAATTGCTTCTCACGTTCATTACCCGGACACTCCAACACGTAGATACGAAAGTTGTTTCGCTCGTAGTTCCCCCATTATCCGTTGTATCTGTCCCATTCTTGATAGTGATGTCAGCGATCTGGCAATGCACCGCCTAGGCTCTCTGTGACGAGAAGCAGCGTGGCTTGCGACAAAGTTCCGAAAACCCCACTGAATGGGTGGGCAGCGGTAGAGGTCGTCGTAATCGTATTCGTTTCCGAGATTGTTCCCCTGGATTTCCGTACGCTAGGAATCTGTTCCGGGTTGGGGGAATGCTGGAAAAAGGGGAAAAACTCACATCACTGACCCGAAAGATGAATCGAACTTCCAGTCGACCGGCCTGGCAAAGTTGAATAAACGGAGCAGCTGATAAAACCAAGATTGATTCGAAATGAACGTCGACATGCTGATGGAAGAGTTGCCGCGTCGGTGAGGGAAATAATGACTCCGATCCACTGTGGTGTGTGAACGAAAGTGAGTGAGTGAGTGAGTAAGTAAGTAAGTAAGTATGACACGCGTGGTAACCGATGAACGGCCTGATGAAGGATTCGATCCATCAATCAGAGTTTTTCTCTAACATGGTCGACGACGCCGACGACGACGACTGCGACTACGTCTAGCCTGTCGAAACCTTGGTGGTTTTTGAACGCTGTCGCGGTAACATTTCCGCCATGCGATCAATTTCCTTTTTCTTCGTCATCAATTTCCTCACTCAGCGCCTTGCCCAGGTTGAACTCGACGGCTGCTGCGACTCTAGCGCGTTTTTCTTTTTCTTTTTTTTCTCCCATTCGAGTGTGTGGGGCTCAGCATCTAGCGCTCGCTGCTTCAATTTCCCTGGCTCTACGTCGAGTTGCTCCTTCACCGCAACCGAGCACCTCATTCTATCCCGGCTCCCCTTCCAGTGCCCGAGCGTAGCGCCGCGCCGCCGTTGTGCCACGATAATGCCACGGCTGGCAGAACCGCTACCGCCTTCACGTTGGTTGCAACAGCGTGCAACTCTCGGCGAACGAGCTTCAAGAGGAAGACGGGCGGAGGAGGAAAAGCGCTCACGGAGGTATCTTTCGCCGACTGCTCGTACGGAGTTTACTCCACAACCGGAGAAGCTAAGCGGAACGCGTTCAAGAGAGAAGGACGGAAAATGCTTCGAAGACTAGCATGCGAGCGGAAAATGATGCGACCAGCGGAAGATCAGTGCCGAAGGGGCGGCACGGGGGGGGGGGGAGGGGGTATTCATCACCGCGTTGGGGGTAGTAATCCGGGATCGGAGGTATGATGAGCAGAAATCAGAAGAAGTCGGGATGACATATTCCGAAAGCACGTCTCTTGAAAACTGTTTCGGTAGCATCTGAAGTTTTGGAGATTTTGTCCGGATCCCCACCTACATACCTATCCGTATATCGACTTCGGAGCCTGGAACCTGAAAAGCAAGAATCCAGAGTTCTCCGAAGAAAAGGTCCGAAGAATTTCCAGACAGTTCATCAGTGTGCACTTTGGCTGTCGGATGTTGGGCCATCTCCTGAGTTAACCGTGAGGAGAGGAAGAAAGGACCTCACGCTCAAAAAGACAGGACGAATAGGCCGGAGGAGGAGCGAGAGCTCCCGCGCTCTGAAAAGAGAGCACCTGACAAACAGGATATACGGTGAAGGAAATAGACAGATAGACACGGGGAGAAGGGAACGATAAAGGAAAAGAGAGAGAGAGCTAGGGGGAGCTGAGGGGAGCGGGGGGAGTGGGGGGGTGGGGAAGGAACACACTGGAAGACGAAGAACGCTCCGGAGCTGAAGTGGATTGAGGGACGTCGACCAAATGAAAAAACACCTGAAAGCTTTCCTCTATCTCCTTCCTGCGAGTTCTCTTTTCGTTCCGACGTCGTTTTGGTCTTTCGGTTCAATCGATCGATCGATCGACCATTCGGGCGGACGGACGAACGAACGAACGAACGAAGCGGCGATCGAACAGTCGTCGCTCGATCTAGTTCAACAGAGCGTTGTGTGAGTTCCCGGGAGGAGAGAAAAAAAAAACTTGAAAGAGAGCTGAGGCTCGAGACGAGGATGGAGGAGAAGTTGATGAAAGCCACAAGTCGTCTTGAGCAAATAGACTCGCTGAAGCGCTCCCGTTGCTCGGTGCAATTCCTTTATAACGGTCGAATTCGATGGGGTGGCTGAGAGTCAGCAGCGAAGACGGACTTTGCATGGGAATTCTCCGACTTGGAGGTTTCTCGGAGTTTCGCTTCGTCAAACTCCGATGGAATCCCACGATGAACTCCAATCAGAGATCGGGGGTCTATGATTTTGGATTCGATCAATGCGCGAGAACATTCCCGACGTGCGCTAAGTGCCTCGATGACATCTCACATTTTGAAGACATTCCTCAAAACACGTGCTCTTTGTTTCGCTCGCTCTCGTCGATTGATCGTCCCACTATGACTTTCGTCCGTCGAAGGGAATTCCAGAAGGGAAATCGGGGAATCTGGGAAAAACACGGCGGGAATCTACCCAAAAAAACAAAAACATGAAACGGGTAAGAGTAGTGGGAGCTGATTCGTTGGGAATAAGTCGTGACGGAGAAGCATCAGATGGATCCATGGAAAAACAGAGGCCTTTGAGTCGGCGTCAGAGCGAGAGGGCGCAAAAGACAGAGCACGGCGGAGAGAAAGTAATGCAGTCTATGATGATTGACAAGGGACCTGGCTGCCTGGCTGCCAAGTCAGAGGGATCGGAAGAGCCGAGCGGAGGGTCGCACGGCGCGGCGGAGCGATGGAAGACGACGAGGAATTGAAGCATGGCAATCCAATCCAATCTGTTGACAGCAATTGAACGCAGCTTTCGATTCCTTGCTCGGTGGATCTCTTCACGCTTTCCTTCTCGCTATCTCGCGGGATCTTCCCGTTCTGAGTAGCAGGAGACAGTTCACCATCCAGCCGGCGAGTCAACTCTCGGTCTGCCTATCTATCCCTGTGCCAATTCAGCGTAGACGGCGTTTTGACGAAGATTCGATCTGACGGAAATTCGGTGGGAATTCTCTTTCTGTTCGTCGATTCGAGGAGTTGAGAACTCCGGCGCGACAGCTCCTAACCCGCGGCGTTCCGCGCGATCGTTCCACAGTTTGACGAGATCGAGCTGGGAATCCGCATCCCCTGGAACCCGCTCCCGGGGAAAGCGGACCGAGAAAACGAGAACTCCCAACATCGATCGATGCACCGGGAGTTTTCATGGGAACAGAACCCAGATTGGAGTGATTCTGCTTCGATAGATCTCCCAATCTTCAAATCTAAACTGTTGTCTTTCTTCGTCCCGATGTTTCTCGACCTTGCCGAATCCGAAGTACCTGAGAACCTTTGCGCTTGCCCTGTGCCCTCGATCGGTAATCTTCTGCGACGATCTGCCGAGGTTGCCATCAAAAATCGAACACACTGGAGACCGGGGCTGATGCGGGGAAGGCATGGCCGCTGAGGCACTCAGAGGTTCACCTTTTAGTTCCTCTTCCGTCGAATCAGATCTCTCAGTGTGTGTGCGTGTGTTTTTTATCACGGCGTCCGCTGCTCACTCAGGGTGCAGGAGGGATGGCCGCTATAGAAGTTCGTGAAAGTCAAAGAGCTCACAAACATATTTTACGGGGTTGAGTGAGAGTGGTCGCCGGATCCCTTCTTCCTTTGAACGTTTCCCCCGTTTCTCCTCTCTACCTCTCTTCCTTCCACCATGCCGCGAGGTCTGTGCATCTTCCAGTGCATCTGCTTTCAGCTTCGGCGCCATCCAGTTGTGCATCCGATCAGAAGATTTAGTGAAGCTTAAGGTCGACTTTCGTACTCGTGGGCCAGAGAGCTCCGTAAGTGGCACTCTGATCGAGGCAATTTGATTTTTGACTGCTATTGCGTTTGCTCGCACGGAAGGTTTGACGCTCGCGTTCGTTTCGTACTCGATCGAGCTTAGAAATGACGACGGCCGCACAGGCGGAAAACGCGAAATTTCCGCCTGTGCGGAAAATTCGCGTTTTTTCTTTCGAAATCCCGTTCTTCCGAGGATGCTCAATCAAGTGACGATGAGGTTTTCAATCAGGGAGTGAATTATCCGCGCAAACGCGTTAGAATGAGACCCGGAATTGAAGCAGGAGCGAAATCGAGATCAACCGATCGCGTCGAGATTGATGATCCCGAAAAACTGTACAGAGGTGTCGGACGGCCAAAGTTTTCGGTGACAAGAGGGGGAAAAGAGCAACAAATTGGAAAGCCTGCTCTCAAAGATGATGAAACGATTCCCAAGATGCGAAATTGAGGCCCATGTGAGCGCGTGATGCTGCGGGGTGGGAATTGGGGCGACGGGCGTACGTACAACAGGAACCACGACAGCTGCTGCTGGCGGTGGTGGTGGATGATGATTATCGTGGGCGTGATGTTGATTAGGAATTCCATGAATACTGATCATAAACAACAACCGCGACGACGGCAGCAACAACCGACGGGAGAATGCCCTCGCAACAGATGCGCTATCATCGCTGCCGAAATTTCAAATTGCAACTCAGCTCAGATGACTTTGAAGGCCTTAATGAGGACTCGCCGGAGTTCTCACTGATCTGTCGGAACACTGTTAGAGCCAAAGTTTCCTTTCGATGCAGCGTGGTATTGTGATTCTCAATCCGTTTTTGATTTCTGGCTTCTCCGATGCGATGAAAGGGCATTGTTGTTTGTTACATTGATGCCTTTCATTTGCGCTCGTGACGGAACTCGGCCCGAACTTGCCCGCCTGCGGATGCTAGGCGACTCCGCCGAACTTCGAGAAAGCGAAAGAAAGCTCGGGATGACGGAACGGAAGGCAACTCATGATGTTTGTGTTCCGAACGGATATTGCTTTGGACAAGGTTCCGCCAGTATACCGAATTGCCGACACCGAAGGGATGTTGTGCAAGTAAACGCGTTGCTAGTGGGTGTGCTGCGTTCTGGATGTCGCCACGATGATGAGAAACGGAGAGATGCACCTTTAGGAGCAACCAAGTTTTTCGCGCGACTTCTGACCTTTCCGGGAGATTGAAAACAACACAGAAAAATCACCTTGGTGTTCCATCTCCGTGGCCTTGAAATCACAACCGTGGCTCGGTTCCTTTGAAACATTGTTCTTCATTTGTTGCTGCCGTAGTTCTTCTAAACCGCAGCTCTGGAGAGCCTCTTCCGGCTGAGGAGATTTTCCAGCGCACTCGAACACAACACGCTGCCAGCCATCGCGCCTTCTACAGAAGCTCTGCCTCACCTCTACCTCGGCCGTTTTCCATTTCCCCCGGGTCAGCGACCTTTCTCGGCTTCTTCGACCCTTTCAGAGCATCTTTTTCCTTGGACTGCTTCCCCCCGGACGCTTCATTGCCGCTCCGGTTTCCTCATCGTCGTCTCCACTTGGTCTTGACCTCTTACCTCCGCTCCCTCTTTCGCGGCCACGGTCCCAGCTCTCGTTGAGAGCTTGCCCCATACTTGCGCCGGATTACGCAGCGATGGCTCGATTCGTCAAGGAAAAGCACTCCTTCGGAAGATTAAGGTCCGATCGATGCATGAAAATCGAGTTCTTGCATCCATCGGCTCTCGAAGTTGCTGAATAGCGATTTTGAGTCGCGCTTAATTAACTCCTCGGAGTGAAAGAAAGTTCCTCTTGAAGCGTCGTGCAAACTTTTCAGTTGCTTCGGTACGGTGGCCGAAGGCATCCAGTCAACCGGACAGGCTTTCAAGCGCTCGCTGACGATCGGGAGCTAGCGGCTCTGGGTCGAGCAATTTAATATACGAAGACAAATAGAAGTCGGAAATTGAATCTCGACAAAGCTCTTGCAAGTTTGAGTAAATAACGACCCGCTGAAATTAAGAGTTCATCGATTTGCCATCTGTTTCGTCGCTTTAGGGAGAAGAACGGATTGGAGCGAATATCAGAGAAGGTCCCTGACCTTTCCAAGTCGTGAAAAACTTCACTAAAAGACCTGCCGGGAACCTGGTTGAGCAGTAGAGGGTCTTCGAGGCCAAAATTCAAGGAATAGGAGGCAATCGATTGAGGAGAAGGGAGATATCCGGGGGCCTCAGTGGGATGAAGTAGACTGTTAACGACCGGGGGACCTGGGGCCCGGGGTTTGGGGGTTAGGTCGAATCACGTGGGGGGAAATCAATGCGAGAAGCTCGTTGCAGGCTTCGAGGGCTGAAGACGAAGGATAGCTGACCAGGAGATATGCGTTCTAGAGGGAACAAGGGCTTTGGGCACAGGGCCAGGCCGGGGACGAAGAGGGAGCGGGAGGGGACAGTGAAAGCGGCTGGTCAATTGCCGCGAACCAGTGCGGGGCATTGATATGCAAGTCTCGTAAGATTGGACCTTAGACGACCTGGGCATAGGTGTTCGCTGGCTTGCTCGTTCGGCGGAGGCCTCACCGACCGTCCAACGACCAACGATTCACCGACTGAGTGAGCGAGCGGGCAAGCGCGGCCAGTGAGTGAGACTCACTGCTCGGGGAAATCTAGACTCGGACTCGATTGCTGTTCCTATCGACTGGCGTTACGCAATAGATAAATGTATTCGATCCAGGCTCGATAGGAAGCGCGACTCCCAACCGGCGGCTTATTGTCGCTGCCGCCAACGACGAGGACGCCGCCGCCGCCGTCACATTAGCGGAATCCGCGAGATGTTATGAAAGCGGCCGGCTGGCGAGTTGATTCGCTCACAGAAATCGACCATACGTAACGTGATCACTCCGTCGCCGTTATGCAAATCCCTCCAAACGCGCTATTAGAGACCGTGGTAGGCAATCAAACTCGTTAAAATCTTCGTCGCAATTGGAACTGCCGTCGCTTTGTGCCGCCGCTTGAGCCACGGACCTCCGTTGCCGCATCCAATACTCGACTCAGGAGATATGACCGGATCAGTTGGCGGACTGAGGGGACAGCGACGAACTGCGTAGGATAGGACGATATTTAGACGGGGTTTAATGCTTCGAAGTTTTTTACGACGTTGCCCGCTCAGTCATTCCCGATATGGAACGAGTCGACGATCTGGAATGTTCCAGACGAACGCTTCCTCCGACGAATCTGAATCCAAAGTTCGCCCGACCGTTCCGGATACATGAGGCGAACGAAGATCCCGAGGTTTCTTCAAACTTCGCCAAGGGAATTCTCGATCCTCGATCAGGGCGGTCCGAGATTTGCGTTGTCTGCTTGTTGCATCAGTTGTCTCCAGTTCGGAAAGTTCACCTGCTCTAGAACTGTGTAGGTTTTCAGTCGGACAGTAGTCTCTGTGTCTTCATCGATGTTTTGCGTCGGCGTTCTGTAGGAGATTCAAGGAGGCGGAACGATGATTATGGAACACGGAGACACAAAATATATTCCGACAGATAGGGTCCTCCGCTGTGGAGTTCATCGACTGCGCGGGATGCTGCCCGCCCCCTCCGGTTCTCCTCCGGTTACATTGTTCTTGGCTTCGGTAATCCTTTTTACTTTCATTATTCTTCTCTGCTTCCTCCCTCTATTTCTCTTTCTCTCGTTCTCTTTTGATCGCGGCGGGCGACGAATTGGCGTGGTCACGGTAACTCGATTGCGAGCGACTTGATTCCCACATTTTCCCTGGAGACAGCAGAATGAATGAATCTCTTGTGTGCTGGGTTACCCGAGCCACAAAGTCAGTAGTCTTCTTTTCAATGTCCCAATCGCGGCGGAAATCGCGAGCGAGAGAGATGAATAAGCGTTGAAGCAAGCGACGTCGTTCGCTGCTCTCGAATTTTCGCGGGAATTGTGATTTTAAAGTAGGCAGAGCAGACAAGACAGGGGGGGGTGCGAATCGATGACAACAATTCCTGACAGCAGATATCAAATTACGTCGCCTGCGGCTGGCCGAGATGAGCGAAGCTCTCGAAAAATAGGAAGAGAGAATCGAATCATAATGCTGATGACAAAAATGAGTGGTTTTCCCGCGCTGAGAATTTTCAAGTCGGGCAGATGTTCCGCTCGGATTTCGTCGGGGCCGACGGAACCGAGGGTTCGCTTCGGCGGTCAGCTGACTCGGCGGTTTTCTCTTAGAGACGCCAAGATCTTTGAGATGAAAATCAATAATCGCACCTAAAGCCTCAGCTCGTGGAACCCATCGTACCTCGAGCCGTTTCCGTGTTGGTAGATAAGACGGTCCAAGCACATCGTGGTGAGAATGTGCCGTGTTTCGGATACATACTTCTCGATGGGAGGAAGTTTCTGAGCGGGAGACCCACAAAATTTCGCCAAGTTGCTGGTTCACGTCAGTTTGTCTGATATTATCGCAGTACGTGTTTGGAGAGTTTCTTAATTTGTAGAGTTCCTCCACCTTATTAGCGACACGCTAGACACAGGCCCGGAGACACTAATGAGAGAAACGCGACCGTTGCGAGAGCAAAAGTCCGGAGTTTTCTCGTGGGAAAGAAGTATAAGGAGAACAACGTAACCTAGCGCATCTGATTACGGACCCGCTGGGTACACGTGTCGCCTTTGAAAGTTTCGGCATCACTTTCAAAATTGCGTTGGCCTTTCGGTCAAGATTAACTCCACAGGACAGCCTTACTAGAGATAGGAGGGGACTCGAGGGGAACCTAGGAGGCAGGTAGGGAGGAGCTCTGAGCTTAATTACACCACTCCCGCAACGGTGAAATGAACCGCTGTCGAAGATCACGGACCGAGACCAAAAAGATCCACCAATTCATGGAGCAAGGTCCACAGTCGGTGGATCGCTCTCTCACATCAGACCTCACTCTAACTTCCAGAGGGGACGAAGTTGCGCGGCGTTTTCATTCGGCTCAAAGGGTTTTCCTCCGAGTGTCTTCTCCTCTGGATGTCGTGTCCTTTCGAGCCTCCGTCTTCCATGAGACATATTGTCCGCATTCAGCTTGAGACGCACGCTGGAAATCCCATGAAAAATGCCGTATCTCGATGCGTTGCTTGGACTCCGATGATGCTTTATCGAAGAGTCGTTTCCTAAGAAGGTATTCTCGAGCTGGGAGCACAGATTTCTATCCGATATCGGCATCGATCCTCCTGGGGCTCGTATCTTGCTGATTTTCTGAGTTAGATTTGCTTCGACGTATCCCGCTGTCGGATCGAATCTCGTCAATGTCCATTGCATCCTAAGAAGCTTCGTCGGATGAATTGAAGTTGACGCGACCCATGCTCATATCGTGCATCCTACATCGAAGGTTGGAAGGAGTATGATGGAGAAGAAGGAGCACAGGCGAGGTGATCCACTAAGTGGAAGGATCGAGAATCAGAGTTCCACTAGGTCATGGAACGCTGACTAGCTGGTACACATTCATATAGTTCCACACACATTTGACAACAAAGAACTCACATACGTATGCAACATTGTTGACATGGAGCAGAGCTGGTAGATGTGGATGTTGATATTTGGTGGGTACTGAACTAAGGAGGTAGCGAAGTATCTTTCGTCCCTCCATTGGATTCGATGCACTGTTCGTGGACAGGGTTCCTTGCGAGTGAACATAATGTAGCCAGCCGCAGGATCTTACCGATTCGCTGTGCCTATGGCACGTTGCGTCTTATGCTCTTCTTCTTCCCGCACGCCGCTGACACCACCACCGGGGTCGAGCCGACGGCACGGAAACGCGGGAGAAAAAACAGAGAAAGTGAATTAACTCGGTCTAGGTCTCTCATTCCACTATCTAGCGCTGCTATCTGCGCTTTGTACAGGGCTCACCCGCACATTGAGACGGACGCACTGGCTTCGACACCCCACGGCTTGACCTGGAACTGCTTATTGGTTTTTGTGACTCGCTTTTATTGCCTCTGATTATTTGAATTAGATCCTCTCGCTTTTTTCTCCGTCTCGGTCGCTCATCCGTTCCTCTTCTTGCCCCTTCGAATCCCTCCCGTTGTCAGACTCATTCACTGCTTCGTCAGATAATTTGTACTTCCAGCGGATTCTATGGTCAAACTCGGTTGACCGTCTCACTAGTGGGAACTTTCTCTCATGCTCAATCGGTCGTAGAACGCGGTGGAATCAATTCTGAGTCAGAATCACAGAAGATCGCGTTGATCGAACGCAGACTCCTCAGAAGCATGTGACGTCGGGCACAATTTGGTTTGAGCACATCGATCCTGAACACGGGATTCGATGGTTCCGAGAATGTACTCAGGCTTTGAAAAAAGCGCGTGGGTTTTAGCTCTCGACTCTCCCACGTCGCGTCGCTGGAGAATATGCGCAGCTTATCTTGGGGATTAGAAGAGCTCAGACTCATTCGGTCCTGGGCAGAGCAGAGGTGCGCCGCGCCGCCGCCGCCGCCGGCAGTAGCAGCGACAACAAACGTTGCTAAACAAGCAATAGCGGTTGTTGAATATCCAAATGTGTCTGTTGTCAGGTTATATTCATGCCGTCCCTACACGGGTCTAGTACACACCCGGGCTGTCTACGACAATGGCCCGCAGACCAATGTTTCATTTTGTATCAGCCTGCGGCGGCTCCCTCCGTGAATTTTTCAACGTTTAGGTCTCGAGAATCGCAAA